>CP059613.1:1203287-2406574 GCA_016906575.1 Ceratobasidium sp. AG-Ba | reverse complement strand
CGAGTGCCAAAGGCCGTAGCTCGTAGAAGGAACGAGACGAGAGGGGGGATGCGGTGGTGGTTGAGGAAGGATTAACTGCTGGAGGGGGGACTCTTTATACCTCCTGAGGTCCACCAAGATGCAAACACACGCAGACACCTTGAGTCACGAGAGTCCGGCCTTGGACGATGAGCGACCATGTCCGCTGAACAAGTTGGACCGCAGCTAAGCCGGCAGGTCACACGTGCTTCTAGAGCATATACCGAGAAGTAAATGAGTGATATGATAGCTTGAGCACATCGGCCCGGAATATATGCGCTGCAAATTCATACTTTGCCTCAAATAATTTATATTAGATGCCAACATCCATCAATAATTATACACAGATCCCGATGCTTTCATTGAAATGCGCATACATCCAACAAGACTTTCAACTTGGCCTAAATATAGAAATCATGCATCTGATGTCATGCACTTATGACCTGCCGGTTTAGCTGCGGTCCAACTTGTTCAGCGGACATGGTCGCTCATCGTCCAAGGCCGGACTCTCGTGACTCAAGGTGTCTGCGTGTGTTTGCATCTTGGTGGACCTCAGGAGGTATAAAGAGTCCCCCCTCCAGCAGTTAATCCTTCCTCAACCACCACCGCATCCCCCCTCTCGTCTCGTTCCTTCTACGAGCTACGGCCTTTGGCACTCGCTACTACTATCATACTCTTACCTTGCTCTGCGGTGCAACGGAATCCCGCAGCCATATGCTATCTTACGCAAGTATGTCGCCTCTTCTTGCTCAGCGCCCTCGATACTGACTGTCTCTTCCAACAGCTGGCTCCGCCCCGGCGCGCCGAGCCAATAATCCACCCCCTATTCTATCGGTCCCGCATGGACCTTCTTCCCCCCCTTCCTGTTTCGTAGGGGGACCGGGACTCTCAGTCAAATCCTCGACCAGCACGCGTATCCACCGAGTTTGAGCGCTTGGTCCTGGCGCTACGGCGTCCGCGCGAGTTAGGGACATCGGCTGCTCGCTCACGGGATTGTGCCCGAGGTAATCCTGCGGCGTATTAGCGGGAACGCTGTTCGCAGTGACGCTGCGTACGCCGCACTCCCATGGGCCGATAGACCCCTTAGGCTCCGACGCTGGCCTCCGCACCTTCGCTCGCACCCGCACCGTCCAAGACGGTGACAGGTCCACTCCTTGCTTTCGCGGCGCAAGTCCATAAACGAGTCTGTATACTTATTCTCCTTCTCTCTCTCTCTCTCGCCTCCCATCATTGCTGACCTCTCTCTTCCCAGACATTCTTTGCCATGACCTCGAACGACCTATCCACTTATGGAGCGGTGGTTACCTACCCAAAGTCTTGCTATGTCTTTGTCCGTCTGTGCAAGGAATACAAATCATCTGTCTTTTAATCTCACTCCATTGGTTTGAACATCAATCAATTGCGTTTGGAAATAATTCACCTAGTATTTTATGCGTGCGAGGATCATTCGCGGCGTATATGCAAGTGAGCGAGCAATGAAAGCACATTCTGCGAAGTCGAGTGTCAAGGCATTTGAGGGTCCTATACAGTACAATTTGGGATATTTAGCTCGGTGTCGCCGGCCCGCGGCTCCGCTTCTTTATCCCTCTCTAGGTGAAATCTCCGAGCCTTCAGTTGCTTTGATCACTCCAGAAAAGAACGTAGTTGAAATGCCAAACCTCCTATATATCTGTTCTGCATCATTTACTCTTTCTCTAACCCCCCCCCTCATCATGTCTCTTCTCACTGACAAAGTGGTTATAATTACTGGTAGCTCTCGCGGAATTGGTCGTGCATGCGCCCTGGAAGCCGCTCGACATGGTGCAAAGTTGGTAGCTCACTACCTCGGCGATAATGCGACAAGTCGAGAGGCAGAGTCGCTAAAGAAAGAAATTGAAGAGTTAGGAAGACCGGCTGTGATAGTACCAGGAGACATTGCAAAACAGGCAACAGCCATCCAGGTGCGTATAGCTCACGAGGGAAAGGGAATAAATCATTTACTCTAAATATCCAAACTTAAGATCGTTGAAACCGCCGTAGAGACATTCGGGAGGGTGGATGTACTCGTCAGGTGTGGACTTTGGAGTCATACCATATTCAGTGTTGTTTTTGAACTCTTCCGTTGCAGCAACGCTGGAATATGTCCCTTTCATACATTCTTGGATATGCCTCTCGAAGTATGGGAGAAAACACGAAGTGTCAATTTGGACGGATCATTTTATATTGTACAAGGTGATTAATTGCATGTCCACGCATGATATATCACTGACGCGTTGTACCAGCGGCTGCGAAACAAATGGAGAAACAAACGCCTCAAGGTGGTTCAATCATAGCCGTGTCCTCGATCAGCGCTCTTGTCGGAGGCGGCCTTCAAACTCACTATACCCCCACCAAAGCCGGTATTCTGTCCTTGATGCAGTCTTGCGCAGTTGCACTCGGGAAGTATAACATCCGATGCAATGCAGTACTTCCAGGCAAGTCGTGTACCAAACAGCCAAATACTCGACTTCATTTATAAACACAATTTTTAGGAACTATTGCCACAGACATTAATAAAGACGACTTGTCTGATACAAAGAAACGCGAGTATATGGAGAGCAGGACTTGTTTAGGAAGGCTAGGAGGTACGCCCGTACCTACACGAATCTTAGATCCAGTAAATAAATGCGCTATTTTGTTGCAGTCCCAGAAGATCTGGCTGGTCCAGTTGTATTTCTCGCTTCGGATATGGCACGATACGTAACAGGCGCGTCCTTGCTAGTCGATGGAGGCTTGTTCGTGAATCTGCAGTGAAACATTCCACCACACGTACACATCAGGTGAAATGTACATATTGATGCTACAATCGTTCAAGTTAAATCGTCACTCGCTTTCCATAAGCGGCTCTAGTTCCTTCCCGTTCAAGACGATAGGATTGGCGTATATTAAAACTGATATCCACCTCACCCACTCATCTGTCCGGTTCTCCCAACGATGATTCGTCCCACGCTGGACGACTACATCTCCCGGCCCAACTTGTTGCTCGCTGCCATCTTCGAGAACGTGGACAGCATGACCAGAAACTTGAAGAAGATTAAAAGATGCACCTCCCGAACTAGAAATGCTTACTTATTATATTGTAGTCGACAGATGTCGTGCGATGCTAAGCCCCAATGCCATGGTCATTTATTTAGGTATTTGGGATCCGCAGGCTCTCACCATGGGTGTCTTTTGTCTCGGTCCAAGGTCGGTGACGCGAAGATTTGATCCGTTGGGCACGATCAGTCCCTCGAGAGATTTGGGACCGGCATCCTCTCTGTAGGCAGCAACCAAATCTGGGTACCGATTCCAATCAAAGCGATGAGATCTTACCTCGAAGTGTTATCGGGAGGGCTCTGAGAGGTCGTCCACAGTCCAGCTTCACGCAGCACACCGTTGAACCCGACCTACAGTAGCATCAGTTCGGGATCATTGCACTGGAGCAGTGCGCTTGCCTGAGTCTGAGGTGTATCGTCGAACAACAATTCTCCTATTCCAGTTTCTGGATTGTTCGCAGTAACGACTCGGCGCGGATTCGGAAGAGGCGTGAGCTTGGTGACGTCAGATGGGACAGGCGACATGGTGGTCAAGTGGATGAGTTTACAAGCCAAAAGTACACCTATATACTAGCACAGTCAGGTGCTTCAAAACTGGTACCGATTTTATCGGGGCAAGAGCTGTGAAGAAAGGCACGACGGTCAGCGGAGAGTCTACGATTGGTAGATGAATCCGGACCGGATATATGCGCGAATTCACACCAAATCAAATAATGCGCAGCATGTGGCCACTGCAAAGTTTAGACTATAAGTACATGTCCTTAAATGAAATCGGGGCAATCCGAGACATTTTGAAGTCAACGACGCCCAACCTCGGACTTGTGCAGGTGCACAAACGAAGCCTTGGGCGAACTGCCTAGCTCGACATCGCGGGGGGTGGCAGCATAGGACGGGCCTTTGTGATGTTCGCGTTGCTCAATTGGGAGTCCGTGTTCAGCAGCAAACGTTGGGGGAGGAGATGGGCGGGGGTAGTCTTGGGGTGGCCCATCTTGGCTTGACGGGTTGGAAGCAGGTTGGTCATTGTGGGGTCTACTCGAAGCAGGTATCAGTGGGATTGAGTGCTGTGGGAGCCCAGGAGGCGACATACTTGGTATGTGGAGCTCGGCGTGAGATTGAGACTCGTCTTCCCCCAACAACAGCTATAAGGTCATTCAGAGTTCAGGCATACGCCTATGATACATTCAATCGGCTCACCTGCAGGAGAGTACTTGGAATCTGTGAGGATTTCAGACATATTGGTGTTCGAAGAATGGTGAGCGTGGCTAGTACCCCTCGGTCACTGGGTTAAGTACTCTTCCCGCGACCCGACGAAGTCACACCACCTTGATCATGTGTTGTTTTGGTCGGCGTAGTACGCCGGCCAAAACTGGGATCATATTCAACGACATGGCGTAGGCAGAATTACCTGATTTGAACACAGCCAAAGATGGCAAGGTATTACGTACATAGCACAAAGAGCATGAGCATAAATAAAACACATTCAGTCAAGGTAACAGAGCAAACAACGACCTGTTACGAGAGGACTAAGGCAAGAGCATATTTGTTTGTCCGCATAAAATCGTTCAAGTTGCGGTGTCTGGAAAACAGGTCAGGCCGAGCAGATGCGGTACGGGCATGGTCGGGCTCACAGTAATAGTACTCGTCAATCAGCGGTACCCAATCTCCGATAAAAGCACTAAGCAAGCCGAGTAACGGAGCGTCTTGTGTCTTTTTAGCGATGGCATCTAGCTTGGGCCTGTGGAACTCGGTCAGTCGCGAAGCGCCCTTGGCCACAAACAGATCACTCACCGAGTCCACTCAGACCAAATGGCACCACGGAAAAGATACCATATCAAATCACGGTCACGCCTAGCATATTCAGCACGTTCGAGGTGAGCCGAGGGCGGAGGAAGTCGACGCAAGTTCCGAGACACCAATTCAATCGCGAGCGAGATAGCAAGCGGACGGGACTTGTTCTTGGGAGAGCGAGACAGCAGATATACTGTATGAGAGTTAGAGGATTGTAACGAAAGACTCGAGAAATTTACTAACCATAAATCAATGGTCGTAAAATAAACAAAACTTCGGCTATCCAATCGCGTGGTGAAGCGAGAATATCGACCAACCTCGCTGGCGCACGCAAGTCGTCCGTGCTCAGAGCCTTGCCCATGAGATAGTCTTCGATGGGCATAGGCTTTGCTCCACCCTTGGGAGGAGTGAGGAGCGGGCTCGGCAGAGCGCGATTGTTCTTGATGTGATCGGGCGTACAAGGGGGTGATGTCGAGTCGACTGTTGGCTGAGGATCCACAAGTGGTTCTAGGGATAGCGTCGCAGGATCCATCTCGCGCTCCGGGATAGGAGGAAGTAGTACTGGTCGACGCGTAAGTTTGAGCAGGAACAGTTTAAGTCCGGCTCTAGGTCACGGTAGTCCACGGTCAGTAGCCGTGTCCAGACATTAAACAGGACACCCACTTGATAGCTTCGAGCATGAATATTCCCCTCCAGACTGTTTTTGCCTTGAGCTTTCTCCGCATCCCCATCTCGATCACGAGCTCCACAAATCGCACAATCTCGAGTAGCCGCGCTGCCCAACGATATCCCCCGTCACGCTTTGCCCACGCTCGGGTGTATCTCGAATGCACCGAAGGGGGAAGAACCGGCTTGCTCTTTGGGTCGAGCTCCATGCGTCGGGCGAGGAGGGTATCATGGTACAGGCTAAGCAAGTTGAGAGTTGCAGTCACTGGAGGCGAGAGTGATGAAGTGGCGAGAGTGGCGAGAGGGTAAACAAAGATTCAGATACAGACACGGGATCAAGGAGCAGTGAACAAACTAACAAGTCTCGGATGCTAGAGGTTTAATCGGATAAATATGACGTGTATGAGCTGGGGTTTGTGGTCAGATTTCGACGAATCAACGCACCAAGTTCTGCATCGCGGAAGCGGCCGGGCAGGAACCAGGTGAGCGACCTCAGACTGGATTCGATGGTAGATATCGTCGATGCATTGGATATCAGAAAAGACTCGTATTGTGCGAGCACAGACTTGGACATGGTTGACGGCAAGACTCGGCTGGCGGCTCTCCCAATCGCCGTGCTGACTAATATATAAAATTGCATGTGAATCTATTAGCTGTACATACATCCGCCGCGAACCAACAACAATAATAATGGAATAAAACGAGTGTAGTGTAGATCTAAGCAAACCTGTTGTTTCTCTTTCTTCTCCTCTTGGCCCTCACCCACCACCACCAGACGAGCCCAACCACAGCAATGAGCACGATGGCCGTAGACGCCAGCCATATAACCCAATACGAATAGTAGGGTGTCCCTTTCTGGTTAGGGAGATGTATGTTCATACTGCCTAGCCCTATAGGCCACTGCATTGCGGGGACTGTAAAAATAACGATCGAAAGCGAGAGAATCATCTTGTCCTTGCCTCCTTTGGCCTCGGATAACAAGACTCGTAGATGGGCTAAGGCAAGCGTGTTAGACGGTTCTTGCTTTGATGAAACACACGTACCAAGATACGCGGGATGGTCGTGACTGAGTATACGCTCATAGTGGTTCAGCGATTGTTGCATTGTTAGAATATGATCTGCGCCAAACCGATTAGTATTGGTGGTCTAAATCAATCGGATGACATACCCTGTACGTCGCCCAAGTATATCCCAACCTCCTGTCCACCAGCCATATCCCCTTCGTCCCAATTCACCATATTCGCAGTCCCCTGTAGCCGCTTCCTCAGCTGCCCGATCACCTCAGACTTGGTGGCCAACAGCCGACCAAGAGATGTAACCAGTCTCCGAGTATTGGCCATACGAAGTAGGGTTTGAAACGTTGCAAGCTTGGTAGGCGGCTGGGGAACATCCACCTTTTCCTTTGGCCGTCGCCGCATTTTCTTCGGCAAGATGGCCAAGATCCAAGATCCAAGTCGGCACCTCCATTTGCGCACTTTCAGAGGGAGTTTGATATCTACTCGACTTCTAGGTTGCACACTCTTTTCGCCTTTCTCGAGTTCTTGCGCCTTTTGTTCAAGGGCATCCGACGATCCGCCCACGATTGTGATATCAGAGGGTGGGGGCGCCTCGGGCTGACTCTTGAGATTCGTGATGAGCGAATCAACCCCTGCAACTTCATTGTCTATTTTCCGGAGAAGAGGGATAAAGGCGTCGACCACCGAGTCCATCAGGCCATGCGCAATCCAATCAGAGGACATTTGGATTGTTTGTTCAAACTCGAGTATCTTCTGGCGAACTCGCTCCGCATGCTCGCTGATATCTTCAAAATGGAACTAGAACATGTTCGTTATCTTTCTGTTGACCCCGGATCGAAATAGTAAAAACGTACTGTGACGATACCTTCGCGAAACACAACAAGATAAATATTCACTGCACCAATTGTACCTTCCTGCTCAGCCTCGGGGGGCCTGGGTCGCTTTAGTGCAGCCTGCGTTTCTAGCGACCTAAAGACGACAAAATAGTATCCCAAGCGAGGGAACAACTCGAGCTTCTCGCGTGGATCTTCGTGCAGAATATCCTCGAGAGTAAGTGGATGTAAATGAAGCAGCTATGAATAGAGGTTAGTGCAGGTTGAGCCAGAGGGGATATGTACACGCCTTTCCTAGCACCCTCATATCTTCCCAAGTAGGAGAAGCAACATCCAACCACCATGCCTGCTGTCCAGTATTAGGTGCTGCAAGCGACAATCTGTTCAACTCTGGTCGAGAGTGTGCTGTGGGAACCGAGAGGTTTGCGGTGGCATCACTCAGCCCCAGCACAGACTCCTTCGGTTGCCCCTCATCTGCGTCGCTTATGTCCATCAGGCCGGGTTTGGGTGTTTGAGTCGGTGGAGTAGGAACCTCTACAACTACACGTGGTATGTTCCTAGTCCCCAGACCTACTGGCGCGGTTGGCATTCCTGTGGATGGAAAGGAAGAAGCCTGTGCCCGAAGCTTTTGTCGTCCAGCCGCTCTAGTGTCCCTCGCGCGTTTCTTCAGAGCTGCTTCGAGTTGGGCCGCGATCAGCTTGACATGCCTTGTTCGCAATGTTCGTTGGGCTTCCGATGTAGCAGGTTGTGCCAATGGCCTGGGCGGCGGCCTGGTGTCAGGTTTACCCGTCATTCCCTCGGCAGGGCAAAGTGACTGGGGCAAAAAAAGAACAAACTCCCGGGGAACTCGTTTGGTGACTTTGATCTCCTCACGCGCCTTGGCTCGTTCCGCCGGAGTCTTGGTTTGTGTGTGACTAGTTGCTGTACTGCCTTTTCTGTGACGCCCCCGGCTCCAACGGCGAGAATGAGAAACACTGCTGGAAGATGAAGAGGACGAACTGCTGGAAGAGCTAGAGCTGCCATCGGATGAGGAGCGCCCCCACCGCGCAATAGCCGCCTCGACCACCGCAGCCAGTGTCCCCCTTCTTCGACCACGCCCTCCAGAAGATACAGATGAGACCGAAGACTGAGCATAGAGAGAAGGCATAGGTGATAGGGGGCGCTCCGGGGGCGCACCAGTTGCGCCTCTGTAGATGTCATCGTCGGGCAAGGGTGTGGCATGCGGGACATCCAGAGCCGAATCCTGGTAATCCTCAATGTGATCGGTGAAATGGGTAGCGGGTAGCGGAGCTGCAGGTTGTTCTGCGTCGGGAGGGAGATCGTGGGGGAGGGAGAAAATAGTCCCGCTTGGGGAGATCGAGCGGGTTCGGTGCATGATATCGGTCTGGCCCATCTTGTTGACGTTAGTAAGCTTTCTTTATTTATTTTCTATTTTGACTCACAAGAAGGGTAGAACAAGTTATGGCATCTGGTTAGGGCGTCTCATCTACGAGAACCTGGGGCGTGTTCAGTCAGGCTGGCAACCTGAGCCCCGAGAAAAACGTTTCCCACCTGGGGTGTTCTAATGCAGCGCCGGTTCGCACGCCCGTTCACGGCTAACTCTAGAGCCCAGAGTGGTTCGATCAAGCGCTGGTGACTACTCCAGTTGCTAGAAAAAAGTCTTGAACAAAGTCTAGCAAATCAGCCAATCAAACCGTGATCGACGTCATTGCAAAAAGGAAAAGGGCGGGATTATGTCATCGACTATATCAGTACCATATGCGCTCTCACCGCAAGTACCTCGCCGCCCCGAGTTCGCGTGCGTTTGAGCCTCTGACTGGAACTTGGCTGATCGTTGCCGCTGAATTGTTCGCCACCGGATCTCTTAGTCCCATCCCAACCCCCGCTCGCGATCTACTGAACGACACCGCATACATGTTCCGAAAGCGGTTTGAAACGCCAATGCAGACCGCCCTCTGTGGTCCCGCCCGAGAACTCATCGACCCTCTACGCCTCGTTAGGCTTATCGACCCTCGTCTAGCGGCTGAGCAATACCATCCGAATCAAGAACAGCACCGAGCACACTCTTGGCGCCCGCCTCAGTTCGCCCTATATATCCACATCTTCCAGCATGCAGATTTCTCCAGTCGCTAGCCAGGCAACTCCCAGTGGCGGTCCCCCAGCACTGCGCCTCAGGTCCAGCACAACTTGGTCAAGTCGTATTTAACCCGGAACTTGCGCAATTCAGCCCCATCGTACGAGCGGACAACCAGTCGTCGTCATGCTGTTCCGTGCGCCACGCCGACCATGCTGGGAGGTAGTCGATCACAAGGAGGTCAAGCCGTAAGTCTTACTTCAGCTAGCCATTTGCTTTTCTTTTTTGCTCACACTAAATATAGCATGCCCGCGTACTATGACCAAGGAGGTAACTCACTCCCTAGTACACTCGATCCTTCATTGTCCTCTAACGCACACTCGAACAGACCTCCAGATCCTCAAAGTGCACGACTCGGATATTGCAGGGCAATACGAGTTTGAGATGAAGTCGGATTTCAGGTGCCGCCAGGCTTTGCAAGCTGCGCGCATGGAACTTCTTCACGAAATCCGGAAGGATGAATGCAATGTCTTGCTAGTCGAGGGGTTAGTCCTATGCGCCTTTTTTCTTCTATACTGTCATGCTAATGGAAACATGGTCAGCTGGAAACTCACCAAGCTAAGACGGGGACACGAAATGCGCATACGAGTACATTATCACGGTATGCTTATGCTGTACGTTTCGGCAATCATTCCGCTCATGTATTTCCAGGACGCCCTGCTCGGGCGACAGGCAACATGCGGCACCGATACCCTCCGTTCATGGAGATTCTTGAAGTTGATTGACACTGAACCAATTGAATTGAACAAACTGGAAGTGATCACACATGGACAGCTTTTTTGCGCCTCATTTACTCGATTCCTTTATGTACTCTTCTTATACCCACTATGAACTCTGAATGAAACCCAACCATGTTTCTCACCTGTCAACCGAAATGCGCGCACTAGAGGCAATGTGATGCTGCGTGTATGTTCACATATAAGGAATACATAGAATAGTGGAAAACACCAAAATACACCCGAATCCAGGCAACTAGACAAAGGCTCCAGTAACAGGAATTGTACGATACGTAAAGACACGAGACTACAGTTGACGTTAAACTTTTTGAGTATGAACCAGCAAAACCCGCTCGTAATGCGTCTGTCCGAGTTGGGTCGCTGGTGAAACGTACAGTAGAATACGAAGCAGAATAGAGAAATATAGGGCAAAACGGGTCGTCACAGTCATGACCAATTTAAATAGAACAAAAAGACAATCGAGCCTGCGAAAACAATAAATCTGAGGGGAGTCATAGCCGAAAGAGGGGAATAGGTCACAAGAGCAGATCCAAGTTGATAGGACCCCCAGATAGAAATCAAATAAAAGACGAAGCGGGGATCGAAAGGGCAGAGTATCGCCGATTCATGCAGGCAGAGAGACCGACCAGAGAGGTCTAGATTCGTGTTCGAAATCCCACTCAAGCCTGCTCGCCTTCTACGTTGTCCCGCGTCCGCCGTTTCCGATTCTTGTCGGATCCCCCATCTGCAGCAGACATTCGCTCTACAATCGAATCAACTTCGTCCTTCATGCGCTTGTTCGAAATCTTCAGCTGCTGGAGCTCATACTGCCAACTTGTACTCCTCGTTGTCTCGAGTTCTTCAAATACATTCGAAGACAAGTCGTGAACGATGCGGCCCTGGAGTTGACCAGTGATGCCCGATGAAAGAGGCTCGCCAGTCATGCGTCCACCAAACAGAGCAGAAGACGGGCCCGAAGGACTTGAATCAATCGAGCCGGTCGTCTGTGATCGAGGGCGTCCCATCGTGTCTGGAGACACGACTTTAACCTGGCAAACCAAAGATGCCGGAGCCGGTTTAATTGCCGGTACTGAACCAGGCGGGCCATCGTCCAAAGAGGCAAGAGGTGGATAGAAGCACACATCAGCCGAGATCTTCTGGCCGTGTTTGCTGATCAAAACGCAACGAGCGATCTCGGGCATCGTCGCGTCCAGACCCGCATCGGGCCTTCGAGCTGCCTCTGACGCAATTGCTATCGCTCGCGTGGGGCAGATAGCAGAGGCCAAGTGAGACAAGATAGACGGTTTCCACTCCTCGAGTATGTGATCGACGATCAAGTTTGTGCCGAGGAATTCATCAGGCGTGTATCCCATGATCTCGTGGACACCTGCGCTGGCGACAAGCACCAAGCCATCAACCGACATCTGAACCCAGAACTCCTTATCTCCGAGACCTCCCGCACGTGCGATGCTAGACCACTGAAGCCGTGGGACTTCCTTTTTGCGGCCGCTAAGGATGATCGCCTTGCGTCCTTTTCCAGGTTCAACATGGAGGCGTCCCTGGCTTTCGATCCAGACGTAGCCGCTCGTCTTGCGTCGAACACGAAGCAGCAAGTTGACCGTCTTTTGCACAGATCCGCCGTGGGTGCCCGAGGGAACAATCGTCGAGGACTCTTTGAGCTCGCGCATCACAGGAACGATATCTGAAGGATGGGTAACATCCGATATGGACTTTCCGATCAACTCCTCGGGCTCGTATTCGAGGACATGGCGCACGCTCGGCGACACGTAGAGGAAGGATCCTTTGAGAGATAAGACGTGGATAAAGTCTGAAAGCAAGGTTGAGCGATGATGTCATGGGTCAGGAAAAGAGCATACCATCCGAGTTTTCGAGCAAAAGCATATTCAAATCCTGTCGTTCCTGCTCTTCACTGGTGCTAAATCCGCCTGTGGACATGGTATTGGCAATGATGCGACGAAGCTCCGGGTTCAGCATGCCGATCTTGTCTCTACCAGGAGACAAAGCTGGCTGAGGGTTGGATTGTAAACTATAGTTGACGATATACGAGCCGTCGCGCATGGTTTGGAGAATTGCGTGTGGTTGGTCAACGAGATCGACTTGGAACCCAACATGGTAACTGATAGGTACACATGTGAGGCACGACCTCTTGCCTGGAGTAATGGTACTTACCGAATCTCATCTGAATCCCATTTGATAGGGATAATGGAAACCAGGTTGATAAAAGGGGCTCCGTTCTTGCGGTAATTGATCAAGCTGGCCTGGCACTCCTTGTCTCCGGCCAAACTCTTCTTAAAGTGGGCTACTGCGGCATTGTCGGTATAAGTCCGCGTGGAGCCCCGGTCGACCCTCCCCCCGGGCGCCTGCGGCAATGGGAGGTTTGTCAGTGATCTATCAGCAGCACCCTCAAAATGCGCTCACTTGCAAGAACCGGCAGTTGCGCCCCATAATTTCGCTCGGCTCGTATCCGGTGAGCCTATGGAACGTTGGCGACGAGTAGACGATTGGATGGTCGTAGCGCTTGACGTCGACGACAGTGAACGAGCATGTGAGATCCACGGGGCCAAGCACGATCTTCGGGTTTGGACGGGAGGCCACGCGGGCGAGGACACCGAGCATGTCGAAGCCCGAAGTCGAATAAAGACCCGGCATGACCGTCCCGGAGACGGTTGGCAGAGGCCCGATCATTGGCGTAGGTGCTGGGGGCGACGACTGCTGCTGGGGCTGCAGGTTGGCTGCCGAAGAAGAAGGCGACGTATAGTTCGTACCGGAGGCCTGCAGAGCTTGTGGGTGAACACTCTGGGATTGTGACGGTTGCAGGCTCATATCACTCGTACTGAAGCTGTAAGTGTCCTCTTGGGACGGATAGCGTAGCATGTCGGGCGCTTGCATAAGGCCTGGGCGGTCCGAGCTAGAGGCGTATTGGTCGTCCTGGGAGCTCTGCATTGCGTAGGGAGAGAAACCGGGATAGTCGTTGGGGGAGCGGATGTTGAGCTCGGAGCTAGGGACAGGTGAGCATTACCGACACGCAAAACAGACAGAGACGCACCCGGACGCGTGTGAATTTTGTGTGCCGCTGGCGTACCACGAGCTCGAGTACGAGTCGGGCTGCTGAAAGTTGGATGCAGAGCCGGGGATGACATCGCCGCCGCCGCCGGGGGCGACGGTCGGGCCGGTCAAGAACGAGGGTAGCTGGAATGCGACCTCGTTCGTGAACGCGGTGGGATCGATGCCCATCGCCTCGGCGAAGGAGCGGGGGGTAAGGTTATGCGACTGTGGAGCGGCCGAAGAGGGCGTTGATTGGGCGCTGGGAGGAGGATATGCAAACGGGCCGACGGGGACTTGCTGCTGGCCCGAGGACTGCTGCTGTTGCTGCTGCTGCTGTTGCTGGTGGGGGTGGGGGTGTGTCTGGGACGAGTGCCAGCCGGGCGCCATCGACGACTGGGACGAGGGCAGCATCGGCTGCTGCTGGGAATGATGTGCGCTCATCGGGTCCTGCATCGAGGACTGGGCGAGCGGTTGCTGGGCCGACTGCGGCTGTACCTCAGGAGGGGTGCTTGCGAGATAGGTCGAAAAGTCGTCCATTTTGTATCAGGCGGAGGGGGTGCAGCGGGCCGTAGCCTGCAGGGAATAGGGGATTTGGTGGGATGTATTCTATGCACGACGCGCGTTGGATGGTGCTCGATGTCAGATGCGCGGTCGTGGTGGCAAGCAGAAAGCCGGGCGCAGGAAAGCGAGCGCGAGCCAGTTGAATCCGTGCCGACTGATGCCGATGGTCTTATTTGGCATGTGCACATTAGAATCCAGCTAAACTCCGCCAGCGATCCCGATGGTGTCCTTGGTCGTCTCCAGGTCTGGAACCCTCACGGAACGCCGGCTAGCCGTTCGAGGACGGCCCCACCCCCGTACCCGCCAGTGGGGCCACTCCACTGCCCGCATCCAGCGACGAAAACCGGTCCTGGCGGGTGTTATCTTGTGCCCAACTGCCTGTTTGGACCGCCCCCGGGGTCCTCTCTCCGATACAATCCCCCCGGTAAGAAGACCCTGATCACGCGAAACTAGTCACATCCGAGCGCATACATGTGCCGTCGACGTCATTGAAAACCCAATGTTCCTCCTAGCTAGCTAGATCCCTTCGGCACCAATACCACCCATTGCGCGAATCTGCGCTATCACCGCTCCGATGCAATTTATCTTTTTTCGCCAAAATACGTCCGCGTTCTAGGCACTCCCCGAGTTGACGTCCAGAACGTGCGCTAGCGTCATCCATGACGTAGACTGGCGCTTATCACTCGCGTTGGAACGCTATCAGAATACGTCGATTGTTTACAGCGCGTCGAGAGCCCAAGCGATTCGTCGTCGTGGGGTAATTAGAGTTAATTAATCTCCCAAACAAGGCAATCCCGTCCATTAAAGGAATACACCATCTGTTGAACAGCCATGAATCAACCCAACACAATAAACGTTACCAGATTAAAAACGAGCTTAAACTACGCATATATTCGCGCCCAAATGGAATGATCAAAACGAGCTTTTTCGAACCAGGATGTCCCTGTCACACCCATCAGTCCTCATCCAGAAGATCCAGAAACGGAGGCACCCGTCCGTGGACATCTCCCGAGGCAACCGCCGGCGTCCCGGAGTATACGACCGTAATTCTCAGCAAATTTCCCTTGCGCATCTGCGTCAATTTCCACCTAGGCGATCCATTCAGATGAGCAACGATCCAACAGAAAAGCACCAGGGCTCACCCTTCTCCAAGCAGCACGTTATACCGATCCTTCTTGATCTCGTGAAGCAGCTGGAGGCGAGCTGCATGCAGCGCTTTTCGGGACTGATAACCCGTATGCATGTCAAATACGTACTGTCCGGTGATAGACCGCGAAGATATATGTATAATCTCCAGATCTGTGCAAGCCGCGCGCAAGAGTCGTAAGCCACTGACCCTGCATGGATCATCATGTCACGTACTCACCGTGCTCATAATAAACCGGGGTGGGTGACGCTTCTCTGATGTCCACAATATCCCACGCGCGCTGCTTTCGAGGCGCAGTTTTCAGAGCACACAATATGATAGGCGGAGACATCCCGAAAAATTAACGACGATCGGTGGGCGTTGGGCAAGGGCGAATAGTAAACTTTTCCGCCTCTTCGTGTGGTGAGGAAGGAGCCGAAGATCGTAGAAAACACAGAGATCGGTACAGCAAACGCTGGGTTGACCGGGCAAACGGTGCGCATGCGCATGCCCTTAAGCCTACTTCGTGGCCTCCAACCGGCACCTCGACTGAGGCTAACGCTCGCAAACTATTGACCAAGTCCCGCCCGAGGTGTGCACCAAGTGTGCCATCCCCAGAGCCACTCGCATATTGATCCCAACGGAATGCGGGGGATTGTGGGGCGATACAGTTCGGTCACAAGCCACGAGTGTCCCCCAGAGCGTTATACGAGTCGACCGAATGTTCCCCCACCCTGCGTCCCAAACCGGTCGATATGTGTGGGGAGAGCGACACCGATGAGCCAGGCGCCCGGCCTGCACATCCGATGGTTCGTCCGGTACATCGCGATGCTAGACTCTTCCAGGTTCACGAGCATTCCAGCCAGCCAGTCCAGGGGTTGATCCACAGACCGAGGACGAGCTTGCGTAACTCTCCACGTCCTAAAGTGTACTTACAAACACTGGATTCCGGCGCATGTGAGCATGGCTTGGACCTCGGTTGCGGCGCCGCCGCACACGACTGAGATTCTAAACTTGGACAATACAATACTCCACAGTTGAGATACTCAGCGCGACAGGAGCAAAACCAGAAACTCACATTACCTCGTTTGGAAAAGGGACCTGGCTTATGATTCGTGCTCTGTGGCGGCATCAGAGGATGCTCTTCGGAATAAACACTCACATGAGATAGTTATGGCAAGTGGGCAGAGAGACAATGTGCAGATGCGCACGATATGGCTTCTGATTATGTCATAAGGACTGTCCTACCGCAGTGCCTTCCCTTGCCGCGGTGTAGGATAGACAAAAGGGAATCTCAACCGAACCACGCGCCAAATGAATCGGGCTTGTTCGGATGACCTCGAGGCACGTTTGTGTTTAGAACGCAAGGTACGCCGGGAAAAATCCCAGTAGAGATACTCGACGACGTTCAGGGATTAGAAGGATGAGAAAATGATACACTTCTCGTTGCTTACGCTCTGCTCGTTGCCATCAACCACTTCCAGTACGATTTAGTCTTCAGAGTTGCAATAACACGATGCACTAACGAGCCACACGACGAAGTGTAAATCGAATTCAATTCTAGCGAACATCAAGCTGTAAGAGACATGTCAGCTCAGTTCAGCAAGCAACCTTTGATTAAACTTGCCAATTGAACATCAGAGGTAGGCACACATGACCTACAGCTAAACTATGGCTTTGGGAATGGCGTACTGGATTTTAGATTAGTACGATAGACTGGTAGGTTAACGCGGGAACCGGACGTACAGAGTTATGTTGGCTACCTTCCAAACTCCGCCAACCTTTTCAAACTTCCAGTCGTATTGGCCTTTAACTGTGACAGTGTGCGCCTCATCATCTGGGACAACTGTTACAACCGCGTATGACTGTGCCACAGCCGACGTAGATGCTCCATCCTCGACCACAACCCTAACGTTCGACATCAAGACCTGGCATGCTTGCCCTCGCCCACCCAAACTAAAGGCCAGTGAGGTTACACAGGAGACCAAGACACAAGCAGGAGATAGAGTCCATACAGTGTTTGAGCCCAGTTCATCTTGCCATTTCGACCATGGTGAGGACCCAATCTATTTACCCACGAAACGATCAGCCTTTATACCCCATAACGCCAGTGACGTCACTGAAGAGATCGGTGAAGTCCAGACTCACGGGTGCAGGTTGCTAACGCCATCATCCGTGAAGAATGCTTCCCATTTAGCATCGTCCTCGGTTGTCCCATGTTTTCCGAAACAACGGTCATGGGATTGCGCGTAGTCTTGAATAAGGTTGTAGAGGGTTCTTTCGTTCTCTAGAACATCGAACTTTTGCTGTAAGTCCGCTAGCTGCGCCTCGAGGCGCAAAATGGTGTTCTGAACACTAAAATCCGACATCTTGAGAAATATGTTGGCAGTTTTTTTTTCTTCTTGTGATCCTAAAGAAAATCCTGTACAGTTTTGCCAGCTAAAATGGATGAGCAGGTCGGTCTGGTTGGGGATCGAGTTGAAGTGCCTTTGCGCTGGCGAGATGTTTCGGGCCTATTTCAACCGAAAGTTGTTTGCCCCAAGCCAAATATGGTTGGACATGTCGCCCAAACGACCCGAAATTTGTTTACATGTTGACCTGCTCCCTCAAAGATTTGAACGAAAACGATAAAACTCACTTCCATTCGCCCGGATATGGTGGTTATATGCGTTTGATATTCTCTGTGTTTGATGTAGGGAGTCCGAAACCTAAAAAAGTGGTAGCATCGATTTCCCCAACAAAAATCCGAGCGGACGCAACGTACCCATTGAACGAGCTCGATAATTTTACAGTTTCAACCTAGTTGAAATCATAAGACAAATATCCTAGTGCAGAGGGGTGCATTTCATTTTTGCACTGACGCCATTTTGGAGGAAATTCTGAGGGGCTCGCACAAGGTCGCAAACCTTGAGCACTCGAGCACCGCCATGGAGCTTGATATCATCGGCCATCGTCCAAGCCGTTCAATCTTTACAAGACCGTAGAGAAGATAATCCGAGGCAACCGAAGCAGCGGGGGGCTCTATGCAAAATTCCCTTGCCATCTACTGACCAAATGTCTTGCAGATCGTTTATAGCTGAATATACCAATTCAATCGAAAGCTTAAAAGGTACCGGCTCAACCCGGGTTGCCGTCAGGGCGTTATGGTGGTTATTCAGACCTGCTTCAGAATCAGCATATATACTTGAACGCTAGATTTTCCGGTTTCGTCTTGAGACGGGGACTCGCTGGCAATCGAGACGAGAGCCAGACTTTTCAGAGATCGGATCGACAGACCAGGCCAACTCTCCCATGCACGCTGACAGCCGGCGAGATGCCTGAATTTGAGCTGGTGGTTACTGTAATGATGATGGTGATTTGTAGTTCCAAAACCCATAATGTACATATTCTCAAACAATCCCGCAAAAGGCCTATGATGTATTCGCAAACAAAGCCCAAGGGTAATATCCAGGAATCTATGATGTGCGTTGTCGCTTTTGGCCTGTAGGATCGATGAGAGCAACTCTTTTGTCGTTCCTAAGACCAGGTGCCCCCCCACGGATGGCATCTGCCAGTCGAATCTTCGGGCGTGTTGGATTCAGGATCGAAGTATCAGGATTAGAAGTTGTGCTGGATGAAGCCTCGCCAGGACGAGCTGACGTGGACGATTCGTGATTTGAACTGTTCACAGACTTCTGGCCGGACTGGACGGGAGGGGACTTGCGTTTTTCGGCAGGAGTCTGGGCGCCTTCTGTAGGGGCGGGGGCAGGAGCCGGCGGCACCTCAGCTACTTCCATATCCAGTTCACCGGGCATGATGTTATCGAAGAAGGCGTCATCCTCCGAACCGTAGACACTGCCGTCAGCGGCAAGCTCGCCGGCGAGTTGATGGTCAAACAAGTTGGTCTCTGAATCTCTTCTCTGTGGTAAACCAGGGGCTGGTGGCACTGATGCTGGTGGAGTAGAAGAAGATGCACGCCTCGTACCACTTGAAGTCGAAGGGTCAGCACTTGTTGACGCGTTGGGCTGAGCACCCTGTTCTTTTGCCCGGCGAAGGACATTCGCCAGGCCTGATGCTCGAGTAGTAGAACCGTCAGTGTTTTCCAGAGAGGTATCAGGGGTCGGCAGATCATGAGCCGCACGGTTGGTGATAGGGGTAGATGTTGCAAGCGGAGAAGGATTTCCGACTGGTCGATACGGAGTTGTATTAACCGATTGATTTTGCGGGGAAGAAGTGGCTAAGGATTGAGAGGTAGCTCCAGGAATGGGCATGGTTGGAACCGGTCCTGCCAAATCTGGGCGACGATGCAGAGCATCTTTATCAAGTTTGAGCTAGTAAATCCAAGGTCAAAGGCCGCTCAAGGAGGATTGTCGGTCAACTCACAACCGGCGCCTTGATCTTTAGGATTTCCGAGGCATATTGCTTATCGTAGAGACAGTTCCCAAGTAGGTTTCCGAAATTGCGAAGTGTACGTTTGAGCCCATCAGTCACAGCCTCTTTTTTGCACTGACAAGTAACAGGTTGGTCACAGTCCGCGAGATATTGATGCGTGAAACATACCTTGTCCAAAGCCATACCTTTGCCGCGTGCGTTTTCGAGTGATCCGAACCCTACATCTTCGTGAAACGCGCCATCCCGCAAAGTTACACGTATAACCGCAGAAACGCCAACGTTGTACCGCTGCGTACCCTCGTTATAGTCGATCTAAATTCAATTTGTTGTTTGATAAATGCGCTAATGATTAGCAGCGGGTAAGACTTACATAGTCAGTTGTAATGGAAAGTACAGAAGATGACCATCCGTTAAAGCCAAATACTTCGTTTGCAAGGTTGATGACCTTCCACCCTTCAGCATAAGTAAGCTTTGGTCCTGGTTGACCAAGTGTTAAACAGAGCGTGGTTCGTGTAATAAAGTTACTTACCTCCGCCGGGACCCGGCCGCTGAGAGATAAATCTACAAGGGTCGTTCAACATTGTTGCGCCACAATGGGTGGCAGGCCACATACTCTGGTCCTAGTTTCTTGTTTAGTTTCGCCTGCATTTCCGCGAGTTGATCTGCGGACGAGAAGTTGCTGAAAGCAGAGGCCTGAGATAGATTTCCATGGGCTGCAGGAGAGTATCCGTGGCGAAGTGCGTCAAACGGTTGAGTACCAAAGGCCGGCGTTGCTGCCCGACGGCTCTGATCAAAACTTTCCAAGAGGTGTGAGGATAGAGCATGATTCATTGACATGGAAGTCTCATTCATATTAATATCAGCAAGAAACAGAAGGGTACTGCAAGTAACAGCAGTAGATGAGAGGGCGATCCGCAAGGTGACAGGTGGTAGTGGCTCTAAAAGTATCGCGACCAAGTCACATGACTTTAGGACGTCTTAGTCGGTGCTTGTGTATGTATGGACTCTGTGAATTACAAACAGATTTTCCAGAGTTGTCTCGAGCAGAGAGAATATTGAACAAAATATATTACGAGTAGTCTAAGAAAGCCACATAGAACAGATAGTAGGTATAGTCCCGAACAACACAAAATACAACAGAGCGGATCTCATCTACTCCGGCTTGCGGCTGACTACAAGATACATAGGAGTGAAGAGCTTTTTCTGGCCACCACGGACCAACGCGTCGGCGGCAGTTTTCAATGCCTCGCCGA
Organism: Ceratobasidium sp. AG-Ba; assembly: GCA_016906575.1. NCBI lineage: Eukaryota > Fungi > Basidiomycota > Agaricomycetes > Cantharellales > Ceratobasidiaceae > Ceratobasidium > Ceratobasidium sp. AG-Ba. Next base: position 2,385,973 of record CP059613.1, on the reverse strand, counting down.
CATCATAGGTACCCTTGGGCACGAGTCCAACCATCTCGAGAAGGCGAACTGTCGTCTGGGTGACAACTTTGCCACTCCAGGACATTCGCCAAACGGTGATGTAGTCCCAAGCGGTTTGTGCCTTCCAAATATCACCCTCCAGAGGATAGTACCACGGAATAGGATCGGGGCGGTCAGCCAGGTCCTCCTCGTGCAGTATCTCAAAGCCAACGTTCTTCAACGCTTGGCGAGCCTGCTTGATGGTGCGCATCTCAGGAATGCCGTCACCGACTTCAATTCCGTGGGCAATATCCTTATGCTCGGGGATGGATGGGTCCCAGTCATCAGTCATGCACCACTCATAGACACCGAACTACGAAAAAGACGTCAGTGGAGATAAAGCAACAGGTCAAGCAGTGAACGTACAATTCCTCCGGGCTTAAGAACCTTCTTAATCTCGCCATACACACCCTCCCAGGTAGGAGCGTGAACAGTAGCCTCGATAGCATAGACTAAACGGATGCATCAGACAATGTCGCTCACAGAAAAAGAGGGAAAGGCTCACCAGCATCAAAGGTTCCCTCTCCAAACTGCTCGCTAAGCTTCATAAAGTCGCCCTTGACAAACTGGACTTGGCCAGATAGTCCAGCCTTTTCGGTGTACTTGCGTGCACGTCCAATCTGGAAGTCGTTGTTGTTCAAGCCAGTGATGTTGGCATCGGTGAACCTCGCAATCTCGCGAGCAGGTCCACCAACACCGCATCCGACGTCAAGAACGCGCATGCCAGGCTTGACGCCCATCATCGACGCAAGGTAGTGCTCATGGCGTGCAAGCTAAAGTGTAGGATGAGCATATGATCATGAAGAGGTTCTTTTCATGTGACCACTAACCGACTGCAAAAATGCTTCACCCTTGTAGAACCTCGAAAAGTGAAAGCTCTGCGACCAGCCATACTCATACAGCTCGGTAGCACCATCGTAGTAGCCTAGGAGAAAAAAAAACACTAAGCAAACTAACCCAAGAAAAAGTAAACGTTGGGCGTGGCGCATACCATTGATGACATCCTTGTAGTTATCGACGCGGTTTTGCTTGTGAGCGTCACCGTCCTGGGCAGAGTCCTTGTCCCAGAAGGCAGTATAGTTGGCAACACGCGACTTGACGCGGCCGTCATCGAGGATCTCGGTGTTAGGACCGTTGGACATGGTCGAAAAACTGATACGATAGTGAGCATACAGGGCCCGGTAGCCTTCAAGAGGACTTACGAGTAGGAAGGAAGGGTGAAGGAAGAGAGTGAGGTGGAGGGAGAGTGGAAGGGGTAGAGTCAAGAAAACGCGCGGGTACACGCCTTAAATGCGGGGAGCGGCAAAATACGTTTTTGCATCGAACGAGTTTTCATGCCGCGACACGCGCAAAGCAAACACAAACATCATCTTAGGTAAGTCCGGCAAATCTGTGTCATGAAGCGCATACAACCTCTGATAAGTCTCATCAGGCTACTCCGTAGCGATCCCACATGAAACCAAGGCAAAGCACAGATTTGCCGCTACGTTGAGAATAAAATCGATATCATTTACACCTTTCTAGATACATCATCGCCCGCTGAAATAGCTGGCAACCCAAGCAAATCCTTGTGGCTCCGTGCGCTGACGAGATCGTCGGCAACGGCCCTGCTTCCAGACGTAATATACCTTTTAGAAATACCTCGTGCGAGGAGGGGCTCGGCAAGCAAACTTCGAAGCTCCTGTTTGAGCTGCTGCACCTTGGCCGAATTCTTTTTCGCTTGATGAGATTGTTCGTTTCGCTCTCTTTCAAAATCATTAACGAGTGCTCCGGTTAGTTGCTGCATTCAATCACTTACTCCATGTCCGAGTCCAGCTCGATCTCGAGAGCTTCCGCTGTCTCCTTGAGCCAATTCTTCTCATGGTTGTCCTTCTTGACTTTATGCTGAGCTGCGTCGATCTGCCTGGCGAGCTGAACTCGCTTTTTCAGCCTGTCAAGCATATCGTGTTCAATGGGCATCTCAGGAATAGCCTCGGCTGCCGCACACGTCAGCCCCTATCTATACTCTACGACAGACACGACCGCTTACTTCTGTTTAAGCTCTCTGTCAGCCCTTTCATAACTCCTCGTTCACTCGGAGCGACAAGCAGTAAACTAAACCCATCCCGCTGAGCTCGCGCAGTTCGCCCATTTCGATGAACATACGCATCCGCCGTACGTGGGAGCTGGTAATGTATAACATGATCAACAGACGGAATGTCTAGTCCACGCGCCGCGACATCTGTAGCTATCAAAACGGCCGACGAGTTTGATTTGAATCTGTGCCAAGAGGTGATGAGCGGTCCGGCTTGTGATTTTACGGGAAAGCGTGATTTACCGGTCCAAATTTTTTAGCCGCTGCCGTTGTTGGAGTTGTGAGTGTAACGGAAAGACTTTGAGTTGCAGGAGCTCCATGATAGGTGTCAGGCGTCGTATGCCATCTATCGATCCAACAAAGACAAGAGACCGGCCAGGGTAGCGAAGAAGGAAATAGTATAGATAAAAGTCCTAGGCATTTAACGCTAAGGATTCAATTCCGGTCAAAAATGCGTATGACCTGCCTTGTCGCCAGATACACACTCGACCCGACTCTCCTTGAGCGTCGAGACCTTTCCGTACTCTGGACTGAGATCAATAATTTTTGGATCGGGATCTCGAAAGTCGAGCTTCATGAGGAGGTCGTCTATATCAAGTCGTCAGCATAGTATCATGATAGCTCGTTTGATTGCACTGACCCAGTGTCGAGCTCTTCTTGTTATTCGCTTTCCTCCGTCCAGATCGTCGAGCCAAATTGACCTGCAATTCCTTGCTCAGCGTAGCCGAAAACACAAAAGTCTGCATGCTCTCGTTGGCAGGAGTAGATTCAACAGCGTCTGCTTCAGCCGCTGCGAATATGGGGTCGTCTGCGAGCTCGTCTGGGGTTTCTCTATACTCGGGTGTTAGTGTGCGGGGTGAATGGTGGGAATATGAGCGCATACGATTCTTGCTTGCGAGCTGTGAGCTTGACAATGTTATCCAGCTCCTGAAAGTGACCCGCTTCGACCATGCGATCCGCTTCGTCTAAAACTAGGAAGCGCAAGTTTCGAATTTGACGAGCAAGCTTGTCATTCTGTGAATGAGATGAGTAACCTGCAATAATTACTTTTCTCAAGTTCAAACTTACCTCGCCTAGTACGTCCCACAGTCGTCCAGGCGTGGCCACAATGATATCCGCTCCACGCTCCAGCACTCTCCGTTGTTTTTGCAGACTCAGCCCTCCGACTATCGCAGCAGCGCTCACGTAGGGGACACCATTCTCATCTTTCGCATCGCTTACAATAGCTTTCAGATGTTCACAGACTTGTAGTGCAAGTTCACGTGTGGGTGCCAGGATTAGTGCGGCGAGTTCCCGCTTGCGTTTCGGTTGGGAGAGGATGTGGTGTAGGATAGGGAGGGCGTATGCTAGTGTCTTTCCTGAACCAGTTTCCGCTACGCCAATAATGTCGTGACCGTCTCGGGCGGGAGGTAAAGATGCTTTTTGAATTGGAGTAGGGTTCTTGAATGAAAGCGAGAGTAGGCTTTGGGAGATCGTGGGATGTAATTTGTAGGATTCCCATTCTGGAAGAAGAGAGTTGTCGAAGTCAAGTTCGACATTTGAAGACGGAGATAAAGTTTTGGGTGATGATATCCTTTTCGATAGCTTGTTTGTGTTGGGTGTTTTGATTGGGGCCTTGCCTGAAGATTTACCTCGTTTCTGGAGAGAATTAGACCGGGCATGGTATGATCCGAGGCGCACTTACCACGAGTTTGGCAACGCGGCCTCCCGCTTCTGTCTGCACATACTCTACATCGACATTGTCAATCTCCTCGATGGTGAGCAATCCACCGTCATCGTCCAGGCCACCTCCGAGCATGGCACCAGCAGGACGGGTGACTTTGCGCCAGGCGAGACCATCATCTTCCGAGTCCGAGGCTTCAGGCGTATCATCCGTAGGTGCAGTACGTAGACGCTTGCGACTAGCTAGGCTGGCAGATGCTTTTTGTTTGCGCTTGAGTGCGCGCGAGCTAAACTTGCTGGGGAGAGCGACGGCGTCCATGGAAGGCAAAATGAATTGGCAAATTTCAATTGGCAATGGGGACGAGGCTGGGGGTAAGCGCCGGGCGATCTAGCACCATCAGCGGAGACTTTTGAGACGGGAATGCAGGCAGGCGATGCTGTTTCAGAACGAGCAGGGGGCGTGCTGGACGCGTGCGCCGGCGATGATGGCGTGTGTGCAGCGAAGAAAAATGACAAGAGGCGTGCTGGCCGCATGGACAAACACGGGCAAATACAATGATTGCTGCCTAGGGTTCCATCTCTGCCGCTCTCTCTCGACGACCACACGGTAGGTATAAAGCATCTGTCCCACACACCCAACTCACAGATACCCCAGACTCACGAACTTACGACCATGATGTCCGCCCCATACCCGACCTATCCGGCCTCTCCGCCGGCGACTGCACAATTTGCACCCCAGGAGCTCACCACCCCCGGCGCACACCCCTTCTTGCGCGAGCCAAAGCTCTATGTCTCCAACCTCAGTCCCGCCGTCTCTGACGTCGATCTCGCCCACGCGTTTGAGTATTGCGTCCCATTCCGCCCGAATATCATGCGCGACGGCACGGGCCAGCCCGTCAACGGTCAGTTTTTGTTCCGATTACCTCGCCATCCTGCGTCTGACGGTACGATAGGTGTTATCGAGTTCAAGCACCTCGATCGCGCAGAAAAAGCGTTGGCCACGCTCAACGGCTCGTTCATTCCTGGCACCTCCAACCTCCTTAATCTCTCTCCGTTCACGCCCCCAAGCGTCATGCCACCGTCTCTGGCCACCCCTCGTCTGGTCAAGCACCTTCCTCCAGGCACAAACGATAGCTTTCTCTACGACTTGTTCCGGTCAGTTTCCCGCGCCCAATTTCTTGTCTCGCTTAATTAAACCGCTCGACGCTAGACCTTATGGGGCTCTCTCGAGCGCCAAAATGGAGACCACGTTTGGTGCAGAATCAGGCATTGTGCACTTTTGGAACGAAGAGGACGCAGCTGCGGCCGAACAAGCAATGGTCAGTATTGACACATATCGCCTTGCTGCGTGATTGTTCAACTCGTGCTCGAATCTAGCACTGCGCCGAAGTAGGCGACCGTAACATCGCCGTCGTCATATTCCAGCAGCCCCGGCGAACGCCCAGCGCGCAGGACCAGTTCAATCCCAATCCTTCCGCACCCGCCTTTGTCCCCGGTGCTATGCCCATTCCATATCCAGTACGTCGCGCGCCCGCCTTCGGGGTTGAAACGCCCAAAACGACCTTTGACCGGCGAGCCATCTAGTTCACCCCGCCGCGTGGTGCGAATCCGTACATGAATCGAACGCCACCGCACCAGAGCCCGCATAGTCCACGTAGTCCGCCGGCGGGCCCGTTTATACATGGTAGGCGTATTCATTCACGACATGTGTTCTCCGCGTTCTAACACGATGTAGGCCCTGGACAGCAGGTCCAATACGCTCCATCAATCGGCCCAGGCTCGGGTTCGCACAGTGGACTCATTGATCCTTGCAATCTCTTCATCAAGGTGCGTTGTATGCATTTTGGTCCGTGCAAGACACCTACAACGTTTAACGCCAGAATCTGGACCCCGAGATCGATTCAAACAAGTTGTTCACCCATTTCAAGCAGGTGAGTCTGTCTGTGCCGGTTAGCTCCACTAAACTTTAACACACCCACTATCAGTTTGGGCAAATCGTGAGCGCTCGAGTGATGAGGAATGACGCAGGGCAAAGCCGTGGGTTTGGGTTCGTCTCGTTCCAAAACCCAGAGCAAGGTTTGTCGAAACGTAAATATTCAGTCGCCATGTGTTAACCACGCATGCGGGAACACAGCGAACGCTGCATTACAGGCCATGAACGGCGTTTTCCTGGGCAGCAAGCAGATTGCAGTTCGTCTGCATGAACCCAAGCAGCTTAGACAAGAGAAATTACAGCAGCGCTTCTCGTCTCCTCGGACCCGCAGTGGGGCAACTAGCCCAACCCCAAGCGAGGGAGCAGAGAGCATCTATTCATCCTTTTCTCCTGACCGTGATATCTCTAGGGAGCGCATCGGTCGACGAAGCTCTGGAAGCTATTACACAGTAAGCCTGATTATCCACCTCCAGGCTTTACGGGTCATCCTGACATTGTACATAGGCTGCTCTGACCGGCAGCTTAAATGTCTCAATGCAATACGATGAACTCGCCACGCTCACGCCTGTCGTTCGAAGAGACGTTCTCACCGGTGAACTTACCCGTCGACTCAAATCCACTGAAGGCGTATCCGAATCCGAAATCGACGCACTCGCAGACTCGATTGTCGGTCTCGATCTTCAAGAAGTTGTCCAAGGCATGCAAACCCCGAGCGTGTTTGCCGACCAAATCCGGAGTGCGCGTCAATCGTTGACGAACAACGGTCACAGCAATGGTGTGTCTCCGCCTGATTCTGACTCGGGGGAGCTGAGGGCAAACCAGGCTATCCTCATCCCCCGTCGTCTGCTCCCGAACATCCGTCGACGCCCGTGTCGTTTTTAGGTTCGATCGCTTCCCCGCCCAGGACATCTTCGCCCTCGGGTTCGATGATGCTCGGTGCGGACGGGAGCAAACTTTCGGAACGTGAGCGATTGGCCAAGGCCGTTGCCAAAATCGAGCCACGCAAGTCTCAAGAAATCACCGATCTGTTGTTGTCACTCAGCAAACGCGAGCGTGCCCTCTGCTTGTTCAACGCAGAGTACCTCCGCACCAAGGTTTCCGAAGCGAAAGAAGTTGTCGATGTGTTGAATTTGGATGACAAGGTCGAGGAGCACCCCGCTCGTACCTCGACCCCGACCAAAGTCCCGACCACACCCGAGAAATCCAAGACAGTTCGATCGACCAACGTTTCGCCTCGTACGCCGGAGCTTGCTTCGCGTGCAGCCTCGGCTGTGACTTCACCTACTCCAGAAACACCCTCTCAGCCAGCCGTGCACACTCTTGCGACGTTGGCCAAACTCCCGGCGGCTGAGATTGTCAAGCTTGCCAACTTGCCAACTGCAACTGGTCTGCCGTTGCCCAAGGCTGATCCAGAAGTTGTTAAGACTACGGACGAGTGGATCGACAGTCTTGCGGACAAGACTCAGCACCAGAGGAAGCAAACCGTTGGTGACAAGCTGTGAGCACTTGATCTCCTCCGACTCGGCTTGGTTCTAATTCATGTATCGTAGTTTCCGCGTTATCAAATCGTCTGGCATCAAACAAGCGGTATGTTGTTCTCCATTTCATGTTTTCCAGCTGGACACCGACCATGCCTCACAGCCCAAACTCACTATTGCCCTACTCGACCGCGAGGATCTTCGTGCACTTGCGCATCTCATGAACAGCTACCCCACTGTTCTGAAAGAAAAGGTATTGCTTATTGTTCCGGAACTGAAATGATTATTTTGTTGTGTGTTTCCCCCTTGCTCCAATTCGCCTGCGTCTCCATCCATACATCTCCTGTCCCGTGTCCTATCTCTTTACATCTCTCCAGCGATTTCAATGAGTTTCATTTCTGCTACGGGTAGCCAGCGACAAGCTTAATACCTCTATTCTGGTCAAGTATGTCTTAAATTGATACGATTCAAACGATATGGAAACAGAGTGGGGAAATTTATGACAGCAATAAGTTCAATACGAGGTTTGAATCAATATGGGAGAAGCCTTAGGTTCTATTACGTTTCATACTAGCCATGTTTCACCACCCACTTCCACCTCCATAGGTTGGATTGTAACCTCCTTGATTCTGATGGTGGTGGTGGTGATGCTGATGATGGTGCTGCCCGGGATAACTGCTTGTATCCGGTGGCGGAGGCGGACCTCCTGGGAAGCTCGGAGGTGGGCCTGTCGGCGGTGGATATGCTCCTCCAAATCCAGGCTCTGGGAAGCCTGAAGGCTGCGGGAACCCTCCTCCAGGCGGGAAAGAAGGTGGAGAGTACATCCCACCAGGCGCAGGGAATTCGGGCGCTGCCGGGAATGCAGGCGCCGCCCCGCCCCCATAGGTTGGATTGTACCCCGTAGAGGGAGAGGGTCCAGCAGGCGGTGTGTGCACAGGGTTGCTGGTCGGTGACGGGAACCCGAAACTGGCTCCCCCTTGAGGAGGAGGGCCTGGAGGCGGTACGTATTGAGGCTGGTATCCCGACTGCGCTTGACCAGAACCGTAGAACTGGCTAGCTTCTCCGGTAGACGGGATAGATGTGTTATGAGCGTGGCCACCAGTAGGGGGAACCCCAGGGCCCATGTTGTCTCCAGAGAGTTCACGGCGCCCTCCTTGGCCACCAGTAAATATGCCCCCGAGGGCATTAGCTCCAACATTGTTGAAATAGTTTCCTATATCTTGCTGAGCCTGCAACGCAGCATTGTAGCCTAGCATGTTGTGTAAGTTGAGGTATCAGATGGTGATGCCTGGGTAGTACATACCCGCACCAGATGCATGGGCAGCTTGTCCTTGTTCCTTGAGACGTGTGGCTTGATGGTTGCGCACGCTTTCCTTGCTCAGTCGGCGAGCAACGTCTTGAGGGTCCCTATGTGATTTGATCTATTCGAGACATAAATATTTGTTTCAGTCAATTATATGCGTTGCTTACCCACTAGAAAATAGTCAACCAACTACGCTCAAACGTTTAAAGTCGAGACTTACGGTGCTCATATACTGAAGCATTTCCCGTTGAACTCCAGAATTGCGGTCATGGAAATCAGGATGAAACCTATTGACACAGGTTGAAACACGATCCGAAAGAGCTTGAGGGGTTGAAAGCTTACATGCAGGATAGGATGGGGTCAATGACCTGTCGCGCATGAACCGAGGTGTCGTCCCAAGCCTTAGCCACCATTTGTACTGTGTGGGTCTAAAATGATATGCTGAGATGACTTGCAAGCACTCTGACACAAATTAACACATACCACGATTATCTTAGCCAAGTTTCCAGCGGGCTCGTTTAGAATGAGACCCTATAGCGGATAAAGCTATCAGGAGGTATGAGATTATTAGCCAATGCGGCACGCACAAAGTGATCCTTGCTACATGCACGAGTTGGATTAGCTATAAAAACAAACAAATTGTGCGAGGATCATACCTTAGGAACGAATGCGTAGGGTCGGACTGTTTCTACGAGTAAGTAAACCCAATCCTCTTTTTACAGTTGCGAAAACCTACCGCGCGGGGATCGTTGAACACCTCGTACTGATCATGCGAGTTGATGACTTCGGCCGATCCTGACTGCAGTGCAGTAGTAGCGGACTGGAGTACAGGCTTCATCAATGGCTCTGAGCATGCTACGTAAGCACACCCTCCAATTCCAACACCCCACCACTCACCAAGCGTTGTATAGATAAAAATGGCCAAGTTATCGGTGATCTTTTCGATCAATGCCCCCAAACCTAAGGATCTGTGGTTAGTCCATCTTGATATAGACTTCAGTCTTTGTCACACACCAGGAATCTTCTCTATTGTTTTCTCAATCTTCTTTGCTACACCATCACGGAACTTGAGGATTTGCCAAAGTGTCGCATGAAGCTCTTGTGGACTCATTTCCTGGGGTGGCTTCATTCCCGGTGCCCCACCGGGCTGAGTCGAAGCACGGATGCGTTCAACGTTTTCCATGTCTCGGCTAAGCTCGGTATCTCCTCCACCAGGCAATTGGAACAACAGTTCGCGCAGGAGCGAAGTCGTTTGGCTCTGGTTAGCTGAACGTGATCGAGCTTTGTCGAACTCTTTGGTCAGATCAGACACCGAGGCTTCGCTCTATTCGTAAAAGCCATCAGTGGTTGCCAGCCAAGCCCAGTGCGTAATACTTACAATGTGATCGGTAGCTTCGCCCAAAAGACTGTGAATAAAGTCGCTGCCACCAAAAGTTCCGGTAACCAGCGGCGCCACCGACTTTCCATTAGGTGCCTGGATGCGAACTTGGTCACCCATGTGGACAAAGACCTGATTGTAACCGAGCGAAACAAGAGCTAATTCACAAAAATTGGAATGCGCAGGAAAGTCCTCCAGAGTGTGGAGCTTCGAGTAGAGGGGACGGTTAGAACTGACCTCTCTCGAGCCAAGCTCAGACTCACAGCAGTCCCAAGGAGCCTATAAGACTCGTACAAGTCCTCTTTACGACCACTACTTCTTGCTCTACGACCCATTTCAATGCAGGCTTCCAAGGTCCGGCGAACATGTCCTTTGGAGGTATCCCAAGGCCCGTCCTCTATTTTGCACGCCATCAGTCATTACGTCATAAACGAGCTCTTAGATCTACCATTGGCGATGTAGTTTTTCATTCCAGTCCGATAATCAACCTCCAATTCACGAGGATCAACTGGCCCCCGAAGTTTTGGGTGGTATTTTCTTGGGTCTTCCCCTTCACCGTACCCCTGGTATCACATTTCAATCAATTGGTTCGTCCGCACAGCCCGTCGCTACTCACCTTTGGATTATCGATATGCTCAACTGGCAAGTAAACTCCTAAGCGTTCCTCGGTGACTTCGAATTCGCCTGTGGCGTATCCATGAGCTAGGAACCCAAGTGCCATGCATAGCGTGATAATGGACTGGATTTGAAGCTTTTTCAGACCAGCAATATCCATCGCCTGGCTATAGTCTCGGAGCCAGTTCCCAAAGTAGACTCGCTTGATATCTAGACCACCAAACTTTCTGCTAGCACCAATACCGAGCAACCCTTTTCCAGCCCCTTTGGCTAGTTCCGCGAGTGTGTCCTCCTGTGAACGCGGGTCGTCAGGGCCAGTACCCGCTGTGTATATGCTACTCACGATATCACCATGGCGGAATGCTTTGCCTTCCATGTGCCTAGGGTCCGTTGAGTACCGACTATGAACAAAATGCGCCAAGGCTTACGAGTAGTTCGGGATGTTACCTGCGCCAAAGGCATAGACACCTTCGCTCGGTAGGCATATTAGGACAAGGACGAGTACAATAATAAAATAAGGCAATCGAGACCGCATAAAGGCGGACATGGTGCTTGGGGATGTGGGAGTTCAGTAAGGTGATCCCAAGATGAAGTGGCTCTCTGCAAGTTAAATAGATGGTGCGATAGGCCGGCATTTCGTCATGCGCTGCCGGCAACAGCATCCCTAATGTCAACACAGCCCAACGCCACTCGATGCCCGAGCCAAAATTAACAGTGCCTACAGGCGCTAAGCTTAAAACATGCGTCTTGAACAGGCAATCGCAAACACTACCGAGCCATCCATACACAGGAAAACCAGTACAATTATCAACATTGAACAGAAACTTCACATACAGCAATTACGAAAACTGTTCACCACCAACCACGAATCCCGCAGCACGGGGATTACTAGAGCATCGGATTAGCACCAAATAATGTATACCAGTGCGCCCCCGACATTTTCGGTTATGATATGCCGGATCCAAATGCTTGTGGAACCGTCTAGCAACCCGACCAATCAGCCTAACCTCTTTCCGTGTTTCCAGCTCGGGCGTCGATCAGACAATGTAACGCAGCATTTCAGGCGTGGTCGGGCCTGGCCCCCCTGGACATTACGTTCTGATCGAAGCATTATCGAGCTTGAACCGCATTCACTGGCAAGCTGCTAAGCCAAATAGCAAGGCAAACAAAATGAACAAATGTACGAGCAAGCGTCCCTTTACGGTCTATCCTCCGGTCCCCGCACCGGCCGGAGTTTTTACGATTGGCTGAATAAGATAAGTCTTCCAGGAACAAGCTTGGATGAAGTTTGAAGCAAGTTGCACTCGCAAGAGAAGAGAGGCGGAATAATAGAATTGCTGAAAAATGCTGAAGAAGGTGCGTCGCGTGTTCAGTTCATGCCAGCGATCACTGTGTAGAGGATGGGCTTGGCGCGTGATATTTCGGCGAGTACTACATCGGGGCGGTCGCACATTCAGGGCAAATCAGCCCATGGGGGAGATTGACGTCGTGGTGCGGGGAGCATTTTCCATTTATCGTTAGCAAATGCGAGGCCTAAATCACTTGGAAACAACGGATCGACCCGAGTCTGGACGGAAGGCGGGTGCCACGCGAATCCTGAGAAGTCCAGGTCTCAGGATATTGCTCATGTGTTCGGACCCAAGCATCGGCTTGTTCGCTGGTCACCAGCGCAGCGAATTATATATCCCGGCCGACGATAAACTTGCCAACCCCGTCTTTAGGTCCCTCCCCGAGTTTCCCTCTCATCTTCCTCCTCTCCGAACTCTCCTTCCTGGGGCCCACCCCTCGACCCACACGATGTCCACAGTGACTAGCAACCAAGGGGATGTCTTGACGAGCAATCTTCGCGTTGCGTGAGTGCATGTCTACAAGGCTAATCGAGCAAGATTTAATTTGGGGAATTCTAGGACCTTCTCCATCGCACTGTTCGAGTAAGCCTTGTGAAGTCATTACGTTGAGTGCGAGTCTAATACGGGTATAGCGTCATCCAAACCATTCCTGGAGAGATCCAGGTACGCATCTAGTCGTGTGTATCGTGCTGCAATCGTTGAAGTTGGCCATAGTTGTACCGCAAGCAGATCCAAAATAAGCGCATATCACTCGTTTGCGTGCTGTTTATCATCGTACGATAGTATGTGTTTTTGAACTATAGCTGTAGTACCGCTTTACTCACGCTTTCACTAGTGTGAGCATCGTCTCACTCGTCCTGAACGGTGTTGGATTCTATGGGACAACGTTCGACTTGGAATCTTGCAGAGCATTCCGACTGGCACCCCCTCTCACGAAGAGTATGTCACCTGCCTTGACGTGGTATAGCTCGGCCCGCTGACGGCTCCCACAAATCCAGTGTTTGCCGGAATAGCGTCCCAGGGGATCATATTTCTCCGCACGTGGGCTATCTCGAGGAAGTCTAGGACCGTTCTGATCATCTTAAGCGTGCTATTTGTTGTGTGCCTACCGTTCCTGGTCCTTGGTAATGTGTATGCGCGAGGCCGTAGGTTCTGTTCAGCCCGTTATGGTACCCTGATCGCTTACATTTCTCCGACTTTTTTCAGCCTATGTAACGAAGGGATCGTGAGTGAAGCATGGAGCTAGCCGCGCTTGGAAGGCACAAGAAGTTGACCCAGTACCTGTACAGGTGTATTGCGAAGCAAGCTCCAGGTACCTTTAACAGCGCACCCATGTACTATGGAGCCATGTCTGGTGGGTATTGCGGCTATCATCTATCTGATGAACCTTTGATTTAATTGAATGAGTGCTTTAGGTTTTGATATGATAGCATGTGGTATCGCCACTTACTATCTACTCGACTTTACCGCATCATCAGCATCCAGGTTCACCCGCAAGGTCTTGCGGCACGGCATGGTAAGCTTGGCTTCACTAGAAGCTTCGGCCCTTGGTGCTCACGAAAGGTTCTCTTAGATTTACGCGTTTGGAACTACCTGTATGATTTCAGAGTCATGCGCCACAATCCATAGCTGACCGGGCTGAAACATGTCATCTAGTCGCCAACATCATCGTGCTTATGGCTGTCTGCCATGTGAAGTACATTGAAAAGCTTGGCGCGTTCCTGTCGGTCGCGGTTAGTATTTGTTTTTTTTGGAGATTCAAACGCAACATCTAGCTCAATCAGATTGTTACAACCGTAGATGACCATGATTATGGCACAGCATCTCGTGTTGTCCACGCAGAGTAAGACAACTTTCTTCTGTGAATCAGACGGTTCCTAACGCACCCTCTTGCCAATTTCATAGATTTCAATGATACCTCTTCTACGAATAACGTCTCTAGCAGTCGTGACCCTACTCTCGCGAACCGGCCGCAGTACCCCAAAAGCCTAGGCGCAGAGTCAGCAAAACATCGCCCCACATCGCTCATTCGTTCACCGCGCGGACACGGTCGCGGTGGTTATGCGGCTGATACCTTTGAGCTTGGCGTGCGGGTACAAACCGAGACGCATATGGAGACTGACGACCTTCCTCACGGCGGAGCCCGAACGGTTGAACTTCAACGAGCCGAGTCGATTTCTTCTACCACAGGTAACTCGGGGAAAGGTGTCCCCGTTCAATACGACCCGGAGCGTGGGTATGCATCTGACGAGGAGGATACTCGGCAGTATATTGTTGATGCCAAGCCGCACCAATGAATGGTTTCCCTCTCCCGTCCTACCCCACTTATAGTTTATCAGTAAATTGCCACACGCTCCTTACCTAGGGTTTGTGTTCTTGCCGACGCCATGTACTTGTATCGTCGTTTTATCACACAGCTTTGTTTCATCAGGATAATTGCGCAGGGAGCTCGTAGGGACTCGTCTGATACATAGGTGTGAGGGATGGGCGGAGTTATAAGTGATGGGAGGGATATAAGAAGCGATGCAAAAGGTGGTACAACTGATAGTAGCACATGAAATGATGAGAATGCGAGGAGAAACAGATGCAACGGCAAAGCGAAACGATCGAGGAAATAAGCAAGGTCACACAAGTGAATTAGACGGCCGTAAACGAGCACCAAGCACCAGTCGGGGATAGATAAAAGCCTATCCATTATTTTGCGGCTTGGGGAACCCCACCACGAGCCCCATCGCCTCGACCGCGTCCGCGGCCCCGGAACGAACCACGCTGCTCTGGACCGCCACCAGTGCGAGGGGGGCGACCAGATGCTGGACGGTCTGCACGATCCTTGCGCATCTCGACAGTAATGCGAGGCGCACGTTCGTTGGGAGTGTCTTCACCGATGCGGATACCTCCCTCACCACCTTGGTTTGTAGGAAGAGAGGCGAGGATAGCACGGCGAGCGGACTCAACCGTCTGGAATTCAAGGAACGCACAGGCCTTGTTGCGGACGACCTCCAGCTCCTTGATAGCTCCGAAGCGGGTGGTCAGCGCCTCGCGCAGAGCCGCCGGGGACACAGATTCGGCACTGTTGCCTGTGGGGGTGCCAGGTCCCTGGTCGCGGACCCAGTCGTTAAGCTTGACGAAGCACAGTGCGGTGCTAACTGCCATCGCGGCCTGGGCCTGGGGAGACATGTTGGACGTGTCGATAGGGGGCTCCTCTTTTCGCGGGGGCACTGGAGCTGCGGGCTTGGGTGGTGGGCCAGCTGGCTTCACGGGGGTGCTCACACCGCGAGCGTCGGCGGAGACCTGGCCCCACTTGGACGAATTAGCCGCCGCGAGGTTCGCCCATGTTTTGGGTGCAGAGGGCGCAGGAGGAGCCGGGGAAGGAGCAGCGGCTGGTGGTGCAGATGACGCAGGTGGTTGAGGCTTCTCTGCTGGTGCAGGGGCCGGTGCAGCAGCGGGCGCGGCAGCAGCAGCAGGAGCTGGAGTCTGTTCGCGGGCCGGAGTGAGTTCAACTGGCGTCGGCTCTTCGGCAGGTTGAGCCTCTGGTTCGGGGGAAGGCGACGGAAGTTGGGCAGCCTCCTTTGCTGGCTCTGCCGGTTTGCTCTCCTCCGCATGAGTACCATTGACAGCAGGTTCCTCAGCAACTGGCTCAGGCGCGACTACTGGGGCCTCCTGAGGAGCGGGGGCTGGCGCAGGTGTAGGCTCGGGTTGGACCGCAACCGGCTCTGCGACATCGTGAGTCTGGGGAGCAGAGACCGGTTCAGGGGCGGCAGCTTCGCCGTTGGGGGTGGCATCCTCCTCCGCCTCCGCCTCGTCGTCTGCATTGGATTCCTCCTTCAGGTATCGGAAAATGTCGTTGAGCACAAAGTAGCCGTTTGGTTGCTCGGCCAAGAAGAAGGTCTGGGCAAATTTGCGCCAGGGCTCTCCCGCGTTGGACATCTCGCCGATGACCTGAATGATGATACCACCAGCGGCAGATGACTGAGCATCGACACTATGGATGAACACCTTGCAGTCTTGGAACCCGATCGAGAGAATTTTGTTGTGGATTTCCTAAAAAGGGATGATTGATCGTAAGGGGATGGCCGCATTTTTGCCATGCAAAATTACTTGCCTGCTGTCCGTGGCACGGTTTGAGGTCCTCGCCCTCGACACCGTGCACATATGTACTATGTTTTGTGTAGAAGCAGTGCAGACGATGCGGCTGCTTGTTGACGAAGGTGTAGTACTGGGGCACGAATTGCCACCCGACTTCCGAAGGAACTACGTTGGCCTTTGGGGTCGGGTTGGGCGCGGGGGAAGCAGAAGCCATCTTATTTACTGTAGAGGATAAACGGGGGTTATGGTGAGTACAGATTCCTTTATTCTCGTCTATGTTTCAAAACTTACTTGGATGCGGTGGACTAGAGCCAAGCGAATGAAAATGTCGATGGGGTAAGCACCTGGACAAGACAACTGCATACGTTACTGACTTTTTAGTAGGCAAATATATGCAGCCAGGCTCGTTGGTTACGACTCGACCGATGCGGACTGGGCAAGGGGTGGTGGTAGTGTTAGAGAGGTGAATGGCGAAGCGCGCAAACAAAGTCGGTGCAAAAAAGGACTCATGACACCGCTCCTGGGGGCTATCGTTATTTTATCTGTCCTGGGCCGTGTACGACGCAGATAAATTGGTAAAAATCGTGCTACTTATCATAGCGAGGGCAGGCGCCATTCACATTTGCTTAATGGTGCAACCGGGGTTGTCTGCGGCTAAAAGGCACTCGGCCCTTTGACAAGAATTCAGGTCTTGCGACCGAACGCGGAACACTCCAGTTAATTATTGTGTGCTGTCAATCAGTGGGTTGCGCGCCCGGTGTCGATTAAGTGTGCTCGCCCTGAAAGGAGCCAGGTGCGACGTGATCTACAGCGGGAGAAGCATAAAGGTTCCATGCTAGGAGTATATGATACAACCAGTTCCGTATTCTATCGAAACGGGCTACCGAAACAGACTATTGTTACTGGCAACCCGTAGGAAGACCACAAAGGTGGCCACAACAACAATGAGTTTCAGTAACAGACCTCGACAACAGTCGCAAGGATCCGAAGCCTATGCCGGTGCGGATGCTTTTATAATCTCTAGCCTCGCTACACGTCCTGCGCATTACGACCACACCACCCCACTTCGCCTCTCCCACATCTTTTCGCACCATGCCCGAGCAGTCAAAGGACAACTCCAAGTCCAAGCACGCCCATGCTGCCTCCCAGAGCCAGCCCCAACCCCGCAAAGTCCGATTTAACGTCGGTGCGTGTACTGTTTTTCCAGCTGAACGCGAGTGCTAAATCATTGTGCGCATAGGCACACAGTATCAGGTCCTCGATGTCGTCGGAGAAGGTGCCTATGGTATCGTCTGCTCGGCCATGCATCGACCAACCGGTCGCAAGGTTGCAATCAAGAAGATTGCACCGTTTGACCATTCTATGTTCTGCTTGCGTACGCTACGCGAGCTGAAGCTGCTCAAATTCTTGTCCGAAGCAGGTGTCAGTGAAAACGTAAGTTTTCACAGCCAGCATGGCATTGCCCTAAGGCTCAAACTCAATCCAAACTGAACTGGCACTCCTTTGTTAGATTATTTCTATCTTGGATATAATCAAGCCACCCTCGCTCGAAGCATTCAAAGAGGTGTATTGTGAGTAGCAACAAAACACAGGCTGAAACGAGCTAAACCATCGGAAACAGTGATCCAAGAACTGATGGAGACGGATATGCACCGCGTCATTCGGACACAGGACCTCAGCGATGATCACGCACAGGTGAATACATCCGTTACGCGTAGGTTTGACGTAAACTGACGCGTCTCCAGTATTTTATCTACCAAACCTTGCGTGCACTCAAAGCACTGCATAGCGCAGACGTTATCCATCGAGATCTAAAGCCGTCCAACCTCCTTCTGAACGCGAACTGTGATTTGAAAGTTTGCGATTTCGGTCTTGCGCGGTCTGTCAAAACGGCCGAGCCATCGGGAACCGAAACCGGCTTCATGACTGAATACGTTGCAACACGATGGTACCGCGCGCCGGAGATTATGCTCACCTTCAAGCAATACACAAAAGCAATCGATGTCTGGTCCGTTGGCTGTATTCTTGCAGAGATGCTGAGCGGGAAACCGCTGTTCCCGGGACGGGACTACCACCATCAATTGACTTTGATCCTGGACGTTTTGGGTGAGTCGTTTCATAGGCTTGGCTCGCTGTAGGAAAGATGTTCATGAGTGCGCCAACTTAGGAACACCCACTTTGGACGAGTTCTATGCTATCACCACCAGGCGATCTCGCGACTACATCCGGGCACTCCCCTTCCGAAAGAAGAGGCCATTTGCCCAGCTGTTCCCTAACGCTTCAGCACTAGCCGTAGACTTTTTGACCAAGACACTGGTAAGCTTTGTGCATACAGACCAAAAAGACTATTCATTCAACAGACCTCCTTCCGCGCGTTCTTCTAGACTTTCGACCCGAAAAAGCGTATCACTGTTGAGGATGCCCTGTGCCATCCCTACCTTGAGGCTTATGTGAGTCGATATAGTATCCCGTATCCATTGAGATCTGACAAGATTTTCCCAGCACGATCCTGAGGATGAGCCAGTTGCTCCTCCTCTAGACCCCGATTTCTTCGAGTTTGACTGTAAGCATCTTCTTGATAGCACGACCTACCGAACTAACCCAAACCTTGCAGTACACAAGGACAACATTAGCCGAGAACAACTCAAACAGCTTCTATACGACGAAATTATGACCTTTAACCCAGCGATCTAATCGTTGCTCGTTTGTTCCATGTTCTGCCTTTCGGACCTCTTTGGGATTTGCAAGTCGTTCTTACTCCATACATTGATTGGCTTTTTTTTTGTAAAACTATCCGAATTGCAATTGCATACACAAGTCCAGCGGGCCCTGGGTTTGCGGACATTGAACATTGAGCCGTGGACCTACAGAATATAAAGTGAACCCCCTAGGATACTAGTATTTGGAACGTCCCAGTGTCGAGATGAGACTCACAACAATTATTCAGTAAACAGCTAAATACTTAACAAGGTGTTTCGCGCGGTCGGGTAAACAGGACTTGTCCAAGCCAAGCGGCGCCCCTACAAATTTGAGAATTTTTGCAAGTCACGACACTGCCTCGGTGTACGAGTTGCGGAAATAAGTGGGGTATATGCGGGGTGATGGTGGAGCCGGCTGTCAGCCGACCCCGGCACCCGTTGAAAATACATCGTTGACTTATGCCATTACATTGATAAGCTCAAATGGTGATGTAAAACGTGGATTTGCCCCATGGTCTTGGTTTGTTCTTTTTGATTAATACTGCTGCCAACTCCAGAAACTGTACACCTGTAGATCCAGGGGAACAGCTGGGAGGTCGCCAATCCCCCTCAAGCTCTGGCCTTGAGCGCTGGCGTCCACGAACCCGGCATTGGTTCCCTTGTTCAAAGATATTCTTAACCAGATGGAGCTCGTAGAGACCTAGGAAGGGCTCACGGTTACTTCCTTCCCAATGCGGTGTAGTGGCTTCGCAAGTAAATAGTTTCACAGTATGTCAAGCATCATGCTCATGCTCAATTACCAGATTTAAATTTGAGCAGAGCAAAAAATATCGCTGATCGCCCGAGTCAAGGCTTCAGCGAATATTGCAGGAGAGCTGTAAAGAAAGAGAGGGGATTGGGATTATTTTGCCCTATCCTCCGCCAGCATTCTGGTTTCTCATTCTCTTTGCTCATTCACTCTTGAATTTGGAGCCATCTGATATACAAGGTAGCATGTACGAGTGATAAGGCCGGTTAAGCTATACGAATGGAATATTGCTGCGATTGATATTCTCCAGCGAGCAGTGGGGTTAGATAGGTTGGATTAACTTCGGCGCTTGTAGAGAACACAACAGCGCCAAGCAACCGAATATCACGTGAGATGGCCCAGGTATTCAGGAGTCACACCAGTTGCCACTGCCCACCACAAGCAACCGGCCCAAGTATCTTTGAAGACGACCATGGCTCCCCAAACCCAGTCCGTCGAATCAGCTAGACAACTGGCAGCACTTGTACAGGTTGTTTCGCGAGCTTTCTACGAATCGCGATTTGTAGTGGTGATGGACCAACTGGCCAGGCTGCCTGTGTATGTTTCTCTGTATCTATGAAAGGTTTTGATTGCCCTGGTCTCATACCCACGCTATGGAAAACAGGATCAAAGAAGAAGAGCTCGCTGGTCGAGTTGGAGTGACGATGAAAGAGCTGAACAAAGTCACAGCGGTTCTCCTCAACGATAAACTCATCCAAGTGTGGGTCAGCTGGTAAGAAGATATTAGTTCTGTGGCTGAAATTAATTTATTCTAGTTACCGACAAAACGAGCTGAAGTCCGAGCGTGCACAGCGGGCTGTACCTCGATCGTATTATTGGATTGATTATCAGCATTTTTGCAATGTGGTCAAGTGGCGGATATCGGCTATGCGGCGCAGTATCGAACAGAATTTCAGAAACGTGAGCTTTTAGATTTGGCTACCTTTTTCAAGTCTCAACGGTCTACAGGAGCTCGACAACAAAGGCTACATTTGCACTCAATGCCAACATGTTTTCGAGCAACTTGACGCTTCCCGCCTTGCCCCTGATTTCTTGTGTGACATTTGCGGAGCCCAGGTCCAAGAAAACGAGAACGCGGAAAACGTCCTTGGAGGGAAAGATCGTATGCAAAGGTTCAATACCCAAACCCTGCACATCGTCGACGCATTGCGCAAGGTTGAATCCACTGTTCTAACTCCGTAAGTTGGGCGGATCTTGAGTCCCTTCAACTAAAATTTTCTTTCATGTGTAGGTTTGACGTTGCCGATTGGGTACGCAAGAACGTTTCAATCGCTGCACCTGATGGTACCCCTGTCGATGACGGACTTCAAATTGCTGGAGCCAATGGAACCGGAAAGGCCCAGCTGACCAAAGTCAGCGTTATTTTGGAAGATGATAAGACCGACGAAGCGTTGCGCCGCGAGAGGGAAAAGAAGGCAGACGCCAAGCGGTAACTTTCTCGATAATTGGCTATTATCTATACCCTTACCTGTTTCGTTCAGACAACAAAATGCTCTCCCCGAATGGCATCTTCAGAGCACGGTATCTGGCCACAAGACCGCGCTTGGGTTGAAAAATGAAGCTCAAAACGCACAGTATGCATCTGCGGTCGTTGAGCAGACCCCCCTTGATAAGAAACCTTTTACCCATGGGGAGAGTAAGTGCTCATTTTGGCCAATTTTTCGAACACTAAATGGCGTTTAGTTGACTTGGACGAGTACTATTCCTCTTTGAACAAGCAGGAAGGCTCGGGTTCTGGTGCATCGACTCCCATGACCGGCTCCCAGTCCTCGTTTCTAGGAAAGCGCGAGAGGGAAGAAGTTCAGCTCTCAGAAAACGACTCGAGAGCCTCCAAGATGCAGAAAACAGATGAGAACGACGAAACAAACCCCCTTGTGTCTGGTATGTCATCGGATGCTTTACAAATTGACCACAGTAATGCTGACCGCGGTACCATCAACTAGTTGCGGGTAACCTCAAGCGATTCCGAGATGTAACGGAAGAAGAGCATGAAAAGATGACGGAGAAGGAATACGAGGCTTACGCGGAACTGATGGTGAAGCTATCCTGAAGACATGCTCGTTCGTAACTCTCGTTCGACTTTTCATTCCCTAAATTTTGCGATCCTGCGGACTGAATAAACGTATTGTACTCGTAGTATCATTGATGGCTTGCTAAAATATAAAGTATACTATGCTGTTTTTGGTTTGTGCATGTTCTCAGTCACGTGCTACAGCCTACACAACGTCAGCCCATCATACTTTAAAATTAACTAACGATATGAACACACCTCAGTCGATGGTACAATTACAACGGCAATAGGCGGTCCGTACTGACTGGAACTCTAGGCAATTGGATGGGGATCCTTGCTGTTTGCTGGAGGGATATCGGTGGGTGAAGCGTCTTCAAGTTCCGAATTGATTTGACATGGCGGTGTCAGTTTTACTACGCCAAAAAGGTTTTGGGGTTGCTATCACGAAGTATTTATGCACTAAACTGGGACAATAGGAAATAGACGCTCGGCGAAAGCTGCAACGAGATCGAGGGCAACGACCAACAGAGGTTAAAGAATGTATATCAACTTTTGTGGCAATAGTAGCATCATTTGCTTGACGCAATTGCGTTTTAGGGTATGAAAAGATAGAAGACCCCATCGACGCGAAAGCAACCTCCCACAGCACAGCTCCAAGAACCTAAAGCCCAAGGTATTCAACCAATAAGTAAGTTGAATTGGATAGATGTCGGTACTACTACATGTCTAAGCTATTTTTGTCCATTCTCAAGCTTCAAGTAAGAATATCGGTCAATGCCATTTTCTCTCCCGTCCTGGCTGCTTTCATACGAGACTGGTCCACCAAATATTGCAAAGTACTCGAGTTGTCTTCGCACCTAAATGAATTATTGGTAAATAGGCATATGATTATCATCGTGAATGGGCTCACGTTCGAGAGACCATCTGTTGAAAGTCCAGCATGTTCTTCTGCAAAAGTCGGAATATGCTGGCGTATTCTGATGAGTGCTCTCTCAAGAAGCGACCTTGCGCGGTAAGGAGTGAGTTGATCCAAAGTAGATCAAACTCCATATGAGGAGTGTTTTCTGCGTGCTCGCCGACAAACTTAAGCAGCGTCGGAAGATACACGGTTGGAACCTGGCGAGCGATGAGAGGTATGTCGCTAGTAGGGATCGATTCAAAGACCCTTTGTAGCAGATCTTTTTCGTTCATGCGGAATGACATGACAAGAGCTTTCATGTAATCTTTCTCGGCCAAGACTTGTAGCGTCGATTGGGGTGTAATATCAAGGTCAATATCAAAGGGATCAAAGGCGGCAGCGTCGTCGATTGAATAAATCAAGAGTCCTTCGGTCGATGCAGCGGCCCAAGAGCGACCAGTCGGAGAAAACCGCACGCATTTGGTCCTTGCTTCTTGTCGCGTTCGCCGCTTTGAGAGATCACCGTGCTGAGTGCCGGGCATAGACCGATCTATCCGGTCCTCGAGCTCGCTCTCGTCGCCCTGGGTGTCGATCAATTCTTCGGGACCAGCGGACGTGAGTTTTCTACTATCCAGGAACTCTTGCGTGCCATCGAGAGATAGGTTGTCTGAAATTTGGAATTTCTTGACCATGACCCCTTCTCGTACGTCGTACATGACAACATATTTGCTGTTCCCTCCGGCAATTACGCAGGTTCCATCTGCAGTATATGCGATGCTGTTGAAAGACTTGCCCGAGGACGAGTTCATGGCGGTTGTGCGATCGCCCACTTTTCTGCCTCCAGCAATGTCCCTGCGGGCTTCGATCACATTCGTCTGCTTCCCTTCTGCGACGTCCCAGAACATCACCTGTCCATCCAGACTGGTCGCTGCAAGCTCTCGACCGTCTGGTCTAAACGCGATGGCAAGTACCTCGGAGCTCAATTGAAACGGTTCAACAGCGCGCGACCGACCAAAGACGCTCCAGACTCTTATAGACTTGTCCCAAGAGGCGCTAGCTAGCTGGCTTCCGGTCGGAGAAAACGCTAGAGCGCTCACTGGGCCTTCATGGCCAGTAAGCACGTCGAGTAATTTCCCGGTCTGGACAGACCACATGAAGACCTCGAACGAATCTAGTGACCCGGCAGCTACAACTTCGCCACTTTCGTCGACAGCCAGGCTGGAGAATTGAACGGGTGATGGAGAGGTAAAAGTCCTAAAGTTTCGATATCGAACGAGGTCGTAGGCTCTAACGGTCCCATCGAGCGAGGCTGTAAACAGCACCTGGCCTTGCTTTGCAAACTCGACCGTTGACACCGCGGATGTATGCTCCGTAAAAGTGACGAAACAAAAGCCGGATCTGGTGTTCCAGACCTTGACTTTCCCGTCATCTCCCCCGGTAGCAATGGTCTGGCCGTCTTGCGAGAAGGAGAGAGTGTTCATGTCAAAGTAATGGCCTTGCTGCTTGAGCACATAAGATTCAGACTGCCATTCCCAAACGAGTAGCTGTCCTAGTTTTGTCGCACCAAACGCTAGCCATTCACCGCTTGGGTTGATGGCGACCGAGGATATTCGTTCTTGGGATATGCTAAGAGTGTGGATATTTGTAAAGCTAGGCATTTCCCAAAAGCCAAAAAACCCAGTCGAAAATCCGACAATCAGGAAGCTCAACCGGTCATGGAAAGCAGAGCAAACGACTTTGGTGTTGGCCTGGTTGAAGAAATGCCGTTCGCTAATTCCCCACCTAGTGCGAGCAATCTCGTTGGAGGAAGATACGGCGGAACCAGGTTGGACAGGGGAATCTGACTGGTCGCTGTCGTCACCTTCTGCAGGTGGCTTTGCCCTCCAGGTAAATACTGCACCGTCTCGACTGACGGTATATATCTGCGTATAGGGATGAGAGGGTGTAGGCTACAAGCAGGATATAAGGACCCACGGTTCGGTGATCTTGGGAAAAATAGGCGTTGATGACAATGTCGCGATGTCCAGCAAACGTTTTTGGACGAAATCCCTCGATAGGGTCAAGAGAGAAGAGACGTGCGGTCATGTCTCGAGATGTAGTAAGAAAAAATCTACAAATATTCAATTAAATGGCAATGAAGCAAACATGGGTGGACAAACTTGGAATCTTTTGACCATTGGATGCTGATAACCTCGTCATGGTGTCCGGTGTATGTCCGATGTAGAACGAATGGAGCGAATTCGCGCAACAGATGATTCGGAGTCTTCCAAACTTGAATGTGAGAATCATGTGTCACAGCTATGAATCTTTGGTACAGTCAGTTGACTGGATAGGCAGCTCGGATACACTTTACTTACTTGGAGTCGGGCGAAAATTTGATGGCTCGGACAGGTTTCTTGAAATTGAAATGATGCAGTACGACTCCCATCCGAAAATTAATAAGCAATGCCCGACCATCTTGGGGGGTGATTTAGACATAGAGTTTGAACCTCGAAATAGGACTTGCCTTCGTCGACCGAAATCAAAAGGTTGGAATTCGAGCTCAACGCGACAACGGCAATGTTTTTCCGATTCTCAAAGGCTAATGTCCTAGACTTGTTACTTCAAATGGTGCAGATCAATTACTCGCGTTGACCAAGGGCTCGAGGGTGACTCACTCACTTGACCAAATCGAAAACCGTTATTCTGTTGCCCACTGGGCTCAAAACGCTATTTCCGTCCGACGTAAACAAGAGGTTTCCCTGGCGGTACACTGTGCCACACAGGTTCGAGAACTGAATGGGATCAAGGTTACAGATGATTAATGCGAATGGACGACGAGGCTTGCCTTGAAATTGGCAGTCATGGTGGACGAGCAAAAGCGGCAAATAATCAAAAACTTCAGCTTGACCGATCATGATTTGAAATTGGATCGGGCTTGATGCTGACCACGATCGACCGTCTCGTCATGCAGCGAGCCATCTTGTTTGGTAGGGCATGTGTCCAAGTACGCACTCAGACTAGGTTCAGGTCGTCGGGTTCTGCGCTTGCAGACGACCCCTATCCTCTGCCACTTTCCAAAAACGTCCCCGAGGGCGACTCTGATCTCGACTCCTCGCTGCTCCCACCCCCGATCTCCCGACCAAACGAATCGCTGTCGGCGTTGCGAGCTCGCCTCGTCTACCAGACTCGAAAGCGTGGCACGCTTGAATCAGATCTACTGCTCAGCACATTTGCAAAGGAGCACCTTGCGAGCATGTCCGAGGCAGAGTTACGAGAGTTTGATAAAGTAGGCGTGTAAACTTTGCTAGACACGTCTATATTGTTAATTACCCGGTCCATAGCTCCTCGACGAACCTGATTGGGATATCTATTACTGGGCGATCAACAAACGATCACCTCCACAGCGTTGGGCAGGCACATCGCTCCTAGATAAACTACGAGTCCATGCCAAGAACGAGGGAAAGGCTGTGCGTCGTATGCCTGCACTCGACGAGTGGTCTGCATCTCTTTCCGCCTCGCGTTGATGGATCGAGTAGATTGGGTTACATTTTGAGGCAAATGAAATTCAAGCCAAAATCATTTGTATTTCATACACACGTTGTGGCGTTGTGGCTCGTGTTTAGTTAGGGGATGTGATGGCCCCCTTTTTGTCGTGGCATACAGTGACAAATATATCTTGTTGCTGCGACTATGTATAGAAATATAAGAAAGCATGCAAGGTACCTGTCGTAAATCGTACAAACAAAAACACAGAAACATCTATAATCCAAACTAAAAAATCGATACTACTTTACTCTGGCGGTGGAGGACCATCGTCGGGCACCTCGGATCGCTTCCACCTACTCAAACGCGAGTCGTATCGATTCAAGAGCAACCGCTCGACCCAGCCGCCGGTGGGGAAGGCCTTTTCCCACTGGTTATGCAAATGCACCGAGAACACGTTGCCCAACGCAACATCCAGTTCGCCGCCCTCGGCTAGCCCGGTTCTATCACCCCCGTTCAGTCTTCCCTCACCCCATCGCTTTGGATCTTTCTTGAACGGGTCCGGTAACCTGTTGTCGAGCCGACAGCTGCGACCATCCGAAAAACAAAAAGGAAGTATCTTGAACGGCTGGATTCCTTCATGGACGAGGCGCCGCCACATTTTAAGGTATAACGAAGAGCCCCAGTCCGTGGTACCAGGTCGAGGCGGGGGAGATGTGCTGATGATATGGAACGCTTCGCAAAGGTAGGGGGAGTGTTTGTAAAAGTGCATCAACGCCCCATTGAGTGGCGTGTATTTCTTGTCTATAGGCAGTAATAAGCATACCGCATATGCGGACTCGATCCACTACGCACCGTAACAGTCCCATTGCGTCACAAACTCGTGCTCTAACAAGGGGGCTAGGTCCCTTGTAAACAATGAGTCCATATCGATCCACACACCACCTTCAGCCCATGTGACGAGCAAACGGATCAAATCACCGTCGATCCAAGCTCGGCCGTCCTTTTGGTGAAGCAGTGAAGAACCTTCGAGCTTAGTCCCCTTTGCGAGCTGATCGACATCAACTCGTCGGACCTGAAAAACAGTACTAGGATACCTCGAGGTAAATTGCATAATAAACTTGTTCGATAGCAGATCCCCGTTTGTCCAAAGTATAAGCGTCGAGTGTGCGAGATCTTGAGTCGCGAAAAATGATTTCAGCATCCAAGATTGTCGCTCCTCAAACGGTTTGAGATCTTTTCGCCAGTACGTGTGGAAAAAGGTGTGATGCCTAGGTTCTTGTGCAGATGATGGATCCTTGCCAATCGAGCCCGCAAAGTCGTAACAGTCCATGCCAAACCGCAACGGAACTCCGGCCTGCACCTCCCATCTTTTTCGCCTGTCGAGCGCCCACGATGCGTTGTACCCCGACCGAGCCAGGTTCTCCTGTTTAAAACACCCGGCCAACGGCTCTAGCTTTAGAACCTCCTCTCTGACCCAACTCCGTCGAAAAAGCGCGATTTCGATGTGCGGCTCCCACAACAGCCAGGACAGGAGAAGACACAACACCACGAGACCCCCTGCCCATTTTGTGAACGAGACCCAAGTGCGGGGTCGTCGGGGGAGATTAAAGTGGATGCGCCTCCGTCGTTTGGAAGGGCCGGCCGCGCGATATGCAGCCGAGTCTGGGGACTCCGAGCGTTTGTGCATTGGCTGGGCATGTGGGTAAGAGTGGCCGTTTCCTGTATGAAGTGGGTCGTATAGCGGGAGTCTGACCGAGCCAGCACGGGGTCGCTGCATAGTCGAGAGCGCTGGAGTGGGATATCCTCGTCGTCGGATTTGAGCTGGCCAAGGATAAAAATAATACTTTTGAGCCTGTAATAATATTAGCCCAAACGCTTGTTTCACGGAAATACATTAGTCCAGCGCACCTGCCAACTACAAACGGCGCCTTGTAGCCGCTGTCAGCAGATAGAGCCTGTACGCTATGAGTCGGTGGACCGAGCAGAAACCACGTGGAGGGCTACAAACACAGTCCAGAGGCAGTGTCCGAGAAAAAAGTCAAATTTGCGTCGCAATGAACATAAGCAAGTAGAATTACAAGCACGAGGCGAAGAGAGAAAGAGATCGACGTCAAATGTGGGAGAGCGGGCGCGTTCGCGTCGGCGCTTGGCCAAATCTCGCTTACCAACGGAAGCATCGACCTCACATGTACGCACGCACGCAGCACCGAGCAACGAGAATCATCGATTATAGTACTAGTACATCGAGCAGCAATACGCGAGTGTGACGGAAGAAAAGGGGCTCAGGATGAGCCGGGGATGAAGAAAAGAAAGGCAATAGCGTTAGGCCCGAACAGCACGATCAAAAATACAGGAGTATAACTGCAGTAAATGAAACCCACAGTTCGCGTAATCACCACAAGACATACCGTAAAACGATCAGCAACCCTCATCACTCCACCGACTGCCGACGCCCCTCATCCTTTCCTCTCGCTGATACCTATTCATCGCTGTGGACCAGCACCACGCCCACCAGCGCCTCCTCGGCCGCCCTGGTGAACAGCTCCACCTCGTGGCCCACCGCGACCTTGACCCGAGCCGCCATTGCGAGTTTGTGGTGCAGCTTGTTGCGGAGCTTGAGTAGGGGTAGACTGGCCATTAGTGCCTACATTCGGGTATTAGCGCAAGCTGCGGCAAACATGGCTCGACAATTACCTGGTGTCGAGTTCGTCCTATTGGTAGGCTTTTGGCCAGCAGGTTCATCAACCGCACTGGGAGCTACATAGAGGCTCTTGTTGATCTCTGCAGGAATAGGCTGGATCTCCGTGCCCAACTCTTGCTCAATGCGATACAGGTTGAACCGATCCTCGTATGTTATAAGGTTGATTGCCAGCCCCAGGTGTCCGAATCGACCCGAACGACCAATACGATGCAAATACGTCTCCGAGTGTTTGGGGAAATCAAAGTTGATAACCACATTCACCGCTTGAATATCAATGCCTCGCGTTAACAGATCTAATAAAAGTCATGTGGGTAAATGACTAGATATTCAGCTGGCTATCATACCTGAGCAAACCAGATTGCGACAAACCCCATTACGAAAATCGTGAAAAACGCGGTTGCGGGCGGATTGGACCATTTTTGCATGCGAGTAGAAGCACGAATATCCGAGTTCGGTGATCTTCTTGGCCAGCAGCTCGACACGGTTCGTCGAATTACAAAATATAATCGATTGGTTGATTTGCAACTGCGTAATCTCGGTTCAGCAGGGTGTTATCGACTAACACAATACACCCTCATACCTTGGCGAACAGCGTATTCAAGCAGTGAACCTTCTGGCGCTCCTCAACGAACGCATAATATTGGGTCACGCCGCGAAGTGTAAGCTCGTCCATCAGATTGATCTCGTGAGGATTCTTCATGTGCTTGTCCTGGACGCATGACAGTCAAGGTCAAATAGCATACACCCTCCATAGAATTTATAGCTCACCTTGAATTGCTTCACAATCATGGGGAAAGTTGCACTAAACAACATGACTTGCCTGTCGGCAGGTACAAACGATAAAAGTTGCTCCATTACAGGCGTAAACTCGGGGGACAAAAGCTTGTCTGCTTCGTCCATCACAAAAACACGACAAGATGACAGATCTGCGACCTGTTTTCCAGCGAGATCTAAAATACGCCCAGGCGTACCAACTAGAACGTGAACCGAGTCTGATAGACGAATAATATCGTCTTTGAGTGTGGTTCCACCGGTAGTGACCATGACGTTGATGCCCATGTGTTTTCCCAGGTTTTTGCACACTTGCGCAGTCTGGAGCGCGAGTTCTCGAGTAGGGGTCAAGAGCATAGCTTGGATCTTGGGTTTAGTGGGGTCAACCTGTTGCAGAGATGGGATGGTGAATGCTGCAGTTTTACCGGTGCCGTTCTTCGCACGGGCAAGTATATCTCGTTTTGTGAGGGCCACGGGGATAGCTTCTTCCTGAATTGGAGAAGGGCGCTCAAATCCAGCTTCGAATATACCCATCAGTAGCTCGCGTCGGAGACCCATGTCTTCGAACTCAAGGCCTTTAGTAGCAGTCACATCCTATAGACAAGTCGTCAGACCAGGTTAAAAACGACCAAGACGCGAAACACGTACTTCGGTTTGAGGGCGATCATCTTTTGGTGGGGCGCGCAGCCCAGCTTTCCAGTCTCCATTAGCGCTAAGTTGGTGGTGAGTTAGTTGAGAGTCGCTAAGCTCGTAAAATGAGGCGTTTGGCTTACGTTGATGTATTGTTTGCAGTAGAAGCCATGGAGTTCGGATATTCGAGTTATACAATGAAGACACGGTTATTCGCGTAACCTAAAACTGGGGCGACGCAATAGTGGCAGCGTTTACAAAGGAGAATGATTCGAGGTGCGGGTACCAGTCGAACGGTGCAGGATAGATTCGGCTGTAGTAGCAATTTACTACTTTATTTGACTTATCGGAGTGTGGTTGGACAGTAGAACAGCTACGTTTGCTATTGCCTTTGGGTTTATTTTGGCGAATTGCAGCTGGGTGGGTTTAGACTTGGTGGATGGTGGTGAAAGGAGGGCATTCGGCACAGACTCGTCCCGCGGAATCATGTCCCTGAATTAAACGCCGTGGCCAATGGACTCTCATGCCATACAATCGCGCCACGAGCTCCCTGACATCTCAAACCAATATTATTCCAATGAACAATCTATCCGGTTCCAGATCTAATACAGGAGATTCTCTACAGAATTGCGGTTTTAAGTCAAAGTAACCTCACACCTATTGCATCCCACTCTAAATAGGAACTCGTCAACATACTCTCGGCTGCTCCTTGGTCGCCCTTTCAGAGAAAGAGGAGGAAGTGTGGATTTATCGGATGCATAATTACATACTCGTGTATGCTGCGTGTCAGAAAGTACCGTATGCATGAATTGAAGGATATAGCACTTGAGTTCGGGTGCCAGCTTTTGCCATGGAAAGGTTGATGGGCTATCAGAGCTAATCAGACCGCCATTGCTATTCTCGAGTAGTACTGTTCTTCCAATAGATAGTAGGCTCTTGGCTTCGCGCTCTACTCTTCTAAGATAGACGAGATTACGGGCAGCCAGAAGACCAAGCGCCTGTGTAGTTGTTTCTCGTACTGAATCATCATCCCCTGATTCGGAATTCGCATACACCTCCATCTCACAGATAGTAGTATTCCCGGTGAGAAGAGCGGTCGTTAGCTTATTCAATCCATCATAAGATAGTGCATTCGCATTCAGGTGAAGACAACGCAGTCCATAGCAAGCCGGAGATGTCAGGAACATCTCGAGTGCGGGAATAGACGCTTGTGTCAACCCCAGACGTGAGAGTTGGAGGTTGCGTAGATACGGAGCGTTCAGATGTTCCAGAAACCGAGTAAGAAATATGTCAGAGAGTAGTTCGTTATTAGTCAGAACCAAGGTTCGAACTTTAGAATGGTTTAGCGCATCCGCAAAAGTCTTGGCGACGAGTTTTGTGCCAGCAATTTGGTTCTAGTAGCAGCACCATTAGCTATGTGATCGGGCGCATGATATAAAAGGTACTTACATTCATTAAAAACAATCTCTGCAAGTAGGTACTCTGCTTCACATATTTCGAAATGATGTAAAGTCCAGAGTCACTGATTCCACAATTGTTCAAATTCATCTCCTCGACAGGGATATGACTTCCTGGTCCACAGAGATACTGTACGATCGATGCTATTACATCGTCACCAAGAGGGTTGTGTCCCAAGTTGATATGAGTGGCGTTAGGAGTACGTTGAATGCGTCGCAGAATAACGTCCACCCCTGAAGCACGGACGTCGGTTACTTGGCACACTATTGGCATGCAAACAGCGTCTTACCGTCCGTTCCACTTAATCCGTAATCATATAAATCAACATGTGTTCGAGACGTTAAGCTGTGGTCCGGACGCGGAGATGGTCGTACTAGAGAAGCCAAGAATGCTCGCATGGTACAGTGATGTGTGTTGCTGACTGGGGACAATAAGGCAAGAAAGAGAAACACTCGACCACGTAGACCTATGAGAAACTCGGGTCGTGGTGGTGGTGGTGGGAAACAATCGGAGCGAATTACAGGACAACCATGAGCTGTCACAAACGCGTAATCAGTGACAAACATGAAACTGTTATCGGTGGGAAACAAGGCTGTTTCAGACAAATTCTAGGATGGGTATACAATAAAATCATACACAAACACGAGTCCACGACCGAGATTCGACAAAATGCTTACATCAATACTACGATGAACAAGCCAAGTATATGGGTGGTGTACAAATAGATGCACCACTAAATATATCAATCACTCTATCTCAGAAGGAACGGGCGATGTGTAAGTTGGTGCTTGCGTGCGCCTCCGTCCGATAGCCAAGCCCCAATTACTAGCAATGGTAGCAAGTGTGCTACCCGCGCTTACACCTGGAGCCATAGGAGTGGGCCGCTTGCGGGACATTGCTACGCTTCCCATGCCATCAAATGCAGAGCCTGACGGCGAAGGTGTGGTGTTGTCTTCAGGAGAGGTAGCTGAGCTCGTGGCCGGTACGGCTGGGTCAGACAACGCGGTCGTTGGGGCCGCTTTGTTAGGCCCATTAAGGTGGGGCGGGCGAACACTATGTGTAGTCAATTAGATGACGTTGCTGCATGCAATAGCACAACCTACGATGATAATGAAGTCGTCCGGGACCTAGATCTCTCGGCTTCGCGAGCGCTCGATACCACTGAATGAGGTCGAGGTGAGGTGGGCATCGGAGCCTGAGCAAGTACCCGAGACAGGGACGAAGGCCCCGCAGTGGGACTGACGCTCATCTTGCTGAAATATCTAACCCCAGAGGACGGAGATGGTGCTCGGACCCCGGTCCTGTTGGGTGAAGATCCTATTCCTATCGCATCTTCCCTGTCAGGAACAGAGGCGGGCAGTGCAGTAGCCAAAGCGGTAGTTTCACTCCACGATGATATGCGTTCTCGAGCCTCATAAGAGGCAATGGATAGGGGCCGCATGACGGTTGAAATAGTCCGCCGCTTGGCGGTATTACTAGGCTGGGTCCAGTCTTCGACATCCAACAAGAAAAATTTGACGCCATCACCTAGTCTAAGTCAAAATTAGATAAATAGCTTCTGAAGATTTTTATAGACACGAACCCAAAGGGGTTGCCATTCGGTTGCTGCATGTATGTCTATAAGCATTAGGCTCGAATCCGTCTCACAGCCGGCATACCTTGCTATCCGCGATCCTTTCTGTGATAGATAAAATTCGAGCCACAATCCACTCGCGTGATTTGAGCAATTCGCCGATGTCTTCGGTCGCGTTGAGGAAATAATGGGGGAACGCAACTAGCAGGGAAATACTCTTAGCCCCGAAGCAGCTACACCGGTGAATATACTATTACCATTAAAGGCAGCCCACGGTTTGGCGATCGAATTACGCGTTGGGAGGAAAAGTGCCAGATCCCCTCGCCCGAAGTTTCTAAATGTGATCTTACCCTTCGATCGTTCGCTGGAGGAGAAACGGGCGGATTATGATTTTGCATGCAGACTAGTAAGGCGAACGCACCGGTATTCCTTTGATAATTTCAGATACTTTCGCGAATTGGATCCGATCTTCAACACTGCGTCTTCGAGCGCCTGGAGATTCAAGGCGGACAACGTGTCGAGCATTTCCTGAGGTCGGGTTGGGTCAAATTCAGGCAGTGTTGGAGGAGGTTCGAGCGTGAGCGTGGGGGGAGAAGGGGCTTCAGGAGACTGAACCCCATTGGCATCTGCAGCGTTTGGAGCAGATGCCTTGGATGCCTTGAGAATAGTGTTTGCTGTTGATAAAGTTTGGCTATAGCCACTGTACATAGTCCGGAGCACAGATGCGAATTGAGCAAGTGTATCCTTGTAGTTGGCTAGTTTAGCCCTAAGATCGGAGTTTTCCGATTCCAAGCGGGTAGTTTCGAGTTGATGTCGCTTCGTGCTAGGCGTACCTTGAGGTACATTGTCGAGAGCCAGACGCAACTCTGCAACCTGTTGCTCCAACACAGCTAACCCGGTTGTGTTAGCTGCAGGTCCTGTCGTTGTAATCATCCGACTTACCTCGGTCGCCGTCCGTTTCCGCGATATGATCCCTCAAGGATCGCTCTGCGGCACTGGATTGTTCCTTGAGTTGGGCATCTCTTTCGTGGACCATGCTCTTTAGCTCATCGCGCTCTCGTCGGATTTGCCGAAGCTCCTCCTCCAACTTCCTATTTCTCTCCTTGAGCTCCTCGACTTCCAAAGCAGAGCTCACTTTCTCAGATTCGAGCACCTCAAGCCTTTTAGTAGTCTGAGAGTCATCGGCCCGGACGCCCGAGTTCGCATCCTGCTTCAGCATCAAAAGAGACGCCTCGGCCTCCTTGAGCCTCTGTTCGAGGCCCTTTCGGGTGGCAACTTCCGTTTTGTGCTTCGTGCGGGTGACGTCTAGCTCAATCTCCAGGCGTTCAGCGCGAGTTTTGCTCGCGGTAGCCGAAGCCGACTCCATCCGGAGTCGATCAACCTCGCTCGTCAATGCGGCAATCTCGCGCTGGAACTCGATCTCCTGTTCGGTTTTTGCCGCTCGGGCATCCCGTAGTTCCTCAATCAACTCCTGGACATTCGAAGTATCCACCGTGGCTAACACACAGGTCAATAGGTTACTCCACAGTCGGAGTTTAACCCTCACATTGCTTTCTTGACTGATATATGCGCGAAGCGGACAGCACTGTACCATTTGATGTTAGGGGGCTAAGACACGGTTTTTGTGAGCACATACCAGCCCTTTCCGCGAGCCTATCAAAATCTGACTCCAGGTTATCGAGCTTGGATATGAGTCGCTCAAAGGCCAGCCTCGCCTCTGTAGCGGGGTGCAAAATACCGGGGGCCAGGCTTGCTCCGCTCGGAGCATTCTCTATTTGCGACACAAGCTCCAAAAACACTCAATCAGGGTGTCAGCTGTACTTCCAAAGTTCGGGTATGTTGTTCGTTTACCTGCAATATCTTGACGTTCCAAAGTAATGGGAACTTCTCCACCACCACTCGTAGATATCTCCAGAGTGGGAGCAGGTTCGTCCATCACCCGCGAATCAAAAGGCAACTGACCATGCACTTCGCTCCGGTATACTTGTCGTCGCTTACGTTCGTGTGCAGACAGTTTGGCCAGGAGTTCCGCAATGGCCTGAGCTTTATCCATGAAGAACCTACCTAGTTTCATATCGCGGCGTTAATAATAATAAAATGGCACTGAGCTTTATTTCAACTCACTGAACTCCCGCCTACGAACAACCTCCACAATCGTAGCACCGTAGACATAGAGCATACTTCGGAGGCGCTGTAGGTGAGGAAATCCGCCCTTTTGCCGGAAATCAGCTTCGAGCGTTGCAAGTTCGTCGGGAATCCGTGACATGAGATGCTGTGCGTCGGAAACTGCCGTCAAGAAGGAGAACACAAGCTCTGTCGATTTGTTCTAATCATTGAACTCGTTAATCAAGAGCAGGTGGCCATAAGGCGACCCCCGAACCTTGGTTTTGCACATGTCTTGATATATTTGCATCAACTTCACTTTTGCTTCTGTCTCTGACAAGATTCGTTAGTAAGGCGGGCAAACGAAAATACACAAGCTGTACCTGAGCTCCCGTTTCTCAGATTCGCCCAACAATCCTCTGCTTGCTTTACATAC
The DNA here is from genome assembly GCA_016906575.1 of Ceratobasidium sp. AG-Ba. NCBI lineage: Eukaryota > Fungi > Basidiomycota > Agaricomycetes > Cantharellales > Ceratobasidiaceae > Ceratobasidium > Ceratobasidium sp. AG-Ba. The sequence goes on along the minus strand of CP059613.1, from coordinate 2,350,500 downwards.
ATTGCCGCTTCATTGTAGCTATTTTAAATGGTTATTTTTGCAACCGCCATACAAATAGTTGGCTCACAGTGGGAGCTCCAAGCTTGACTTCAAGTCAGCAACGTTTTGAACCAGTTGGGTGAACAACCCGACAACCGAATCATAGCGAGCGGACAACTCGTCTATTTAAGAGTTAAACCGCAACCTTGTCTGTACAAATCTATACTCACTATGTAACTTGGTGCAAGAGTCCGCCACCATTTGCATCTTGGAGCTTGAAACATAATCTCCTAGTGTCCGCTCGCGACCGGCAGTTTCTACGCCCCGGCGTACAGTTGCTGACAGGAATTCCGGATGTACCTTTACTTTGGAGATAATTTCGAGATCGAGTTTGTGGCCCTGTAGAAGTGTCTGTTGCCTCTCGAGTTCGCGCTGAGCCACATTGCGAAATGTATCAAATGTATCGGCAAGTGCCATCACATGTCCCTCGAGGTTGAGCATGACAACGGAAAGGGCCTCGTGCTGGAGATCGACAGACGTCCCGAGAAAATGAATGTGTTCAACGTGGGTCTCGGCATCACGTCTCGAGTGCCCTAGGTTCGAGGTTCAGTGGGGGTGTGGCTACATATTAGGAGGTACCCCAACCTGTCTGTGGCAGCGGTGAGGTCGGCGAAAGCAGTAGCTCAGGAGGCGGATAGCCTTCGGCCCCGAGCAAGTCTCGATTGAAGACATAGAGCGTCTATCCGTGTCAATAGCGTGTTTGACTAAGCAACGTGCAGACTCACCTGGCCGGGCTTTCCCAAAAGCTCCTCCGCATTGTCTTCGCGCAACTGCTCGCCACCTTGGACATACACGAGCTGCGCTGCGAGCCCTGTCCCGGTTAGACTCTGGAGCGCAAGACTGAGGTTGCCCTGTCTGGGTGGCGTGTTAGCACATCGGGGCGGTCGAGTGCAGGTACGCACTGGCAGATGTCGTAGAAGCGATCGTCTGGCTCGACCTCCTTGCCTTCCTCGGCAATGACGATGCGCATGGTGGTCGTCTGCTGGGTGACACTAGCGTGGCATCGGCGTTGGCTTGGGCTGTGGCGATGCCTCGGAATTTCCAATACTCGCTGTGGCGCGCTCGCTTCCAAGTCGAACTCGGCCTGTTGTGCGCATCATAGGCCCAGCTCTCTTGGGCTCTCGAAATGATTTACAATTAGCGATCCCGTACACCGGATCCTACGCGCTCGATTGTGGAAGCTTTCGTCCATCTCCGCTGATGCTGCCACCTGGAACCCATGCTGATTTAGCCACCACCCCCTCGCGCTGTGTTTCAATCTAATCTTGGGGCACCTCATCCGGACGTACACTCCCAGCACACTACTCGCTGCACGTTTTCCCAACGCTTCTCACGCTTCCACCCCGAGTCTGGTCTACCCTATACAGTGCCGGCATACGGCCAAGATGACCCCTATGACAGCAGATCTCACAAAGTTCGACCGGCCGGGAGACGTTCGGAAGGCAACGCTGCACGCAATGAAACAACAAATCTCAAATGCGGTTTCGACGTTAATCCATTACTATATCGAACATATTGGCCCATCAGCGTGCGCTCGGTCCCAGCACGTATTGGTCGGGGTAGTCTCTCCGTATGGTCCATAGCTCAAATCGCAGTTTCTGGGTCGTTCTGCTCCTAGGTCGCCAACATCTAGGTTCTCGTTCATCATGCAGTCGTTGGTATAAAACTAGTCCCGAGCGCCACCTACACATTCAAGCCCCCACCGAAACCTAGTTGTCTCGATGTTGCCTTGTTATCAAGCATCCAGCTTACCAAACGATGTTTGGTCTATTGTCTTGGGCTGGGTCGCATCTACCAACAGCACCGTCGATCTGAAAACCATCTCCTTGCTCTCCCACTCAATCGGCTATGAGGCTGACCGTTACCTATGGCAAAACCTAACGGTCGAATCATCGCATGCACTTCTCATGTTGGCAAGGCTCATGGTTGACCACTACCGTATATCCCAGCATCTATCCTCACTTTCGGTGATCGCTATGCCTCGAGAGCGCATTTTGCTCTCGCCAGCGGACCTAGTCATCGTACAACGAGCGTTTATTCAGTGCGAGAAGCTGAGGGCTCTCAAACTTTGGCTTCGTACTGAAAGCCTGCCTTCTATCCACACACTGCACATACCAACCTTGCATGTCTTTTCAACCGACGTGGCTATCGATGTCGATGTTATCGCGTTTCTAAACCAGCACCCTAGGATCCAAGAGCTACACCTAGGCGGGGATTTGGTTGGTGGCGTAGATTTTACACACATGTACCTCTTGGTAAGCCTTGCTATTCTTTTAGCCGCCAGAGTCTAAGTTTTGCTGCCGTATAGCCCGATCTCTGTATCCTGGAGGCACCATTACCCATAGCTACGATGCTGGTACCTTATAGGCCAGTCTCCCGGCTAAAAATATGGGCAGATTACAATCAGCCGCCAGAGGTGGCTGTTACCGACGCATTGAGCCAAGTCGAGTGTATGCGTCTTAGCTCTGTCCCAATCGTATCGTTCAGATTCGAGGATGGCCCGCCCTACGCACCCAGTGTACATCGATACGGTGCTAGCTATTTCTTCAACTTGAAGCTCCTCGGCCTCTTGTTTATCGATCGAGAAGAAGTGAGTGAAATGGAAGTTTATCTCAACTGCGCGCTCATTCAATCCATAATTCAGGAGGACCAGGCCCTAGAGATGGTAAATCTCATCCCCAACCTCGAGGTGCTGCAAATCGACAACGCGATGGCGAACCGACGAGGTACTTCGGAGCAACGTGATTTTGCCTTTCGCCTCGGTTGCGTATTCAAATCACTAAAATTAATATCGTTCGAAGACGATTATCGGAACGGCCATTGGGGAAGAGTGGGCGCTTTGAAAAACAACAAGTGGGTCAAGTATGAGGGCGTACCCCTGAGCCTCTGGCAGGAGATTTGAGGGGTGGCTTCAAAATCGGATGGACGCGTAGACCGCAGCCGTTATTTTATTGAAAGTTGCTTTGTGTGTACTATCCTGCTGTGGAAATGTAGCTGTTCAAGAACGAGTTCTGTACTACTTGCGAATATATGCACACGTGCTATGATGGAATTGCAGACACGCACGAGCGACGTGCCCCATTCCCAGCAAAAGGACCCGAGATTTTCGTAATGCATGTGGCTCGTAGTTCCGGCTCCGCTAAACAGACTCGTCATGTTTATACCTCGACTACGTTCAATAGGAGTAATTTAATAGCTTGGCAGCTTAGAGTGGTGTAGGATGGGCGCTTGTTGGGGCTTAGATTAGATAGCCGTTTCATATCACGTGTAAACAAACAACAGTGTCTGCCACCCTCGTTTCCAACCACATCACAGCTTACCTCTCACGCATCGTACAATATCTTGTCACCTGTTGCAGAATGAGCACTCGCGGTCGCAAGCCTTACACTGTTGGTTATTATCTGTCTTACTTATTTTTGGACTGATGGGTATTGTCAGCGTCCGCCACCACCCGAATCAGCAGACGGCCAATGGGTGCACGACCTGGCACCCAACGCAGACGAAGTTCGCAAACCCCGACCGAACACATCCAACGTCACGTCCGAGTCGGCTCGCCTAAGTGTTTCCAATCTTCACTACGAAGTGACGCAAAAGGATTTGGCGGTACGTTTTTCCTATGTCAGCCCGTCGCCAGTTTGCTGGACCAATCCGTTTACAGTCAATTTTTGGCGCAATCGGGACGCTAGTGCGTGAACCGACCATTAGGGTATGCACCGCCCTAGCAATTCCGCCTACTTCACAATCAATCACATAACACCTCGCCCGCGTGTTCCGTCCATCAATGTATACAGTATGACCGTAGCGGTCGCTCTACCGGCGTGGCCACCGTGCAGTTTGTCAACGCCCGGGATGCCGTGGCTGCCCAAAAGCAGCTGGATGGCGCATTAGCCAAGGGTAACGTCATGTCTGTAGCGGCGGAATTTAGGTTGACTTACTTGTATGGAAACAGGCGAAGTGATGAACATCAAGCTAGACACGGCGCCTCCTCCACGGTCGCGTGCTGCCGATGGGCGAACCTCGACCAGCACACTTCTCAACCGAATGGATAAAAAGCCTCTGGCTGACCGGCTGGCCGACAGTGAACCCTCCAAGTAAGTGTGCCTTACAAGAGAACCATAGTTAGCTTATCTAGGTCACAGACCCGCTGGCGACCGATCTGGACCGGTAAGGAATGCTAAGCCTAAGGCCAAACCGACGGGAAAGCAAGCATCGGGCAAACCTGCTCGTGTCAAGTCGGCTCCCAAGACTGCTGAGGAATTGGACCAGGAACTGGAAGCCTTCATGGGAGAGGGCGAAGATAGTGCGCCTAAAGACAAGGAAGAGGATGTGGCTATGGTATAATCATCTCGGTTTTTCATCGCTTTGTTTCCCGTTCATTTCGTATCCTCTTGTCAAAACTTATCTACAGCCTTTCCCTGTTGTTTCCAATATTATCAGTCCCTCACAGTTTTAAAAGGGGTATTCATTCATCACACAAGCCCAAATGACAAGTATATCAGGCAGACTAGGATGACTCTCCCACGAGCTTTTCGACAAAAGCCCCAACCCATTCACCAAAAGCTACCTCGTCCATCCGCCCTTCCTCGTCAAACCATGTAGTATAAGGGGCTTCTGTCGACTGCTTTGATTTCCGAATGAGCGATTTGCCATTGTTTGCTGTGTGTACGTATGCGGCGTTCAAAGAATAACGTGGACCAACAGCAGACTGAGCCTTGTCAGAGGGCGCGGTTTTTGCACCAATAGTTATCCGTTCAGTTTCAATCTATCAGGTCGCGTCATATCAGGTATACGTGATATGACGATGGGTGCGCTGTACTCACTCTTTTGTCCACTGTCTTTCGCTTCCCAACAAACACGGTCTCCCCTTCAATAAAATACGAGTACAATGTTTGTATACTTGTGAGGAGCATATACCTTTACAAGTAACGGTCATGAGCAGATGAGCGTAAAACTTTATATCACACTCACAGAATGACACCTATCCACACGACTGGCTTAGTCTCCTCAAATTCTCGTTTCCAGCTATAGAGGCCAGTGACAGCAGCGATGATGACACTGGCGTATCCGAGTGCCAGACGTATATCAGTGTGAGTATGCTGGATCTTGAAATGCTCAGGCCTGGAAAGGTACTTTATAAGGTTGTTAGTTGGATAATATTATTGCGTGTGGCTATAGGCACATACTCTTCGCAGCGCATCGTCGCATGCGAGCTTGAGCTCGGTCAGGCTCGCGTTATTGACTTTGACCTCGTCGAGCTTGGAAGGGGGGGTTTTCGAGTCTCCGTTCGGAGCCATTGGGGTCGTAATAGTGTAAGGGGAGCTAAGAGTCGAGTTAAGCGAGGCCTAGGCTCCTGGATCGGAACGTGCAGAACGAGAGGATGAGGTTGCGGTCAGGACTAGCTGCACACCACACGTTTGGGCGACTTGACATCACGACGTGTCCAATAGAACAGATGAGGTAATGAAGCCACGTGACTCGACGTTCTGGCTAGCCACCTCGTCCGTACCACAACCATGTCAGAAAAAGTAGGGGCTTACGGGAATAAGGCTGTAAGTAATAAAATATAGTGGATCAGAAGACCAATATTAGAAGACTAAACATGCATATTTGCTAGTCAGAAGCCGGCTTTCGCCGCAAGTGGGACACGGAAGAGTTTGCGCAGAAAGCAAAAGAAAAGGATGAGGCGGAGAAGAAACGCATGCAGGAGAACGACGAGCTTATGAAGAAAGGTGAGGATCAATCACTTGAACTCAAAAGCGCCACTGAACGCGGCTGCGTAGGCAAGCGACCTCGAAAGGCCAAGGAAGAACTTCCCAAGCCGACAGAACTTATGAAACAGCGAGAGCATAACCTTGAACTGGACAAGAACCTGAACAAAACTATCATCGTACAAAACGCTGGGGGAAGAGGACCAGGTCAACCTGGATTCTACTGTGATCTATGCCAAAGGACGTGCAAGGACACGTCTGGGTACCTTGACCACGTCAATAGCCGTCAGCGTGAGTACCTGAGTAGGTCTATCGACCTGGCTGGTTGTTAAATGGTTCTTTTCGCATAGATCTTCGAAGGTTAGGTCAGACTACTCAGGTGGCTCGGTCAACTCTGGATCAAGTGCGAGCGCGCATAGCACTCTTAAGAGAGAAAACGAAGGAGGTATCAGCTGCTCGAACATTCGATTTTGAAAAACGATTGCAGGATATCAAAGATGCTGAGATTGCCGCACGTGAAGAGAAGAAGCGACGAAAGCAAGAAAAAAATAAGCCTGTGGAGACCGAGGAAGTGAAGACTGAAGAAGACGACACGATGGCTTCTATGATGGGTTTTGGTGGATTCGGGTCATCCAAGAAATGATTTTTTAAACGCATCTATTACTGGCTGGTGTCTACGTAGCTATTAAATGTACTATTAATGTAACGTATAGTATCCCAGAAGTGCCACTGTGGTTGCTACGGTTAGTGAAAATACAATCAAGTACGGGAGTATTGAAGTGACATTAAAAAACAAGTGGAAGAAGGCGTCTCCAGCATTTCCTTGCAATTGCCTCTTGTCCTTACGAGTGAGCCGTTTCATCGCCCGTACCCACATGGCAGTGTCCAACCCTGCTCCTATAAGTTTTACTTGTATTATGTTTGCAATCCAGATCGGAAGTGCAGGGGTATCGGGGACGGGAGGAAATATCTTCTCGCGCATGAGTCTCTGCGGTAGATCAGGATACAGGATCGACGGGCGGCCAATGCCAATAAGGTCTGCGTGCTTTTGGTCAAGGCACTTGCTGATAGTATCTACTGACCGCTTTTGATTGACTTAGCGTAAGATTATTGTTCGAGCTAGCGGATTTGACTCACTATAGACCCAGTGAGCATAATCAGCGGCCTCCGGTCGACTTGCGAAACACATTCACGTGCTTTCCGAGAAAACGTTGAAAAAAACGCTTGTCGGGGGCTGTCTTTGGCTAGAAAGTCTGAATAGACTGGTCAGCTGAGTGGATGGTGGGGGTAGTTAATTCCATACCGGGTGATTCGTAATCTCCCCCACTGAACCAGAGTAAGTTCTAGCTAGGAACGAGCCAAGTATAGCATAGATTGAGCGTACCTAATTTCTAAAAAATCGACACACCCCCATTCTGCAATCGAGCGGACATGCAGAAGCGCTTGATTCTCGTCTAGTCGGTCTTTGGCGTAATCCCCGGCGTTTAACTTGACACCAACAACGAATGAACTTGGTATGGTGGGCTCCGTTCGAATGGCGTTCAGGATTTGGCGGAGTAGCTGTAGCTCGTTGGGAGGTCCGTAATCGTCTGATCGATGGTTGTTTCTAACCGACAAAAACTGCGACAATAGGTCTGAGCTCAGTGTTCCAACCACGCTCATGATATTTTTAGGGCTTGCTTACAGCCGTGAGAGGCATGGAGTTGAATACCGTCGAAGCCTGCTTGATATGCTGTTTTTGCGCCGTGGAGAAAGTCAGAGACGACGGAGCTAATGTCTCCGCTCGTCATTGGACGAGGTGACTGGAAGAGTAGCCAAAATACGATGCGAGCGAGTAAGCTTTCACTCGGGGCCATTGGATTGGATGAAGCTGCTAGTGGTGGTACCCATGGACGCCTGCCTCCGATGAATCGTGGAGATTGTCTGCCTGAAAACTTTGGATGAGCGCACCGAACTCTGCGTTCTACGACAGGGTTCGTTGAATCACCTGCATGACTTAATTGCATTACAGAAATGGATTTTGAGCCATCAAAGCTTGATTTGAGACTATTTGCTATGAGCCGGAAGCGGCCTAACTCTGCATCGTCCTTGGGTAGAGTCACGTCTCGACCCAACGTAAGGTGTTGGGGAGACACTTGGACATTGCCTAGAGATTGGTTAAATTGGTTCTCAGACTCGGAGTGCAACAATTTCTACTTACCAGTAATAACCATGCCCCATCCGCCTGCGGCCCATTCAGAATACAAGTTCGAGAGTTGGTCCGTCGGAGGCCCGCCGCCAAAATTAGCCATGGCCTCGTACATTGCCGCCTACACGCTCTGGTTGAAAATCTCGCAGCACCCAGATGAATATCAGAATTCACGGACCTTGACTAGCCGGTTCGAAACCGTGCGTCCGCATGGAAATGCTAGTGACTCGTTCATTTGCTGTGGAGTGGCCGAGGAGGGTGTGGTGGCCGATGTAGTAATTGGCAAGCGCCCATGAATCGACATTCTATTTGAAATTCCGTCGCGGTTTAATTGACGTCGACCACCACCGGGAGAGTCTCTGTCCTCTTTCCGTTTGGGTCTGAGCCGGCCAAGATGCCGCCCCAATACTTGTTGATTGCTTCTGCTACCCTCGTCGCACTCGCGCTCTCTAGTATCATTACTTTGATTTTTTCTCGTCCAAAGTCTGTGGCTCTACCTACGATTGACAGCAGGGAGGAGCTAGAAGGCATCGTGGAAGAGCATAGGAAAGATCCTTTCGACATCGTCGAACGTGAAGATGTCATTGATGGACATTTGCTAAATGAGGAACAATTTTGGACTCAGGTATGATGCCGTTCAAAACTCATCCAACGATGCGCTCAGCCTTCTGGACAGGTCAAAACTCAAAAACTTGTTCAAATTATGGCCGTAGCCCTCGCGCTGGGTGCAGTTTGTGGGCATGCCGGATACTCAGTTATGGCGAGAGAAATATCAGGCTGGGATATGTTGTTCCTGCCGCTTGCACTCCAAGCATTCTTTTTGGTATATTTGCTCGGACTTTCCGCCTGCTCTCTCAACACCAGCGAGATTTCGGCGCACTGGAACTTGACTGTTCATGCTGCAACTCTCTCCATCTCCGCACTGACATGCTTGTTCATCGCAAAGGTGCTTCCCGAGACGCCCCGCTTCGCCACCCAATCTCAAAAATCTCTTGACAATCTGGAGAACATTCTCGAATGGGCTGTCTTAGGGTTTCTCCTTGTATCAACAACAGCCTCTACTACCACGCCCCGTGCCCCCGCGGTATATTTTCCACCAGAGCGGGTATACGTGCTCAAGTCGTTGGACCAGATGGCACCTGGAACTCGGGATAACGTGGTCGGGGAGGTCCAGGCCTCGGTGGCGTCCATACTTTTATTCAGCTATGTCACACCCATCGTGATGCTTGGCTACAAGTCCGCTTCTATGGAAATCCGCGACTTGCCTATTCTCAAAGCAAGCATGCGTGCGCCTCACATCTACGCCACCATGCGATCCATCATCAGGAGAGTTAAGCTTGCACCAAGGTGGAGGGGGAAGCATGGGTACGTGACATGGTTACTTTTTTGAAATCCTTCTGACCTAGGTGCAAGGTCTGGGTACGAACTATTGTGGCAGCTCCTCGTGGCGAACAAGGGGATGTTTTCCTCCAAATAGCTCTGTCCAGTTCTTCAGCTGTCCTTTACTATGCTCCCGCGTGGTTCCTCAAACAGCTCGTTAGCTTCTTAGAGATGACTCGAGGCGATAATCCTCGGGAAGTTGACAAGAACTGGGGATGGATCTACTGCGGTGGCTTGCTATTCTCCACATGCTTGGTATATCGTAAGTTTTGGTGCTATTATGGACTGGCCTCCATTTCATTCTCATTTAAACATTCTAGTGATTACTGGTCAATTATGGTCGCTTTCGACGACTACCCTACAGCTACGACTTAAGATTCAATTGAATACGACACTATTCGCCAAAACACTTATAAGGAAAGACGTGGCTTCGTCTGGTGGCTCGGCCTCGGAAGCGCCTAGTCGGGCGTCAACCCCTGTCGGAAATGAGTCGGAAACGAAAGACGCTGAACCTGTAGAAGATGATTTCTCTAGCAAAGCACAGATCCATACGCTAATGACTACAGACGTGGACCGTGTCTCAGAGTTCAGCTGGCACTTTTTTTCGTGAGTCAGAGTTTGATGGTAAGTAGGACTTGACCCTTATACGCTTTAAACCAGACTGGTAGATGCTCCTATCGAAATCATCATAGGAACAGTATTTCTATACAGTCTGCTTGGTAGGTCTGAATGCAACGAAGTGGTTTGATCTCAACTAACGACTTACTTTAGGTGTTTCTTGTTTCTTTGGACTTGCCGTTACTTGTCGTAGGTGTTCGACCTACTGCATCATTCCGCATGCCTAATAATATCGCTGCAGTTTTCCTGCCTATGAATCACTTCGCATCCAAAGTCGTTATTGATGCTCAGGACAATTTAATGAAGGCTCGGGACGAACGTGTTGCACTCATGAATGAAGTCTTGGGCGGTATGCGTATGCTTAAGGTGTGTTTATGACTTGCGGTACGCCTGTAGCGCACTTATACCGTATCTATGAGCTAGTTTATGGCCTGGGAAAGGAGCTTCGAAGCCCGGGTCATGAAAATTCGAGGGAAAGAATTGTGGTATCAAAAAAGGAATTATTTGATTGAAGTTAGTTTTCGTTTCATCAATATACCTATATCAAGGCTACATCGTCTGACCCGGCGCTATTTAGACAATGTTTAATGCTATTTGGAACAGTACACCAGGTTTGTCATGACAGACTTCATTTCCATTTCCAAACCTTTCTGACATGATGTTTCTTGCTTAGTGGTAAGTTTTTTGGGCGCTGAAGATCGGCTCCGTAAACTGGGTTTAACCAATTCCTTGGGTTTGTTGTGGCGCTAGCTCGTGGTAAGTGCACTTTCAGAAGCATGGCTCCCTTGAATTCAAGCCCGCCTCTATCCGCTAGACTTTGGTTTCGTTCCTCCATTTCGCAGTGATTCGTAAACAAGCCTTAACACCGTCAATTGCATTCACTTCATTGACAGTCTTCAATGAAATGCGATTTGCATTAAACACGTTGAGTCATTCCAACCTTGTCGGTGACCGAGCTGTCGTCTGATTGATATTGCCCTACGCGTAGTCTCCCGGAAACCTTCATTAATATCCTTCAAAGTTTGGTCAGCTTACGCCGGATAGAGAAGTACATGTCTGCTGCAGAAATTGCCGATATCCGATCTTTTAAGGATTCTGAGCTTGACTCTACCATCAAACTAGTTTCAACTACCATCTCGTGGCCTCAAAACCGGTTCGGTGGGCCTAGTTCTGCACCTTCGGTCGCGCCTACACCAAGAGCTCGTTTTACACTGCACGACCTCTCTCTAGAGTTCCCAGAGGGAGAACTAAGTCTTATTTGCGGTAAACTTGGTGCGTTTATATTTATCCCATCCTGTCAAAGCCTAAAGAGCCTGATCTCCTCTAGGTTCTGGAAAAACACTATTGCTTCTTGCTCTACTTGGCGAAGCTGACGTGTTGGCCGGACAACTTCTTGCTCCCCGTTCGCCTCCCGACGCACTGGCTGCGTTAAGCCAACAGCGGAATCTGAATAACTCCAACTGGATTGTCAAGGGAATTTGTGCCTATGTTCCCCAATCCGCGTGGCTTCAGGTGAGGTGGGCTTGGCCTCGTTCCCACACGACGTTAAATCGTGTCCCTTTCCAGAATGACTCCATTAAAAACAATATCCTGTTTGGGCTTCCTTTCGACGCCGAGAGATATCAAGAAACTATTGAGGTGTGTAAAACAAAACATCGGAAAGTCTTTATACTAAATCAATTCGGGCAAGGCATGCGCCCTGGTTGCCGACTTTGCTGTATGAGTCGGTTCTCTCGGTTACGTGTTGTAGCTAATGTTTTGCGAGCGAACAGATTATTGAAGACGGTGACGAGGCGGAGATCGGTAAGCACCTCTGTACAACTGATATTGTCGTTCTTGGCTACAATTCAGTTTAGGCGAACGAGGAGTGAACCTTTCCGGGGGACAGAAAGCCAGAGGTTGGTGGGCAGACGATCTGTAGTTGTGCTGTGATATTTACCTTCAACTTAGTGTCTCTTGCACGAGCTGTGTACTCTAGGGCATCTATCTTGCTTCTAGATGACGTTTTAAGTGCCGTCGATGCTCATACAGCCTCGCACTTATTCGAAAAATGCCTTCGCGGTCCGCTTATGAAGGGAAGGACAATCGTATTAGTCTCTCATCATGTACAGGTAAGTATTCGTGCTTCGTATTCGATGATGCGGAAATGCCTAATAGTCATAAACAGCTTGTAGCGCCTGGGGCTAGCTACGTGGTATGTACAATTGTCCGTCCCTGATTCAAGCTCTTAGACCCGTCCTAGGTGGCTTTGGACAATGGCCGCGTCCTTTTTGCCGGGTCCCAAATTAATTTTATTGGATCCGACGTCATGAAAAGTATTAGTCACTCCACCGACGCTGATACAAATCAACCTCCTGAAGAAACCACTATCGAGGAAGCTGCAAACCGAGCCAAGGATAGCTCTTCGAGTAGCAGCTCAAGCAGTTCGGAATCAGGATCAGAATCGGATGCTGCCACTCTCGTCAAGAGCCATAAGCTAGAAAAGACAGACACCGAGATTGGGAGTTCATCGACTCCCATTCCTCCTGATAGCACGGTGGTTAAGAAAGCTCCTCGCAAACTGATCGAAGACGAGGCAAGAGCTGTTGGGCGAGTCAAAAAGGAGATAGTAAGTTCGAGTAGGTTGTGATTGCCTACATACTCACCATAAACATATCCACAGTGGCAAATATACTTCCAAGCATGCGGGTCATACGTAGGTTGTTCGACGATTCCTAGAGTGCTAATTGCTTACACTCTAACCACCAGATATATTGGACATTGTTTTGCTTGGTTCTCATTGGCGGCTCACTGTTAGTGCAACTTTCATGGCCCATGGCATCGTCCATATTAAACTTGATCTAGCACTCCGGTATTAGAGAACGGCTGGTTGAGGTAAGATATCTGAATAACGCACTTGCTTCAGTGTTTTGATCTTCTTCAATAGATACTGGTCCAGTCAGTCCAAGGAATCAGATCCAAAAGGCGCTTTATGGTTTTTGTCAATCTATGCTGGTGTGACGTTGTTCGGTATTTTTGTGCAGACCCTTAGGCATGTTTCCCACCTTCACCATAAACTGAATGCTAAGATTGTTTCAGATGGTTCGTATTATACGACGGCTCTATCCGAGCCTCCACCATATTGGTAAGCGAGCCTAACGCGTTGACCTTCGTATGCTTACCCTGTATTTTTTGTAGTACAAAAGTTAGAGCACTTTGATGTGTTTTTGCGACCATTAATTTGACCTAATTCCCTACAGGGCTACTCGAGGCAGTCTTGTTCGCGAACATTAGGTTCCACGACACGGTCAGTCGAGGGAGGTTGCTTAATCGGTTTGGAAAAGATTTTGAAGGTTCGTTGGGTTTTTTTTTCGACATACTTGCTTGATATTTATACACGTACCAGGCCTCGATTCTAGTGAGCTACATTTAATTATGCAAGGAATACCGGACTGACGTTTATAAAACGATAAGGTATTGCGGATAACCTTGGTATGTAACATGTTCAAATTTGACCCGAGCCATATTACTTACGCCGCCTCTAGGTCGAACTAGTATGAGTTTGCTTTATGTATGCTATCCACTTTGCTAACCGATCAAAACAGTTATGTACGCTCTGAGCGTAGTTGTGGTTAGTAACTCCGCAAGACCTTGTTGTATGTTCTACTAAGTGTTTTGTAGACATTTATCACTGTTACCTACGTTGGAGGCTGGCGGTTCTTTAGTAAGCCATTCCGGTATCTTTATAGGGGGCATGTTACTGACTGGTCTAAAGTCCTGGCCTCCCTAATGGCGGTACTTTATTATAATGTCTCGAAAGTATATGGGCAGACTTCTCGAGACATGCGCCGACTTGGTACGTAAAATTTAGTTTATCATATTTTCATTCATCAATCTGACGTTGGGACTAGACTCTGTTACCCGTTCGCCATTGTACTCGATATATGGTGAAACGATTGCGGGAGTGACTGTGATTCGTGCGTTCGGTGCCAGCTCCACATTCTTGAGAGATATGCTCCGATGCGTAGACACCAACGCATCCCCGTAGGTTTTATCGCTTATCCGTTATCCCAACTTACGATTCGCCTTGTGACCGCAGTTACTACGGCATGTGGAGTGTCAACAGGTGGCTTTCAGGTGTGGATCCATGTTTATACCTGCTATCTTAGTTACTGACCGTATGCAGTCCGATTCAACCTGCTTTCCGCCGGAGTGGTAGCATTAACTGCGTTGGGTAAGTTGAGATGAATATACATCATGATGCATGAATAATTTGCTTTACAGTGGTATTAATCGACAAGAACGTGTCGGCTTCCTTTGCTGGGTAGGAGAATACTACAACCTTTAGAGTGCTGATATTGACGGTCTGCTAGATTCGCATTAGCTTTTGCTTCAACAATACTAGCGACCTGCTGTTTATGGTGCGAAGATTCGTGTAAGCATTCGTTGTTGGTTTATCGCCATATCTAACTCCAGACACAGCGGGCTTGAACAGAGCATGGTGAGTACGCTTCAAGTGACTACTGAAGCATAGTTCTAAACAAGCCAAATAGGTCGCGCTTGAGCGAATCAATGAGTTTTCGACTATTCCCCAAGAAGCTCCAGAATTCATTGAGCCCAGGCCCAGTGCTTCGTGGCCTGGCTACGGTAATATTTCTGTAGAGAATCTAACAATCCGCTATGCGCCCAACCTTCCAAATGTTTTGCACGGTCTGACTTTTGAGATCAAGGCTGGATCGAAAGTTGGTACGTAGATAACTCGTGGTAATCTTGCCATCGTTCATTAGGGCAATAGGTGTTTTGGGACGCACTGGCAGCGGAAAATCCACCTTGGCTCTGAGTTTCTTCGTAGGTTGAAATTGACTCACACCACATCCGGCACTGACTGTCCAATATAGCGTTTTGTGGAAGCAACCGAAGGACGCATTGTTATCGACGGAGTAAGAATAGTCCATGTATGCTATCAACCTTAATTGACACCCTCTACTTTAGGTCGACATATCTAAGCTGGGACTAACGGACCTTCGTTCCCGCTTGACCATCATTCCTCAAGATCCCACCATTCTTTCTGGCACTATTCGCTCTACGCTTGACGTATTTGATGAATACGAGGACCACGAGATCGTGAGCCACTCTGTTATTGAGGTCTTGTGTTTTTAAGCTCATGGCCCATCAGTTCGAGGCACTCCGTCGCGTGCAACTTTTGCCTTCTACCGACGACCCATTGGAGCTAAGCGAAACAGAGAATGTAAATCCATTCCGCGAACTAGACTCTCCCGTAAGCGAAGGTGGCGAGAATTTCTCTGCGGGGCAGAAACAACTTCTTTGGTGAGCATTACATACCCATATGCTAGGTTCGGATAAACTTACGTTGAAAACAGCATGGCTCGTGCCATACTCAAGCGTGCTAAAATTCTGTTTTGTGACGAAGGTAAGCCCGAGTCGACAGTAACAACACTCTCAGCTAACAGGTTATTTTTCCTCAGCGACTGCTAGGTATTGAAATTCCAGGCTCAAACCCTATAGTGACTAAAGAAGATATGTTTAGTGTCGACTATGTTACAGATGAATTGATCTCCCAGACCATCCGCAAGGAATTTGCCGACAGCACCATTGTTACGGTTCGTAAAGGCAGCTCGAAGGGCTCCGTATGAAGCTCAACAACACACCGTACAGATTGCACATCGTTTGAGGACTATCATCGATTACGACAAGGTTATGGTCATGGATCAAGGTACGCATGGATTGTCCAACCACTGTTCATGCCACTAACGGCGAGATTATTGTTCAGGACACATTGCTGAATACGATGGTACGCTAGAAGATGTTAGCTATGAAAACATGTTTCTGACTTTTGGAGTACAGAACCGAGCGTGTTGCTCGCAGACCCGTCTTCCAAGGTATGCCTTATTTTAGGGCAGAGCTTTACTAGATGTTGACAGTTTTATACCTTCTAGTTCTATTCCTTGTGCAAGGCTACAGGCTCTAAAGAATTTGCGGAACTCAAGCGTATGGCCGATGAAGCTTCAAGGGCAAGGCAATAGGTACCAGCGCCGCGTTTGGTTAGTTGGACTGAACGTCCTGGCAACATCCTCTTTTCTTTGTTTGAGACGGACATTGTGTGAAACGAGACGGATTCTACTACAGAGTATAAGTATATACGTACATATCATATCATTACATGATGGACAGCAGTCATTGCATAAGTGCGAAGGGAAATATGCGAAAAGGATAGGTATGGAGACGTAAGCCCAGCTGGAAAAGTATAGACGAAAGGGATATAGGTCATGAGGTATCCAAATCGTCGGTCCACGGTTTTCGAGCGGTAGGCTGCAGCATACGGAATAAAGATGGCCTCGACGATTCTATCAGTTTCTTGGGGACCTGTATCAATACGGCATCTTTGCCGCACGAAAAGCCAGTAGCTAGAAGCAGATCAGTTTAAGTTTGGAGAAAGTTCAGCAATACACTCACAAACGTCTTGCCCAGGTGTGATTGGCATTTCGATGACCGGGGTCGACAGAGAGGTTGGAGTTACCCCTGGAGAGATCAGCTCCGGAGGCGTCCCATCTCTGGGAGGCTTGGTTGCCAAAACAGATTGTGGAGCGAAAGGAGAAAGAATCAAAGGCTCAGATGGAAGTATGGCGAGCGACGGTATACGTTTCTCCGGATTTATAGATGGCGAAGATATTCGGGCCTCGGGCTCCGAGTCAGTCTGACAACTCGAGTCTATCCGCGTACAGCCTGTTGCCGTTTGGATGGCAGCTGTAGTGAATTGGCCTAACCGAATACCATATCAGCATAGGCTTTCACACTGAAGATGGAGCACGACTCACGTGAGGGTACCATCGATGGTTCATTCAAGGATCCAATGCAAGCGGGACAATGCCACTCTTCTGCCTCGCTCGGAACCTCTTTCAAGTTCACGCACCCAGCATGGAACTAAAAGCCAGTCAGTCGAGTTCTAAGCGAGCCAACAGCCTACTCGCCCAAACAAGTTCACATTTTGGATTATCGCAATGGATCATCTACGGTCAAACCTTAATCAACTTCGTGCCCAATATAGAAATATCACTACCAGACTTACCAGTCCATACTCATGCCCACCACATAAGCAATAAAGCACACGCTCCTTTTCATTTTCGGGCTCAGATGGCAAGGAAGCATCAGATCCGCGTGCTCGTCGAGGGAGGGGTGCGATAGGTCGTCGGGACGGTCGCGCCGGCGAGGGACAAGCTCACGAGTGGCGCCGCCATCGTTCACCCGCCCCGTCGATTGTGCTAGATCGGAGTGTGCTACGGACCACAATCTGGATCAGCCAACATAGTCGCGCAGGAACCAGGCGAGAGGCACGCTGTCTGTACGACAAGATGACATAAAACGAACTCACGTTGTGGGTGGGTGCCCTCGACCTCGTCGTCGAGGTCCGCGGAGAGTGCACGTGAAGAACTGGGGGTGGGAGGGGCGAATCCTTGTGATACAGCATTTTGCTGCCGGGGGAATTTCGCCGGACGACTGTCGAGCACATCGGACTCGGCTTTCCGCTTATGCCAGAGTGCGCGATTCGTAGCTAATGGATACGCGACAAGTATATGCGATATTCAGACGAACGATGGTGCGATTGAGCCTACAAACGGGGAACAGGGCAGAGAGAGACGTACATTCGAGCTGATGGCTCTGGATCTGAACGTTCAACCGTACATTCTCAGACCTTAGCTCTAAAATTTTCTGCTGTCGAATACGGATTCCAACCGTTCGCCTAGCGATTTCATCTCGAGAGGCTGAGGCTCACCTGCAATTCCTGGAAGGGCTCAGCCCACCGCTGCCTCTCCTGCCCTACCGCTTTTGCTAAAACTCCTTCGAGCTGGGCAATTAGTTGCGTTGCGTAGCGTCCCTCGATAGAGTTTGGGTCCATTATAAGAACTAGCACTCAGATTAAACAATTCGTATGTGATGGTCGGGTACAAAGACCATCTCTACATCCTCCACTCGAATTGCAAATTGAGCTCGGATCGCTCTCAATCAAATAAACTCAAACAATCGATAATTGATTGGGTATACAACAGCGTGTGGGCGTATATGTATCATCGTGTTTTGCAACTACAGGTGCTAAGTGAAAAGCAGGTCGAACAGAAAGCGGAAACGTGTATCAAGAAAGCTCCATCAATTATACCAGGAGAGACGAAAGATATGAACAAGAATCGAATTTGTCCGTTGCACCTCAGTTTGTTTCCATGCTCTGCTGGCGTTCGCTCCCACTCGCTGACACGCCATCATCGGCAATGTATGCCTTGCCGCTTCTTGTGCGCCGTGTACCACCAGGTGTGGTAACTACCTCGGCCGTGTGCCCTGATCGCGTCGATCCTTCGTCTCCATCCGGTACAGGAATTAGCGCGTATCCTTTCCATCCCTTTTTCCTAGCCGGTGAACCAACAGACCTGTTCTGCTCCGGCGGCTCAGAGCCTCTGGCTTCATCGGGCAATGGGGCTGGTGGGGCCCGCACTGACGATGGCTCCGACTGACCATCGGTCGCTGCCTCCCCAGCTGGTTTGGGCGACTGCGACTCGGACAAAACACGGCGCACGTTGATCTTTCGAGGGACGCTCGAGGCACCGGATCGAACGGGTTCGGTATCTGAGCCAGACGCGCCGTCTGCCTCGACTGGACGACTCTCGCGTTCAGCCGATTGCATATCCACGTCTTCATCCTGCTCACGTTTGTTCTGCTCTGCCTGAGGCTCTTTGGACGCCAGGGGAGGTGTTTCCGTCGACGGCCGCGGGGCGGGTGTACGATCTTTTTCCTGAGCCGGCCCATCGCGATGGGCCTCTTGCCGACGCTGTGCTGTTTTCCGATTACAATCCTCACAGAGCCACTCGTCTTGAGCTTGTACCTGATTGACATCCATTCCTACGCAACGAGCATGATACTATCGGGCCCATTAGTACGGAATTTTAGAGGAACCATATATGACGCACCCATTGAATTGCGCATGTGGGCATGTCGCAACGGATCATCTCACCCCAGGAATCTGGGCGCCGGCAAAGACACCATTCACGCTGCTTGTCCGCGCCGCCTTCTGGAGTACCGTCTTGCCCTCCATCTCCGCGCCTGCCGGATGGGGCCGAGTCCTGGCCCGGTGGTTTTCCAGGAACCGATCCCTGACCTTGCCATCGAGCAACATCGCCCCCCGCGCTACCTCCGCCTTATTCCAATTCTCGAGGGCGGCATGCGTCAGAGGACTACCTGTACCCGAGTTGTGTCCGTTTGGCGCAGTGTCGGCCTTGCGTGTTTCCGTGCGGGACGTGTCTCTGCGATGGCGCTGATAGTCAAATGGTTCTTGATCATCCTCGCTTTCGAGTCCCCCGATGCCCGATTAGGCTGATTACGACCGGGGGAAGCCGCACGTTGAGATGCCGGAAGGCGATTTTCAAACGAACGGGACGATGCTTGGACAACCGGAGAAGCCGAAGGGACCGAGCTGGGCGGGGCTGGTTCGGCAGATTCACCGTTTGTCGAGAGGGATCCAGGTTGCGCTGGCATCAAAACAAAAGTTAGCTGAGGTTCTGGACCATGTGGCAGATAGGGCGTACGCAGGTGGCGATTACGGACAGTAGACGCCCGCTGACCTTTCATGATAAAATCGTGTTTGCCCATGACATGACGCCTCCAGAGGCTCCGTGCGTTGGCTCCGCTGTAGTGCTTGTCGCAGAACAGACAACGTACGGCCTGGAGGCCCTGTGGTGGGTCAAGATTCGGGGGATACTCGGCGCCAAAGTCAGCTCGATCGAGGAATATGCCGGGTTGCAGATCGGCAAACGAAACCTGGAATGCCGCCGGGGGGTGGATGATGATGGCCCGCGGGCGGCAAGGCCGGCCTGTTGGGGTACGTCTCTGCGGCCTGCTGGGGAGCTGCTGAGGGTGACGGGGAGGAGCGGGTGATTGACTCGGCATTGGCTGGCCGGCGCTGGCGCGGGATCGGGATTGTGTCGGTGGATTCACGACGAGCATGGCCCTGGTATGCCTGTGGTTCGGAGTGGGGGTATGCGTTGGGGTCGCTAGGGGCATGGCGGTGGCCTTGGTGAGACGGAATGCGGGTCGCGAGGTGGGTGAGATGCTTGGGCCACGCGGGCCGTCCACGTGGGGGCGGGCGGGGTCGGGGAAGGGCCGGGCGGGTGTGTGTCGTATGGGCTGCGTCCATTGGGGTGGTGTGCGTCGGACGGACCGGCTACAAAACGGTCAGAAGTGGCTGGGCAAGCACCGTACGCACATACCTGGCACAGTGAGGTGAGGCTGGCCGCGTGGAACTCGGAACTGCGAGTCGTGCGCAGGATACCCCTCCGCATAGTCGTGGCGAGACCTACGGGCGTCTCTCGGCGGGCCGGGTGCGATGGGCGGTCCCGAGCCCGACGCGGATGCTGGGTGCTCCGTGCGCTGTGACTTGCGGCTCTGTCTGTCACGCTCGTCCGCTTCACGGCTCCGCTTGTGAGAGTCGCGGTATGTATAATTCGGAAATGAACGGACAACTGCGGGCGGTTAGCGCACATACATCCCAATCGGTCGAGACACTCACAGCTGGCACGAGCCTCTTCGATGCTGTCCCAGAATGTCTCAACTTTGCGTTTGAGTTCGGCGGATTCTTCTCGGGCAGCCTGGGCGTCCTTGGTGGCGTCCTGGAGGGCCTGTCGGGTGTCTTCCAGCTCACGTCGCAGCTGATGGTTCATGTAGTTGAGCGACTCGCACTCGCGCTTCCATCTAGACGAGTCTCCGTCGTTGAAGGCCATTACGGCGGTTTTCAGAGCCCAGACTGGTGGAGGTCAAGTAGAGGTACGTCTGATTGTGTCGATCTCGCAAAGTCAAAACACGTGCTACAGAACGAATTGCAACGGCTGGCCCTATCTGCCACGTGCTCCTGACTCCCATCTGCCGCCGGGCGCTAAGCCAGATTGCGGGCCATGTCCCACCCCGCTGCAAAGTGATGCAGCCGTGCATCGATCAAGTACCCTGGACCCAATATCCATCAGACATGCGCTAGCCATATCTGTCCTGCCACTCACCCCGAGCTTCATAGGCTAGCGAACACGATGAAATTTACCCGTTAGCGCCAGCCTCCAGGAAATGCGTCGGTCTGACCCACCACTAAGTTCTCCCAGCAATTTGTCCAACTCAATCACCCTTTTCACAATATGTTCGCCTTCATCTAATTCTGTGCGGGTTCTTCGCCTTCGTTGAGATCTACATTGACGGCAACGAGCTTCATGTTTGCGCTCGTCATGCCTGAATAAATACGCAATTAACAGCCATCTCGGGACTTTTTGTGCCCTTCTTGGCTGACCTGGATCGCTAACCAGCAGCGGCGACACCTGAGCCACACCGATGCTTTGTATCCGGTCTCTTCCTCTAGCTCTCGGATCGCAGTCTGCTCGGCAGTTTCACCCGAATCGATCAACCCTGTCGAGGTCGCACCAGCTTAGCAGGGACACATCCATCCATGTTCCAAAGAACACACCAGCGGGTAACTCTATATCAAAATATTTGTTTCAGTTCCTCGTCGCGAGGGATTTTGTGGAGGGCAACTTACCGATCACATATGCGCCGACTGGTGGGCGATACTATATACGAGCTGGTAATGATTCCTCGCTTTCACGTATCTCAACATACCTGTTCGATAATAACTGTCGATGGTCGGAAGCTCGCCGATTTGGACTTGAGAATCGCCAAGACAGCCACGGCTATTACAGCCTTCAATCGGTCGACCATATCAGACACCACGCGCATACTCACCATCAACCCCGCTCTTGCCTCGGGTCTTCCGCGATGCAGACTCCCATGCTCTCTAGCAAGCTCTCGTTTATCCAGAAATCGTCACTTTAGCGAGTATCGTCGGCACATACCTCTTTGCCATCTTGATCCTTCCAAGTCAACTTTTCCAAAGTGACCCACTTGGCGTCTTGGGCCGACAGCTCTTCCTTCCTCACGACTTCTGGTTTCTGTGACATTCTTCTAGTCGTTATCGAATAAGCCTTCAACGGAAGGTACGGTAATCGAGGCTGGCGAGACAGAAAAGCACGAGCATACACGATAGTCTGCCGGTGCGTCATCAGTGATTCAGCGGTATGTGGTCCTGTACAGCACATCAACGATCACGCGCCGAGACTTGGCCAAACGTAATCTGCCCCTGGCGTATGATAATTAGTTACCAAATCCAACAACGACGACCGTATCCAAACTGCCTGCACTCTTTTACTCTCAACCATCACACTCTCTCGTTAAGCCATGCTCTCAACTATAGTGTTTGCACTTTTGACCACAGCGGCCGGCCTGGTGTCCGCCCAAGGTGGCCAAACGTGCAACTCGACATCTCCCTGTCCTGCCTCAGCACCTTGCTGCTCCGAGTTTGGCTTTTGCGGCTCTGGTTCTCAGTTTTGCCTAGGTGGATGTAATCCTTTGTGGAGCAACAAGCCCAGCTCTTGCGAGCCAAACCCCATCTGCATAGATGCCGTTGTATGTTTTTATTCTCTAGCTTCACTCCGGACATGGTTGTGCTAACGGCGAATCGATCCAGTACAAATTTCCCGATTCGGCCATATCCAATGTTCTTTCGAATGTGACATTATACGACGGGAACGCTACAGCCCATGATTTCGTGCTTGAAAAAGGAAACATTTCAATACAAACATGAACGGCGGCGAACTCGTCATGACACTGTAGGTTTTCTTGGCTGGTCTTGGCCATGGATTTCATATTGACCATTTTGATTACAGAACAGAGGCCAATGGGGGCACTCGACTTTCTTCAACTCGATATGTGCACTATGGAACGATCAGTGCAATGATCCGTACCGGCAAGGTGCGACTCAAAATCTATGCGTGGAGGTCTTTTTTGAACCTGATCTATAGTGGGCCGGCGTCGTTACGGCTTTCATCACAATGAGCGACGCAAAGGACGAGATTGATTGGGAGTGGCCTGGTGCACAGGTTACCGAGGCGCAAACAAACTATTTCTGGTAAGCGGCGGTTTATTTTAGGAATAACTAGATTGATATTCACGGATCTGCAGGCTCGCAAAGGCAAACTGTAAGATTCGAAGCTGGGTCAGGAACATAAAATTGAATCAGTTACGTTAGACTCAGCAACGCAAGGGACGACTGTGAAAGATCTAAGCGACACCGTCAGTTACGAGATTCTTTTGCTTCCGACTTGACTTACGAACTTTTTTTTTTTTGAACAGTATGTCAACTACCACAATTATACTATCGACTGGCAAGAGGACGAACTCAACTGGCTTATTGATGGCAATGTTGTGCGCACGCTCAAAAAGGCCGATACCCTGTCTGCCACAGGTGTGCAACAAAAGCTAAACCGATCTGCGTGAACTAAGCGTATCTTACAGTCCCTGGTCGTTACGAGTACCCTACCACCCCTGCGCGCATCCAACTCAGTCTGTGGCCTGCTGGCATCGAATCGAGCGCGCCGGGCACAGTCGATGGGCAGGCGGAATGATTAATTGGCAAGACCCCGACTATGTTACTGCTGGCCATTTCTCGGCAATCGTCAGTGAAGTCACGTAAGTTTCCTCCTCCTGATGTGCTATTTCGGACCTTATTGACCACTATGCACCAAAGGGTTAAATGTGCGCCTCTGACGGGAGTGGCGAATAGCTCGGCGATGACTTCATATGTCTATGCGGCCAACGATTCAACCGGTGTTCCGACTGTACAAGTCACAAACCACTCAACTATGCTTGGTGGAGCTGTTTCTGGAGTTCGCGTTGGGCAAAGCTTTTGGTTCGGATTGAGCGTAGGGATGCTGTGCGCTGTTGCTGGTGTATTTAGCACCATTGTGTAGGTTGACTGAGAGGCTGGCCCTCTGGTTTGCTGTTGTCACTCTTCTTTGGTTATTGGATTCACGGACTAGGATTAGGGATCTGGCAACGGATATACCATCATAAATCGTATATAATATGCTTTTACGCTAGCCCCTGATCACGTTCTTTCTGGATCTCCTCCGGATCAACCACGACGACTGTACGAAAACGTGCTGCGCCCATATCAGTGTATGCGTCCTCGGCTCCCATTGGAGTTGTGGTCTGAACAACACAACGAACGCCTGTTTGAACGCAGAAGCGAAGTGTATCATGTGCATCCATGGGGACGCCCGCCGTCCTGTGGCTGGGTCAGTTTGAGACAGGTTGAAATCAGACGGTTTATACAGACCAGCCCCGGATAGATGCGCGTTTGATAAGAAACGGCATAAGTGGCAAGTCAATTCGCATTGATTCGGGTTCTCCCAGCAGAAAAACTTCAGCGTCCTTCAACAACTGTGTGAGTGGCGGAATTTTGAACAAGACAAACGCCGTCGGCTCACCATTGCCAATGCATCAGCCACACGCTTCAACGTTTCTTCCTCTGGCGCGGTCTGCAGCACAACGTTTACCCCTCCCGGGCCTGTACCCGGGCCGCCAAATGGGGTGTCTACGACACGGCAATCTCGTGTACGAGATCGTTGGTGCTGCTTGATATGAATGCCTCTGCGCCAAGTCCAGGGCCGCTTCACGTTTTGCCTCGGAGCGCGAGACGACAATTGGACGGAGGCCCATGGCGCGAGATAGGGGTATTGCGACGTGGCCTAGTCCTCCGCATCCTATGATAGGACCGAGTCTCTGAGGGGGGGAGGATGTCTGGTAACACATGCCAGAGTATATGCGCAACATACCCTGGTTTAGCATGCGCGTGGCGTAGCGCGTTGAAGCAGGTCAAGCCTGCACAGAGAAGAGGGGCTTGGATGGAAGGAAGGTTGTCCGGGTATGGTACGAGTGCTGTATAATGAGCAACTGTATATTCTGCAAGGCCGCCGTCTCGTGTAAGAGCCGTAGCATGGGCTGTGTCCGAGCCAGAGATGCATAGATAGCCCAAGTCAGTCGCGTCCACCTGACATCTGTACAACCATACCCACCCATCGAACATCCCTGAGGTTTCCCTGCCTGCAGTAATAACATTTTCGGCACCTTCCAGCATTCCAACCAAGTCCAACTCGTTGGCCGACTTGCCATCTCCAAATAGATCCGTCATTTGCGCTTTCGTCGTGTACCTGGCTTCCTAGCGCGACAATACGACCGACGACTTCATGCCCCGCGACAATGGGATAATTTAGCCCAGGCATCCCTCCGCTGCGTAACACACCATCTCCGCCGCACAGTCCCACCGCGATCACTTTGATTAATACTTCATATGGCCCAGGATGAGGAACCGGATACTCGGTGAGCACCGTCCAGGGTGGTTCGGTCCTGTGCAGACTACTGCTTTTTGGATTTTAGGAATGTCAATCATAGCGTGGTTGAGGTTGGTTGTATTATCAGCTAATGTTGATCGGCAAGATATCTCGATCGATTCAGGATCGATTCAACTACATAAATTGTATTTACGCCTCAAAACATACGGATCAAACGCATACAAGTACTATTCTATGAAACTAATTTCCAGAATTTCCAGCCGCAATTCCACAAAGACAACGGTGCCAACAATAACGCCTATCATCTCTCGAATCAAGAACCTCCACTCTCTGACAAACGCATTTCCGAGAGTCATGTTTGGTACTATTGATTCGGCCTCTTGAACGCCTTTTGCGAGGTCTCCGTCTTCCTGCCTGGGTCTGAAAGCCGTCCGCGCATGCCCAGCTGCCACGTACGACCCGGGTCAGACCTTCACGAGAGAGTTGTGTGTAGCGCGCCTCCCAATTGCGTATTCGGTACACTTTCCAAAGAGGTATGGAACCTTGTTTATAAGAGCCGGATTCGTACTCGAACGTACTCGGTCAAAGGTGTGCGCGGTACTTCCAAATGATCAGCCAGGGATCTCCGATGAGGAAACGGGTCAATGCGCAGTTGTAGGCCAAGGTAGTGGGAACGGTGGTCGTTCGGATATGGCGTGCAGGATGGGCATAGTCGGGGGTGATAAAGAGACAGAGGTAGGAGTTTGACCTTCTGGTTGGACAATCGGCGTTTCAAGAAGATGAACTATAACCGAGGCCAGGAGCTTTTCACCACTTTTATACTGCTAAAGTGCCGCGACAAGAAAGACGGTTCAATTCCCAGGTAGAATCCTGTATGCTTCCAGATTGCGAGGTAGTCTTCCATCTCGGAAGTGGAGGGATAATAGCCTTGTCGAGCAAGGCACCACAATGGTGCCTGAAATTTCCTCAGAATCTGCTTTGGAGCAATAGTCGTGCACTTACAACGGAGAAAGAAGCCAGCGTAGCCGCCATGTCTTCTTGATTAATAGGCATACCATCGGCGTCAAAGTCATAGCTCGGAGTGCCTGGCTTGGACTCGTGCTGGCGTAGACGATCCATTATCCGGCGCCGGGCGACACCGTGAAGTAATCGAACGCGCACTGTGGATCGCCAGCCTTCCTCTCGGGCGCAAGTGCATGTGGGGCATTTGGGGGGTTTAATTTGCCAGTCTCGCGTTCTACTAATGCAGCATAACCACCCATCACGTCCAGTACCATTTGGAGCGTCTCCATCAACCGTTTGTAGGTCCTATCGTTGGTAACTTGGGTAATTGAATATTTACCGTCTTCGCTTGATTTCCCTGGGACCAGGTATGATACCGAATGCAAGACTCGCGTTATACGGGCACTAGCAGAGGAAGGTATCAGCGCATATATGTGACCTCGTGCCTGGAACAAACCTAGCAAAGCCCCCAGCTAGGCTAAAATGCATAAGCGCTGCCAAGATTGGAGCAGAGTACTTGTAAAAGAACGCTTGGCGCGGAGTATCTGGGCATGAGATGCTCGAATGGATTCGGGCGGTAGGGAGTTGACGTGCTCTATAAAGTCGCGTGCTGGACCAGGACCTTTGGAGGCTTGGTGTTGAACAGACTCGAGAAGATCGATACCTGTGCTAGAGGTGGCCGATGGAAAGGTATCAACGAGCGCGGCGTCACAGTAGGGATCAGCAAGTTGGCGCCACCTTGTGGGCTAGTCAGCTTGTGTTGTGTGAGGGAACTTGTGGGAATGACTTGCTGTTCTAGAACTGAGGCCTTTACACAGTCGTCGTCCCATTCGAAACATGGTCCCACTTGGCAGAATACGGTGCCGCGGAGCAAGCTTTCTGTCTCGACGCTGTCTCGGATGTGGACAATGTCCTTTGCCACTACTGGTTTGGTAAACTCGCCGACGAAGAACATGGTGAAGCAGGGGATAAGTACGGGAGGAGAGCCGTTCACGTGAAAAACTGGAGATCGGACAGGCAAGTCTGCACGCGATCGGCTGGCCTCTATCGTTCTACCGTGCGGCCTAGACCCACCGATCCAAGTTTGGCTGATTAATTATTCGAAAGTCCGGCTTTGTATGCATGCCTGGAAACAGACGCCCGGATGCCAAAATAAACACTAGATAATTGATTTGTTGTGCGTCGGTGTCCAGGGTCCCTTCGCGTGGGGGCCTCGTGCTGCATCGTCCTTACCACCTCCGTCGTTTCTCTCGTTAATTTTTCTGTTCTCTGCTACTTCACATCTGCTGGTCTCTGCGCTGACCAGAGCACTTGTCTTTCCCGTTGCGTATTGTGTTTTTTTCCACAAAATTTCTCAAATCTGGTTGAATCCCGGGCGTATCACCTGCCTGACTGATCGCAGCCACGGCGTAATTATTATCGACCTCGTGCCGCCAACTTTCTTCTTCTCCGGCACCACTGTCCTGTCGCTGACCGGCCGCGATGGCTCCTGCCCCGCCGCCGCCTCAGCCGCCCTCGGCCGTCCTCTCCAGGGCGCTAGCAGTCTCGAGCGACATATGGCAGACCGAACTCAAGAATCTGTTCGACCAGGCCAAGACACGCTATCCGGATGTCGTCTGGGACATGGTCGCAGACGATGACGACCATCTCGAGGAGATCTGGGGCCACAAAGGTTTGTCTTTAGCCAGTAGCACGCTGGCTCTTGCTGACATTATTACAGCTATCGTCTACGCCCGGGCTCCGCCGTCGTTCCAGGCGCGATACTTTACACCTCGCACGACCTCTTCAAACTCGCCGACACCCTACTCGCGCAGCATCTACTACCAGCGCAATCCACGCTATCTCTATCTCTCCCGCCTGCCGATGGGCGGCCCGGTTCCGCGTTCCCCGTCTCCCTTTGGCGCTCCACAGCGAACCCAATCGCCCGTGCATCACTGGCAGCGGCATCTTGCTCCGCATACCGCTCGCCATGAATCCTGCCTTGTTCTCCAACGAACTCGAGTACCTCTACACCGGCAAAGGCATGGGCCAAGCCTTTGAGTTTTTGTTTGACACATCGGCGGAAAACGGCCAGACAAAACGTACAGATTCAGTTATCGAAACGGAAGGATCGAGAAGCTACGCAAAGATCTGGTTTATATGTGGAGATCAAGATTGTACAGCGACGTCCGAGTAAGTCTATTGGCCGGTGCCTTGCCTAGCGTCCACTGACCGACGGGTACAGATTACGCTCACCGCACTTTTTCGTCGAGCAACAATGAAGTCGCAACTGCGGTGTTCTCGAGCCATCGCTTCATACTCGTTTCCCGCGTTCCCTATTTCGAACACTGACTATCTTCAACTTATGCGCCCGTCGGACAAAATATCTCCTCAGCCAATCCGCTCGCCCTTAGTCTTCCTTCGCCACCATTTACTCCCGCATCTCTGCACTTTACGCTCGGGTTCGTTTACACAGGAACCATGGCGTTCTCACATCGAAATTGGGATCTCGATACTGCGTTTCACATCATCCGGTCGGCCAAATACCTGCAGCTCGACACGCTTGATAGCGAAGCCAGTGCCCGTATCATCGAGGATATGATGCATGGGCTATTCCATGCATACCTCCCGTTTGACGAATACGAGCGCATAATTCAAGGAAAGTGGGGTGAAGGAGGGTGTAAATGTAAACAGTGCCAGCGCCGAGCGCCACGCGTCTTGGAGTTTGCTCTTGGTGACGACATACGCGACAATATAATGGAGCGAGGCGCGCAGCGTGCTCTGGTCGGCATGTTTGGTGAAGGATGGGCTACGTCAGAGTTTCTGTCTTTGCCGCTCAGGCTGAAGAACAACTTGCTCAAGGGTGTCAAGAACCGGACGAACCCTCGGAACATCATCCCTTTGCTGCAGGCTACAGCAGCAGGACTCAGCAAGCTATCCACAAACTCGACACCCGCGGCGGACGCGGTCAAGGAACTTGTGCTCCAGGCGAGGAAGAATATTGACGAGGTGCTGGGAGGGTCCCTCGAGGAGTTTTTCGAGCAGCCCGAATGGGTTGCGTTGCTCGAGAATGATGGGCAGCGGTTTGGAGATATGGACAAGTTTGAGATGGTCCTGGAGTCTATCAGGCGCGGGTTGACTGAAACGAATGCTGGGCCTGTGTACCAGGCAAGTAAAACCCACCCATAACGCTGCTATCTTTGACGTTTGCTTCTGTGTAGGCGCTGGTGTCATCTGTCCTTTTGCGGTCTGACCCTACCACAGGACAAACCATTTTGTCCACTGGGTCTCCTATGAGGGCGCAGATCGAGAAGTTGCGGAATGAGGTCATCACGTGGATGAGGAAACACTGGCCGGCGTTGCGTGCATCAGGCTGTTTTGAGAACCTTGAAGGATGGGCGCTCAAGGAGATTAGCGACGGCAAGTTTATCTCGATCGGCCTCAAAATCCTGTACTGATTCGTCTTTGACCATGTTAGAACTCGATGTCCAAGTCGAAGACATGGCGTTGCCCAACTCCGCGCGCAGTGGTCCTACTACCCGCACTGGGCTCCGAGTTTCGGTAGCTGTTCCAAAGCCAGATGGGGATGCCGAGTCAATGAGTATACATTCGCTCCGCACTGGTGTGCTCAACCGCAACAATACGAACAATACGAGACACAAGCAGGAGCCAGTGGCGTCTTCTTCGCGTTCTATCCGATCCGTGTCGTCCCGCCATTCGGCCTATGTGTCTCCTGGTCCACCAACTCGACCTGTTCCTGCGGTGGCTAATCCAACGCGATTGCGCCCGGTCACTGGGTCGGCACGTACCTCGTACGCAGAAGACGCTCAACCTCGCAACTCAACGGTAGGCACACCGCGCCGGAGTGGGGTCCCAACGTCACCTAATCCCCCCGCTGGGCGTCCGAGATCGCTCGCTCCTTCGATCATTTCTGTTCGATCGACCGCATCCACCGTCAGACATAGTCATCGAAGCAAAGATTCGCCGAGCGATGAGGTCTCGCCACCTCCACCTCCACCCCTTATTCCGTCCGAGCGTCCCACTTCTACAGTGAGCAACACATCATTCAAGACCGCCAACCCTGGCTCGAGCGGGTTGACCCCAACTGTCCGCAACCGAAAGGTGTCAACCGCATCTACTGCATCGAACCTTAGTGTGCCCGCTAATGGTCGCCGGCCATCCAACGCGTCTGGTCCGCCGCCGACGCCTCGTACGGCCGCTGCACGTACGGTCTCTGGGTCGAGCCAACCTTCGGGTGGGGGGCTATCGCGTTCCGGTACGGCCACGTCTACCAAGTCTGTGTCGGCACGACGTCCCTCGGCTACTCCTGCGGCCAAGCCCCAAATCACTCCTCCCAAGAAACTCGCTGCGTCGAAATCCAAGACACCGTCCAAGGCGCCTGCCGAGCCTACTAAACCAGGCGCCACTTTGACCTCGAATGCGGCCTCGAAAGGAAAAGGAAAGGGCAAGGCCCAGGACGACGAAACGGTGTCGGAGCCACGTTCGAGCAGGAGCAACGCGTCGACGCTCCGGGGTCGGCCGGTGCCATTTGTCATTCCAGGAGGTCCTGGTCATCAAACACGCAAATCCACGGACACTGTTACGGCGTCGACCGTGTCAACTATCAAGCCCTCTGTCCCGCCCGTGCCGAGACTCGACCAGAATTCGGGTGTGAGAGGTGTCACGCTCAACGTCGGCATCCCTTGCTTGATTATTTCCAAACGCGCCAAGTACAAGGCCTATGCCCGTTATATCGGCGAAGTACATGGGGAATTGGGACCTTGGGTCGGAGTTGAAGTGCCAGTTGCTGATAGTTGGGGATCGGAAAAGCTGGGCGGAAGACAATGGAATGATGGGAGTATTGGCGGCATTCGGTATTTCGAAGTTGGGTCAAGTCTACCGTGGGACGATGGTGAAGAGCGTGCCTCTCGCAGACGGAGGCTCGAGAGCGTGTTGTCCGGAAAGAAACGCGACATGGATACGATGAGCATTGACCGGGACCGGATGAAGCGTTTGCGGAGTGTCTCGCCCGCCATGTCGGATATGTCAACAACCGAGTCGCGTGGGCTTTTCGTACGCCCTTCAGACGTTATCTATGTCTTTGATGCTGTGGACGACGCTTGAACCGGGTGCTTGCTTGTGGAGTTTAATCCGTTTTTCCTTTGGGGTATCTATTCCAAGCTTAATATGGCAGTTTTTGCGTATACCAATGCCAGCATGTCGGCCTCTTGGGCGATGTGGTGCAGACTTGTTTTCTTTTTACCCTATCGAGCACTTATACACTCTACCATCTTTTGTACATCCCGTTTCCTACATCACCTGGTACTACAGAAATGGAATTGGTTTAACAAGGCGAACGCGGGTGTGGCTAGTTTACTTGCACTTGTTTGTGCATGGGCCCTGAGTAGGGATCGAGGTAACTCGGAAGCTTCATCTTGTTTATTACCCCCTCCCGCCGCCACCCCTTGCCCGCTGTATATCACGCCGCCTGCTTTTGAAAGCAATATCGCACACGAAATGGATACCTTTAATGTTGGAGAGCACTACCAGGTAGTAGATGTCATTGGTGAGTGGGATTGCACAAGACGTAGATCTGTCGCTAGATACACATCATTTTCTAGGCGAAGGCGCGTACGGAGTGGTGGTGTAAGCGTGTTTAGCTCTCTGTATACAACTTCTTGCCTATCTGTGGCTTCTGTGTAGGTCTGCCGTTCACGTAGCCTCTCAGCAAAAGGTTGCGATCAAGAAAATTACGCCATTTGACCACAGCATGTTTTGTCTGCGCACGTTGCGCGAGATCAAGCTGCTTCGACACTTTCGGCATGAGAACATTATCAGCATCCTCGATCTACTCAAGCCACCCAGTTTGGATGAATTCAAGGAGGTGTACCTTGTCCAAGTCCGCACCCTTGTTTCTATTGTCCTAATCTCCAGCGCTTACTGGCTGTTCTTAATTCTGCCGGCGTGTAGGAGCTCATGGAGACCGATATGCATCGTGTTATCCGTACTCAGGAGTTGTCTGACGACCATTGCCAGTATTTTATCTACCAGGTTAGCAAACTTCTGGGGTTGTCAAGGGCTTGGGCTGTCATACTTATAATCTGTGATTAGACATTGCGAGCGCTCAAAGCTCTGCACTCTGCCAATGTGCTACATCGCGACCTAAAGCCCTCTAATCTGCTATTAAACGCAAACTGCGATTTGAAGGTGCGCATGTGCCAAAAATGGTTGAAACTCGTGTCTGACTGGTCATTTCAGCTCTGTGACTTTGGTTTGGCTCGTTCTGCGTTGCCGCCGCCTTCTTCGGCTGCTAATGACGCGTCGACGTTCATGACCGAATACGTCGCAACTCGTTGGTATCGCGCGCCCGAGGTCATGCTGACTTTCAAAGAATACACCCGTGCTATCGACATCTGGAGTGTGGGATGTGTCTTGGCAGAGATGCTATCTGGCAAACCTTTGTTCCCCGGGCGCGACTGTAGGTTCACATTGGCACATCCCATCTATCCTATTAACGTGGGCGCTCTTAGACCACCATCAACTCTCGTTGATCTTGGAAGTACTTGGAACCCCGTCCCTGGATGACTTTTATGCGATCAACTCGGCGCGCTCCCGTGAATACATCCGCGCCCTGCCTTTTCGCAAGAAGAAAAACTTTGCTGCGCTGTTTCCGGGTGCCAATCCTCTCGCCGTCGATCTATTGGAGAAGTGTTTGACATTTAACCCAAAGCGTAGGATAGGTTAGTTGCACCTTCTTACTCAAAGGAGTAACTGACATAAAGACGCTCCCGCAGACGTAGTGGAAGCCCTGGCTCACCCCTATCTTGAGGTAAGCGTTTCAAAGATGCTTAAAATGCCGCACTCTAACTCCGGCTATCAGCCTTACCACGATGCGGATGATGAACCAGGAGCACCTCCTCTTGATGCATCTTTCTTTGACTTCGACAACGGCGTTGAGCTGTCCAAGGAGCAGTTGAAAGGTGAGTGACTCTAAAACTTGAGATAGACAGATATCCTAACCGACTTTTCCAGTGATGATATACGAAGAAGTTCTCCGGACACCAACACCCTCCACGCAATAGCCGCTTCAACGTCTTCTTGGATTATCTGTTTAGCACATGAAACATATCTCGGATACTCTAGCCCCCTAATTCTAACACTGTCTCGCTGTTCTGTCACTACCAAGTACTAGTTACTTCTTTCATTGGTTGTCCTGTTGTCGTGTTATACTACTGTAATCGAACAAACAATTAATTGTCTGATAATCGTGCTTTTGCTCCTGATAGAACATGGGATTTGTCGATCAAAAAATATCGGCCCGATTTGTACAAATCAATCCCTTATCGGACCATATGGCTGTGCCACATGGCGGAGTACACGTTTGATTGCACTACCAAATGATCCTCGACTTCCCTCCAGAACTACTCAACGCAATCTTTCAGGCGCTAGACGACCCCACTCAGCGTAAATTCACTGCAGTCTGCCGTGCGTTTCGAGAAACATGGCTGATAGAAGCGTGGCAATCTTTGACACTAACTGGTCGGAATGTCAAGTCTCAGCTGAATCGCCTTGTGAACTGGATAGAGGAAGAACCTCAAAACGCTCAATGTCTAATAGACCATACCCATTCGCTTTATATTCGGGCCTGTCTACTCAGTGATGACGTGCCCGCTGGTGAAGAGGGAGAACATAACATGGACATTGTTGACGGGGATATATATCCCTTACTCAACTGGCTATGTAGTAGTCTAAAGGTTCTTGCTATTGATCTCCCACCAACGCATGACACCCAGTTCTTTGATACCACGCTCCGCTCAATCGTTAACCTCACCCATCTCGAGCGCCTTTTCCTCGGCCGTGTCAAAGTTGATGAAGGGTACGAAATAGAATGCCAGTATACTAGCCTTAAAGAGGCGACTATGATATGGTGTCATGGCATTGTCGAACAACGACTACTGATTAACCAGCCGATGCTAGAATATCTTGATGTGCACGATAGCTGGGACATTGGGAACCTGAGCCTCATCTCTCATCAGTGGCATAATCTCAAGTCATTCCGATTTTCTGCAATCGACCCAACTTATGCGATACGGATACTTGAAAATGGCAGAGTAAGAGGCTATTTTGGTTTCGTTCTGGTGAGTTTGTGTGAGCTCATAGTCAAAATCTTGTTACAGGGAGCAATGACGTCTCTTCAAGATGTGTCCATAGAGGTACCGATGTCCGAGTTCACCTTTGATACCATACTCGATAACCTTGCCGGATACCCTGTTCGACGATTTCATATTTCCCTATCTGCAGAGGGACTGGGTGTATTCCAAGTTTATCCTAGTGGTCAAAATAAAATACCCGACAAGTTTAGTCCTGAATGGCTAAAGGGTATTGGGGCAAGTCTGAAGGATCTAGAAGAGCTTGTGCTGGACTATAGGCTAGGGGGAGTCCAGCTGGGACTTGTGTGGCCCGGGTTACACGTAAGAGATATATTTACTATATTCTACATTCGTCTAACTAGCACCCCTTAGTCCGCCTATGCGAGCGCAATGTCTAACATCAGAAACCTCCAAACGCTTGCAATATCGATTCACGCCATCCACCGACCCGGAAAACATGACTACAGAGAGATTGCCCAAGAATACATGGAGCATATCCCGACCCTTCGAGCACTTCACTTTCCCGCTATGCCCATCTACCCTCCCCACCTGCTCTCTTCTGCCACCAACTTTGACGGCTCAGCTACCTCCCAGCTACCTGTGCCCGCCGAAACATCTCACGTCGCCGAAGTACGTGATGTTGGCTATTCACTGTTCCGAATATCAGGCGACCAGTACGAATCACCTACAGGCGGAGACCATTATTCCCCGTTCTGGATTTCCCGTGGGATAGACGTTGCAGTCGACAGGCATCGACGAGCGGGTGGGCTTCCCATAGTTGGGAACGACTATGGGGATATGGAGCTTGACGATAATGGCACTGATCCGGAGCTCTTCGAGGACCCAAATCTAGATAACCTTGTGGACCTATTTGACCAGGACGATTTTGACCTCGCACCTTGGTTTCATGACAACCTTGACGACGATAGTCATTCAGACGAGGCGCATGATGAACCCCAACATGTTCACGAGGCGCCAGAAGATTGGATGGACCAGTTGATTATCGGGATGTCGAATGTGGGGGTTGCACAGCTCGATCTTTCTATATTGGACGGGCACGATTCAGATGACGGTATCCTGGAAGACCAGGAGGAAGACCAAGAAGATGATTTTCTCTCTGAAGACTTCGGGTTTTAAATGAGCTTAACCGTACGAGTGATTATCTGCTATCGATTTATTGGCATGTATTTGATCTTCTCCAGTCTGGTGGATCCTGTGTATCAAATACATTCGAGCTTTCGGTCGTCTGTGATGTTTAGGCAATAATTACAGTAACAAACAATGTGATGCATACAGATACTGAAAGTACCGCTCAATAATGATATTGGCTGAATTTAGGATGCATAAGAAAGTAGCCAGCATCCGCTGATGAGTAGGTCATAGAATTAGGAAATGGATTATATGACATCCGTGATAGTAATAGGCTAGTGGCTCCTACACGAAGATCCAGCATCGTTTAAAACGTCGTCCGTTGCGCCATGACATTTATACCCTAGTACGTCTAGGCCTTGTCAATACATAAGCATGAATTACAACTTGACTTGATAGTTTACAGGTCGAATGTTTGGTGGTAATATCCATACTTTTCAGTTCGGAGGTCGTCTCGTTTCTGCAAGTTTTCTTGTCCCTTTGCTTGGGGCAGATCTCTCACACAAGTCCAAGATATAACTAATAACCGACTCTGACAGGATATATCATACGGATATCCTGCTTACAACCGACCGAGTGCAAAATTGGAGGAGCTGTAGGTCACGTGGCGTCCTGGGCACGAGCGCGACGGACCCCTGTTGATCATATCACGTTTTTGCCTTTGATCGCGGTGATGTCGAATGCTAGAACATTCCCTTAAGCTCAGTGCAGAAAGTAATTGAAAAAAGATAAATCAAGCCTATTATATACAAGCAGCGAGATGAGAGAGCAATCAGCGCTACAGTACGATAAGCTCAATCACGAAAATGTCCTAATAAAAAAACCAGAGTCCAAGCAGTCGAGAACCTAGGCGAGGAATGCAACTACCAATGCGAGTGCACCAGCGACGGGAGAAGCACGAGCAACAAGAGATCCTGCGCCATTGGTAGCGTTCGGGCTTCCGGTGGCATTGATCGCGTCCGAAGTAGTAGTCGGGTTCGCGGCGGTGGGGGCAACCGTCATGACGCTGCGAGATACAGAGGAACTGTTGCACCGCAGTTAGCGGTAATTCAAATAAATAATCAAGCACTCACGTCATAGTCATGGTTCCCGACGACGTGGAAACTCCAGACACGATCTCGAACTCGGGGCTTTGCGCCAGAATGGTGTTCATTTCGGTCGGAGACTTCACGAGATTCACGCTATAGGTAGAGTCAGAACTGTATTCATGCGCAAATCTGGTTTAACGAACCGGAAACCCTTGCCTACGGGGAACCCGCCTGAAGGAGCAGGAACGGATGTCTTCCCGGTTGTACCGTCAGTAGTAGCGATCAGTTGCTGGTCAGTGGGGAGCAAAGAGCGATCCTGCGAATCTGATGTCAATATTTTTATACATAGTTGAACAGTCTATCACACCTGGTTTGTCAAAACGATACAGAAAGTTGACTGATCCGTATTAACTCGGTTCCACTCAAGCGTGTTTGTAACCTGGACCGCGCGTATGAGCAATTAAATTCACGAAAACGCAACCCATAAGTGGCTGACCTCTCCGGAGTACCATTTATCGCTGGCCATAGGAAAAGTAACCTGGTTTGGATGGCGTTAGCGACGGTCGAGAACGATTGTTGAAAGGCCTACCTGGTACGCAAGCGCACTAGCCGCAAAGGAAACAAGAGCAACGAAAGAGGCACGCATGGTGGTAGACAATATAGGGAGTTTAATAACGAGAGTCGGTTGAAGGAGTGCGAGTACAGAACAAGAGCAAAGCCAAGCGCAACGTTGGGGGAGAAAGCAGGCGGCAACGGTCCTTAAAATCAGCCTGCCGCAAATAGCCTCAGGGCCGGTTCGGATATCGCAAGCAAGCGCACACACCGGCTTGCTGTGCATTCCACGCATAGGTTATTACACGATGAAACATGGATCAATGCGACACACTCTCTGCCCCACGCATGTTGCCCATCGCGCCAGCTACAAAGCACACACAAGACATGTTGAAAAAGAAATACAGAAGATACGTGTACCGGGGTCCCAAGGCAACGGCAACCAAACCCAACAGCAGATGAGACGAAACGAGAATATTTCGACGGAGTCTAATAATAAATTCAGTTGGTTCGATAAGCGTTATTTAGCAGACGACTATATACCTCTTAGATTTGCTTGAAGATCGGCTGCCCCCCAATTCGATGCACATGACAATGGGCGCTACATTGAGTATGTTGTGGTCCCCGTCGAATGGAGTAGTGATCCCAGCGTTGACAAGTGTTCGTGCCCAAACTATCAACACTGGAGCGACAAGCGGAAGAAGCCAAAACAACAGTAAAAGCAAGTGGGAGGCTTGGCCGTACGAAGATACCTTTATCTGTTGGTAAGTTATTTAGTAACAAGCGCCAGAAGAGGTGCATACCAGGCTCGAATCTCGATTGTGACGTCTGGCTTGCAGTTTGAGAACGCTGCAACTCCATAGATGAAGCAAAAATCCAACAACATATGCTACTTGGTAAGGTATAAAGACAACAACTAGAGCTGCTAGTAGCATATAGAAGATCACGGATGTCCGAGTAAAGGGGTGTCGTCGGGCCTCTATATTAGTCGATATCCTTGGCGGTTGTCAGAAAACACTCGCAAAGGGGTGCCGGATACCATGAACTCACCCAAGTACACCCAGTAGCCGAGATAGTTGCCCGAGAATCCATTGAACGGCATCAAGCAGATAACAACTGCACCCAACAGCTGCTGCAGCAAGGCACAGAGACGTTGGTACCCAAGCCAAAAACAAGGGCTCTCCTCCAAGACCGAGAAAGAGGGAAGGCGGAAGAGGGAGGATACCTATAAGCGTAGCAACTCCCAGGGCCAAAACGCCAAAATGCCGAACTACCTGTTCAAAGCTTTGATAAAGTGTGAAAAACTGCTTCGAACCTAGCACGAAGAAATCAGCCAACGTATGGAAATCATGCGTTGAGACTTGCCACTCCAATTGTACCAAGCCAGTGCATTCATAGCAGCCGCAATCGCAACTGCATACGCGAATACCCCTGCCCACAATCGAGACGCACTTCGGCCAATGCTCGATTTCCAATCGACTGCAAGTTGGATTTCTGCGACGTGACACTCGCCAGAAGAATAGAAAGTAAGGTTCATTCCATTGCTTGTCCCTAAGAATGGACCAGCGGTGTGGGAATGAAAAAGAGCGCCGTTTGTCGAGGGCATAGTGCGGTGAAAGTGAGATTCAGCAACCGAGGATGTATGCATAACTAGAGGAGCAAGGAGAGGGTCTGTGGTACGACGAAACGAGAACAATTAGTATATGCCTTAAAATAAGCTTGGATACTTACTAGCACAATTACCGTGATGAACGAAGTTCGCTCTATAAACAACTAGCGCGTTGGAGATCAAGTTAGGTAGCCATAGCTTGCGAATTAGTTTTCCATCGTTGGGAATGCTCAATTTACTCCCTAGGAATGGTGCTGGATAAACGTTAGCTCAGAAAACGGGTACTCCAACCAGAAACGCACCGAGTTTCGTAACATCGTAAAACGTTTCGTCGGGGATAGCCATTGGCTCTAAACTTGCAACAAGCCATGACCCTTCATGTCCTGTGCTTTTGATCGTGACTACGAAGTGCTGGTCGTGCAAATTCACTGTTTCGCTCTCCCATACTACGACACCTTCACTCTCATCTGTGCCCTCCCCAGGAACTGGAAAAGGTTCGTGCGGTGTTGGATTTGGTACAAGTCGGATAGATTTTGTGGCTGCTGGTTGACAGTCCCTACTTTCTGTTCTGTCGAGTTTGCATATATCCACAGTTGCTTCCGAAACGACATCTTTCTCAGGGGATAAGTCTGAAATACGACCACGAGCAAGCATGACAACGAGACGATGAGAGCCTGCCGATGGGGAAAAGTAGTAAGAGGCAGTTTTAGCTGGCAGCCGATTCAACGT
This sequence comes from Ceratobasidium sp. AG-Ba, assembly GCA_016906575.1. NCBI lineage: Eukaryota > Fungi > Basidiomycota > Agaricomycetes > Cantharellales > Ceratobasidiaceae > Ceratobasidium > Ceratobasidium sp. AG-Ba. Next base: position 2,311,163 of record CP059613.1, on the reverse strand, counting down.
GAGGCGAGTTTCGGAGACCTTCGTGATTGGGCCGCCAGACATTGGCACGATTGCCATTCTCGGTGCACTCTGGATTGGGATGCCTGCAAACCAGCGGTCCAGAATCGGCCCTCGGGCGTCAGGCTTAGCTGCAGCGAGCTCCAAGGCGACCCTCGCGACGCGCCAGCGAACCTGATGGCACCACACCATTTCACGATGCCCAACCCCTGTCCACGTACCATCGAGACCGCTGGTAAACACGGTACGTCGATACAAGTGTATTTCGTTGGACAGAGCCGGAAATGGCGAGGGAGGTATTGCACAAGACTCCATTGGCAACATATTGTCGGTCGCGCCGCCGCAAAGAGCTAGTACTGGTGGTGTGTATTTATCTGAATGGTTTAGACTAGGGTGATTCCACAAGACATCGAGAGACGTGCTAAAAACACGTTCAATTCCTCGATCCAAACGAGCTGGAGGAAGCGAGTGGGGCGAAGACATGGTGATAACCGTAGATACAATGGCCTTGTGTTGTTCTGATTCTAGAGCGTTCAAGGCAACAATCCCACCCATCGAGTGTCCCAGCAAAATCACTTGTACATCCTGCTTATGAGGATATTTGGATACGATGTATTCGAGGGCAGACCGAACATATTCAGTTTGGGTTTGCAAGGTTGGGCCATGCAAGGCACTAAGATCCTCATTGAACTCCACTATGTAAAATCAATTCATTTATTATCGAAGAACGTGGTATTACAAAATCGGAGACGGACGGACCAGCGTAGAGGTCAAGAGGCTCCACGTCAGAAGCAAAATCAATTGAACGCACGAGTGGGGAGCTGTAGAATTGTCGCGCTGCAGATGAACCGATAGACCTAACCTGATGAGAAGAACCCGCATTGCCTGGAATAAATAATGCCGGTCGACCAGAAGCCTGAAACCAAATTATGAGTAGGGACAACCAGCGTTACATACACAAATTACTGCTTGGGTGTCCCATCCGACTTCACGGTACAACAAAAGACTGTATCGGCGTGCGAGGTGTGTCCATGTTGTGTTGAATTCGTCTTGTACAACGTAAGATGGGGACATCCACGACATACGACACCCTTGGGGCGAGAGCGTAACTAGACTAGTCGAATGAAATTGATACAGCGCCCAGAATATGGGGATAGCCGAGAGGACCCATAACGATTTGAGGGACATGATCCATGCACTAGGAGTCCTGGCAAAGCAATGCGATCAGTAACATGCCAAAAACATAGGCCAAATCTAGAAGAATCAGATGGGGTTGCCCGAGGTTTGAGCTGTGGCGGGCATTTTCGGCAGTGATAGTACGAAGACCGTCGTGATAAAACATCATGCATAAAAGCAAGGGGAAAGCAGGAGAATAAGTCTCACCTGCAGGGTTATGATAGTAGGCGCGCGAAACGCTGGAGGCAAAGAGTCAGTCATGCGTTATATCAAGAATGCAGTCCAGCAAAGAGCTCAGAAGTATAAAAATACAGCCATGGAAATGTCGTCATTATGTTCAGGCGGTAATTCCTTTGTAACATCATAGCGAGAGTAGAGTAGATGGGGACACTGGAGCATGGACTCACAAGAAGCAGAATTGATAGTTTCAGAATCGGGGACTAGGATTGAATCGGTCAGTTTTGCTCATTAAACAATTAAGCAGACGAGTCAGCAACTAATAAATGCTAAGCACGGCACAAGGCTCATATACTCTAGTTTGAATTGTTGGACATCATGGTTGAAACTCGCGAAAGTAGACTCACGATTTCAGCAAGGCGAAAAATTGAGATGATGAGGTCGAGTCTGAGCCATGAAAATTGCATCCGCGGCATGTTATGGACGATCGGCGTGTGCCCTGAGGACCCTTGCTGACGAGGGAGATCCAAAAGCAGTGTGGTCAGTCCGACACTCACCACCATCTTCCTTTGCCACCGCAGCCTGCTAGGCGGGCACGCGCAGGAACCACTTGACGCAAGCCACCATCTGTACTCCTTTGTCGACCCAACACCCGCTCGCTGGGACCTCACCACTTGACGTTGTCCCACCGCACCACCCAGATCCTAGTCGCTTTAAACTCTTAATTACGACACCACTTGACTCCTGCGCATAATCGAAGCACCTTTGCCATGAACAGAATCTTCGGAACCACCAGCAAGAAGCCCAAGCCAACTCTGCAGGACGCCATTGCCTCGGTATGCCACACACCATCTTTACGTTCATCGCCCCTCGTTTTCGGTTGGTCGCGGAGACTTCATAACGAGTTCTTCCCAGACAGACACGCGTATTGCCAGCATCGAGGTCAAGATTAGGAAACTTGATGGGGAGCTCTCCAAATATAAAGAGCAAATGGCTCGCATGAAGAACGGGCCTGGGAAGAACTCGATTCAATCCCGTGCCCTCCAAACGCTCAAGCAAAAGCGGATGTACGAGACTCAGCTGGCAGGCTTGCAACAACAAACCTTCAACATGGAGTCTGCCGCCATGACCACTGACAACCTCCGCAATACTATGGCTACAGTCGATGCTATGCAGACTGCAAATAAGGAGCTTCGAAGGCAGTACGGAAAGGTTGATATTGACAAGATTGAGGTATGTTTTCCGAACCCTGGTTGTCGGGTATCGGTTCTCACGCTGCAATGGTAGAATGTACACTACGATATGGAGGATCTACTCGAGCAAGCAAATGAGATACAAGAAATGATGGGTCGCTCGTATGGTGTCCCAGATGAGGTGGACGAAGCGGATCTGGAAGCTGGTATGTGATTGACACCACCGCTTCAATCTTTTCTTAATGGAACCGGGTTCCTCTTTAGAGCTCGAGGCGCTGTCCGCTCAACTAGAAGAAGACGAGACGCCTTCATATCTCCAAGATGTTGGCCGAGCTCCAGACTTTATCGATGAGGCCCCAATTGAGGAGACTGCGGTCGGTGTCTTTTGTTTTGTTTTGTTTAATATCGCGTATCCTGACACCAATACGCTGTCTAGATGCCAGCTAAAGTCGATGCAGCCAAGACTACCGCCTATTCGGCGTCATGATCGTACGTTTAGATTGTCTGTACATTGTAGCACTACACCGGTCCATAATGACTACACGCGCCCCGTATCTTGAATGATGATAATGCTATAACCTTTCGATTAATCCAACATTGAGAGTCCATGAATCACAATGGCTCCTGCGACAACTAGCACACTGGATACAGAATTAGTCAGAGATTGTTTGTAGTTATAAGACCATCCTACCTAATGATGGTCAAGGCTCGGCATCTAAATTGCCAGAGTGCGGACCCTTCAGTGGGCGATGTTAGCAGAGAACTAGATTCGCAAAATTTAAGAGTTAGGCCTACAGCAGTCTGCTTCATCGCATTTCCATATAGCGCCTATCCACCACAGAGGAAATACTAAAACGCCTCCCAAGCAAAGTCTTGGAAGACAAACTGTGAGATAAATAATGCCACTATGAAAACCTGATCTGCTACTTCATGTGAAGGGGGAACGTCTTTGGGTCGCCCGGCCCAAAGAATCCGAGCTGTGCATTGCGGTGGGCACCATTACTGTCAGTGTTAGAACGAGATGAAGTAGAATTTGCAAGAGGATTCCGGCTCGATTGGTATCTTAACTACATCCACCAAAAATAAGCGAAACGCCCAGGAGACTATCAGTGTGCGGTAAATGCAACACACCAGGGGTGTTGGCCGTGAAGTATCCTCACTAAGTCCACTTGAACTTGGAGCTAGCTTCAGATGCTCCAAAGCATACATACGGTAGGATGTAAAAGAAACGTCTCTCAACAGTGTCCTTAGAACCAACTGTATTAGAGCGCTTGCAGGCACATCAACAACTTGGAGTAAACATTTATCCGGCACGTGTCTTATCGCACAAATAAAACGAATCCAACAGGAGTCCTCAACTTGTTGCAAAAAAATTATATAAAATCCAGTAATGTCGTGAACATCTTCGGCCGTAATATGCCCGAAAAAAAAAACTACGTGGTCCAGCTTGTCAACCCCAGCTCTGAACGTAGTTTGTTCAACTCGGTGGCATTTGTTCGTGAGAAAGCAAGAACACCACGGTCGCCAGAGTTACTGTTCCCATCACCATATAGTGCAGATGAAGATTGAGACAAAGATGCGGACTGGGCCGCTAGAGAAGCGAATGAAGATGTAGAGTCCTGATACATCCTAACAAGCGAGTTGGATGGAGTACTGCACTAAACGGGAAGCAAGCACTTACCTAAATGCTTCTTTGTTCAGGCAAGAAGCCTCACTTAGGTTGTCAAGTGCTTGTTTTTTGAACGCGGCCTTGATCCAATGCAAGACATGAAAAACGTTGTGCTCGTGCGAACTAGTGCGGAAAGTTGGGGTTCAAGCTGAGACAGTGTCAAATAATACGCACCTCCAGATAGGGATGCGAGGGATAAGAGAAAGCGTCCCTTCTTTGGTCGATACCAAAGGATGAAACACGTCTGTTGTGAACTGAACAACGGGTGCTCTAGTAGGGTAGTCCGACGGAAATGTTATCTTGAACCGGAAGATGCCAGAGGCGTAGTACCCTATAAATTGTCGATCACGGAAAGAATGGTCGTAAAAATGGTAGAACTGACCTTGATGCACAAATAGGATCCCATCCCAAAGCCTGCTAGATATCAGACTACGACTAGTGGAGAAATAAACCACACACCTCATTGAACGCTCTGACGGTACCACATAAACACCTTGGGGACAATGAGATCTGTTTTGCAATGATGCACTTTTGTTTGTGAACAGTAACATCAGTAAGAGAGTGGGTGCTAAGTACTATTCAACAGCCAGCTTGGCGTGTGTCAGGGTTTTGTCCTTGGGTTTGGTATGATCCGGAAAATTGCTCGGTGTGCTGGACCGGCTCTGCCAGTTGATTTTCGGTGGGGGTGCCGTAGCAAACATTGCCGCGATGTTGACTTTGGATAGTGCGAAGGTTGTAGTCAACGTTCCAGGGATAACTGGCGCTTCTCCAAAACCCCAAAGTTGACTTGTAATTGAAATTCATGAGCGTCATTTATTTGTTCAACGATGCAACTAAAGTAGATGTGATCGAAACTTCGAGTGAAAACATAGCCCAAACAGACTCTAAAAAAACAACGAGGATACAGTGCAGAGTCAGTCGAACCTAAACACAAAGCACGAGATTAATGTCATAAAAACTGCGAGAGTTCATTGGCTAGGATCAGACGTAGAACCTAAAGAAAAAGTATCAGAGAGTGATCTGAGATAGGGTTTGGTCCCACTTACTTCTTGTTTATTTGATACAGTAGCAGATTGATGTTGAACTTGACCGAATTGCTGTATAGTGCAAGTGATACTCTGTTCTCGAACTGGGCCTGGAGCAAATCCTCCATTCGGATGTCCTCGGACGCTTCGGTTAGAGATACGCCAGGGACGTTGTTAATGATCTGGATCGTGAACACCCCTACTTGATTGGAGGATATAATAATGTCGATGCGGTCAAATTGACGAGGAGAGCAGTGATCGACCCAGAGAAGAATGCCTCGATCATACAAATACTGCCCACTATACTTGTATGATCCAAACTTGGGCTCTCCGCCAGCACGTTGTAGATCTCGTAAATGGAAGAACTGCTTTGTGAACGGCATGACGAATCGCTTCTTGCTATAACTGACATGAGCGAGCGGCTCTCAGATAGAACAAGTTTAAATGCACGTACCCCTTCCCCTTTTGCATCGTGTTCATCGCAGAATCAATGTAACTGTGATAACTGGTGATTTGCTCTTCGAATGCGCGTTTCTGTTCCTTCAGGTGATTCAGGGCTTCGCGCATATTGTCCATCTCTGCCTTGCGTTGGACTCGCTTGCGGTGTTTACTCCGAACGTCGCCGGCGATAGCGTTTAGGATACCTTGATAACCATCAGTACGAGTCACTTTGCCCCGCTTTTCGAGCTCCAATAGATACTGAATCGCCCGAGCCTTGACCTCACGGAAAGACAAACTGCCGCACCAATTAGTATCGAGCTGCCTCGACTAAAATTACGTACGTTCGGATGTCCTCCAACCTATAGGCAGAATCTTGAGCACCTTGTGACGGCAGACGCCGTTTTTGAAGCATTCGATCGGTTACCAATTCTTTATCAACAATGTCTTCCCAAGTATATTCGTCGTTTTCAGTAACCGGTTGCATCAAGGACTCCACCAAGTCTTTCGCAGGTTGGACACGGAGAATAGCTAGCACGCCTCGTTTTGCTTGAACCCAAATGGCCTTTTCTTCAGCCAATGGATCTACCACGGGGTTCTATTAGCACGTATATACCAAGGCCTGAGGGTGTTGCATACCTTTCACATGAGCAAAACGATTGCTAAGTTCAAGGGTGATCGCACGATCCCGAGCGTCCCTCAGTTCATCCGTAGCACTCAAAGTGGGCGGACCAACTAGCTCGGTCAAGATTGCTCGTATAGGATCATCTCGCTGAGGGGCCTACAGCATATCATGAAGTACGATGACATGGTCTTATGCCCTCTAGCTTACCACTTGCTCTGCATTCTGCGTGAGGATGCCGTGCATAGCATATATCTCGTTTGGAGATATATACACAGGCTTTGGTTGAACGGTGACATCGAGAAACTCGTGCGCATGATATTCGGTTTCAGCATCGGTTACATCGGCAACTGATAAAACAATAACTAAGTTATTTCCTTTCGCCCACCACAATAAGCATTTACCTTCAAAGAACCAAGCGGCCATAATCGGAATGCTCGTGGCCACAAACGCGTTTACTGCAGCCAAAGTGGGGACGTTGAATTGATAGCCGGACGAGATTTGGGTAAGAACTTTAGATATCTCGGCTAGATTTCGCCTAGCAGCTGGAGTGATAGTTGTTGGAACAACATCATACGTTTCGGGAGTGCTAGCCATCCAAACTTCATTGTAGCACTGGCGCATATAGAGAAACTAAACTCACATGATAACTGGGTTTATGTAGCGGTAGTAGATTAAACGGCCGATAGCGATAGCGTAGACGTGCTCTGGTTCATTTGGGAAACGAGCCTTTCACGTAATGAGACAAGATTTTCTAAATGTGACCGATAGCGTCGCTCACCCTTATAGCAGCTAAAGTTTCTCGTGCAAGCAATCGCATAGCGTAGGGCATACGCTTCGTAGACGCGAGGATCGCTCGAATGAAAACTTCGGACAGCTTTCGGAGTTTTTGTAGATCTATACATACGTTGATACAAACCTGTAACAGAGGCAATAAAATAACACATACGATCAATGTACTCTTCGCGTGTGATTGCGTGCATCATCGCCTCATCAGCTGTGACATCCTTTCGCTGCATGCTTGGCTGTCCTGTTCGCATCTCTTCTCGGTTGAGGAATGACTTGTAAATCTGAGAAGGATGCGTTAGAGCGCTCAATAACCATTTTGAATGATTCCTCACCGCAACCGGGTCCGTCTCTAGGTCAAGATCGTCCATAGCAACTACCTCTAGAATGAGTGGCTTGAGGGTGTCACGAACATACGCGATCTGCTTGGATTTGATATAATGTACCGCAACAGCAAGGTACATAGGGTGTCCGAGAATAATATCTTGGATGCTTTGTGCTGGTCGAACTTCCTCCATAATCGACATCTTTACGCAAGTTGCGTTAGCTTCCTCGCGCACATACGCTGAGCAATACACACCTGGAACAGCTTCAAAAGCAAATAGTCTTCCCGCAATGCTTGTCCATAACCAAACAATGTTAGAACGACTCGCTCAACCGTGCGCTTGTTCTTCTCGGGGACTTTGCTTCTCGAAAGGATGAAAAAGAGCCGAGCTAGATATTCCCCACGAGTCTGAAGTAAATAGAACAGCTGCTGGTATAGTTCAAGGCGACGCATCGTCTGCTGGTCTAGCGCGTTAGGTGCAGCGAAGGGATCTCCGTGTGCGGCAAGAACCGAGGCTCTTGATGCGTGAGCAGCAGCCGAATCAGCGCCGATCCGCCTAGCCTTGACTAATTCCTCGAAGCTCTTGACGTTCTGCACCACAAGTGCAATCTTGACGTCCAGCTCGTTTACTTCTGTTTCCAGTGACTGGTTTTCACGGATACCCTCCACAACCTGCTTGCGCATCCATTCAACCCTAATCTCATCCTCAAAGTCCGCCTCCGAGTCGTCCAACAAGTGAACAAAATTCTTGATCGTTCCAACATTAACATTCTTGCCCATGGTGAGCTGTCGGTATTGCTCCCGTTGCTCCTTGGCTCGGAACAATGATTGGATCTTGACAACCTTGTCCAAGTTCTCCCGGAAGTACTTCATTTTCTGCTGGAACTTGCGTCGCTGCAATGCACCACGCAACAAAGACTGTAGGTAAATGGCCTCCGCTTGACTCCCATGCAGGTAATCACGCCAAGCCCAGAACAGGTTCCGGACGAGCGCGCCCCGAGCGGCAGCTTGCAAACCCGTCACATCTGGTTCGTAGAATTTAAGTTCTTTTTGTTGTTCGCGGTGTTTCCGCCTTGCTAGAGCTGCTCGCGCAAAGGTTTGGAATCCTCCAACGGCGGCGACAACCTTGACCTCTCCAAGTGCCTTGGCCATCGCTTGGTGCCTTCGTCGGGCCAAGTTTGCTCGTGCCCGTGCCTGTAGTCCCACAACAAGAGGGGCAGCCTTCCGTAGGCCTCGTATGAGCTCCAGAAGTTCTCGGCGGGCCAAAAACGCACGACAAGCAGCCTGAATGCGCACAACCACATCCGTTGCGTCATCAAGCTTCTTCAATTGCCGGCCGATCCGTCTGCGCACGAGTACTCCTCGAACCTGGGCTTGGATTGCGACGAAACAAGGTTCCATCAACGCATAGTGATGGAGATCTCGAGCAACCCGCATACGCATCAAGACACCACGACAAGTGGCTTGCAATCCGACCACGCCGTGCATAACGATCGGTTCGTGGAGTGACTTGACAGCCTCATTATGGGTAAGGCGCGCAAGTTTAGCTCGAGCATAAGCTTGAAGTCCAACGAATGACACCTTGGTCGAGCGCAATGCGGATTTCAGGCGCAAGTACCTCCGACGCTCCAGTACACCACGAGCTTGAGCTTGCACCTGGACTACAAATCGGGAAGCAGAGCGAACTTTCACCACATGAGACTGCAAAATGCGGCGGGCCAGCCATGCACGAGCGGCGGCTTGCAGGGCACGAACCCATGGGTCCAGATCTGCGTGTTCTTTGTGTGCCTCGGACATCTTCTGTCTCTGGAGAAACCCTCGTCCGCGAGCCTGAAGTTTCATAAGAGACCTCTCTGCTAGTCGAAGGTGTGCTTTGCGCATGGCCTGGAGTCTCCTAACCATGAAGCCGCGACACTGAGCCTGTAAAGCAATAATAGACTCTTCATTCTCGAGCAAAAGTCGATCCCGCCCTATCAAACTAATTAATCCAATACCAAATGCGAAGGACACAGTAGACTTACGCTCATCCTCTGTCTCAACTTCAACTTCTGGCTCTTCGTTTATTTCCTTCGCGAGTTCGTTTCCGACCGACTTGAAGTTTGGCATGCTAACACCAGCGGCCGTCAGGCCCTTCTGTGTTTGCGCAAGCTGGTCCTCCGAGAATTCAAGTTGTCCAAGCAAGTTTCCAATGCGTTGAGCCATGCCACGACGGGATAACAAATGACTTGATGTATAGTTCAGCATGTCAAGCATTTCGAACAATGGGGCGTATTTCTTACCTAAGTGCGTGAATGCAGTATATGACCTTGGGTATGTTCTTCTTCTCGTACAAGTCGATTGTATCAAACACAAAGCTCTATGCATAGCTGTGAGTAATCCGTGCATACAACCAACATTCAGACTTGCCTCTGGTAGACCTACATGCCTCACAAACAATAAAAAGTAGTTGATGTTGTCCGTATGTCTATATTGTAGTTTGGGATGCTAGCACGCAAAGACCATTAAATACGACACCCGATCATGATTCTGCGTTACTTGCCTCAAAAATCTTTCGAACAACTTCGCCTTCAGCACCTTCTCCGATAATTCTCGCAAGTTTTGCGAGAGCAACCCCATTCCGTAATTCCTCGTCCATTTCGACGACACCGAATCCGAGTTCATACCCCAAACACCCCTCGATCCACTGCTGTGCTTCACCAATATGGCATAAATACTCATATGCCTGGAGATGCTTGCGTTGCATATCAGCCCAATTACCACCCAACCGCGGCCCCAGGCGAGAACTTGGTAACGGTGTGGCATCGCGGGTAAAGCGCAAACGGCCAGGGATGCCAGCAACATCTTCGGCGCCCACAGGAGCGGCACTAGGTGGCGGGAGAGCAGCGGATGCAGAAATCGGGGGAGGCATAGCAAACGCGAGATCGTCCTCTGTGTCTAGTCCTTGAAGCGTACGACGTCGCTGCCGAGCCTCCCGGTCCCTTTCTCTTTTCTCCTCCAACTCCTTGCGCCGTTCTTCTCTTTCTCGCTCGCGTTTCTCGCGAGCTGATTCTTCCGCCGAAGCCTTGTCGTCCCAGTCGTCGCCGCCATCTCCACTCGCAATTCGAGGCAGATGGCGGCCGAGTCTGCGCCCAGCGGTAAGTACTGGGCCGTACTTATTTCGCTTCAGAGTGGAAGTATTGGTCCGAGTGCCATTGTCGTCATTCAGGCCAAACTCACGAGACCCCAAATGAGACGGTTCATCAAGAGGGGGAGGCGCGAAGGTATGTTTGGTTGGCGAAGGGGGAATAACTACAGGCTGCTTGACAGGAGATAACGGAGCTGGGAAAGCTTCAGGCTTGGAAGGAGACTGCGGGATGGTTGATTTAACTGGCGAGGATGGGATAGGAACTTTTGTAGGAGAAATAGGACCAGCACCCGCACCCCCCGTTCGTCGTAAACTCCCGCGTGAGTGAATCCATGATGGTGTATTAGGCTCTGGCGTAAAGCTGTTCCTTGCTGCTTCCGCCTGTGCAAGTACATCTACAGATTGAGATCGACCGCGCCGACTCCCAAGGGTTTGAGCTCTGTCGGCAGAAATTCCATTCGATCGAGGGGCCGCGAAATGCTCATCATCGGTGGATGGAGGCTGATAATGTCGAGGTGGTGCGGGCTCTGGGACACTACTCGGCAGCGCATTCGCTCCAAAGCGTCGGCCTAAACTGGCTGTCGAAGATTGGTTTTCGCTAGAGCCGCTGCTAAGCACGGGGCTCTTGAACGTTCTTCCCAAAGTCGCCGAATGAGATTGGTTACTGTTTCTGAGCTGATATAATACCGAAGCAGATGAGGGCGTTGGGGACGGCGAGTGCGTTGGGGAGGCGGTGGGAGGCGGTGATGGAGTCGAAACTTCCTCTGGAAGGTAAGACGAGACAGGAATTGGGTCAGGAAGAGTGCGGCGCTTGAGAAATGGTGGGGTAGAGCGCGATTTGGCGATGACTGAAGCAGCGTGTGAAGCAGCATTGCTAGGTGCGACAGGCGTAGACGGAGAGTCGAAGCTACGGATTGAGCGAGCTGATGCGTTGGATGATCCGGTGTCGTCTTTAATCAACCCATGCCGAGACAGAATATCCTCCACCGTCCTGGAAGGTGGTCTCGGGGTGGCGTCATTTGGGGTCAAGGGCGAAGGATCGATGATTGACCGTGCCGGAGTGCGCGGCGGTTCTGGGGAGGTGGTACGGTTACCAGCATGACGACGGAGTATATCTTCGACAGTTGAAGATGTCGATCGAGTAGGTGATTGTAGTGGAGGCGAGTCTTCTCCCGTCGGTTCGTCGGCACGAGAATCCCATCTTCCGCGCGCTCGGTCTACACTAGCACTTACTCTATGAGAAGGAGTCCATCTCCGAGCAGCGGCTGGTCCTGTGGTTGAAGCGGCAAATATGCCCCTATTCTGAGATCCCGCACGACTGAGCGAATTGCCCTCAAGCAGACGGGCTTGGTATGCCGTAAGGCCGGCGGTCGACGCCTGAGATGATGCACGCGACAGAGACGAGGCCGCAGAGGACGTCGACGCAGTGCTGTTCGAACGGTCCATATGGCGGTTCGTTTGAGGACAGGGGGAGGATTGGGATAATCACGTGACATTAGGTAATGCGAGCTCATTTATCAACTTCGCTTGCTACTCTCCCCGACTTCCTAGTCCTCCCGTACACAGAACTGTCGAGCCACCCAGCACCGTTCGATATGCAACTCCGGCTCGGACACGCACGTTCATCAGATGTTGCTATTTCAGATGAATGCGACATGTGAGTCCCCATCTGCAGAAACGCCAGCCAACCCCACGCATACACCCACGTTTCCCACGTGGTTTGTCCACTGTCGACATGCAGAATCCCGACATAAAGTGACTCGCCGCTAATTTGCGGCCACACTGCCCAGCCCGATAACACAGCCACACTTGGCAGGGCCCGCCGACAAGCCGCCGGAATCGCCCACCTGAATTGATCCTCATAGATGCGATCAAGTCCAGTCTTATAAAAGAGACCATACACCTAGCCAATCTTTCACTCACCAACCACTTTCTATTCATTCGCCACACCATGAAAGTCGCAGTGTACAACACGAAGAGAGTAGGTGACCAAGGCCTGAGTGATCGTTGCATACACTGATGCCCAAGATCTAGTACGACAGGAAATCCTTCGAGGGGGAACGTGAACACATTGTTGCAGCTGGTCTTGAGCTCACCTATCTCGAGCCACAACTCAACGCTGTCACCGCCAAGCTGAGCGAAGGCAAGTCCATTTGAGATGTTGTCGAGATCAAGGTCTGATAGGACGTCTATTTAGGCCACGACGCGGTCTGCTTGTTTGTCAACGACGATGCATGCGCCGAGACATTACAGGTTCTTCATTCACAAGGAGTCAAGTACATAGCTATGCGGTAAGATCTGATCAGATGTCGACAGTCGGTTGCTCATACTAACAGTAACCCTGACAGGTGTGCTGGATACAATAACGTTAGCCCATGTGGTAATTCCGATATATTATAGCATCTGACTCATATGGGATCTCAGGTCGACTTGAAGGTCGCAAAGGAGCTTGGGATTACCGTGACAACAGTTCCTGCCTATTCTCCCGAAGCTGGTGCGCATTTTCGAGTTTAGAGCCTCGTGCAAAACTTATATTGTCATACAGTGGCGGAATTTGCAGTAGGAATGCTCCTGACAATCGTCCGTAAATAGTACGTCCAACCTCTTTGTATAACAATCATATCGGTAACACTCAAGTCGACGCTGCAGTCACAAAGCATTCAACCGGGTCCGAGAAGGAAATTTCCTGCTCGACGGTCTCATGGGTTTCAATCTTGAAGGAAAGACAATCGGCATTATTGGAACCGGAAAGATTGGTGAGCAGTAGAGTCACACAACATGATATTTGCATTCTAACAGCCACCTATGTTAGGTCTTTGTACAGGCCGTATACTGGCCCACGGATTCCGTGCCAATGTCATCGGATACGACGTGTACCCCAACGAGAAGGCAGCAAAAGAAAATGGGATCACATACGTCCCGTTGGACGAGTTATTTAGGACCTCGGATATTATCTCGCTGCACTGCCCTTTGACCACCGAAACCAAGTATATCGTCAACGAAGAGGTTCTAAAGACCACTAAACCGGGTACGACTGAAATGTCTTTGCATATCGAATAAATGCTAACAACGTGTATAAAGGCATTGTGATTGTCAACACGAGCCGAGGGGCTTTGATCAATACCGCAGACCTCATCCAAGGTCTCAAATCCGGGCACATTGGTGCTGTAGGGATGGACGTCTACGAGCGTGAATCTCACTATTTCTTCCGCGACTCCTCGAATAAGGTACGAGTGTATTTGTTTCTGAACCGCTCTGATCCAACTCATCAACCCTTTGCCGCAGATCATCCAAGACGATCAGTTGTCTCGCCTTGTATCTTTCCACAACGTCTTCATTTCCGGACATCAAGCATTCTTGACCCGCGAAGTAGGTGGCCGAATCGACATTGCCAAGTCGAGTACTGACCATTGCTCCAGGCACTTTCTGCTATTGCTAGGACGACCGTAGAGAATCTGAGGATGGTGGAGAACGGGGAGAAGTGTGCAAATACAGTTTCGGCTTGAGCTCCGAGGTGTTCGTTCGTGTGTTAGCCTTTGATAGAACTTATTCGGATAATTGTCATGGTGTGTTTTGGTCGTCCAAAAAGGGGTTCACAGCCACACCCCAAACATTTCCTGGCCGAATATCGCCTACTCTCCCACCACGCCATCGGACATGTCCAACTTCCAGCGATCCTTATCCAACCCGCTCCTGGCAACGGCAACCGACAGAAGCCGGGCGCCGTCAAGTCTGGGCATCAGGTCCCATTCTCCCTCCCCCACACCGTCGGACGGATTTCCGATGTCGACCGTGGTCGTAGTCGGCGTTTGCGCCATGGACGTCAAGGCGCGATCGAAGCCTATGCGTGAGATTATCACAAGGCTCGTCGAAAGGGGAAGGGGGTGCATCGAGGTTAAACTGTTCGGGGAACAAGTCATCTTGGGCGAAGGTCAGTTTGTCGCGTGACCTACAGTTTTGGATATATCACTGTATTGACTCGGGCGTCGATCAATAGACGTCGAGAACTGGCCAAGATGTGACATCCTCATCAGTTTCTTCAGCACCGACTTTCCTCTCTTCAAGGCCGTTCAGTACGTCAAACTACGCAACCCAGTCTGCATCAACGACTTGCATGCCCAAGCCTTGTTGTGGGACCGCCGTGTCGTCAATAAAATACTAGAACACTTTGGAATCCCTATGCCTAGACGACTAGTCGCTTCGCGAGATGGCGGAGCAAAGCTCGATCCAGAGCTGTTGGCGCTAGTCGAGAGCCACACGGGACTGAAGCTCCAGCTTGAGGAGCCCATGGCAGACGTGCAAATGAGGGAAGACGGGGAGGCGATTATCGTCAATGGCCAAGTGATGGAGAAACCGTTTGTCGAGAAGCCGGTCAACGGAGAAGATCATAACGTTTATATTTATTTCAAAGGCGGGCACGGAAGGCGGCTGTTTAGAAAGGTGAGCACGGATATTACAGGGATTTGGCTCTATTCTCATAGCGTGGTCAGGTCGGGAACAAGTCCAGTGAATTGGATCCTACGCTTTCCGCCCCCCGAATGGACGGTTCATACATCTACGAAGAGTTCATTGATGTTGATAACGGTAAGTTACGCCTGTGATCGTTCAGCATCGTTTATGAGGACGCCCCGCAGCCGAGGACATTAAAGTCTATACAGTCGGCCCGACATATACACACGCAGAAACACGTAAATCACCTGTCGTAGACGGCGTGGTCCGACGCAACACGGAAGGCAAAGAAATCAGGTCACTTTTGTCGATTGCATTTCATTGTGCCACTAGCTCATCCATTCATATTTAGGTTTATCACACACCTGAGTGATGAGGAACGCACGTGGGCTAGCAAGATCTGCGAAGCATTCGGTCAGCGCGTGTGTGGCTTTGACGTATTAAGATGCGACAATGGCGCTCGGAGTATGGTGATAGACGTCAATGGCTGGAGCTTCGTCAAAGGAAATGAAACTTATTACGGTGAGGACTATTTTGTTTGTGCCATAGCCTATTCTGTATCGATGAGATCCCTCGTTATCAATAGACAAAGCGGCGGAGATCTTGGCAGATGTATGCTTCAAATACAGCATCAAGCCTGGCCGAGCGCCCGGAGCCAGTGACATCCTGGACGACGGGCCCTCGTGGACACTAAAGGCTAATGTAACAGGTATGTTCTGCTCGTGTTCTGGTAGGTAGTGGTGCTTACGCAGTGATTCAGTGTTTCGCCATGCAGACCGCACGCCCAAACAAAAGCTCAAATTCAACTTTCCGGTATCTGAGCCTTGGACCAAGCCCTTTGTGGATCTACTCAATGGCGAACGGGAGGAGATCATCCTTCGGGAGTCTACCCAACTTCGCAAGATCTCTGAGGCCGTCGAGCAAGCCCGGGAACTGGGCGCCAGTGGAGACGATCTGACCAAACTAACGCAACTGAATAATGCCCTCTTCAGCAAGATTGACTTGCCTGGCACAAAGGCCCAACTGAAACCTGGATTTACCAAGGGGAGAGTTAGTGGCCCTAGAAAACTCGAGAAGTTGCAGCTCGTATTCAAGTGGGGTGGTGAGGTGAGTGGCATTGAAGATCCTTGGTTCTTTTGTGCTCATGGGTCTGAAAGTTCACGCATGCGGCACGCTACCAATCTCGTGATCTCGGTACGCCGAGTCTTGTTTATGAACTGAATTCCGTTTAACCTTTCATTTCAAGGCGAGAGCATGAAGAAAGATATTACGATCATGAGTATGACACATCACACTCTCTTTTGAACTTCTCTAATCATCTTGTTCAGATAAGGACGTTTTGGGCAACGTCAAAGTGAGCGGGATTTCATAAACTATGTCCATAGGTTGACTAAAGATACTATAAGATATTCACTTCGTCTGAACGGAGAGTAACAGCGTCGGCGGAAATATTCGCAGCAGCTTTACTTGACAATAGCACCGCTCCCAGTGGCTCTGCTACTAGCAGCAGCCTCTCCACCGCTACAGGCACACCTTCTACAATTACTACTACGCTCACTCCAACCAAATCGTCTCATGCGTCAGATAGCGGGTCAATTGCTTCCGTCAAAGTTCCTACATACCAGCTTATCATTCGCAAAGACCTGTTGGACGACTCGAATGCCGCCAAGGACCTAATGGACGATGTGAAGAAACGCTTGAAGTTCCTCCTACGGCCTGGGGAGAGTGAGCGCAGACCGGAGCTCACGTGGCCTAAAGGGATGAGGAAGGAACCAGTTGAAGTCGTTCGCGAAGTCATCGAAATATTGACCAAATTCCGGGAGGTCATGCGTAGGAATTTTGAAACTATGGAAGTTGAAAAGATTCAGCAGAGATGGTAGATATATGCGCGTCTGGGTTGTGGTTTCCGAGACTGAGTGGTCTAAAAAGGTGTTGCGGCGATGAGCCTTGGCTTTTCAGAGAACGCTGGGAGAAGTTATTTGAAGGTGAGTCTACATGTCATGACAGAGCGTATCATTCTTATACTCTATTTTTAGATTTCTGTAATGTTAAACAGGAAAAGTTTGACCCTTCACGAGTTTCGGAGCTTTACGATACGCTCAAGTAAGTGCGTTTTATGCGTTCAACAAACTGCCCTAAACAGGGTATTTTAGATATTGTGCACTCCATCATCGCACTTTCCTTTTTGCAATATTCGATGAGAGTGGTGGTAGCGGCGGGGAACTAGGCGCTTCAAAAAACCGGACTCTACATGAACTGTATGGTCGAGCTAAGGCACTCTTTGACCTTGTTGCGCCTCAAGAGTATGGTATTGAGCCCGCAGAAAAGTAAGAAACCACCACGGTTGAACGACGACAAATACTCAAATTTTGCGTTATATCTAGAGAAGAGATTGGTGTTTTGACGTCGCTACCTCTCCTCCGAAACGTCGTGCATGATCTTGAAGAAGCACGGAACACCGGCGAATGCTCTCTGACGCTCTATTTCACCAAGGAAAGCCATATCCACACACTCGTAAATCTGGTGTTGCAAAGCGGGTTACCTATAGCCAACCCAAGGATACCGGAACTCGACTATGCAGTGCGTGGTTCACCTTTATACTTTTATCGGCCTAGCTAACGGCTTTCTTTAGTCTCACATAACGTGAGGATTGGTTTACAAACCCACCGCAGAACTAGAGCTGATAGCGCTTTGATATAGATTCGAGCTTTATGAGCGTATGGGTGGGCGTGGTGGACGGACCGACAAGGAATACAGCATTCGGTTGGCCCTTAGTGAAGGAGCCCATTCATCAAACGTGCTGGACTCAGCATTAGATGCAAGGCATTCGCTGAATGTCAAGCAGAGGAGGTAGGTAGCTTTAAAATCGCTGGTTACTTAACCACTTATTGGTGTGTAGGAAATTGACACAGCATTTGCCGTATAACCTCGTTATTGAGAAGTTGTCCAAGCATTTCCACCGGGTACCAAATGTAAGCACTCGATCACACGAAAAATTTCTAGACTAGGCACTGAATTCACGACAGGACGAAGAATTGCTGCTTGCTGACCCCAACGCAGAGTCTATTGTCGTCCCGCTGGTTGGTGTGGCTGAGGTTTGAGCTCACGTGTCTGTCTCATACGTTTACTATATATCTACGTGTTGTAATCCTGCTATTGAATCAGTATGACTATTGTACAGTTGAGTGTACCGCAAAAAACCGTGCTCAAAAATACAGTATAACGTTATTTCGAATTAACACAGGCAGCGAGTTGAGCGCGCCTGTCAAATGCTTATGCTTAGTGACTATAGTCGTACCTATCAACGTGGATTAGTTGATGTGTCTAACTAAAGAGCTTTAACTAACTTCTTGTAGAATGCTTCCGAGTCAGTGGGTACCCCCGTATCCTCCTTCGGTCCCCGTGTCTTCTTGAACCGACCATTTGCCTCTTCTTGACGACGATACGTGCGATCTTCCTTTAGCCATTGTAGAGCAAGGGCGTGCAACGTAGAGCCTGGAGCTGAGCTGGAGGTTTCAACTTGAGTTTGATCGTTTGACCAGTGCGCAGGTTCCACCACAAACGAGCCGAAACGCATATGGGCAACATGAGTAGGGAAGTTGTTTAGTCCATCGAATATATGGGTTGCGTCTGTCAATATTATCATATCAGCGACTGTAAAAAGGCAGGGAATAACGCATACATAGGATTGTAGCCCCCCTATTTTCACTTTCCTCCTTCAAGAATGTTAGCAAATCATCACGAACAAGGACATCCAGATCAACGGTGACCTGGGGTTAGTCGGCATTAGCCTTTTGAATTGTAGCTAAAATGCCTAAATCACTTACCTCGTCCAGCAACAGAAGATCCCACTCGGCCATAAGTCCCATGACCAATTGAACACGCCGGCGTTCCCCGTCTGAAATCGCATGCATGTGCCTATTAAATGAAAGGTAGGCATGTCATCGCTTAAAGTTGAACGTGTGGTGAACCAACCAATCCAGGTCCACGTCCAAGATGTCCAGCAGCCGATCGCGTCGCGCCTTGTGTCTTGAGTTACGTCAGAGCCGAAGGATATCGGCCTCGGTAAGAGAGATTCATACCTATAGCCCCCAACGCTGTCCAGAAAATGAGAAACAACAATATCCGAACGGACTACAGGATTCATGGCCCATTCGGTACCAAGGAATGTGACGCCCTGGATGTCTCAAGATCAAGGCGTGAAAGAAATGTGGGACCTGATGATGGCTTACTGGAGGCGAGTCACGGAACACATCCCGTCCAAAAATTCGTACGTCCTTCCCTTTTACTAGCCTTTTACCAGCCAGTATCTGAAGCAATGTTGATTTTCCCGCTGCGTCCAAGTAATGGTTTGTATATATATTGAGTATCCTACATTTGCGACTTACCACCATTGGCACCAATAAGCAACGTACGCGAGCCTTTTGGAAGATTGAGTGAAAGATTGTCGAGGGCTGGTATAGTGTTATTCGCATAAGAGCTATGCGAGTAAGTCAGTTCTTTCACATTGATTGCGTTCTCGCCTGTGCTCGACATGGTGCGGTGGAGAAAAGGGAACCCTCGCAAACCAAACCAAACATAGTGCTCGATCAGCTGCTGACTTATACATGGCTTCGGCGCTTCATCTTTCAGGATTCGTTCACGCCTTGACCACCAACTCAGCCAAGCCACGCCATGGACTTTTCTAACTTTAATGCTGCCGAACAGGCACACATGTCAAAAATAATCGAGAAGAAACAGGTCAGTAAAAAGATCTCTTAAGCAGGGAGTTAAGCCAACAGTCGTGCTTGGTCAGATGCAAGATTTCCTAAAGCTATACTCTGGCCTGGTCGAGAGATGTTTCAACTCTTGCGTCAATGACTTTACAAGCAAATCTTTGGGAACTAAAGAGGTAAGGTTTGCCTTTCATTCTCCGATGGAGCACAGCTTATATGGTTATATAACTTGCCTCTAGGATACCTGTCTTCAAAATTGTGTGGAAAAGTTCATGAAGCATTCTGAACGAGTTGGTGCACGGTTTGCTGAACAAAATGCTGGTGCGTCGCAATTTCCCTGTGTTACCTCCACATTAGATTGATCCTCTTGATGTTAGAGGCACAACAATCCTTATCCAAACAGTGATTACTGTTGCATATTTTAATAATATGAATTTTACCACATCAATCTTTATTGGCTTGTGGTACTCAAAGCGTTGTATCAGCCCCACTATATTATCGTAGTACGTTTGAAGCTCCAGTCGTGTCATAGCCGACGATCATAGGTTCCTTGTACTGAGCCTCTTATTATCCTAAGTGCACAACGAGCTATCCACGCATGGTATCAAGCTATTGCATTCGCTGCGCTGACACCGGCGTTTGCTTGTGCATTTACCGAATTTATTTTGGGCTAAGCGATGACATATGCACAGCCACCAAAGCAGGCGGTTAAAAGCAGCACCGGCCTTCCCGCTGTTGTTTCCTCACCACAAGGTCATCTGACATGAAACTCACGACGAGTCTTGTTGCATTTGGTGCGAGTTTTGCTGCACTTGCTGCAACTCAAGGCTCCTCTTCGTCCGAGGGGATTATGACTATCCAACCTATCACGTCTATTATTCCTTCGTCTCTGATCTCCACACCTCCACCTTTGAGCGAGCCTACGCGTACTTCGACGCGGATCGGAGGGTCCCAAGTTCAACCGACATCGTTTACCACCTCGTAAGTCCGCTGTTCCATTATCTCGAGCTCTCTCAAACACTTCCCAGTCGTCGAACTATTAGCGACGCTTCCACTGACAGGCCTCCCCCAAATTCCAGCACTGCTCCTGAGCCGTCAGCATCGGACTCTACATCTACTGCTACCGCGTCTCTTCCCAATGCAACGAGTTCTGCTATCTCCAGTGCGAGTAGCGCGGCGGCCTCTGCGACGACCTCTGCCGCACCAAATGGCGCGATCAAGCCTCTCGTGGGTGTTTCGGCAGGCGTCTTTGGGTTGCTTGCCGCCCTCGGTGGAGCTCTCCTCGTGTAAAGGTTCTGTGCTGCGGATAAAGCGCAGCGCATGGTTCTGTGTTCTTGGCGGCGCGTGGATTAAGCTGTCAAGCCATGTTTGGGCAGATTTGAACTCTCTTGGGTTCTTTTTGTACGAAAGCGTTCCTGTCAACCACATGCATCCTTCAATTCATATTTTCAGCCTTATGAACACCATGACGTGCTGGAGGTGATCGAATGCGACAGTCTTAGTCCTCATCTTTCTTGGCTTCGCGGGGATTTCAGTCGTTGATGCTCTGAAAAACTGTAGGATTCCTCCTTGCCTCCAAACAACAACCAGACGGCCAAGAACTGGAAGGAACCCACAGCACCCCAAAGAAAAAAGCAACCAACTCATAGCGCATATATACAACAATTGCATCGCCAGTAATAAAAATGTAACAAAAAGCATTTCATGTATTTAGCCATGCTCTCAGTCCGTGTCCATCGAGCTGCCCTCCCCTGCGGTTGGGTCAAGCTTCAACAGCATCCCTTTCAGTTCGTTGACATCCTTGCGGAACGCCTGGCCTGCACCTCCACCTCCCGAGTTACCCGTCGATCCGCCACCACCGTTAGGACCGTCGAGAGCTCGCCCATCGTCGAGCTGGAGCCATTCGTCTAGCTGCTTGAAGAGCGAACGGGCTTTGAGCCTGAAATGGGTTTGGATCACGTCTGCAAAAGGCTCTGGTGGTGCTTTGAGGTTGCCAAGCATCTGTGACGGGCACGAGTCAGCTACAAAAAGTCAATTTAATAGGCGACTTACCGCGGTGTTTACTACCATCCGCCTCACGTTTGCGGAGTCTGCGCGGAGTACGTGAGCCGCTAGAACTTAGACGGCCAATAGAGAGCCACTCACATGCTTTCGATGCTGGTGTTCCGCCTCCACTTGACCAACCGGGCTCATTCAAGTACGGTTCATCGCACAAAATCATTGACTGGATAGAAATCAAAACCTGTAGTATCAACGGGTCAGTCCAAGCCAAACTTGAGGTACATATGATGAGCGCACCTGCAATAAGGTCGACTTGCCAGATATCCACCCAGGACCCGACCATGTACCAAGCAACGAAAGACAGACTTTGCCGTCCTACATCGCCGGTTAGAATACGATGTAGAATTCAATCCAAGTGTACATACCGCGTACAGATTGGGGTTGAATCGGAACCGACCACCGTTCGTCTATGTAGAACCTTGTCAAGCTATTCCGATGAATAAGTTGAATACCCTCACAGTCATATATTTAACGCTTGGTGGAGAGTTGTTGTAGCTAGCACCGAGGAATATATCGAAAAGGAAGCTAGTTTTCCAATGTCAGCCTCATCTTCGCGTCCTAATGCATCTTGCAACAGTTCTCACCAGCCGTTGTAGTACCTAATCAGAACACCGGCTAGATAAGCATCCTATTATACACAAGGGGAGACAAATTTGTCTGTAGCACTTACGGTGTTCCCTCTGGTCCGGTGATCAGGGCCTTGATAACGTCCACTCGCGTTTCATCCACTCGCAAGAACACCGACGAGTTCCATGCGACAGGCAGATTAGTTGTCAAAACCGCAAGCTGTCGATTGACTATTAGAAATGTCTCGCAATGACTTAAGGGACGTACCTCTTTAGCGATAGCTAAGCTGCGCTTTGGTATGTCCGCATTAGCGAGCATGCGAGCGTCATTGTTGAAGTAGAACTTGTAGCTCGGAGTCGAAGCTACAGCCTCGCTGTCTCCATCCTTGGGTGGGGGTGCAGGAATAGAAAGGTCGCAGTACTCAAAGCGGGCTTTGTTAGCCCAAGACTCGTATATTTGAATCGTCTCTTCGTCAGTTTTGCCCGGCGTGATTGTGGGCGCGTCGTCAGAGGGAGCCGGTGCATGCCTAGCTTTGGGCAAAGACGCATGCAAACGATTAACAAACTCTTCACCCTTGGTCTCACGCAGGGAGCGATCAATCCCAGCAGCTGCAGACAAGATGCGTTCGCTATATACCATCCACAGTTAGTGGAAACCTGCTAGCATGTAACCGCGTGAACTCACCAGAACCGCAATAGATTCAAATTCTCATCTGGAACCGCGTCGGCCAATTCTTTCTGCTTGCCCTTTTCACTCGCGGTCATCCGTTTCTCGCTCTCCGTCATCTCTCCCCCCTGCCCTTCATTCTCTGCCGGCTTCATTCCTTCCAGACCTTTGATCGCCGCTTGGGCCTGTATGACAATGGATTCGAGAAGTTCACGCGGACCGGAACTGCCCTCGTAGAGGATTATGCGTTCACGTTGGGCGGGTCGAGAGCCGGATCCAGCGATAGGTGCCTTGGGTTTAATCGATGCGACCACCATAATCGGCATAGCCATCATGGACGACAACGCTTCATGGTTAGAAATAGTCTAGAACGGCCCGTTAGTGCACACCAAATAAGGCGCATAGAGTCAACGTACCTCGAGCCACGAGAATAGTTCAAAATATAGTACAGAGCGATCAGACATGTCTGTAAGCGAGTCGTTTCTTAATAATGTACTTCCAATCCAATTGAATCGCCGTCGGAGATGAGCCAAAGCGCTCGGGTGGACGAGGTAGTCGGATGTCTGGACGCCCTCTTTGCGTTGAAGGGAGGGCAGGAATTCGCGGACTTCAGCCATGAGTGTAGCCATCTTGGTGTCTCGAGCCTTTTGGCTCTGCAAGGCTTCCAGTTGACCTGTGTTCTACATACCAAATCCGTCAACTCAGGTCCGAACTGTCCAAAGATGGTAAACTCACGTCTTCTTTGCCCTGGCCAGCGTACCCGGTGCCCGCCTTGGCTTTTTTGCCCCTAGCCAAGTCCCCAGATAGATATTCGTCCTCGTCATCATAAGCCGAGTTTACCTGCGCCATCGCAGCTCCCGAAGGTGAAACCTTGCGCTTCTTGGATCCGCCTTCTGTACCAGGGACGAGCTCGTCTGGTGACTTGTGTTGCTCCGTAAAAAGCTGTTCGATCATGTGTAGACCGATACCAAGGATGACCCCCTGAATATTGGCGCAATGGAATAGAGCCCGCGCAGCGCCTGGCGCACCTGGAAAGTTGCGTTCTTTCTGGGCAGAAGCCGCCGACACACTTTCCCCACATGCTAAACAATAGACTTGCCCACAGTTGGTGCACTTGTGCTGGATAATCTCTCGCAGTGTATTAATATACGTCTTGAAAGAGCTCTATGTGGATATGTTAGCACGAACCAATCTCGCATATTGATACCCGAAACGTACATGAATTGCGAAAAAGTCTTGCTTGGATCGTTCGCGCGCGGCGCCACACTGGCTCGGACATGCACACGAGCCAGTCGAAAGGCCATTGTACAGTTGAAACAAGAATCCTTGTTCGCCACCCTCGGGACATCCCTTCATCCACTCACTCTGGGTCATGAGCGGGACCGGCTCGAGTTTACCAGGAATGTGCACCAATTCGGGCTCCTCCTCGACCTCGATGACTTCCTCCTTGCGATCCTTGGAGAAGAAGATCCCTGGTCCGAGTGAGGGCAAGCGAATAAGGAATGAGGCCAGATATGAAACGGGATGTGGCGGGCTACGTACCTGCGTAGGGATCACCGTGAATGCCCGCATCTTTGCCAGTCACAGCCTTGGCCTCATAGTCCGAGTCGTAATCCACAAAATCCTCGACACTCCCATCTTCGTCTTCGTCTTCATCTTCATCCCCCTTATCGTCCATTCCGTCCTCATCCTCGGGGGTCTAGATCCACCAAGAAAATCAACACAAAATGAAAAAAACACGCAGATAAATCAGACAGACCGAGATCCGCTTCTCTGTTACGCGCGTATCTTTGGTTGGTTCGTCCTCGTCGTCCTTGACATGATCGAATCGGCCGTCAAAGATCTGCTCCGCAGCGGTTTCGACGTCGCTGAATTTACGTAGCGCAGCCCGCGCCTGCGCAGGTGTTGCGCCCTATTTTAGCTGTAAGTACATGATTTAATTTGTATAGTCTGGCAAGGCATACCATATCGACCAGATTCTGTATCTTTGCGTCCATGATGATAGGTGAGGGTCGAGATCAAGCCAGGGAACCGCAAAGGTTACCCCGAGTCACGTGTCTGGGACGTGCGCGAGGGCGCTTGTTCTCGACTGAATAGGCACTCGATCTCCCAACCTAGATATATAGCAGATAGCCATGAGAAGGCCATGCATTTGTCTGGTTGTGAGGATACAAGACAAATTCTGAGTGGTAACTCTAAACTGGCTACCTAATTTCGGGCCTCCACCTCATCAGTTAGCAATACTTGCTACGTTTGGAAAATGACGTGTCTCGTAGAGCAGTAATGTGTTGAATTTGTGGAGATGACGTCTATAGGGCTGGGCTGGGTTTCAGATCAAGTCACGCGGTTGTTTTTATCGATATCAATGGCTTCAGCTGTATGCGAGGCAGGTTACCTTTACTGAAACATCAGACAACCTAACAACAGACACAACTCGGAAAAATAACATGGGCAGGGTATATGTTCGTGCCCGTCGTCATACCATACGTTCATCCTATGTGACAAACAAGCGGCACAAAAGAACGAGAGAGAAAACAAGAAAAAGACCGTGGTCGATGGAGTTACTAACACAATATTGGAAAAAAATCAAAACCAGCTCAAAGAATGAACTAGGCAGCAAGCGGTGATCTAAAAATACTACAAGATTCTCACAAACAGAAAGCGAGAAAAGTGGCAAAGATTTAAAAATTCAATCCAACATCAAAAGGATCCCAAACGAAAGAGAAGAGGAGAAAGAGGGAGAGTCGTATGCCAACGACAGGTTGGGCACACGAACCAGCGCGCCCCAACCTCAATTTTACCGCTTTCCACCATTGTACATATCGTTCGGCAATGGGAACGCTTCCAGGTCCCTGCTCAGCGCAAGCGTATCCAAGCTCGCCCGTACAGGCGCTCGTCTGCCCTCAACAGGCACATCCACGCTCGTATCGATTGAATCGCGCGCCGCATGGCCGGTCACACCGAAGTGAAACGGAAATGCTTCCAGACCGGATGACGAAGTGCCGGACGCGCTCGAGAAAGTGGACAGACCAAGAGTGTGTCGAGAAGGCAAGCGTGTAGCTTGACCAAACTCGAGCGCTTCTTCTTCCTGCCTCGCAAGTTCGCTCAGGGTAGGGACGGATGCTGCAGGCGGTGCAGCGTGCGACTGGGCCGGGTCCGAATCGGCCTCGCTCATCGCAAGCGAGCCAGGGCGAAACTGGTTTGACTGTCCTCCTTGACCAACGGGACTCGGGGGTACAAAGGGGAAGCCGGCAAGAATCGAGTCGGCAACAGACGCACTGGACGCAGGACGGGCAGGTGGTGGAGGCATCCTGAGACTGAGATCCTCAGTGCTAGCCGATGCTTTACCAGCAAATACAATTCGCTCAGCAGATTCAACGATTGTTCCGATGCTACTCGGACGGCTGTCATATCCAACGGGTTCAACAAGGAACGTGTTGGCCATGGGAGTTTGAGAAGGTGATCTGCTTGCAGTCAGGTTCGCACCGCCGGGGATTGCGGGCTGGCCAAAGGTGTTGAGAGACCGGACGGAACCCTTGAGATTTTCTGTATGCTCATCCCGGTCTGCAAACGGATCGCCTCCAGTCTCGCTCTCGGGCGAGAATGGCGAGCGTTCGAGCGGAGGAGGTAGTTCGGGCACAGGCGGCACGGTATCCTTTTTGCTTCGAGTGCTCCAGCTGCGAACAAGATCGGCACCGGTAGCAGAGCCAGGGGTGGAAGGTGTGCTCAAACCGCCGGCAGGAACCTGAACAACCTCTGGTCGGGCAACGCCAAGCACTTGACGGACGCCGCCGTGTACTTGGGAGACGACGACAGGGGTATCATTATACATGAAGCTGCCGACGCTAGAAATCGTCGAGGCACGCGAAACACCTGATCGCTGGCTAGCGGCATAGGGACTCGAAAACCGGGGAGGACGAAGATCCGAGGAACTGGCAGTAAGACGAGAAGCAGCCGATTTTGGTGGTTCGAGCTTGAGATTGAGCTCTGGAGAACGAAAGGGGCGAGAAGGCGGGAGAGGGGCAGAGCTGGCGAGCGAGAGACCGTTGGACTGGCGATGTCCGTCCGCAAGCGACATGCTGGCCGAGCTCGGAGGGACATAGGCGATAGGGATAACGTGTGACGATGAGCCGCTGCGGACTGAATTTGCGTCTGCAAAAGGATCGAGGTTAATGACCGAGTCTGTGTAGACATGGAGAGCGTGACTCGTGCCGGATGTGTGATGCGAGGGTGAGCGCGGGGACATGGTGCCAGGCGTGCTGGGTTTTTCAGAGCCGGGGGTGCCAGCACCAAACGGATTGTGTTCCATCGCGTAGACACTGGCCGGCGTTGGGCGGGGACCCATTGTTGCGCGCTTGGTGCTGGAAAGCGCTTGCGCCTTGCGTATTCGACGCTGGCGTCGCATGAACCACAGCCCGCCAAACACGATCGCCGCGGCGATTAAACATCCGACCACCGCCCCAGCCACTGCCCCGCCGCTGACCCCACCGCTCTGGTTCGAGCCCGGGAGGGGAATACAGGTGATCACGTCACACTGGTCGCACGTCCTGCACAGAGTCAACAACCCGAAAAACGAGATCTGGGCAGACATACCGGAGCGCCCGTTGACAAGACTCGTTGGCCTTGCAGTTGCAGACAGGGTCCGGACAATCGATGCAGGCGCGTTTCGAAAGCGGGTTGTACAAAGGGGAGGATTCCATCGGAGAGAGCGACTAGAAGACAGGAAAGAACGACAGCGACGGCCAGCGGCGGTCGAGAGAGGTGGTGGTGGCGAGTACAAGACCGATTTCGAGAGACACAGTAGCGTCCGGGTCGAGAACTGCACCATCAAAGCAGGTTGGCAACAGACGTATAACGCCGGAAAATCCAATTGGTCTAGGCGTATCACATAAGCTCTTCCAGGCTCCCCATTCGTCACCACGCATGCATACAAATAAATGTAGGGGACTGCTTATAGCCGCATAGAAATAACAACACTAAAATACACTCGGGCGCATCTAGTCGATAAGATATTTCCGTCTGAAAAAGCTCCGCAGGTGCAGCACCTGCCACACCCCGAGCGCAATCAGTGCCAGGATCGTCACCCACGCAAAATTGACCACCCGTCGCTGAGTCGATTCTATTGAGGGTTGTTAGGACTTCTGCGGAAGATTTCCATACCGGTTATACATACCATTGGTGTCGGTCATTCGCATTTCACGTCGTTTAAGGTACCCAAACTCATCTGTAATCTCCTGCACGACAGCCTCGAGTTTCCTCATCTCCGTTTCCAAGCCGGACAATGATTCCTGGTTTGCGATAGCGCTTGGAACAACGTTAGTACACGCCAAGCGTATCATAACGTACCGCAAAAACACGCTTACTTGTAATCCACGGCGTCTGCACCAATGTCCACATCCAGGTCGATGACCCGTGAAGGGTCAGAGCTCTTCACGCCTGCACCACACCATTCAGTAGAAATAAAAGCATGAGAGAAGTGCGCTTACTTCCTTCCAGCGTGTTCATAAAGCAAACACCAACGTCTCCCTCTCCGTGCGCAGTAATCGCCAGCCTGGTCTCAGTTTTGATACCCTTTTTGCTGAGATACATGTGTTGATGCTCAGATCGGTCCACAACCTCGATGTCCACTCGTTGGTTGTCCCCTGGTCCCAAGTTGGCTGTGATGACGACGAGAGCACCGTCGTGAGCTGCATTCCAGATGCATTTTCGGGCAGGGGTTTTCGACGCCGGAAGCGCAAATTTTATAGCTGTTGCAGGAAGAGGTGCCAGCAACAGACAAGAAAGCAGCAGAGAAAGAGAAAGCAAAGCCGGCCTAGCGGAAACCATGATAATTAGAGGTGTAGTAAGAGGGCGTTAGAGGGACGTGTCTCTTTCGTGTCGGCGCTTAGTTCCTTCCGAGGTCCTGCGCGGTAAACGCCAAGCAAGTTGAATCTCCTGCTTTGCACCACCATGGCCAAACGAGGCTCTGACCATCAGCTCACACGCGACGATGATGCTAGCGATGGCGACGAGGTAACTACAATTGATTCTACCGCAGCTTTTTCTGACCTCGCTGTAGGAAGTTCAAGTCGGGATGACCAAAGCCGACCCATCTGTGCTCGCAAGCAGGCCGTACGTCATCGCTTTTTTTGCCTGCCAGAGCTCTTCGTCTTATAACACTTCTCTCATCTAGAATGAAAGGCCTCCCAAAACGAAAAGGAGCGACCCCTCTCTCCAACTCGGGCGCCTCGTCCAATGCTTCCTCCGTAAGCCTCCAGCACATACTTTTAAATACTTGCTCACTCTCGCACAGGCCGCACCCAGCCCTCGACTCCCAGCGTTCGGAGGATTTGGCTCAACTCCCCCAGCCCCGACCGCAGAAACAAAAACAGACGTAGGTCATTCGTCGGTTTGTTGTGACCAGCACTCACACCATTCCAGGCAACTCGTTTTGGTGGATTCACCGGTTTCGGTGCTCCCACTGCGTCAACGGCTCCTCCAGCCCCTCCCAAACCTGCCGAGGTAGGTCACCATATGCCTTCAGCGTGTATCTTGCTCACGTCACATACACGCAGCCTACACGCTTCGCCGCATTTACAGGCTTCGGCTCTGCCCCAGCACCCAAAACGGACGCTCCAGCGGAAGCCAAACCTGCAGAGGTAAATATTTTGCTGCACGGTCCAGTTCGAAGTCAGCTAACTCTCGCCAGCCTCCAAAGTTTACGGGGTTCACCGGGTTTACTGGTTTCGGTTCGGCAAAACCCACCGCCACTGCTCAACCTACTCCAGAACCTGCACAACAACCCAAAGAAGATGCGCCGTCAGACTCGACAGCAGCATTGACATACTGGACGTCATTGCGCGGGTTGAATCACGCCTTTATGGAGTCAGCTAAACGTGCGGTTGAGACGGATATGTTCTGTGACATTGGAGAGCTGTTTGGGCAGTACAACGAACATCGGGAAAAGGTTGTCAAGCAATTTGAAGAGGCTAAAAGGAGCAAGACTTCCGCCCCTGCTCCCAAACCTACAGCTGCTCCAGCTCCAGAGCCCCCCAAGCCGGCAGAGGCAGCCAAGCCATCGTTCAGCTTTGGTTCCTCGACAATCAAAGATACCGCATCCTCTCCTTTCAGCTTCGGGTCGAAACCTCCATCTACATCGGCGCCAAAGTCGTCTCCATTTGGACTCAGTCTCCCAACGGGCAAGCCTGTGTTTGGCCCTTCAGACCCATCCTTGATAACTCCTGCAGCCACTCCACCTACAATTCCCCCCTCTCCGAAGAAGCCTGCTCCTACCTTCGGTGCAACCGCTGTTCCAGAGCCCACGCCCACCCCGTCGCCTTTGCCCGAGGGGAAAATAACAAACATCTTTGACATTTCCGCGGTAAAGAACACCGCGCCGCCCTCGCCGCCGAAACCAACGTTCACCTTTGGCTCTTCTACGCCCTCCGCCAACCCGTTTGCCAAAGTAGATGCTAAACCGTTCAGCTTTAACACGTCGAACAGTGCTGCACCTGCTCCCTCTCCCGCGCTGTCCACAACTGCCACGTCCGGATCCTCTGTCGCTCCATCTTCCAAACCTTTCTCGTTCTCGACTCCACTTTCTACGCCTGGTACGCCATTTGCGTTTGGTGCGGGTTCACCTAAAGGCGGGGCCACTCCCAAACCTGGAGGAGGTTCGGTTGGGTTTTCGTTTGGCAACAGCCCTCCGAGGAAGGAGACCGCGAGCGCTGGATTTCCGTTCGGATCTATCCCTGCCTCGACTGGAAGTGGTGCGAGCTCGGCCGCTCAGACGCCCAAGGGAGAACATGGATCTGACGAAGAAAAGCCTAAGGAGACCGAAGGAGAAGGTGGGGACTCTGCCGCCGCAGAGCCGGATGAAGACAAGTCGCAGGCTGAGGGTGCTGGAGAGGAAAATGAGGATACGCTGTATGCTGCTCGCGCGCGCGTGTTGCGGTTCTACAAGCAAGCCTGGGTCGGCGTAGGTATTGGCAGCTTCAAGATCAAGTATGATCGGGAGACGAAGAAACGGAGAGTTTTGCATCGTCTGGAAGGTACAGGGCGACTAGTTCTGGTGAGTTGCTCTGTCAACCGCTGAAGCTCCCATATTGACTCGAGGACATAGAACGTTCGCATGTTCGAGCAGATGGACCCTGTCAAAGAAACCAAGGCTGTTTTGCGTTTTACTGGCACAGATGACCAGGGACAACTCATGTTGTATCGAGTCAAGGTCAAGACTGAGGACGAGGCTGATGCGCTCTTCAAGTCGTTTACTGATGCCTTGGAGGCAGTCAAATCCGAGGCCTGAGACCGCTTTGCTTTTCGTCTATGCTTCTTGCTTTGTACATGCTCCATATATGCACCTGGATATACTAATACGGTATTTTACAACGGACGAGTGATATATCTTCAATTTTGTAGGGTTCAGTCTAAATCGTAGAGAGTTGAGATATGAATCAAAGAAGGCATCTCGTCATAGCCGCCTTCTTCCGAGTCGCTTCCATCCATGCTTCCTCCCTCGTCCTCGTCCTCATCGTCTTGGTCCTCATCTTCATCCATCTCCTCGTCGTATTCTTCATCGTCTTCATCGCCTTCATCGTCTTCGTCACCATCCTCGTCTTCAGGAAACCCAAAGTGGTTACGGTTCAAGGACCCTAGCGCATCGTCCTTGGGGATCTGGAATACATCCGCGATCTTCCACAACCACGTTGGACCAGCAGGGTCGTCGGGCTCGTGGTTGTTGCCTGTCCAGGTTCCGATGAAACCCGCCGCCGAACCAGGCTCTCCTATCTGTACACATACAAAGGCTAATCAACCACGCTGCACGGGCCGCCAAGTTAAATATAGGGGGCGATCTACCTGTACAGCTTCGGTGACCCAACGATCATCGTTCTCGTATCTCGTTACCTCCAGTTGGGAAATGAATAAGATTTAGTATTACGATATTTTGCCAAACGAACTTACAAGGTGCCACCGGACGTACCCGCTAGGGGTCATGCATACAAACCCGTGTACCGCGCTGATCATAGTGTCGTTTGCGACGCTGACCCCTTGGAAGTGGAGCCGTGGGCGGTGCTCGAACGGAGCTTCTCCCGGCATGGAGTGGGTGATTCGTAGGACCATTGTGATAATCCTTGTAGCCTCGTTGAACATCGGATGAGTGCTACAAGAGTATCAATACGAGATTGACGTTCGCATACAATCAAGCTTACAATACCGAAGTGTCCAATCCACCTGATGTTCTATGTCCATGGAACTATTGATCTATTGTCAGGATAAGGAAGCTTTTATGTTCGAAAGTTGACCTACGTTGTACTCTGTAGGCAGCATTAGTAGAACCGCACGCCTTGATTAAATTAAATTAAACTTACCATGGAAATCTCGATAATCCATGAAACAAACAATGCGTCTCCAGATGCCCTCTACACCAGCCCAATCTACTATCCCATCCTTCGTGACACGAGACGGATTAGCCTTGCGAGAGATGGCTTCTGCGGGGGCGCTGCCTCTCCATGCCGCCTCGGCACCAATCGGGGGTGTGGGATATGGGTGACCCACTCTCTGTCTTTGATACACATTTGCCGAAATCACCCATTGACATGCAGCAAGATGCACCCAGTTGGGTTGCATGACGCCATCCTCGAGTACGAATGGACCGTGCCATCCCTCGGGCCGATAGTTTCGAATGTTGTAGACGTACGCACGAGCGTTGAGTCGCGCAAGGTCTACTTTGTCTTGTGCGATCCTATTCTGAGCCGCAAGAGTCATGTAATGGACCTGGAGCTTGGCTGTAATCTGTCGGTCGGGCGTAAGGGACTGACGGACGTCGGCATCGTGGAAAAAATGTCTCATAAAGTACTCCGGTGCGAATTTGTCAGGAAGGAGCATCTTGTCAATCCACGATATGTTGCGCGAACGAGGGATTGTAGCTGAGGGTGGAGGTGTTGTGACGAGCAGAGAGAGCAAAGTGGCAATGCTATTGAAGCGACGCAGAGACATCTTGTCGTTCGATTCATCAAATATTTGACCAAAATTTTTAAGAAATTTCTCTGCCTCGGTCCGCCGTTGGGCCTCCTCCCGCCACCGCAACCTGCTATCACTGGTGCCAATTATCGAATGTGATTGTTTCCCTTTGGCGTCTAAGACTGGTAACGAACTACAGAATTCGGGTGTTCTGATAGCCATGACTGTGTAGTCGGCATACTGTGGGTTATCCCAAACGGCAAGAAATACTTCTTGCCAGAGCCATTCTCCTTGACGGTTAACGCAGTTGTGTAGCGCTCGACAGGATTGAGACAATCGCGCGAGAGAGACTGGCGACAGTTTGCAAATGATTATTATAAGAATTTCCGTGGGCAGATCAAGCAAGTTTATGTTTGGTAGTGGCTGAGACGAGCACGCCCTAGTATGTTTAAGCACATCGGAGTCGGTGGACATGACTACTGGGTTACCCATCACCGACGATCAGAGTCAAAGAGGGTCCAATACGAGTGCACGATAGAGCACAGCGCAGTGACGCGGTTATGGCGAGCACAACGAGAAGCAATAGGTACCACCGCCTCAAGCTACGTGAAGCTGACAGAGTTGTGGAGGCCAGTGGGACGCGGGATGCCGGGCCCTTTCATGACGCCAATTCCTATTTGAGGTTGTACGTCAGCCTCCACCTAGGGACCGCATACACCCGGACACAATTTGCACACTTGGATAACTCAAACTCGGACGAATTTTAATCTACTATTAATGTAACATAACTCATGGGAATACGATAGCTTAAGAGGTGCCGCGAGTCCATGAGTAGAAGTTAATCAGATAATGTATATATAAAAGTGTCCCAACACTCAGCAAATAACGCCAAAGATATATGTAAAACGAGTAGTGTGTTCGACCGCATAAGTATAACTATCTATGGTGTTCTAGGCAACTATTTAATAGCAGGACTTTCCATCTGAAGTTGGCGCAAATCCACCTGAACACGATGAAACTGGTGAAAAGGATGAGTAAAAAAAATACCATAGTAACAAGAACATTCACATACCCTGGCAAGTACCAGAAACGCAGCTCACACCTTTCGCGTGAGGGATGCTTGTGCAGTCCTGACCTTGTCCAAGAGAAGGGCAGCCACCGCAAGCTCTCAACTCCTGAAGAGCATCGAGGCTACATAGAGCGTTAGTACTTATCGGTGAACTTCAGAAGAAATATGCTTACCACTCATAATCATTTGTGGTGAGTCCCTTGGATCCATCTACTGGGCATGCGGTATATCCCCGAGCGCAAAGCGTGTCGTTGCGCTTGGTTTGATGGCGCTTGTGCTTGTGGCCGCCGCGTCCATAACCTCCCTGATTGCCGCCGTAGTTTCCATCATTGCCACCGTAGTTCCCACCATTGCCACCGTAGTTCCCACCATTGCCGCCGTAATTTCCGCCATTGCCACCATAAGAGCCACCATTGTTACCACTGAAATCCAATTGATTAGTACCCATGCCACATTTGTTGAGCTGGGCGATGACTTACTAGTTGCCACCGTTGTTTCCGTTTCCGTATCCACCACTATGTATGCTTGTTGGTGTCATATGTGATTATGTAGGAGAAAGCGAACATACCCATAGCCGGGAGGAGTTTGAGAAGGGTGGGCAGGGGTGCTGCTCGTCGCAGTGGGGTTTTCTTCGCAGCAAGAGGTTCCATGCGACCTTTAAGCAGGGAAACAAGTCAGACGTTGCGACATACATAGCTATGAGTCCGTGCGTACCAGCTGTATCCGTCGTTGCAAGTCGGCTCAGGAGGAGACGGGTGACGGGGAACACAGCATCCTTGGTGGTTATCCCAGTACCAGCCGTTGGAGGGGCAGTCACGGGAGCGACTAGAAGGGCTATTAGGACTCGAGTAACACATGTGTTTGACAATGGCTTACGGAGGCTTGGGTGGGTTCTGCGGACCACCGTGTTCAAGGCAGCAGCTACGATCACCCCACTAGAACTAGTCAGCTTGGACTCGATAGAACAAAGAAAGAGAACCTACGAAGAACTGGGTATCCTTGCAGCTGGTGCGGCTTTGGACAGAAGGCTGAGCGGCAACAAAGCCAGCAACAGCTGCGGAAAAGGCAATAACGCTAGCGAACGATTTCATTGCGCAGTAAGGTATTTTTAGCACAAAAAAGAGAGTGAAGAGCTAGAGAGCGTCGGGCAAACGAAGAGGCTGAGGAGAGAGCGAGTAGCTGAAGAGCTGGGTTGGTGACCTCCCACGTACTTGTTCTTATATCCCGCGAAATCAGCCGGGCTCGGCGTGTTGAAACAACGGCAGATCGCAAGGCCACTGCTTCGTTCGCCAGAAGGGTATATGCTATGCACGACCCCGTAACGAAGCTTCTTTCCGACGGGCATAACTTCGCGCGAGAAGTCCGGGCTCCACATCTAACCAATTACATCTCTCCTGTCAGCCTTCTCGTGGATAAAAAAAGGGTCACAGCTCGCTCAGGTGTCGCTCATATTTCGTCCAACCGTAGGCTGTAGTTTGCTGCCGTCCAACTGCTCTTGCTCGCTGCATAGTGCGTCGCTTGCACCAAGGATCGGAGGGATACTCCCGCGCTGTGACGTCACTAATTGGACGCCACCAGGCTTAGTCCATGTACCCCGAAAGTGCTTCTTGACAAGCTGCCTAACGACGGTTTGATAGATCTGTTATTTTTATTAAACACACAAAACCCTATTGAATCCCTATTCACATCTTTTGAACTCCATGCGCATCTTTATCATGGACCTTGAACAATCGACGACCGCGTGCCATCCAGTATGCAAAAAGATAAATGGCATAGATACCGATGACTGCGCACACATAGTTCATGTTGCCTACACACGCGTTAACCCGTGCACATGGTCGGAAGAAGTCTACTCACCCGCTTCAACCGGCTTAACAAACGGAAAATCGTAAAACACAAGCGTAAAGACTGTCCAGCACAGAAGCACGACATTCGAAAATAGTCCGAATCTGCCGAGCCAGAAGGGTCCCGGCTTAATGCTGCTTCGGCCCCGAGCGAGCAGGCAACAAACAGGGATGGCATATGAGATGTACAAGAAGACCAGGCAGCCTGTCACCATGCTATCAAATGTGTCAAATATGTCAGCATGTTGTTTGAGAAGCGAAGAAGTGGTGGCGAACTTGCCTGTTGAATGCGGTTGTCGACGCGATGTACAGACAGCCAAGAACCGCCACCCAGGCGCAGCTCATTATATGCGCGTTGAGAGGGACATCTGTGTAAAGTTTCAGCGAGTGAGGTAACTCATGCAAGCGATATACTCGCCAAGCTTGGGGTGCACTACCGACCAATACCTCGACCCCGGCATTCCACGGTCACGAGCGAACGACCATGCGAGACGCGCCTGCCAGGTATCTAACCACAAGAATCATGACAAATGCGCGCCAGACAGAACCAAGACCACACTTACGGCAAGCAGTTAGACATCCCAACCCGGTCAAGACGATCAAGACTTGGAGGATAATCGCGCCGGCGACGCTTCGAGTGGCTTGATGGTACAATTCGAGAATCGGTACGCCGGTCGTGGTCCCGCTGATGCCCGCTAGGTCTGTCATGCTAAAAAACACGGCAATGCTGTATCCGAGTGTGGACACTAGCCCAATGCCAACTGTCGCGAGTATGCTAATCGGCACCATGCGCTCCGGATGCGGGATCTCCTCAGCCATATGTGTTGCCACATCCAGGCAAGCAAACGACCTGTGCATACAGCTTGAGTAAACAAAAAAAATTGCTTGATGCTTAGACCTACCAGTTGGGGTTAATCAGCCCGACAATAAATGCAATCACGTTGTTTTCCCAACCTGTTTCGTTTACAAATGTTGCAAAAACGAACTTGGCCGACTGCTTGGTCTGGCTGGCGGCTGGAACTGCGATAGTAATAACAAAGCAGGAGATAAGCGATGTCCATAACGACGCAGCCGATATTTTGGGTAATAGTCGTCCAGAGCAGTTCAGTATGAATGCAAACAGGTTGACTAGCTGGTAGGTCACAAAGACCATCCATGGTTGGATGACCCTGAAAGCATATATCAGCTCAGTCAACTTGGGTCACAATGATAAGCACGGTGACTTAAACCTACAAGTCAGGGTGGCCAAGAGCGTACATCCCTACCAGTGAACTTCCCAGGCTCAGGCATACACTCGCACTAGTGAAAACTGCGCCTGCCCACCCAACTGCCCCAGTCAGGAAAGACAGAAGGGGGGCCCAACGCCGTGGAGCAAGCTGACTTGTCCAATAGTACTGGCCACCCGAGTTGGGCATCGCACTCGCTAGCTCCGCCAAGGATATACCAACCCCAGTGGACACGAGTGCGATGAGAATGATTCCATAGATGATAAGAACTATGATCGAAGGCTGTCAGAGTGACTTGGCGCACAAATTTGTTCGGCTGCGCTTACCTGGACCGCCACTGTTCACGCCTGCTATTAGGCCAGCACTGATGCCCCACCAGCTGTTGGTGACACTAAACCCAACACCAAGGACGGACCAGATGCCGAAATTCCGCCTCAGTTGGGGCTGATAACCTTTGCAAATACCAAAATGTAAGCTGGTGAAGACGGAAGCAGACACGAGAAATTACCCATTTCTACGAGTTTTTGCGCGTCCGCATCGTGATCTACCGGAAGGACACTCTCAATTACGCCAGGTGCCTTTTCTGTGCTATACTTGACATGGGCCTCAGACGAGGGAGGGGAGGAACCCATGGTCTGCTGGATCAGCAATGGTCAGGTGGGAAAGTCTAGCAGATTGTGGAGGCCAACCGCGAGCCGTTTATATGGGGGTTCTGAACAGAATGGAGCTTGCCCTGTAGGCACAGAAGCGGGCTCGACCTGCAGGTGATGATGATATGGGTGTCAAGACATTGTCTCGCTTACAGTGCATATATCCTAATATGGAAAGAAAGATGATGCTTCCTGTAGAGTGGAGGCTTGAACCGCAAAGTGGAGGACCATAGATAGCCACGCGACAAGACGTAAACGCGCCAGTAGATGTTCTTATCAGCTGCAGCCGTTATCTCAGTCCTAACCCGGTTTCGGACTAGAGCGGCGCGATTTGAGTTTGCGACGGGTGGAAGGAGCGTACTACGGCTGATTCATGCGGGAAGAACGTTAGTTCGAAGGGGAGTTTTCGAACGCGACGCACAGAGCATGCTTGTATGCACCAACCGGGCCGAATATGACATAGGTCTTTGGGAAAAACAAGATTGGAAGATTTTTCTAGTAATACTAGGGTCGCATAAGAGATGACATGGTGTAATATTGGTATGGTATCAAGTATTCGGTTTGAAGTGGTACTGTGATGGCGCTGCACCAGATGTTTCGGGTTCGGCGCAAATGATGTAAGTGGCCGCCTTGCACGTGACACGACGTTGGTTCCACATCAAACACTACTCGCGCGGCGACAACGGGCTGCGCAGTGGGCTCTCGGTCCACTGCGTCTGATACAGCGAGTAAGCTATAAAATACATATAAATACATATCTCACGAACAGCAACTTTTTGTAGAAATTTATCTGAGATTCTCGTTTAAAATGCCAACAATGTTGATTAAGGAAATGGGCTATGAAAACCAGGTATGTATGCCAGGTTTTGTTGCCATCAAGTGATTCGTCCAACCTACACAACTAGTCTGCGTCTATGAATAACTCGAACGAAGATACATCCCGGGTACACACGCCGACCCCGATTTCGCGGACTTTTCCCCGGCACGAAATACTATCCGCTCCGGTAATACTTCCACCGATTGATGTGACGGGCGCTCCCACCGACTATGACTCTGGAAATGACACCGAGCTAGAAGAAATCTCGAATGCGCAGCCCTCGCTTGGTGCATTCAGTTCATTCGACACACGTCCGACGGCAGCAACGTCTCCTGACTCTAGTATCTTGCAGACTGATCTCGCCAACACTGTTCTTTCTACGTTGTCTCCAAGTTTCTCCAGTCTCCGAAAGTCGATTTCTGCAGACAGACTTACGGCGCGCTCTACACAGACGGTGGTACCCCCACCGCTTGTGCGAACCAAGTCTGAAGGCCCAACTGTTGCACTTTTTGCTTCCATGGATCCCATTAGCGCCCATTTTACGGAACCTCTGTTGTCATCTGACCGGGCAACCAAAATTCATGCTCGAGCTGCTGGAAACAACACTCGCATGGATGTGAATGCCCTTCTGAACACGTTCTGCGGCGACCACGGCTACTTGAACCGTTCGGACGTAAGTGTTATTTCATACTTGATATATTGCTTCATGTGTTCATGGCCCTACTAGGGGTCTATTTACGCCAGCGATTCTGAAAGCAACGATGGCACATTGGGCTCCAAAAGAAAAGCGGTAGGGACCCTCGACTCTCTATCACTGACCGATGACGAGTCTCTTGAACTGCTTGTCAAGGACAAAGGCAAAGTAAGGGTACATGGGAGCGTAGGATATGATAGCGACGGCGTTTATTTGTCTGCAGCCAGCGACACAGATCCATCTCCCAGCACCTCAATACATCGTTCTCGACGCCTGAACTTTGGTTCGAGCGAGAACACAGATGAAGAAGTCCGCTACGATACTGTGTCTGAAGGTATATCAGACAGCGAAGACATCGACATTTCGCCATACATACCTGCAACGACTCCTCTGCCACCTCTCCCCCCACCTACTGTATCTCGTTCGCGATCCTCAAGTAGGTCATACCCTTCAGCTCCACCCGAAAGCAACATCCCTCCTGTTCCACCTCTACCAGCGTTTGCCATTCTTGGAGGTCGAACGCGAGCGTTGTCTTCACCTCGGTTACTATCAGACTCTAGCCCTTCTTTGCCACCGCAAGACCAGCGCTCTCTCCAAACGCCTACGCCTACTCAACCCCCCAGCGCAGCACTACCGCCCACTCCTTCATCTGCTAGCATCAGTAGCAACACTAGTTTCTCTTCCATGTCAATCGACCCTCGGTTGGGGCCTTCTCCCTCAACCGTTCCTCTCTCGCAGCCCCAAAAATCTAGACAAAGATCTGTATCTGAATCTGGGGGTGGTTCTGGGTCCGGGAGTGGTTCCAATTCCCGCGGCCGTTTCCACCAACTTGCCCAAGTCCTCCGGAAATCACCCAGCGTATCTCCCGGGCGCGGCATAGAGCACATTAAACCAGTCCCTGGAAGATCCAAGGATCGACCAAAGTTTACGATTGCGTTTGTAGGCTCAGCTGGTTGTGGTAAAACGACGATAATCGAAAAGGCATCTAAATCCGCAAACTCGAGGTTTAAGCAAGAGACAACAAAAAGAAATATTTGTTACGGAGGAGAAAAGCTGACCGGTGCGTTTCTTTGGCCATATTCGCCTGCATTTACCAACTTGCTTTCTAGTTGAATTCCGGGACGTCGCGGTTGTTGTAGATAAGACTCGAAATACAGCACCCGTTAGCACGATTGAGATTGATTCTGCGCCGCTATTAGGTGCACTCGATCGTGGGTGCGAGTTTTGGCCAGAGTCGCTACCCGGAATAGATGGGGTGGTTTTGTGCTATGATGCGTCTAGTGAAGGCAATGAGGGCGGAAGCTTCAGTAGCATTGAACGGCTAAATAGTAAGCATAATACTTGGTTGGTTGAATCACGTTGTATAGACCTTTTTATAGACGCGTTTGCTGCTCGGCGATACCCCATTATTTGGGTTGGCTGTAAAAGTGATTGGATTCGCCAACCTAAAAAAGACAACGGCCAGCCGTCGTCACCTCGTGTCCTTCCCGAAGGGATCGTACCGCCGCACGAAGTATTTATCAAGGCCAGGGAAGCCCACACGGGGCTGATCGAGGTTGCTAAAGGCTCTAGTTATGGAAAAGAACAAATGCGGAATTTGTTTACGTGGATGTACAAATCGGCTGCACGACTGCGACGTAAGTTATGTACCTATCCAGAAGTAACCAGCTTACGTTGCGTCAGGCGAGCGGGAAA
The DNA here is from genome assembly GCA_016906575.1 of Ceratobasidium sp. AG-Ba. Lineage (NCBI taxonomy): Eukaryota > Fungi > Basidiomycota > Agaricomycetes > Cantharellales > Ceratobasidiaceae > Ceratobasidium > Ceratobasidium sp. AG-Ba. The sequence continues at coordinate 2,270,239 of CP059613.1, read as the reverse complement.
AGCAACAAAATACCTGCAACGAGTGCCTTAACCATGCTTCACCAGAGGTCTTAGATCGCAGGCCGTCTCAAAAAGCACAACGCCAGGTCTTTGCCAAACCGCCAGACCTTCCCGTGCTCACAAATCCGTCCGAACCATCCTCAACGCCTCACACAGATGCACCTGTGTCCCCCACGTCTCTTCCACTCCCTCGATCGCCCATGACCCGGGCACGGTCAATAAGCGATCTTCTTAGTCAAGAAGCGCGCGACCGAGTTGCAGAGACGTCTGCGGCAATCCTTCGGAAAGCAAGTGCGACTGTGACTGCTACACAACTGCCTCGTAATACGGATGAGCCGAGTGAACGCAGCCGAGACACCGAGCGGGCATCTACGCCAGTGCCAGAACCTGAAACTGAGAGGGACTCGCGAAGCGGCGAAGCAGCAAACAACACGAGCATAGTTATTCTCCCACCAAGACTTAGGATAGACCCGTAAGTTGTGATAATTGTGTGTGTATATTCATATGATCTTTACCTTTTCACGGCGCAGCTTCGCCTTTATGACACTCGACGACATGATCGTCCGGCTTTCAGGGGGCAAGGTCCCAGGATATGGTAGGCTCTACATAGTTCGGTTCCTTTCGCCACGCTAATACGCTCAAATCGCTAGACATCTTGTTCAATCAAGACTTTATGTTGACCTACCGACGCTTCGCAACGCCGCGGGAAGTCTTGCTCGCGATGATACGTCGTCTACGCACGATAACATATAACGAGGAGATGCGCCGTGCAGTCCTGATCCTTTTCGACTACTTACTTGATTGGACCTATCAATACCCTGAAGACTTCGCAGCACCAGGTGCAATGGCTCCCTTTGAAGTACTAATCCGGTGAATACACATTTAAGGTGGCTATATGACCTTAAATATCTAAGATTCATAATGCAGCATGTTTCGAGACAGTTATTCTCACCAAGGCGCACCAAGTAAGTCTTTCGTCTGTGTTTCAGGTTGGGGTCCATTGACCAAGTTTTCCCAGAGCTTAAAGAACGAACCGAATTTCTTCAATCCCAAACAGACGATGTAACTGATTGGGCAAAACCAGAAACTCGATTTACAGAGGGAGACGACTCCGATGGTGAGGACCTGGACAACCGTTCGAATAATACCGAGCTGCGCGCGCAACCAATTGGTTCGATCAAGGTCTCCGTGAGCACGAGCGTTGACGTCACACCAGCTCTTGAGCTCGACCTTGAAGCGGCGAACGGATCCAATGTGTCAAACAATGAGCCTCCAACAGCTGGGCTCCGGCCCAAATCCTTCTTCCTTCGTCGCAATTCCATGGACCCAGCGCCGCCACTCACAATGTCAGAAAAGGACGAGCGTGAGCTCCGAAGGTTGGCTAAGACTGTTCTGAGTATGGAACCTGAGTTATTCGCGGAAGAGATCACACGAGAGGACAAATCAATATTCATGGCTCTGAAGGTCTGGCGGCTATCTTCGGGAAACGGGAGCTATATAAACTTACACTATGTAACTAGGCCCGAGATTGGCTGCGACACGCATACACAACACGGCGGGACCGCGATCCTGCCGTGCATCCCCTGGACCGGGCCTCTTATCGATTCGAGCGTATAGGCCACATGTGAGTTTGTTTGTTTTGTTTAGGTGCCAAGCTGAATTTGCCTGGTAGAGTCGCTTCTCTAATTCTCATACTCAACAAAACACGACAGCGCTCGTATATGTTCGAGTTCTGGATTAAAGTTGCAACGTTCTTGCGGAGTTACAATAACTTTGCAGCCTTGCACACCGTAGTGGCTGCCATGGACAAAGTATATGCGGGAAGCGACGGAGCTGAGATCGAACGGTTTGTACATGCTGGAGATTTAGACTGGAACAAGTTTCTAAGGTTAGTTCGTACGTGGGCTGCGGTTCGTCTATTGACACCTTTGGGTATAGCATGCGTGTTCTGATTCTTAAATCCAACGGTGGCGCATACAAAACCGCCCTCAAACACGCATCGCTTCCCTTAATCCCTACAATGTAAGTCGACGTTGTTATCCTTGAGTTTGTTTGTTTAGTTCCGCATCCAGGGCGATCCATACAAGCGACATTGTGCGTGTGATGTCGAACCGGGACTACAAGGAGGGAAACCCCCAACTCATCCATGTAAGATTGCTTACTGCTCCTCCCTCTTAGCACTGCTCAATAGGTTCCCTCGTATTAGTGGGGGAAATTCCAGATTATTGCACGGATTGCAAAGCAAATGCTTGAACTACAAGGCCGCATTCAACGAACGTCCGCATACAACTTTCAGCCACACCCCGAGGTTGCGCAGATACTGCGTGATATAAAGCCGATGTCCGAAGAGGTATTTATAGTTTGTTGCTGCTTGTGCAAGACTTTTGAGGCTGTACCTCTCTTCGTTAGATGATTGTAGAGAAAACTTACCCGCCGCTGGAAGACCTCCCACCTCCAAAACCTGGCAGTGCCTGGAGTGCGCGTGTGATTCGCAAGGTCCTCAAATAGATTTGTATTTTGTTCTCGTGCTTTCAACGAACTTGTTCTCTTGCATTACTTTGTTCTCGAACACAATTGCTTTCGGTTCACACAACAATTGTATCACTTTGCCATGCATATCATATTGATTTGTATATAGCTTCTTTTCTACATGCACACTGCACCACATTGATGTTAACATTTACATTTCACAGATGCCTGATCTACAAATTAAATTTTGCCTTTAAGCGTGCTAGTACCTCCTCCTAAGCCTGTGACTTCCCCCCGAGCCCACTGAGAAATCAAAACACCAGCAATCGCGCTCTTGGGAGGTACGCGAAAAGCGGGAAGATCACTTGGCGCTTGCGGCTCAGCTCCTGCGGTGGCCGTCTTCGTAGACTGATCTTGCGCCTCATCAAAATTCTTATACTCGCGGCGTCGGATGTTCGTGCCTTCCGGATGTGCAAGTACTGCTAGCACCTCCTCTCGAGTGAACCATTTCGCATCTAGCGAGGCACGAGACAAATATTTATAAATCCGGGCATGCGGGACCAGGCAACCGACACAAACAAACCTTCTAGCTCGTTGTCGAGATCAGTGCGGATAGGCTGAGAAGAGTCTGCGCTCGCGTAACACCCAATCATAAGATTCGCAGGGTAAGGCTTTGGACCAAGGGTCAAAGGGAAAGGACGTGTGAGGCATGGCAGAGAGAACAGGAAAGATACTGCGAATCACGTACCCATGGTTGGCCGGAATGGTACCGTACCGCATGCACCCGTACACCACTCTCTTCCCATATCTCACGTTTCACTGCATCTTCGAATGATTCTCCAGGCTCCAGAAAACCGGCAAGGGTAGAGTAGAAGGCTAGTGTATAATAGGGAAATTAATTATGAACTGAAATAGTTAGACGTGAGCTCACCAGATGGAAACTTTTTCTAGTATTCATTTTCGGATCAGTGACATAGGATTAAATATTCCCGCATACACGCTCACATTACGCCCCAATAAAATCCTGTTTCCAGTCTCGTCCAATACCGCGGTTATAACCACGGCGTCGGTACGTGGATGACTGTCGTGCTAATCAATCATTTCAGTCAATAATTTTCAGTAAAATGTGACATACACATAGTTATTCAACCCCACACTATATCAAGGTACACAAACCTGAGTCCTGGCCTAACAGTGCTTGGAAACACTCACGAGGATGGACAGGGCCGTTTGTCGCCGTTTTCAGCCCAAGGCAAAAGTGACGAGCATCCCAATTTCCAGCCCGCCCAGAGCGAGTAAGTTCGCGACCCACATGCGGGGCAAAACTGCAGAGTTGGAAATAGATGTTAGAAGGGTGGCTAGTGCTACGTGCTGGGGTGTGCGCTCACTTTGCGACGCCCAAGCCAATCAATCATGGTGCGCCCTAGGGAGAACAGACCTGCATCTGGAGCCGGACATGGGAGACACAATAGACAGCGATCAGACACGCAATGCAGTGCTCAAAACCTCATGTATACATCGAGGCTTACCGAATGGGGTCCATTTAGCCGTGGCAGACCGCGGCTCTGCAAATTCAAGCTGCTGTGCTGAAACGCGACTGAGCAAGTCGCCGAGCGCGATGTCAGTCGCATCGAACGCAAAGTATGGTGTGCCATGAATATCTTCAACTTTGGTTGGATTCCGGAATTCGGTTGAGGGCAGGCTCAATTCAGATTCAGGCTCTTGCACACCGAGAAAGACGAGATTCGGACCACGCAGACGTGCACTCTCGAGGGGCTTGGTGTCTGGCGGGGCGTGTTCCCCTGGGTTCTGGCCTTGGCCGAAGAACGGTTCGTCCCCCAGCACGGGGCGAAGATCGTCAGTCGTCAGTTTAGCCAGTGTCTTCAGACCACCCTCGGGCTGGACCGAGACCAGGGGCTCGCCCGCTTTGAAGACAATGCATCGTGTCTGCGGACTTTGTAGTGCGGTCGAGACGAATGTGGCGCTGGCGGGGGAAGTGTGATATGTACAAGTAATGTTTGGGGTTGTCCCCTAGACTTACTTGGGGCGAAGCCAGGAAAGTCGGTTCAGCGTATTGCCGCCGTAAAAGTGAACGCTGGGTGTCATCAGTGGCCGGGGCCATATAGCCTCAAAAGGACCTACTAGTTCTCCCCCATATATGTCGAGTCTATAGTCTCTGATGAACGGATTCTAATCTGAACAGCGTGACGCACAAGAGATCGTACGGGACGCCAATGGAGAGTGCCAAGTGCTGGTAAGAACGACGCTCGGGGAACGGGCATAATATGCCCGGCGTCGGGTGCAAATAAATGACGATTTCACTAGATATCCGATAACCGTGACAAAGCAGCCTCCACCCAAGATTGGTAACCGCATACATGCAGAGTCCAACACTCTAATAATGATTACTTCCTCCCGCTGACCCTTTTCTTCCCAGCGCCTTTGGGAACCTTGGGTTTTAGCTTCTTAACGCCCTCTCCTTTTTTAGCCCTCATCCCCTCTCTCGCACCCACTCCCCTGTCACCCAAATCGCGATCGAATCCAGCCATCTTGCTCTTTTTCTTTTTCTTCTTGTCCTGCTTGTCTCGTACTAGCTTGCTGGGCTTGAGCGGTTCACCGATTTTGCCAGGCCGTTGAGCCCGCTTTGCGTTACGGACAGCAGCCTCAGTCGCCCGTGTGTCGTTGAATTCAGCGTCGGCCTCGCGTGCGAGCTTGCGTCGCTTAGCGCGTCTTGTGAGCCCGGAGAATTTGTCTCGTCTGGGTTTCTAAAGGGGCATAAGCACATTGTAGGGACTCGTCCGGAGCTCCACAGACCTCAGATTCGGCTTTCCCCTTCTCTTTGGTGATCCTTTTATCGTTTATCGCAAACCCATTTTGGTATTGTTGTTTACTTATCGCTGAAATGAAACGTATCAAAAGTTTAGGTGAGATTCCGAAAAGTGCCTGGAGGCCAGAACGCTTACCCGCGGCTTTCTCCTTTTCTTTCTCCGTCTGGAACCACGTTCGTTTGGGACGGCTAAAAATCTCCTCTTCGTGCTCAATCATGTTTTGTCCTTTCTTGAGTTCCATCTCGGCTGTTCGAATCTACCGGTCCGTAGGTTAGGCCCAGTTCGACGATCCGATGCAGAAGGAGCGCACCATCTTTTCCTCCTTCTCTTCCTTGAGCACTTCTTCCACTTCAGATTTTAGACTATCCAGCTTCTCCACCATCTTGGAGACCACATCTGCTGGGACAACCCGATGCCGGATCTTGTCGGCTTCACTTCGCTTGATGGCTGCTTTGAGCATTTTGCGATCCGCTTCGCCTACGAGCGTGATAGATCTGTATGCGTGCATTCAGCATACAAAGACAGAAGAACCATGGCACATAAAGCGAGACAAACAGGGACAGAAACCGTGCTCACCTCCCTTTCTTCCCCGCTCGAGCAGTGCGACCGACGCGGTGGACATACTGCTCGATCTGGCCGGGCATGTCATAATTTATGACTGTCTCGATCCCTTGGATGTCCAAACCGCGCGAGGCAAGATCTGTAGCAAGAAGGTAGTCTGCTTTTCCAGAGCGGAATTGGGTCAATGCATTGAGGCGCTGTCATATCTGTATGAATATATGCACTTCTATCGATATGGCGGCACATACCTGATCTTGCGTGAGGTCGCCGTGTAGTTCCAGTGCTCTCAGCCCGCATAACCCAAACAAAACTCGCATCTGATGAGCCAGCTTTTTGCTCCTGAAAAAAATGATCACGCCCCGTTTGGCTGTGCGCGAACAAAGCGCAACGAGTAGTGCAGGCCGTTCGGCCTCTTTTCCCGCTCGAACGCGGACAAACTCTTGTACAAGTCCTCGGGCAGTCTGTTTCTTTGGATCAACAAACAATCGGACAGGTTGTCGAAGCGAAAGCCTGATGAGTGTCTCAACGTCGTCGGTCATTGTCGCTGAAAAGAGCATAGTCTGGCGTCCAGCCGGACAAGACTGAACGATCTCCTTCAACTCGTCCGCAAACCCATCCGAAAGCATTCGATCCGCTTCGTCTAGGACCAACACATCCAATGCATCGAGCCCAAACGAGCGCGAGTTGCGCAGGTGGTCAATTAGACGACCTGGCGTCGCGATGACCATGTCTGGACGAGTCCTAAGAGTGGCTTCTTGTGCCTTGAGTGATAGACCACCGACAATGAGTGCGGACCGAACATCGGTAAACCCTCCTAGCTTTTCAGCCACTGCATGACATTGGACAGCAAGTTCTCGGGTAGGGACAAGTATGACTACTCGGGTGTGGGCGTCTCGAGATCGATGGAGCAATCGCTCAAGAATAGGGATCATGAATGCGGCTGTCTTGCCCGAGCCGGTGACTGCTCCGCCAACAATGTCTTTGCCGAGCATTGCGACTGGAATGGTGGCAGCTTGGATGGGCGTTGGAGCATGGAACCCAGCCGAAGTGAGAGCTCGCAAGAGTGGCCGAGAGAGGTTCATGGTCGTAAATGATGTATGGGCTGGTGCTTGGTCGACTGGCTCTGGAGCAAAGTAGGCTGCTTTCTGAGCCTTTTGGGCTGTGGTTTCGATATCCGAGTCTTCAGACGCCGATTCATAGTCGTGTTCAGAATGTTCAGAGGCGGATGCTGTATCTTCGTCGTCTGAAGTCAGCGGGTCGTCGCCTTGGTCATGGTCGTTGGCTGAGCCACCAATAGCCGACTCTGAGGGGGGATGAAATAAAATGGAACTGTAAGCAACGCCAGAGTGCGTACCTTCGTCAGAATCCTCCAGTTCGTCCTGCTCATTGCCTTCCTCATCTTCGTCCTCCCATTCGTCTTCAGACTGGTCTTCATCTCGCTTTCGTTTGGTCCCAGCCTGGGCCTTTAGTCTCCGACGCTCAATTATATCATCAACCGAGATGGGCTCCTATACTTGACGCAAGTCAGCACGACATTCGATCAGCCGCAAGCGACAGACCGGTTTGGAGCCCGACTTGACGACGTCCGAGGCGTCCCATGCGTCGAGTAGACCGACTAGTGCCCCGCCCGTGACATCAAAGCTAAATTTGGGATCTAGCGCAGGCTCGTCGTCGCGCTGGTCGTGCTCGTCGTCCGAGTCGATGGTCATGACATAGTCGGCCATGGTGGTGGTTACAAACAAAAATTAGGCATGTGGCTGTGCTATGATTAGATTAGGGGCTCGTCGAGATCACGCCAGTTGACGCCAGCACGAACATCACTTGTGATCTTCAACGACGATGGGAGTGCTGGCGGGCGGCGCATTTGGCGAGCACGCGATGTACAGTGTCGGGGGTGGCGCACGTGTGGTAGCGGAAGCGTGCTGCCCGACGATGGACCTGGCGGTGGTGGTGTCGCGCAGCCCCGACGGCGGCGACCGACTCGGGCTGTGGCGGATGCAGGGCGGCAGGGTCTGGGACGTCGCGCCCGCCGACCACACGCACATCACACACCTCGCCTGGAGCCCAGACGGTGCGCACACACCACCACGCGGCCTCATGTACACTCACTCTGCACAGGTCTCGCCGTCCTCTGCTCCCACCACCCCCCCAGCCTCTCTCTCCATTCGGTCCACGATGGGTCTACCATCCGACACCTTGCTCTCCCCGACGACGTACAGTCTCTCGCCGCCGTCTGGTGGCTTGACCACGACGGGCAGCCTCCCACAGACGAGCTTGCAGATCTTATGCGCCGCGGCCCAAATACGGTCCGTCGTTCTCACCTCTGCTTGCTTGTACTTATATCCTCCAAAGCCAGGCTCGGCTCATTCGCTTCTCGCACGGCTCCCGCTCCTCGACCCGTACAAGGATCTAGCGCCAAGGTGGGCACTGGCTTTTTTTCGCATTAATTCATCTTACATGCTAGTAGCAAACCTGCAATCGGCATCGGCGCAGCCACTGCTTTTGGGCTCCCAGAGCCACCCAAACAAAAATGGTATGAGCCTAGCCCAGTCATTCGAAGCATACCCACGCTTCCGCTGGATCTCGAGTCGGCTTCAATTGGCGCCTCTGATCGCGCTCCAACCACCTCGCGGACGCGTGACGCAGCACGAGCAAAGACAAAGGACGAAAAGACAGATCCCAATGCCGGTACCCTCGTGGTTGTGGCAGACAGCGCCGGCAGACTTCACCTCTACCTCGACGGAAGTTACCCACTCGGCTCGCTCCAAATCGCAGATTCGGGCGGCGCCGTGGCACTCACTAAACGCACCTCGATCACCTCGTTTTCAATTCATCCTGTGGGTCAGACCACGTCTGTGGCCCCGGCCCTGGTCGACATCCCCATCGCCGTCGAGGCAGCCACGCGCAACGTTGCCCGCGCCTCATCAACGATCCGGGCCCTCCTAGACTATATACACCTCGGCATCGAGGAGTTAGCGCTGGTCTGGAACGGCCACCAGGATAAGGATGGTGTCAAAGACGCGGGCAATTACTGGGCAAAGCTCATACAAGACAAGAAACGCATGCTCAATGACCGTGAGCGTTTCACATATCTGGCTTGCGCATGTTTCTCATATTGTTGCTGTGCAAGGCGTTACACTGGGTCCCGTGTCCGAACTCACGCTATTGCTGCTTACGGGTCGTGCCACAGATTCACTGCAAGATTTCCTGGGCGGTGGGGGAAAACTCACCGATAGGGTAAGCAATCCAATCTCGGTTTCCTTCCCGGTTTGTTCAACGCGACTCGCCGGAATAGAGTGTCAATCATTGGGAACAGATGGTATCCCATGCGCTGATCAAAATGCGAGATTATGCAGGGCGGCGACTGGCTCCCGCCGCAGAGCGTCTCGTTGTGGTACTCGAAGAAATCCGTGGCTGGGCCGCATGGTCAGTATCAGCCTGATGGTGCATGTTAGAGTTTCCATCTAGTCGCCCCTTGGGTTTCGTCTCATCTCTCCTTGCCTTGCGTTGACCGGCCCCCTTTAGGCCCGACCGATATGACTCGTTCCGCTTTTCGCCGCGCGCGATCGAAGATTGTTTGCGCCGGGCGCATCGGGTGATCGCATACTCTCAGTGGCTCGCCATTGAAGCCAACGCGGAGCTCTCACGCTTTCTTGAATTCATGAAGTTTATCCGCAGTGGTCAGTCTATCATGAACCAATCGGTCGTTTACTCTGCTCGCGACTCACACACGCCCACCGCGCCATTTCCCGACGAATTCCGCGCCTGTACCTCCTGCTCGCATCACTTGACTCCGCATCTCACGCTCCGCGTGCTCCGCATATAGAGATTCACAAAGCATCGGACCCAGACGCCAACGCACGCGCTCCAGGCTCGGCCCAGACCCAGTTCGATGTACTCGAGGCGATGGATTACATTGAGCACGGGTTTCTCGACAGCCCACTGACTGCCTGGTTCAATGGGCCTATGCCTCGCACCTATCCCGGTGAGTCCCGGGGCGAACGGCTGTCGTTGGGCGCATTGACCGCCGAGGCGCGCCGGACTTTGGATAGTGTGACCGATGCGACGGTTCCGCCGGCAAGTTGTCTCATCTTGACGATCCTTGTCATGTGTGCAGCTGAAACAAGACCCTTGTGCTCTTTTTGGAATCGTTATAGGGGGAGAAGGAGCAGGAGGCCAACGCGAGGTCGAACCGAAGCTTGCTTTCCGAGTATCCGGAGCGTAACCTACTCGCCCTGGTGGGAGATCTAGCGCAACGATGCGCAGACTTGTGCGGCGAGGCGGCGGGCGCGACGACCCGTCACGCACGTGTGGTCAGAGCCGACACGGGAGCTCTCGGCGGAAACAGAGACGAGGGCAAGGGGGTGTCCCACGAGGACAAGTCTCAGAAGGCACCACGCGAGCGGACCGTTACAAACAAAGAGGGGGTGAGTTGTATATATGCATTTCATTATTGTTTTGATGTTTGCATTTGGATGATCGCGATCGGGACATCTGAGATTGGAGTGTTTACCTTGTCCTACCTCGCTTACACATGACTCTAGGAAGCAGGCTGGGAACAGTTTGTAGCAACATCGGTCCATCGAGCAGACAACGCGTATCGTGAGTTTGTCTTTTCTTTTTCGAGCGTTCCCGGGTTGATGATGTGTTTGGACCACTGTGGCGCGCTGGTGACATTACGGCCGTTCGGCGTGCTCCGGGCTCAGTGTGCCTGCTCAAGATCAAACATGGGCATGAGGCCACGGAAGGCAGGCCCGAGCTGGTGGAGGCCGCGGTGATGGAATGCGCGGCGCGAGCGCGAGAGGAGTCGGAGGAGACGCTCGATCTGGAAATATTGGACCTGGAGTTCTTTGACGACGATGCGCTTGTGGTTGTAGTGCGCACCAAGGAGCCGCAAGGTGCGCCAGAGCCGGTTTGATTTAGACCACAGAAGACTGATCGCAGATTGTTTCAATTGTACATGTCAAGGTAGGGCCTTTATTGCGACGGTCATGTACAGGGACGTGGAGTTCTTCAAAGCGGTAGCCGAAGACGATCGTGTGTGCCGTTCTTGGGAAACATGGGTCCAGTGGGCGATAGACGAGTACCAAAGCGGCAGGGTGCGTGTTTTCATTTAGCGGGGATCTGGGCGCGAACTGAGAGATTCCGGATAGTTTTCTGGGGCGCCCGTTCCGATTGAGCGGTCACGGGAGCTGCGTGCATGGAGCGGCGGTGGGGCGCAGCTGGCGGTCAACGGCCGGCGCGGGCGGCGGATGGCATGTGTGTTGGACGAGTCGGGTGTGCTGGAGGTGCTGGACATGGAGGGCGGCGACGAGGCAGAAGAGGCGGACGAGGCGGACTCGGGGTCGGGAGGCAGTGACGGATGATGCTGGGTGGGTAGCCTCGCGGCAGTCTCGACCCTACTGAGTGCGCGAGCGATAGATACAGCAAAATGCATAGTTCATTTCAGCGATGCGGAGGCAGCCGCGCGTGTGTGCATGTGCATATAGTGAGTGAGAGCGGCCGCAGCAGCACGGAGCAACGGGCGTAGCGACGCGAGCGCCGGCATGAGTGTGTGCATGTGTGGTGTGTGTGAGGGGGGAGTGTATGCGGAACTCAGGGTCTCGACCGGATATTCGGGTTGGACCCGCGTCCATTCCATACACGGGAGGCTTCTTGAGACGGCCTGCGATTGTCACTCCTCATGTCGTTCCTCGCCGCGCCTGATTAGGTGGATCAGACCAACGACGCCCCCACTAGGTTATCCGCCTCGTGGCTCTTTCGTTTTGCACAAATCCCCGCGCGAGCGACTGTGTCCAGCACCCATCCCCTCCCGCCATGTCCCAGCCGCAGCCCGCCATCGAAGAGGCCGACCTCTCTCCCACCCAGCTCGCTGCCCTCCGCCGCAAGAAGAACGCCGACGCTCAGGCTGCGTTCCGCTCGCGCCGCGCCAACTACATCGCCAACCTCGAGGAGACTGGTGCGTCATTCCATCTCGCTCGGCTGATCCATCTGACTCATTTGTCTCAGTCACCCGTCTCGAGTATGTCGTCCGCCAGCTCCAGGACAGCTGCCGCGAGGCCCGCGACGTCGCTGAAGAGACCAAACAAGAGAATCTCGAGCTCCGGGCGACGATCAACTCGATGCGCCAGGCCGAGCGTGAACGCGAGCGTGTCTGGCGTGCGCTCAACAACCGCACCAATCCCCAGCAGTCGCTCTCCGATGCGTCCTCGGACACCGATGGCTCCCTCGTCCCAGCCTCGGTCTCGTCTTGCCAACAGACCCTCAACGGGATGGTCATGCACGACAATGCTGCCGCCACCCACAACATGATCGAGTACCAGCAGCGACTCGGCTACCCCCAGCCGGGCGAGCTCCCGGTACACCAGCTCCCTTCGCCTGCGGATACGATGAACGCCCTCCCCGGCTATGACGCATATGGCAGCACCCAGAACATGATGATGTCTAGCTCCAGCTATTCAGTCTTCTCGAGCGAGCCCCAGCACCACGGCCACGATGGCCAATGGTCCGGCTCATCCATGCACAGCAACGGCTACATGGACAACATCGACGCCGACCCTGCGCCAATGACCTGCTCGCCCGGCTCGCAAATCATCATCCCCGAACTCACGGAAGATGGCACCATTGAGCAGAACGCCATGGTCCGTTTCCATGATTCTCCTTCGCTCGCCGCCACGTTCGATCCTTCGGTCGCCATGCGCCACCCAAGCACGCCAGCCTCGGACCACAGCATCATGGAAGCTACTCAGACTGCTTCGCCGGATCCTCAGACTCCGCGCCGACTGACCCGTTCTCGGGCCCAGTTCCGTCGCACCCAGTCCGGAAGCGACCCGTACCCGACTCCAGGCTCCAGCGCCGATCGCGAGTCCCGGCGTGAGCGCCGCCGTGCCCGTGACTCCACCCCCGATGGGCCAGCCTTTTCGGACACCCTTGCGGTGATCAAGGCTCAGGCATTTGGAACCGCCCGCAAGACCCGCACGCGCGCCAACCGGGGTGTGTCGGAACATGCGGCTCGCGTCGCGATGGAGGTCCTCGAGGCCCGTGGGCTCTCGCTCGGAGTCTCTCTCGACGGTGCTAACGAGCGGCGGCGAAGGCGGAGCACCCGAACTTCCGAGTCGGACGAGTAATCGAGATTGATCTGCTTTCCTTTTTCCTTTTCCTTGCATGTGCTTTCTTGTTTGTTTTGGTGTGGGCTCTCTGTTTGCTGGACTGCTGCTTTCTCCTCACGTCTCCAATCTATGTATTGACCCGATTTTTGGCACTCACTGTCTCCATTACCCGGCTTGTCTCCCTACTTTGCATTTTGCTCCATATCTCTTACCCACATCCTGTACAGTTGTGTTTCAATCGGGTCTATACTATGTAAAAGTACTCGTATGTTCTCTCTGACGACCTGCATGCATTTCTGTAGTCTCTACATCTCTGCTTTGTTGCTCTCGCTCTTTACATGCCCTCTTTCCACTTTCCCATGTCCCATTCGGTAGCAATTCATTTCTGGATCAATCTTCTATCTGCGTGTGCCAAATCAATCCGCCGAGCTCCAATGACGAGAACCTGATCAATCAGAAGAGCAAGTTATGCAAGTATAGCCACAAAGATCTGCCGTAGCCACCCACTTAAAACTCAAAACCCCGCACGGCGATCTGCGCCGGTCGTTACTTGCGGAAGGGGATCGCTCGAGTCGTGCATCTAGAAGACAGATCACGATCTACCAGCCTCGAGAAAGCGAATGACGTTTCGATAGTAGAATGTACATAATACGTCCGAGCCTGAAACCATTGCAAAATCCTATTCGTATCGATAATGAACGGCCAGAGGGTGCAGGGTTACAATAGACGATAGCAGATCGCTTAATTACTGATTTCGTTTAGATATGGGAATTTTCGAAAAAAGGCAATGGTCAGAACCTAGGGACGATGCAGAATTGGAAACGAGTAGGCTTTGCCGGCCTGGAACCCAAACGACCCGCTCCTACACAAGAAAACCAAAAATAAAAGCGACGAGGGGGAGAACCCAGGGACGGCGCGTGTCTAATCGGCGTGCGGCCGAGGTCTGGATCGATGTCGTGGTCGCCGAGAGTGTTCTGCATCGTGAGTGGGAAGATCAGATATTGGACGCGTGTGGGGACGCACGGCCCCGTGTTGCCCTCACTCTACTCACGATGGTGATGGCGATAATGAAGCCGTCGATGAAACGGTTGCGATCGTGCTGGAGGTGAGACTCGGATTCGAGGACGTCGCAGGGGCACGCGTCGAGCTTGAGATACTCGTGCTGCTGACATTATTTGTTGCCGGTGTTGATGTTGATCTGCGTGTAGATGTTGTTCGAGTGCTACGAGTTGTTCGTGTGGATCAGTCGCTGAAATCGCACTTTGAATCGCTCGACGTACCTTGCGGTTGACGGGACTTCTGGTGGCAAAGAGTTGGTGATAGGCGAGGGAATAATGGGAGGTCCTGTCTCTTGACCAGCAGCAAAAATAAGTGATACGAGGAATATTAAACACAAAGACGTCAGTCGCGCCTGCATGATGGAGGTTGGCAGGTGATTTTGGTGGGTAGTGCCAAAGCTAATTAGAAGCCTGATTGATGGGATGATGTCAAACGCGCTTAGTCCATGACAAAACAGTTACGAAATTAAGGGCAAGCACGAACGTTCAACACTTGTTGCCGTAGGTTGCATTCTGATCTCAAGCGTAGGAAAACGCAAGAAAATTCTGGTATTTTGTTATTAACGAAAATGCACGTAAAAATCTCTCAATCAGAAAGGCAAGTAGTCTACTGTCCTCATCTTTCACACCACAAAATCTCCGTTGTACCCTGATCGATTTATTATATACATTCTACCCCATTCATCCTGTATTAGAAACACGAAACAAACCAAAACCAGCAGTCCATATTAGCGCCTATTAGCACGAGCCCGAGTCCCAGACGACGCACCCCGGACCTGTACACCAAGCGTTTTCTCCAAGGCTTTACCCGCAAAGTACCGCACATCCGCATCGGGGTCATTTCGTAGCGTCTCGAGCATCGGCACAATTGATCGTTGAGCGACTTCGTGGCCTTCAGGTGAGCCGGATGCGGCAAGGGCAGCGCCCAAGTTTTCGAGACATTTGGCCACGTTGAATCGGATGTTGGGAATGGGGTCGGTGGCGAGTTGGAGAACGGCTGGGAGAACGCTGTCTCGGATAACCTCGACGTTCAGAGTTGGTGCGATAGTCTAGAGAAGACTTGGTAAACTGCAAGTGGAAACGAACAGTATTCGACGTACAGTGATTGCAAACACGGTGGTCATGCGATGCAAATAGCTATTGTGACCGGCCATTGCAAGGATCTTGGGTACAATCGTTGTCTTTGCCCAATCGACGCCGAATATTTCAGTCAAACGCTTCAAATTGACCGTCGCCGCCTCGCGAATGCTATACACGTTGTCACCCAACCATGACATGCACAAGTTGCTCAACTGTTCGTCAAAGAACGAGACACCCAGCTGCGTAGACAGCAATGGGATATACTCAATGATAGCTTGCCGGACACGCCATTGTTTATCGTCGGCCAATTCGATAATCGCAGGTAGGAGTGATTGAGATAGCATCTCAATGCCGATCACTGTTCTCCCGTGAGTTGATTTGTGCACACGGATAGGGTGAAACAGCTTACCACCAATCACTTGCTCAAGCTTGCCGATCAGGTTCAATCGAACATCAGGGAACTCGTCTTTGAGTAAATGCATGAACAACGGCAGCAAGTGGTCGATTGTTCCCTCCCTGCCGAGCAAAGGTGCAAGCCCAGCTATCTCCTTGCCCAAAGCTGCGCGAACGTGTTGAGAGGTATCTGTCGAAAGATCGCGCACACAGGGTAAGATGCGAGCAAGGATGACATCACGATCAAGCAGCTTGGAGAAACCTGAGAAACGGTCAGTCGACTAGAAGACCGGGTTGGAGCAATGTTTGGCTACCTGGAATCTGGCCAGCAGCCGCAGAGCGCACCTCGGCCTCATTGTCTTTCAAGAGCTGTACAAACGCGCCGACCATCTCATCTCGGACAATGTCGGGGCCAACCACAGAAGCCAGCTACAATCGCCTGATCAAGCTCTGATCTCACTTGTTGGATAAAGTTTCTGGACGAACCTTCATAAAGTGATTGGCTACCATGTACCGAACCCTCCAGCTCTTGTCAGTAACCGCCTGGCGGATCTGAGGGAGCAGCTGGTCCTTGACTTCCGCAGGTTTGAGCTGCTCAGCAATAGCAATGAGAGCCTCCACAGTCAAGAGGCGAACGGAATCCTGGTCGTCGGACGCCAACTTTCGGTAGATAGGCAGCCCCTCGGAAAGCAAATGCTCCTTGGACAGCTTCTTAGCAAACGGCTAATCCCTCCAGTTAGTGTATGATGCGCAACGACTGCGAGCAAACGGGACCCACACCGAGCCCTTTAGCAGCCGCGCGCCGAACCATTGGAGTGTCGTCATGAGCGAGGTTCGAGTAAAGTTTTCGAAGTTCGTCCTTGTGTGACGCGGACAGAGAATATGCAGGCGCGTAGAGCGCGGCGGACGAAGTGCGCGAAGTGAACCAGTCGCCAGTGGAAAGCTTGCGCACGAGTGGCACGAGATATTCTTCCGCCTGACGCGGTGACAGCAATTCGGCGATCTTGTTGATCGACTCGGTAGCCTACGCATAACCATTGAAAACAAAAAGAGCGCGAGAGACACGCGAACTTGGCTGTCAGCTAGTATATTGGCGAGCATTGTGTTGGCACATACCTTGTCGCGTACCAGCGTTTCTTCCATAGTCGCCAATTTCTCCAAAACAGGGAGTACCAAGTGCGCATACTCTTTTCCGCCAATATATTCTTCTATTCCGTTGCCGAGCTCTTCGCCTATCGCAACAAGAACCTCGTCTTCATCGTCAAGCGAGTCCAACAAGAATGGCAGCAGCTCGTCGCGTGCGCGTTGGGGCCCCAGGGCAAGAGCGATCGTCGAAACGCGATGTATGGCATTCAGGCGTAATTGAACATCCTCGGACTTGAGCTCATCCATCAGGATGGCAATGGGATATAGCTCCTCTTGGCCGTGCGGGTCCATGCTGTCTCTGTCGGCAGTGACGCGATAAGCCCAGTGGCGGATGGGCCCAGGGGACAATGTTGCTTACCTCGTCGTAGTCTAATTCGAGAGGGTGATGTAGTGTGCGTAGATGCAAGTCGTAGCAGGGCGTGATAAATTGTAATCGCGTGTCTGTAACTCTGTGGGGTGGGCTCTAGGGTTGAGGTTGTGTGTATTTGTCACATATCCTAAGCGCCCTGAAAGCGCTTGGGCAAAACTCGTCAACTCTTTCGACTCCCACTACGACAGGCCATGTGGTCAGTATTCAAAGACTACATGTCCTAAATCACATAGCTGGCATGTCTTGTTACAAAGAGATAAAATTCAATTTTCGGATATTTGAACGAATTGGCCTCTTCCCTCGGAGTATTCACTCTTGGCCTGTTCAGCCAAATCAAACTAAGAATGTAACTTTGCAAATTATATAAATAAAAACTGGAAACTTGGCGAACATGTGAGTCTTGATGCGACTAAACTCAGCAATAGCTACTCTGCTTCATATTACCACAATTTAAGTACCAGGGTTAGTTACCTGTAAATGCAAATCTAAAAGCAACATCATCCTAATCCATTGATGTATATCAACGTAATACTTGATATGACCGAAAGATCCATCAACTATAGCGTCGGGATTTATGTGCGCCTGTTGATTGTGCCGTACGTCTGGACCTCCAACCGCGTGGAAGCGTTTCGCATAGACGACCAACAAAAGAACCTTCATTTTGTGAGGAAACTCAAGAAGCTGCGCGGAAGGGCGCAGCAAGATCTGCCATCATAATTGTGGGGTCGGGCATGCCTCATTGAGCCAATGTACTATAGAGATTCGTGGAAAGCTGCGTATGGATTTGGATTATAAACCACAACATCGTTAATTGTTTGATTAATATCAGACCCATTGCATGAATAGTTGAATACAAAAATTATCCACTCGTAAGTGGTCAAGCTTGGGGGGTCGGGTGAGTGAGGTGGAGACCACGTACAAGGTTTCCGTGAATAGTTAACACGGCCGTAGCATGAATATATGCGACGGCCAATCAGTATACTAATACCCGGCGAAGCAGATTGTAGCGGCTGTATGCTGATATGAATATATTCTGGCACAGAGCCACAGCGCATATAACTGAGTTTCACGTTGCTGGCGCGACGAGCATTAGAAGGTTGAGAAATGTTTTAGTATTCAAGTTGGTTCCATTTGGGTTTTGTTCACATATACGATAGCCAAATGAAAGAAATAAAGGCAACCCAAAGACCGCGTTAGAAACTGTGTTGCGTGTCTATACAGCCTTGTTATTCTCGTCAACACATATCTAGAATCCGCAACGCTTGGTTCGTGTTTGCAATCAATGAGTAACGGTACTTGCTGGGACCATCGGTCCTCAAGACATCATGAGAGGAGTCGTCAAGCAAACTGGCGAACGGGGAGTGGCAGTTTGAAATTTTTGGGGATGCCCAGTCCCTGTATGTCGGGGAAGACTTGAAAACTGACTTGAAGAACACGTCGAGCTTTACTGACTCGGTAGCTCTCTTGTGGCAGCATTGAAACAAAGCTAGTGCAATAAATCCTACCTAATTTTCTTCGTGGGACATATCTATCACCATAAATCATAGCATCGTGTACTGTAGATGAAAGAAATCGCTGAAGGAGGTGAATTAAAACACCTGTGTGCATGATTGTTGGTATAAAACCCTGGGTTCGCAAACCATGCTCAATCTGAAGCTTATTATTGATTAGGCTAGTCAACATACTGCACAGTAGGTTTAGAGCTCCAAATACCTACCTGGGACTCACCGCGCTTCACATATGGCTAAGCTCAACTTCACTCACGAATCTATCGACGGCATGTAATCGTCTCTATAATTATTGGGTTTCGCCCTGAGAAAAGAATAGCAAAGACCAAAGTAACAGAGATCAAAGTCTGCAACCGCGACTTGGATGCCTTGAATAAGCCATGTAGGATACAGATATAACCTGTAATCAACTTACTTGACTTCCCTTGATATCAGAGATTCCCATTCGTGCATGAGTTAATTGAACGAGTGAGCTGAGTTTAGGAGAGTCTCGCTTAAGCAAGGTAAGTTTCAGCCTAACTCACGGCGAGCCACTTGCCTATAATTCCCTTCTATCTGTTCTTGCCTAGTCATAACACAAGCTTTGTTACTTGAGGGGCTCTTCGATTGGTGTGAAGTTTGGGCTATAGTTCGGAAGTTGCTTGATATCGACTTAGTTGTACACAGATTAGCTAGGCTCGGCCCTACTTGGCGCTGTTGGCTTGCAGCTTAAATTGAACACTTAGGCTTTAGTACAACCTTGTGTTCGCGCTCGCCTGTGTTGAACCTACACTCAATGCTCTTCTTTCGGCTCGGTCATCCTTTTGAAAATTTCCCTATGAACTCAGTCGCCTTGCCATTCGTCGAGATACCTACAGGATACTAAGCTTGTAAGCTAGCACCGGGAGTATATCACGGGGGGCACGGCCAACGACGTGATCGCGCTCAGGACAAACTGTCAGGATGTGTTTTTCAGTATCAAGTGGTTAGCTATGCCTACCTTGTGCAAGTCGATCAAAAGTGCTCTATCCCCGGCCCGCATCGTGGTGAAGATGCGCTCTCATTCACTGGGGATCCTCTCATACTTGCTCACCCGCGCTTTCTTTTTCTCTTTGTATACGAGGGCCGCAGCCAAGGCCTCAAGAAGAGCTAATACTGAATTAGCATGCGAGTTGACTCGACTAAACTTGGTTTTTTGCCCAGCAGTCGGTATCTTGTATGTCCCAGTTTTGAAGGGATTCTACAAAGAGATCCGTTCTGCGAAATACCTCGAGGAACATATCCTTTCGGTAGCATGGAGTTAATTCTGACTTTTGAGATCAAGTTCGCTGCCCGTCTGTTCAGCACAAGTTCGGGCCGCCGTCTTAAAAACCCATTTCTCCAAGAATGAACAGTGTATTCTGAGAAAGTAAATACTCAACAGCACCATCATGAGCTAGCGTATTATCTGAACCAAGGACCAAGCCCTTGTCGCTTAAGTAAACGCACAGACTCAGTAATATACATTGCAGCCAAGCCACCCTGCTACTCAGCTTCGCTCCCCCTCCTGCCTCTCCTCGTCTTCATCACTTTTTGCCTTAATAAGTTTTCCCGCAGCTCGCTCTCGATACGAGCATTGGCAGCTTTTTCCTACTACCAAAATAAGTCTTACAGTTTTGCTGGATGCATTCATAAACTTACATCTTCTTGGGCATCCCAACGCCCTTTCTTACCCGACGCGGCACCTCGTATGCTCAAAGGCTGTACACTCACCCCCGCGTCTTCCTCATTTTGGTCACGGTCTTGGGTCGGGCTTCGACTGCGGCTGCGTGTCCGGCGACGTTTCCGTCCAGCGGGCGAGCGTGAGCGCTGGGGTGTTACTGAGGGCGAACGTGTGCGCCGCCCGCCACGCCGAGGAGACGAACCAGCACCCCGGCGAGGGGGTGTTCGAGAAGGGGAGCGGCTTCGAGATCGAGACCTCGATAGAGTCCTGGACCGGGGCGAGGGACTACGCGGCGAAGGCGAACGACGCTTTGTAGGACGTCGCGGAGAGGGAGAATGGCGAGCTGGGGAGCGCCTACGTCGAGGTGGGGAAGGCGATCTCCTCACGCCTCTTGGAGAAGGCGAGCGTCTGTTTCCCCGGGGAGGAGGCGAAGGCGACCTTCTTCCTCCTCGAGACCTTGAACGCCTGCCTCCACGTGGAGGAGACCGGCGCCGATCTGCTGGAGACGGAGACCTGCGTCGGCCACCAGGAGAAGGCGATCTCCTGGGAGAAGGTGAGCGCCTATATCCCCTCCTGCGTGGGTCTGGCGAACGGGAACGACTGCGGCTTCGGGATGGCGATCGACGACGAGGACCGCGCTGTAAGTCAAAAAGTTCACTAGATAGTCAATTGGGGGTGCTCGAGTGACGTACGTCTCGATCCCCTGCACGTCCACCTCCGCGGTTACCCCACCCAGCGTCGCGTTGTCTGCCGCGGAAAGAATCTCCTCCACCTCTGCCGCCACGGTACCCACCGCCGCCCCCGCGTCGTTCTCCACGCTCGCGTTGGCGGATCTAACGAGTAGATGATATAAATTTGGGCAGATCCAGCGCAATGAATGGGTAACGCACTTCGTCTAGACGTAGATCGTGTTCACCCCTGCGCCTGGCCTCTGCCAACGCCCTTTCGTCCGCTTCATGCTTCTGGCGAAGCTCTTCCTTCTTCTCTTGGACAAACGAAGACGGTACGCCTGCAGGAGATTTTTGAGCGTCAAGTAAAAGGGACCAGAGGGCAGACATGAACGCTGGGGTCTTGGATTCCAGAAAACCAGTAAGGTTAATTTGCATCAATTTTGGATCGAGCTGGATGTGGTCGGTGTGAATGTGATTGCTTAGCAAAAGACAAGGGAAAACGTACCGGCTTGGACTCGTCTTCAAGGAGACCCATCGCATACTCAACAACAACTTCGTCTTCAAACCCAACTAGTTCAACGACTTTTTTGGTGATCCAAGGCCGCATGACCTGGAGATTGACCTTGCGCATGTCAACCTTCTGGCTGAACTCGGGAGGGAAAGTGAGAGACCGCATGAGGCGGTTCTCCTTGTCCGCGAATCTCCGATCCTGCACAATGTTAGTTTTTGGCTTTGAGATCAGGGCAGTTACTATACCTGGTCGATAGATGTCCCTTTGAAGAACCCAGCGTCAGCCATGGTGGTGGTGAGTTGGAGAATGCCCGAGTCACGTGCCAGGTGGGGTATTCCGTTTCTTCAGCCTTTTCTTTTCAACCATTTATTAAAGTCATTTTATGTGTATCAACACGCGTATTAGCAGCATTAGTACCTCGATACCTGGAATAAAATGCATTTATGTCAGTTCAGAGGCAGCTTCCCTTTTTCCACGAAAAACAAACGGTTCACGTGACACGGGACCCTGCCGGAAGAGGTCGCGTATCCTGAGACTCTGTTCATCCCAAACTACGAGGATGCCGCGCAAGAAACAACCTGAAAGTGCATCGCAGCCGCTCACAAAGTGGTTCGGGTCGCAGCGGAGCGCAGCCAAGTCGTCTCCGGCGATGGCGACGCCGGTGGCTGGAGCTCGTCTCGGCGCTACGGCGGAGGCAGAATCCGCTCGAAAACGGCAAAGTGCAAAGTCCGGACCACCAGCACTTGGACCGTCGGTGTCGTTTGCGAGCACGCTCACGCCGCTCTCCTCGCCGGTATCATCCCCTGTTCGCCGCTCAGACAGACTCAGAGGAAGCACCACACCCGCCCCCGTTGCGCCACCCCGCCCCCGGGTATACCAGCTCCAGCCGATCGCCCGCATGCCCCCCGAGATTCGCTGCCCGTCTCCAGACGACTCCCCGTACATCCCCCAACGACGATCCCCTCCCATCTTCATGAAGTCGTTCCCCGACATCGACAGCTCCGACACCGAAGAGATCCCGAGCAGCCAAAAAGACGACGACGAGCCCATGATGGAGGACGACCTGGCAACCATCGAAGCCATGCCCATCTACCACCCCTCTCCCCCCTCCTCGCCTTCCTCCGAGGGCCTCTTTACGCCTGCTCCCGTCACCCCGCCCCCGCCCCCGCCACGCCTACTCTCTCCCAACTCCAAAACGCGCCACATTATTGAAGAGATCCGTGCCAAGGCCCGTCTCGATCTATCTTCCACCTCGCCGCCCCTCAAGCGACCCCACTCTCCCACCCCAGACAGCGACTCGGACGACCTGCCAGACGCTGGCGTGCTCATGGGTACATCCCCCGCTAAGCGCCAGTATGTCCTTGTCTCACTCACTGTTTAATAACTGACATCATGATTTCAATATTACAGCAAGTCCGCCACTCCGTCCCCCAACCAGCTCAGACGATCGACCCGAATATCAGGTCCGGCCTCTCGCCAGCCGCTCTTTCGTTCTACTGCACCACCTAAACCCAAACCTGAACGTAACCCATTTGCTTCGATTGTCCGCGAGCATGCGGCCCGTGCAAAGCGCAGCGAATCCCTTCCTCTTGCCGCAGACGGATCGCGCCAAAATGTACTCGCCATTGCGGACGCCGCGCTTATGCGTGACCCAGACGCGGCGTTTGAGGAGGAGCTTGTCGGCGAGTCAAGCCAATTGATAGACGCTGACGAGGCTTTGGACAAGCTCGCCGAGGGTGGATTCGCGGCCGAGGCGGAGATGGTGCGTCGGGCTGGAACTACTCACGCCGAGTCCAGCTGGACGATGTTTGGGCCGGAGGATGGTACCCAGGCCCGCGTGCTTGCTACGTTTCCTGGCTCGGTTGGCGAGTTTATGCGAGCACCGTTTGCGAGGCGGGCCTGGGACATGATTGCCGGTTGGGTCGACAGCGAAGGTTTGCCCTTTCAATCTGCCTAAAGCTCCCAACTAACAAGCCCACAGACTACGACTCTTTGTCCAAGTTCCTTGGCTCCACTATGCTCCCTAGGGCCTTTGATGATCCACAGGAACGAGAGATGCTAGAACCTGTGATAGAGTGGCTTGTGGAATTGGGTATGTTGCCTTACATAGGTTCCCACATAGCCTAAAACTATTGTATTAGTATTCCTTTCGCCCGCCCATATTTCCATATCCGAGAGCGCGGCAAACGACGTAGAAGTACTTGTAGAGCTCCTGCCATCCGACGCACAAGACCGTATCGCGACACACATGGCCCAATGTCTCTTGCGCATCGGTCCCCCGGGCGACGGCGTTCGGGTTGCCCGTCAGGTACTTGGTTCTTCTAGTGATGCTACGCATATATCCTCGTCCAAGGATCATCGACGACTGTTGGCACGGCTTTGTGCTTCGATCATGAATCGTTTAACCGGGTATGTTTGTTAAGCATTTGTGCTTCTTGCTCGAGATTAATGACTCTGCCCCAGCGCCGAAGAGCTCTTACCTCTGCTCATTGTTTTATGCCTAATGAGCATTGACCCAGGTCTAGATTCGCAGACAAACCTGCAGATTGGCAAAGCGATCGAGGCGTGGGTCTGCAAAACAGAAGAACCAGAGGCAGTACGTAGCCCTCTTTATTTGGTTAGCGCTCATCTGCTGACCATGTTTATCAGCAACTCGCAGTGTGCATTGCACTTGCCGAAGCACTTGATGACTTGTCTCTTCAACAAAAACACAATGTCGTTCTGCGTGTTTTTCGCGGCACACGCCCTGCAGCTGGACACATGGCGATGTGGCTTGCTATCTGCTTTCTGGACGGCCAAGGAATGGAGAATGTCACTCCAGTGCGTCGTTTCTAGCCTCCGTTTCAACCCTAAATTAATTATTCCCTGATAGGCAATCTATGCTCAACGGCCACCGCTCATACGTATATTCGAATATGTTGAGACCCTTCACATCACTTCTTCAACACACTACCCAGACCTTTTGGCGGCCGCACAGCTCCTCGACATCACGCTGTGGGATGTTAGGGCGCTTGTTGACGCTGAGCGGCGGGCAGGGCGTGTAATCAAGTATCAAGATGGTGTCTCACCTGACAGCATGGTCGGAGACGTCTCGTATATGCTACAAGAACTGCACGGGAAGATTGGTATGTCTCCCCTCCTACGCACCATAGACAGACGCTGATGACAGATTACCTTGACTAGTGGACGCACGCGCGACCGACTTGGAAAAGACTAATACCAAAGCAGCTCTACAATCACTGTATATCCGAGTCGGATGGGAGCTAAACGAAGCTGCTCGCCGAGGCCAACGTCCGCCGGGTGTGGTCAATACGATCAAAGACATGTGGGCCAAACCCAGGCCGGTTCGCCCCACCCCTAAAATACTATAATTCAAGTACAGTACAGTCGTCCCGGCGCCCGAGATCGGCGCAATACCTTTCTTGGGCGCAGGGATCTCTTTTTTCCTCTTCTGTGGTATATTATTGGTTCCTTAGTTTCACGAGTGATGTCCAGTTTTATCGTCTGACACTATGCGCCGTCTCGTTCGTTTCTTGTACATTGTCTGTTTCTCTCTCTTTTTTTTGCGCTACACTCTACAGTTGACTTAATTCGTTCCAGTGAATTATACGTGTATCTATTCGTGTACCGACTTGCTGAATCAATTGTTCGGGATGAACCGCCATGCTCCCACTCCTACACGGTGCCGCAACAACTGGAAATAATGCATGCTGCCCGACCAGTCTTTAGGTAGATGAGACTGAATTGGAGGAGAGTAAAGGGAATGTTTCAAATTTTAACGGGACTATTTGGGATACGTATTATGGTCCATCGGGGTGAAATATGATAGGCATATATGCCAACAAACTTCCTCACGCTGAAATGTGACCTAGATTGGCTCCAACCCACAAGCAGAACCGCACATAGCGAGTCCGTTGAACACTTAAACATTTTTAATTGACGTGCACATAGACGGATACACTGTAGCTAGGTCCATGGTTTGCGCTTGCCAGCCCAGCTGGTGCACTAAGGGAAGGCTTTCGCGACCGTCTCGTAAAAGCTCTTCCCTTGAATCTCAGCAATCTTAAGCTCGAGTGCCGTAGGCTGTCTTGAGCCGTCCGGGCCCTATTACCAACAACACCGGGTCAGTCAAACTACCAACATATGGCAAGGAGCTAACGAACGGCAAAAGTACCAGCACCCCAAGGCGATCCACCATGAATCTCGTTGAGGTTAGCCAGTTCACCAAAAGCATTCTTGTAGCCAAGAGGTACGAAGATAATGCCATGATGAGTGAGAGTTGAGATCGCCGAGCTGGCGGTCATCTCTTGTCCGCCACCGAGAGTGCCAGTGCTGACGAACACGCCCGCATACTTGCCGTAAAGTGCGCCTTGAGCCCAGAGCCCACCAGTGGCGTCCCAGAAGGCCTTCCACTGGGCAGGGAAGTTGCCATAGCGAGTGGGAATACCAAAAGAAATGCATCGTAGTTAACAAGTTCGGCCGGTTGAATAACAGGGTAAGCAGGCTTTGGAGGAGCATGCATCTTGGCCAAGACTTCTTCTGGGAGGGTTTCAGCAATTCTAATAAACAAGGTTAAATAGCTACTAGATTTTGTTAAATAAACAAAAACATACTGGTAGATGGTAGCGTTGGCGCCCTTGCCAGCACTCTCAACACCCGCCTTGATGGACTCAGCCACTACATGAGGAATCATCAATAAACGAGAGCGCATATACTCATTCTAGTACACACGCTTGGCAATATGGCCATACATGGAGTAGGTAATGATAGCGACCTACGAAAGAAAGATCACTTAGTAGTGTTGACATATGTCAAAACAGTATCGACTCACACGAGGAGCCATGGCTAAGTTGATGGAAGACGAGATGAGACTGGAGGTGGTTCTGGGGGTGGTTAAAAGGTGCTGGGTGACCCTCAGAGCAGGTCAGAGCCCCGGCTTTTATACAGGTCTCCGGCAGGGGGATGAGGTATTGCGTGCCTGTTGCTCGGGAGGCCTCGCTGGACAGAGTTCGATGTTCTCACGGGGATAGCCAATTGCCCGCGGATCCGTCCCAGTAAGCATCAACGAGCTCAGCTCTAGCCAATCACAAGGTCATATTGCATCGAGGTTGAGGCCAATTTTCCCAGGAGACCGCATATGTTTATCGTACGCGATCAAGTCGAGGCCGCCGTGAGAAAGTAGAGGCTGAAAGGAGTGCTAGCGATATTCGTCGAACGCAACGCATGTGCATGAAGATTACAGTACCCTAGGCTCCAACGGATGCTTGGACTTCGGACACCAAAGAAGTGCAGTCTAGCATCTCGCATTGAGTGCCGTCTTGGTTCCGGAGATACATGGCCCAAAAAGGGGGTGGTATTCATGTAGATAATAAAAGAAAAGACAAACAAACAAGACATATTAAATGCCCAGTTATACACCATCGTAGCTCGCACCTCCGGCCTTGCAGGCATTCCAAATTCAAAACAATATCCAACGAGCAAATCAAACGAACCTACCTTTCGCAACCGGATAACAATAGGTTCCTCAGCAAGGTCGCTTGGTTCGCGAGCTGCGACCTCGAAAGACGCGACGGCCAACACTTTTTTCACGTCGGCAAGATGGACTGAGACCTAGACCGTGTACGATTTATTGGAAATCTTCGTGCGATAAATGTTTTCTTGACGCACCTTCCCTTTACGCAACCCTCCAACGTTTTCTCCGATCCATGTTACCAGAATGAACTTTTCTCGCTTGCTTTCCTTATCATTGGCATAAGTAACTCGGACGTAGGCATACGCTATATCTTCGTCTCCCAGATGTTTCTTTCCGTCACCCTCTCTAAGCTCAGTAAGACCTCCTGTTCCCGTCGCGACGAGTTTGAGAACGTTTGAGCGGGGAGACTATAACATCAGTTAGCAATGCAGAATTGTACATAGTTCCAAGACATCTGTCACTGACCTCGTACTTGAGCACCAGCCAGTTTGTCTCCGACTTGTTTAACCTCACGTCGTCGTAGGCTAGAATTCAAGTGCAAGCCAATCAGAACGAATTGAGAACATAATAAGTTTTGTATCCCTTGCCTGCACGGATTTCTGGCTGAGAAACGTCTGCCATTGTAGTTCTAAGGTAGTTGGGAATGGTCTAAGGTGGATACGAGCTGTCGTCGCGGGGTCGTTTTCAGTCGCGTGCTAATTCCAAATCAAATCCATGCCTCAACGCGGAGACAAACTCAGGGCTCTTTGGCGCTTAAATTATAAATTAATCTCTTGTTGCTCTCATCCACCACCCACGTGCATATATCGCTCTCCCGTACTATTCAATTACTACCTCTAGGCGAATTATTACATCAATGAAACTCTTTCAGAGTGTGTTATGCAGACTTGGGCTTATGCAGACTCGGGCTATATACTGGGGCCCTCGGTTCAGCAGGGAGCCTGTCTCGACACCACGAACCATCCAGAGAAACACACTGTACAGACCTATAGTCCCAGATCCTGACGACTCCCGTCGAGCTACTCCTCTCGTGCGAAAAGGCTCTCGGTCGAGAAACCCACAAGAATACCCACCACGGCCCGCACGGCGCCCTACTCCTACTCTACCAGAATATAAAGCCCACAGAGCCAGGATGAAACAACTTTACCCTGAAGGATGGGGGCCATCCCACACCATCTCCCGCGAGGCCATGGAGACACTTCGGGAGATGTATGCGCGTGATCCAGTACAGTTCCGAACACCCGTACTTGCCAATAAATTCAAGATTAGCCCAGAGGCCGTGTCGAGAATCCTAAAGAGTAAATGGCAACCTTCGCCCGAGCGCAAGGCTGAGATGGTTGCGAGGGATAGAAGGGAAAAAGACAGATTGTTTACAGAGAGGATGAGGGTCGAACGAGAGGAGACTAAGAAGTCATTCAAGGGGCGTCCGGCTTTACTCGAGCCTGACAGGGGGAAGGAGAGCTAAGTGTGAATTGAAATTGTAATGCATCACATTAATCTACTAATCATGAATATCAAGAGCTGGCAATGGCCCAGACCTGAGTCCACGCCAGATAAACTACACAAAATAAACAATTGCTTAAATACATCCCCGTACCGATCAGACCATACCACCACCCACCTCAACAAGACTCCACGTGAACGCAAATGCCTGGGCTGCGTGCGCCCTTGTGGTCGGGCTGTTGGAAGCAACCGTAAAGGCAATGGCTACCATCGGTATACCAATGGATAGGACAGTCGCCAAGTCCAGCTTTGGCAATGCTACCAGTCGTCCCTTGGCAGCTTCGGGCTCAGGCTCGGGCGGGGGGTAGGGCTCGAACACATCATCATCCAGGTCAGGTAGGACCACCTCGGTTGTGTCAAGCACGGCCTCTTCGGCAGCAGCATCACCCAGTATTTGCTGCGGGTCAGTCGACCAGGTTCGAAGCATACTGCGTGGCCCTATTGTTGCGTCCAGGCGAAGTGCCTCGAGTGAGATAGGATACTTGTCACGGAGTTTGTCTGCTTTTTGAAGTATACCAGACAGGGGCACAGCGGACTCTGTAGTGTTGTTGGACGGAGCGATTGGCGGTGGAAGTGACGAAGTAGATAATGCTGGGGAAGGGGGAGACCGGATAGCTAGGGCATCTATCCTCGACTTTTCGGAATCAGTGATGTTGTCCTGGCCGAAGTCGGTGCTATCCCGCAGGTCGTTAGAATATATAGCTCCTGAGGTAGGGCTAGATCTTCCAGATGGAGTTGCCGCTTCGGATAGGGAGCCTACTGCAGAAGAATCTTCGGTAAGTGGGGGAGCTATCGAGCTAGTCTCGCCTTCTACAACTGAACCTGGGGCTCGGCCAGGCGGCGTAGCCGTCCCTTCTGTTCGAGTATCTTCATCCTCGAACTCGAGTTCGTCCGCCTCGAGCTCTGGAAGATTGGACAAAAATGAATGCATCATGCCATCGTCGCCCTCCTCAATAAGCTTCTTAACTCCGGCTTTCTTTTCTAATACAAACTAACCAGTCGCAGGAATCAGATGTGTATCAATGGAGGCGTGGACGAACTCAAACTTACAGCAGCAACCAAGTATATCACTGCGTCAGGCGGTCGGCACAAGATCCAATCCATGACCCTTTGGGCCAGCTCCAACGTCGGTAAATCGTGGGTATACAAGGTCATCAGAGGAGAGATGGCCCAGTAAGGCAAGGGATTTGCTGTCGATTCTTCAATCAATATGGCCAGTTCAGGATCAGAGATTCGTAGCAAGCGTCTCAATATCCGTAGTTGACCGGTCAAGGGTTCGAGTCCGGCACCCATAGCATCTCGAGCGCGGTGCAGACTAATTTTGGTCGCGCATGCACGCAAAACGCGAAGAGCCTCCTCGTCTGTATCTAGAGACGGATGGAGAGTGAGCTGAAGTGTCGAGATGATATCATGATACCCCTACGAATTATTTGAGCATTTAATTGTTGTATGTATGTATCAGAACACGACGTACCTGAAAGTAGCTTAGCTGCGGATGCTCTCTCAAGACACCCAAAATGACATCCGTAAGCTGTTTCCTCCGCCTCTCTTTGAACTGTTGGCTTTCTAACAGATGATCAAGACAATAAAGTACACAATACAAGTCAGACTCACCAACGGGGTAATGCACAAATGCACGATTCGTATCTAGCCCGACCTGTCGTTCGTCTCTGTGGGGTTTAGGAGTCGTTGGTGGGGACAATTTTTCATTTCCCTCCTTGCTCTCTATGTCCTGAACTGCGGTAGAGGGTATCGCGTGTAATAAGAACGGCCTACACGTGGGATGAGTGTGCCGTGTCGGCAAATGAATCAATCCAGCCTACCAGGCAACAGTCCGGGCCCCTTGAAATCCACCAGGTTGTGAACTTATGCTTGCGAGCTTACCCCAGTCCCTGGCTTCTACAGCATCCCGGACTGCTTTATTGCGAGTTGCTCGTTTGCTGGGGCAAGTGGCTCGTGGTCGAGTCGGATATTGTAGGGCTGAATTTGTTGCCTTGGGCTCTTGGAAACTCTCCATGGTGGCCATTGGATCTATTTTTCTTTTAGCTACCCCGATAGAACGAAATTTAGTGTGAGACGAGACAATAGGCTACTGGTGAGGTCGTTGCGGAGATTAGGCGCTTCCTGATGCGTCATGTCACGTGATAATGCCTCCAAGGCTCAATGTAAACACACATCAATGAGGAAAGTAACATGATTGAAAGTTCAAGCAAAGGAAATAGCATATGAGCATGCATAACAGTCACAGCATGTTTTACATGGTAGTGATCAATACAATGTGCGAAAACCCTAATCTCACATTCACGCAGCAGTCGGCCTAGAAATGATATTTCAGCACCTGTTTAAAACACGTACGAGTGTATACGTACTTCTTGTGAGCAGCCTTTGCAGTCGCAATCTTGGCCTTCTTCTCCGCAACACGCTTGGCCACGAGCTCGCTATCGAGGAATTAGTATAATATTCATATAGCTGAATGAGTAGACATACTCGAACTCTGCCTTTTGCTCCTTCGCAGACTCGATCCTCTTGCGCTTGATGGCACGAAGGTGGCGGCGGCGTTGAAGTCGGAGAGGAGTGACGAGACGCTGGATTTTGGGTCTGAAACAAGGCTTTACTAACCACAAATCCACTCATTTAAACGGACTTACGCCTTGGTGTAAGGTTTGGCATCTGGGTTCTTCTTCGACTTGACCTCACGGCGAACGACAAACTTGCGAACGTCGTCCTTCGGCGACAAGTTGAAGAATTTGCGGATCTTGGTGGCACGCTTGGGGCCGAGACGCTTGGGGAGAACATTCTCGGTCAATCCAGGGAGGGGAGAATCACCCTGCTTGACGATGACCAGGGAGAGGACAGCAATATCTGGGCCGACGATGCAACCGCGAACGGACTTGCGCTTGCGCTCACCAGTTCGGCGGGGGCGGTAGCACGAGTGGCCGTCGGACAGGAGAAGGCGGACACGGTAAGGGAGGAGGACACCCTGCTTCATGGGGAAACCCTGCTTGTCGTTGCCGCCGGTGATGCGGAAAACGTAGCCCTTGAACTCATCACCCATCGAGTCGCCGGGAACTTCCTGGGCGATGCGCTTCTCGTAAAAGACACGGCTGGTGAATCTGTGAGCATATAGCAACCGATTGTGGACACGATACTAACTAGCGCTTCTCCTCATCGATATCAATTGTCTTTTGCTCCCCAGTCGCGGGGTCTAAAGCACGGGTGGATAAGTATGCGTATGGCGGTTGATGATGATGATCTTACTGGCGATGTTGAACTTCATTTTGGCTGTGAAAGGGAGATTTTTGAGCCTGGATGTACGGCAAGGAGCATGCCACGACTTGCCTGGAGGGAGAGTGTGGGCTCGGCTTTGATAATGCCTCTGTCGTCGAGCGTGTCGCTGGCCACTCGAGAACGGGTCGGATGCAAATCACACACGGAGTGGCTGGCGACGGTTACCTAAGCTAGACAGCACCAGCCGGCTCTACCAGTGGCTGGTCGGATGCAAATTGTGTTGAGCTCGCCTTCCTAACCCCAAGACTTTCCCGCTCGTCACCTAAACCTCGTGAGTAGCCGCTGCCGACGACCAGAGCTCGAAGTACTCGATGCACTCGATGCACCGGGACGGCTGAGCAAAGCAACTCCCACTGACGCCATGCTGCAGTTCCAAAATGGGTCGCATGCACGCTCCCGGCAAGGGCATTTGTGAGCTCATATCCGGCTTGTAATTTGGATAATCGCTCATTTCTGCTCAAGCGTCCTCTGCCCTTCCCTACCGCCGCACTCCTCCTTCGTGGCTCAAGACCACCCCGGAGGATGTCGTTGAGCAAATCGGGAAGCTCGCCCGCAAGGGCTTGACTCCTTCCCAGATCGGTGTTACTCTGCGAGACTCTAGTGGCATCCCCCAGGTCCGCTTTGTCACTGGTAACAAGATCCTTCGTATCCTCAAATCCAACGGTACGTCGCTTGTCTTGGCTTGAATAAACCCGCTCAATCTGCTCCAGGCTTGGCTCCTTCCATCCCCGAGGACCTCTGGTTCCTGGTCAAGAAGGCTGTTGCCGTCCGCAAGCACCTCGAGACTAACCGAAAAGACAAGGACTCCAAGTTCCGCCTCATTCTGATCGAGTCCCGCATCCATCGTCTCGCTCGCTACTACAAAACCAAGCAGCAGCTCCCTCCTACCTGGAAGTACGAGGCTTCCAACGCGTCTACCATCCTTGCGTAAATGTAGAAGTACTCTGTCTTCGAGGGTTGTGTTGGGAGATTTATGTGTATGTCAATTGTATCGTTTTTGCCTATGCAACATGCCGCTATGCACTGTGACATCCAAGACACATCGCAAACCCGTCGGTGCCACTGCTTCATTCAACGCCAGTAGCCTAGCTCGGATAACTTGTTGTGAAATTCTTCCATCCTTTTGCCCAGTATCTTTGCCTCCGCTGCCATGTTCACATGTGGTTCAAGACCAAACGGGCCGATATCCGTATCACATATGGTAGTATCAGCTAGAAGAGTGCCGTTAGAAAAGTATGCGAGAAACACTTTAGTGGTGCAAGTAGAAACTCCTGAAAGTGTGACATGCTAATCTTGGGTTGTGAGTATATGCGTCCTTGCTATGCGTAACGTCTACTCACCCCGGGGTTCTTCTGGATCAAAAGTCGCGAGGAGTTCCCCAAAAGACGATGTACAAGCTGTGCGCTCGCTAGCGGCGTGATACTAGAGGGGTTTCAGTCCCCTAACATCGATTCGTGACTATACTCACGGGTCTGCCTACGTAAAACATACATTGAGACGTATGATCACTGGGAAAGCCCAAGACACTCACCAATGTGGAAGCTATCAAAGTAGGGAAAGCCAACGTGTGATTCCAAGGACCATTAAACCGTTCAACTGCTCTCTGGGGCCAGAATTCACATCCTCCATCCGGTTCTGATAGAGTGGCACTGATTCCAAAGTGAGGGGACACTTTCTTGATACGGTTGATAGCCAAGTCTGCGAGCTTCTCAGCAGTTGGCCAGGTTGATGGGTTGTCGCTGAATGGCAAAGAATCGACGCAAGTCACTGCTTGGCGATATAGGTCGCCCTTGTCGGCGACGTCACGAGTGAGGTCAGGAACGAGTCTGTAGTACGTTCAGAATGAAACTAAAAGCAGGGGAGGTTACTACTAACCCGTTCATGATTGGCGTCGGGTCCCCGTTCATCGCGGCTTTGAGGCTCTGGGCTATTCCTGGCCATCCTGCGGGGCGCATTATACCCAACCATAGGGAAGCTATGAAACATATGTAGGTTAATTTGTACTGCGTAATCATAGTGGGGTAGGAGACCTTCCTCGAGCTGCCCCAGAGGTCATGTAAGCTGGAGCTGTACTATTTGGGGACGGCAGTGGATGATAATATAGCTTGTCTAGAAAGGTATCGATCTTCTGCTTTAGACTGTTTTCTGTAATATTTCCACCCGCAAGGGTACATTTGGATGGCCCCGCCTTCATATTGCAATTAATTGTCTAGCAGCTACGCGGGCAGGGCCACGAACCTGGATGCATGCACGAACAAACCAGTCATAAACGGCTTCGGTCTGATTCAGCCAACCATCGATCCACTCGTATGGATGTTTCCCAGCCCAGCTGACCGGATCTGCGACGCCGTCGATTGCTACTCGACCCACGCGGTCTGGGAACCTATCCAACGGGGTTAGCATACTGGTGGGTACGTCAGGGACTGCATACATGTTTATGAGGTACGATCCTAGAATGGTACCATAGGATCCGCCATAGTAATTTCTGTTCAGCTGAACTTTGAGCAACCTAAAATAATCATATGTTGACTGAAGAACTTACATTGATGCATTTGGCCCGTCGATGATTTTACTCATAAAATCGATATCGCGGGCCACAGTAGTTGTTCCCATATACTTTAGGGCGGACCCGTTATTAGGCATGTTCAAAGCACAAAGCTTTGCCTGAGCCTCCCACATTGCGATCGCCTGACGATACTGCAGAACAAGGTCGAACCGTGCATAAGGGTCTTCTGTGACATTTGGCGGCTGCGTGTAGCCTAGCTCAAAAACTGCGAGTTGCAATTAGATGAGTCTAGTACTTTCAGCTGAGAGGGATTTAGCTACCTGTGTTCCTGTAGAAAGTATCTTTTTCCTCTCGGGATTTGAAGCATGTAACCGTAGGACTAGAAGATAATTGAATCCGATTAAAGACCCGTTGGAGTGTTGTATGCGTACGTTGTAGAACCCATTCCTTTACGTGGGGTATTCAGCCCCTGTCCTACGTATGACCCTCTGGCTTACCTCGGTAATCAAATCCAACGATGTCATGGTCCTGTCCTATCCGCACACTGCTAAAATGTTCCCCAGCTCGAATAGCAAGCAAATGGCCAAGGGCACCTGGCCCTCCTACGAAGCAGTGATTACTTGCGTGACTTGTCCAATGAGAAATAGGACATACCTGCACCCAGAAAAACAGTCCCTTTGCTTGGGGTAGTTTGCGCTTTGTACTTTCCTAGAGCAATAGTCGCAGTTCCTGCGCTAGAATCGGAGTAGTCCAATGGAACTCTATGGGGTCCACATATTGTTGTTAAGATCACTTCGTGAGTCTACAGCAAAGGCAAACGGACATAATAGTTCCACATTCGACAAGTGGGTTTGTAATGTTCGGACATTGATGCCATTCGATGTCGCCTACTGTGCGGGTCTGTGCCTAACAGCCAGTTAATTTGGCCAATGGGTCAAGTAAAGAACATTACCGCTAATACGTTCGATTCGACGTGAACCATCTGACCAAAAGACGTGGAAAGCAAAACACCCGACCAACGATCCATTGTCCAAACTCGAAATGTTGAAGGGGAAGCGTGAGACCGAAGCGTGGTTATCGTTTATATAGCTAAGAAAAACTCCGAGCTACCCGGGTGTCGG
Source organism: Ceratobasidium sp. AG-Ba (assembly GCA_016906575.1). NCBI lineage: Eukaryota > Fungi > Basidiomycota > Agaricomycetes > Cantharellales > Ceratobasidiaceae > Ceratobasidium > Ceratobasidium sp. AG-Ba. Next base: position 2,234,963 of record CP059613.1, on the reverse strand, counting down.
CCATATGGAAAGATTCCTTACAAACCGATGGCCAAGTTTGATGGATCCTCACGGGCTTAGATTGGAACGGCAGACTCCAGCGTGGCATACCAAACACAGCTAAGGAATGGAACTTCCAAGTATGAAATTTTGGCTTGAAAAGGTTGATTACATTTGGGAGCGACACAATGGTGTCGGTTCTATGCTATTGTGGGGAGCAAGCAAAGGCCGACCAGCACGTGATCGTTCATCCAACGGTGGCTGTGCGCGTCCAACCATTCCAGCTACGACCATCATGGTAGGTCGCTTGACAGCACTTCTCCACTCGGGAACTCATAGGTGCTTATCATAGAGTCTTGCAGACGAGCTACTTGCAGATCTCGACGGGCTTTCCGATGAGGAAGAGTCGTCAGTTCAAGATTCTGGCGTCGACAGTAGCACCGGCGGCAAGCGAAAAGCCGACGCTATGTCTGATGACGAAGACGCAGAGGGTGGTGAAGAGACAGAGGGTCAAGCAGGAATGGTTCTGGAGGGTGGCGTGAAGCCTGCTGAGGAACTCGATGCCGAGGACGTACAAAAGATGGAGCTTGGTGGTGTGGAGGACGTTCGAAAGGTGGCGAAGCTGGAAGGTAGCAAGCGAATGGCAGACATCATTAGGGTGAGAACCAGAGTTTCTTCTATTTCTGCTCAGCTTACCGTGCTAGGGCAGGACATTACAAAATTCACGGAGAATCCTTCGACCCCAGAACAAATGGCTCTGCCCGCCCACGAGAACCCGGAGTATGCGCTTATTGTTGCAGCCAACAACTTGAGTGTCGATGTCGACAATGAAATCTTGGTTGTCCACAAGGTAATTTATACCATTCATACCGCCGGTGTGATCCTGACATCATGTAGTTCATCCGGGACCACTATAACCCTCGTTTTCCCGAACTCGAGCAACTGGTCACCGATCCCAACATGTTCATCCGCGCTGTTCGCGTCATAGGGAACCCTCCGGACCTTGTCGCTGCTTCACAGACAATTTCCGACGTCGTCCCACCAGCCATCCGCATGACAATTGCCGTAACAGCCACGACAACACGTGGCGAGCAACTCACACCTGCGGCCTGGCAAGCCGTACAAAATGCATGTGCGCTCGCGGACCGACTGGAAGAGGCTCGCAAGACGATATTCAACTATGTGCGCGGTCGGATGAGCATGCTCGCTCCAAATCTAAGCAAGATTGTCGGCACAACGACAGCAGCAAAATTACTCGGTGTAGCGGGTGGCTTGGGCGGGCTGGCAAAGATGCCTGCATGTAACGTCCATGTGCGTATAGGGACATCTGCTTATCTTCCGGAAACTGACGGTGTTTCCGACAGCTACTTGGGGCCCAAAAGAAAATTACGGCTGGATTCTCCACGGCTACACAAAATCGGCACACTGGTTTCATCTTTCAGTCAGAGTTAGTACAACAGACTCCGGGTGAATATCGCATGAAAGCCCAACGTACCGTGGGTGCGAAATGCGTTTTAGCAGCCAGGATGGATTTGGAGCGAACACGTCGAGACGGTATGGAGCATACTCCGATGATTGCTCTATACTCACATTGTAGGGTTTAACAGGCTCGTATGGGGAGGACCTACGCGCCAAAATCGAAAAGCATTTAGAACGGCTTGCTGAGCCCCCGCCAAGCAAGGTTGTCAAAGCCCTTCCGATTCCCAACGACGGCCCAAAGAAGAGGCGCGGCGGCAAACGGTACGTTGATCCATCGCTATTGCCTGAACAATCAGCTGAAAATGTGAATCGACAGCGCTCGCAAGGCCAAGGAAGCGTACGCAATGACCGAACTTCGCAAGCTCCAGAACCGTATGGAGTTCGGCAAGGCTGAAGAAGAGGCGGGCGCGTTTGACGAGACCAAGGGGCTCGGAATGATGGGCACCTCTACTGGGCGCGTCCGAGCCGGAGCAGCAGATGCCAAGAGCAGAGGTGCGTTCCTCCTACCACACACCAAAGGAACCACGAGCTTATCGATCTTACCCAACAGCGAAACTCTCCAAGGCAAACAAACTACGGACCCAGGCGATCACTCGCGCTGCTCAGTCAGCGAGTGCATCTACTTCTGGAACGGCTACCTCTCTATCTTTCACGCCCGCCCAAGGTCTGGAGCTGGTCAATCCTTCGCTCGCGGCTGCGCGTGTCAAGGCTGCAAACGATCGCTGGTTCGCAGGCGGAACTGGCACCTTTTCGTTTGTTGGACAAAAAGGTGGTGCGAGTGGGAGTGGCACAAAGTAGTGTGTTCATGTGGATAATTATGATTGTGTTTTATATCGTCGATATATACTCGTAACCCAAACCTAGTCTAGTTAAACACTTCAGTGCAGGGTGCTGTACAAGCGATCGCCCTGTTAAAACATTAAATCATCAAAACCCTTGGTTGTGCACTCATAACACTTACTGTATCTCCAAGGCCAGGCTTGATGTATCCTTGTGGTGTCAGCTCGGCATCCACAGCAGCGAACCAGATCTATCACGAACAACAATAAGCACACGCACACTTGCCTGCCCAGGTGACTTGCCTCGAGTTCAGGAAACTCTGATTTTACGTGATCAAGGCCAGCTTGAGAGGCTAGAATCCCCAAGAACTTGATATCCTTGACTGTTTGTATTCGTGAATGAGAGTGTAATGTAGAAACGACTAACTAACACGTACTTGGAATACCCCAGTCCAAAATCATTTGGACCGCCGCAATTGCTGTACCACCCGTCGCGATCAATGGGTCGACAATGAACACTTTATCTACTGTTGGCGTTTTCGGCAGTTTGGAGTAATCTAACACCCATTCGCGAGTTAGTCCTACACCTCGGAGATTCAACCGAAACTGTACTTGCATTCGACAGGCTGCAAGCTAACTTTCTCGCGGAACAATCCAATATGATAGACAGGCGCGTTCGGGAACAAGCTAAGCATGGCATCGGTCATTCCCAGACCAGCACGTAGAATAGGTGTAATGCCGATTCTAGGCGCAATAGCTGGCCATGGCAATTAGTATCTCGCTCTATTCACTTCAAGGAATGGATATCACGCACTGGATCCTGTAAATTCTGACACGGGCGTATGCTAACCCCACGCCATCCAGTCAGGACACGACGCGATCGTGAATGTGCAGAACACTCACCCCGGCTACCGGACGCTCCTCGAGGTCGCGCGAGGCCTCGATCGTGACCAAGTACGTCAAATCTCTGATCCCTTCGCGAAAGTCCTTGGCACTAGTGTTTGCATCTCGCAAGACGGCCAACTTTGCGTTTACAAGCGGGTGAGAGAGTATGTGAACACCAGCTGCGGCCATCGTGAGAACGTAGGATAAGGTCTGTGTCAAGTCAAGGGCAGGAGGGCTGTACACCACACGCCTGGCCATGCGCTTTAAGCACACGAGGGGGCAAGCACCGACCCGATACGGCCCGGCGATTTGGCCTTAAGTCCGACACATTCAATAAGGCGAGCAGATAGCCTAAATAGAATTTCAACCGTAATACGTTCATGGGTATCGGGTCAGATTAGTATCGATTGAAGCTGGGATGCGTAATTGAATGAACGAGTATGGTCCATGTTCTCTTGGAATGAATGAGTCCGTTTTATCAAAATATCTGAATCTAATAGTCCGTGAAATACCGCTGTCCGTTACACCTTTCCACTAGCACGCAGCCGCTTGCGCAACAAGAATACCCAAGCAATACCCAAGGCGATCAACAGCCCAACAACACTGATAACCACGGCCAACGCAATAATAGCTCCATGACTGAGTCCATGGCCGCTTCCCTTGCACGGATACATCGCGTCGCAAGGTGTGCCAGTCGGCTTAACTTTGTCATAAGCACCGTCCTGGAGGCGTGTAAAGTACGGGTCGTCCGATTCACTCATAACGGAAGCTGCCGCCAGGGTTAGCATCGGCGCGTTGTAGTCGAGCGCCACCTCGGTCTCTGGCCAGTCGTCGCGGATATCAAAGAACCGATCAGACTTGTCTGGCCCTCCAACAATTGCGCCGTACAAAACGTTGAGTTCTTGTGGAGGGGAGGAATTGATGTTATTGATGTCGCTGCCGCCGCTCGCAGGTGCACTATGAGGGTTCGAGGGAGAGTTGGGGTTGGACCCTACAACATACGGAGCTGAAAATGCGGGTGAGCATTAGTTTGTATAATATGTGCGTTTACATACCAGACATCGGGTTGTTACCCAGGGCATATGAGATTTGATTTCGTGCATAGGACTATTCAATGGTTAGTACTTGTGGGGACCCCGATCTGGGTTACTCACTGTATACATGCTCTTCTTGTCGTTGTTGGTTGCAAGCGGAGCGTAGTGGAGCATCAGCATCGCAGCATTGAGCGAAGGGTTCAAGCTCGCTTCGTCGGAATCCCCGTCGTAGTAAAGCAAGCCACCGCTAGTAAGCGTTCCACGACTCTTTCCGTTCACGATGCGATCGAAATAGCTTTCGGCCTCGCTCTGCCAGTCACTGAGCGGGCTAGAACTAGGGAAGAGCTGTGGCTGAGCTTTTGCGAGTTGCGCAAACATGATGGCCAAACCGGGGCCTTTGGAGTCCCAGTTGAACACGTTATCCGCACCGGAAAGGCCTGCGCTTTGGTACCAGCTTAGTGCTTGGGAGATCAGGGTACTGGAGTTTGTCGCAGCACCAAGCATGAGTGCGCCGAGCACTAGCTCATCTTGATATCCCGACGAGGGGTAGACATCCTTGACTGCAGGCACACTCGAGGTGAAAGTGGCGAACTTGGATTTGGCTGCCAGATTGTAGAGTTGTGTAGCGTGGGTTTGGAGAGTGGAGGCATAGTTGGTGTCGGATAGGGAAGCAGGAGCCGAGTTGGCAAAGGTGGTACGAGAGCCCGAGTAGAGAATAGAGCAGGCAGAAAAGGCCGCCGAGGCCGAGGCGGCTGCATCCGTTCCGGGGCTGCGTGCAAAAGGTCAACTGGCATTCAGAGACCGAACAGGGGCAACTGACTAAGTGCTATTGATAAGATACGATGGCCGGGGGTTTGGAATGTCTTGGTCGCCTCCCCAGTAGTTGTTGTCAACTATGGAAAATGAGCACAAGAAGCTGGATGCAATCTATTCACTTACGATCGCCTATAAATAGGGCTTGTCAGTTTACGTGAGTCAAATTAAAATATCCTGGACGCACCATTCCCGACTTGTACTACCAGGCTGCCTTCCTCTGGATGAGCTCGGATAAGCCAGTCAAGACCCCAACGCAGCATATCATCTAGGTATGGTGTCTGCTTGGCATCGTCGTATCCTGTTTCAAGGGTGAGCGATGGTCAAATACATGCGCGTGATTTGTTTACGCACCCGACCCGAACTCAATTGCCCCCCAGCACACACTGGTGAGCACAAAGGACTGACGGCATGGGTGTCAACCTTACGTTACGAACACGCCAAGTTGACTGCTCACCAACGGATATGTGCATTTGATATAGTCTGCGGGCCGAGCAGTCAGTACTAATGCCACAACACGCCTCACGGGAGCCGATGAATAACGTACCACCAGCGTCGTAATACCCCCCCGTCAGATCTTTTCCTATGTCGCTCCCGTCGTTCAAGGCAGAACTGTTGCGCCAGCTGACACGGTTGGTGGAAGGGAGTTTGCCGCTCCTTTGAGCTTCGTAAAAATAGATGAGGTTGCCTAGGAGAGTCGACCATTGTGCGTTTGGTTTGGTCGACTGGGAGGAAACTGCACCAGACGCAGCTGGTGGAGGTAGGATAGGCGGAGACGGTAGAGCAACCTGGCAGAGAGAAGGTACAGCAAGGGAAACGAGAGTGGCATAGAGCACTCGCATGGCTTGGACGCGGGGCAGAGTAGGCAGCAGAGAGCCCAGTCGAGAGCTATATAGCCGTGGTCAGGAACTATGCTGTGCTCTGCAATACAGTCCAGGCGCGTGTGGTCGTGGATGTCAAAGGCAAAAATAGGCCATGCCAAACACATCCTGTGCCAATCAGGGTCCGAGGCGGGTATCCGCTCACGTGACCCCGGGGGGTTAGCCACTCCTCCTTCCCGCCACCCTGGCCAATGAGTCTGGCACAAGACTTTATCAGGTCCCAGACATCCATGGACGGCATCCCAATCCCCCGAGCCGCATCGCCAATCGCAATAAATGGCACACCCCGGCCCCTTGCTTCGCTCCATCTCCATCCTCTTACTGGATCCCCGGCTTTCTATCCGAAAACAATACCCCTCCCAGTCGGAAACCGTGTTGTGATTGGCAGAGCGCAGGCCGGTGACTCCGAAGATGGAACCAACGGGCTCTTTGCTTGCCAGTGGATGAGCAGAAACCATGCGTTGGTATGGGCTGGCCAGGACGGAAAGGTATGATGTTAGGCGCCGTGTTGGAAAAACAACTCAATGTTTGGCAGATACTCATACGTGACACACGCTCTTCCAACGGCACTTGGATCAACGGCAACCGTCTCTCCGGTAAAGGCGAAAAATCTGAGCGATTTAACCTACAATCCCATGATATTCTTGTAAGTAGCTGGGCCTCCCTCGGTCTTATCGACCACTCAGCGTGCGAACTAGGAATTTGGTGAAGGACAAGACGGCGTGCCCACAATCAAAGCAGAGGTGTTCGACGACCCTACACTGTGCGTAATACTTCATTTGAACGTGTTCTACGCACTCACACAGTATGCTGTTTTGCAGTTGTGCTGCCTGCAAGTCGCTCCCCGTCGCAATCAATTCACCACTGGTGTCGTCGCTGAAACGACAGCGCACCCTCAGCAATGGGGGCAGAAACTCTCCCAAGCCACCTCTACGACATCGTCTGAGTGTGTCATTCTCTCCACACGTTCATGTACCCAGCCGAACCCTGTCAGGGAATGATAGCGACGAGACACTAATGGGATCCTCCCGTCCGCGATCTGTCCTTCGTGACAGTGTCGTGGTTGACGAGAAAGCCTTGCCGAAAACGCCCAAGCTCGAACGCTCGAGTTCGCTCACGTCATTCACCACTGCTGCAAAGAATCCTACCGACAACTTTGAAGCAGTAAGCTCTTTTCTTTCGATTTTTTCTTTCCTTCTCAAATGAGCTGCTCCTCAGGAATTTTCGCTGCTCGATATTGCAGGGCCTAGCCAACCCTCCGGTAGTGACGATCACGAGCTCAAAACCGCACCACTAGTTACGCGAGAGGCTTTAGACATGGGGGTCAACGAACACATCAAACAGTATGGGCTACTTGGTCAAGTTGCCGCGGTATAGTGTGTTGTACTCTCGCGTCGTTTTTAACAACAACTCATGGCTTATCATCCAAGTTCTAAATCGCGTGCTGAACGGTTCCGAGATCCTCGGATATATGTCAACACGGTAGGTACATCGAGCCGTGATCAGCAGAGTACTGAAACAATATCCAGAATGCGCCAATGTCCACTGTCGTATGTGGTGTGCAAGGATCCGGGAAGGTCGGTGTCCCCTTCAAGACCAGACCCCTGAATTGACATTTCTCGAACAGAGTCATACGGTTGGTGTGTTATTGGAAAATATGCTCTTGTCCCCGGATTCGCGCCTTGGCCAGTTGAAGAAACCACTCTCGGGCCTTGTCCTTCACTATGGTGAAGGCTCGGCTACCACGCGCACGCCGTGTGAAGCAGCCCATATCGCTCTCGCCACCGATCCTTCCATTACCCCACCACCTGTCCACGTATACGTATCCCCGGCGTCCTTGAACACCATGAAAACCGTATATGCTCCTCTAGGTGCCGGCGTAGTCGTCGAACCTTTGTATTTCGCGGAAGAAGAGCTGGATGCCCAAGCGTTCTTGTCAATAATGGCTGTCAGCGGCGGATCCGACAGTGCTCCTTTGTACATGCAGATTGTTTTGGTAAGCCACTTTACGCTAATAGTCCAAAACTTGATCTTATATGCACTCACCCATAACAGAGTATTTTGCGCGAACTCGGCGAGAATTACTCGTACAGCGAGTTTACTCGACGACTTAACGAAAGCAGGAAAAACTTCAACCCCGCCCAATCTGCCGGCCTGGAACAACGTATGGCTCTCTTGAACTCTTTTCTCGAGCCCTCGAGTCGGAATGGAAGTACCTCTACATCCGTCCGCCGCGCTTCCATGATGTCAACGGCGTCCGCTTCCGTCACCAGCCGACGCGCCCCTCGATTCGCAGGTGGCCAGCTCACAATCATCGATCTGTCTGACCCGTTTATCGACCCTGCTTCCGCTGCCAGCCTTTTCGACATCCTCCTCAGACTGTTTGTCCGGGCCGACGTAGGGACAGGCAAAGTCTGCGTTGTAGACGAGGCGCACAAGGTTTGTGTCTACCTAGACACGCTAACAACTGACGAAATTAACTCTTTTTTTTGTTAGTATCTGTCAACGGAAACGGGAAAAGGAGCTACTTCTGAATTGACGCAGTCTCTTTTATCGTTAATTCGCCAACAACGACATCTGGCCATGCGGGTGATCATTAGCACTCAGGTTAGGCTGTTCCTTGTTTTCCTTGGCACCACCGCTCATGCACCCAGTAGGAGCCTACCGTACTCCCCCCGGTCTTAATTGACCTCTGTAGTTGCTTGATCATGCACCGCTTCTCAAGTAAACGGTGGTATGACCATCTTATGAGCCACATTGCGGCCGACATGCCGGATGATACTTTTGCACAACTTGTATCGCTAAAGGTACAGCTCGCTTAATGTGTTATGGTACGATGCTAACTCTCTGCTCACAGACCGGTCAGGCCATCGTGATATCACCTGCATGCATTGCAGCCTTTACCCCGTCCTCCCCACCCACCGCTGGATCATCCGCCAACAAGAAATCGGTTGCTCAACTAAGCAGGCGATACCTTGTTATCAAAACTCGGAAACGATTAACCAACGACGGTGGTGCATCTATTATGGTTGTTTAAGCCCACATCCGCCGCTGATTTTTTTTTGTTGATATTCTTGCTGTTGTACCACATACAACCTGCATGGCACGTTTTGTATCACGATCATGAGCTTGTTCTGATATACATGAAACTTCACTTGGTTTAGTCTTCGAGATCACACAACACTATGACTTAGAAAGCAGCGTTCCAAGCAGTATCGTAGCCTTGGTTGAAACCGTGTTCTAAATAGAATTGCTTGCACTCTTGGCATAACGAGACAGAGATCTAACCACTCACCAAACTCCCACACGTTCGCGCTCGATCCTCGGGCCTTGGTGTGTTCTGCAACACGCCGTTTCAGCCATTGGCCGCGGAATCCGAGTTCAGACACAGCGAGGTTGTTATCGTTGAACGTTAGGAACATTATGGCATCGTCCCAGCCGGTTGAATATCCAGCCTCGAAGCGCCAAAATTCGTTGTGGGCACCCCGGGACATCCAATAATTTTTGTGTTGTCCTAATGAGGCAGGTTGGCTTCATTCAAAGCGCATATAACCATCTGATCAGACATACCCAAAGCACCATTCAACGCCTGTTGCTTCCACCCAGCGTCGGAAGGTATGCATCTAATCTCGTTCTTCCTCCTTCCTCCTAGCCAACGAGGTAGTATCTCCGCCGTGGTTGCATCTCGTGCACTCCAACCAGCATCCCACCCTGTACCCTTCTTCCACGTCCAGAAGAACCAGCCTGCGCAAACTGCCTCGTAGGCATCTATCTGCGCACGAGCCCAGACCCTACGTTGACGGTCTTGTTCTCCAGCTTCGTTTGACCGTAACGAGCTGGGGTTCAATGCGGCGCTCCATTCTCCAACGATGATACTTCCCCGGGCGGCCGATGAAAGTGGAGGAAGCGGGGAGGAATTGCGCAGAGCAGCTGCATGTTCATCTCCAGACTGTATTCAATCATTTAATCAAACTTTGGAGAAAAGTTCAGGGGACAACGTGCTTACCATTGCAGCGTCTCCCGGGGTAAAGCAACGGTATAGATGGTGATCGAGTACAACAAAATCTGGGCGGTTGCCTACTACTTTCGAATACCACCCTGCGTCCCAAGCGTCACTGGCCCCAGTTCGTAGGAGGTAAGTTCGAATCGGGTAATACTGGCCGCCTACCTGATGTAAAGCGGAATGTCGGGGTCGACCCGGCGAAGTGCACCAAGAGTATCTTCGTACCAAGCTCCCAAACGGTCGTTGTTTGCCGGCTCATTTAGCAGTTCGATTCCTACAACATTGGGACGGTTCGCAAGCTGGGATGTTAACACCTGCGACATTCATCCAGTCAGAAATCGAGTACATGGATATATGCGAAGCTAACTCAACCTCCAATGCCAGTAAGGTCCTGGATAGATTGGTTCTGGAATTCCACATTTTGACCTCTCCTGTGCCCGTTCCACTATCTGTTGCAGCGTGGATATGGATTGCTATCATGACCTGTATCACAGAAGACCCAGGCGATACGTACGTGAATCCTTGTTTTGAGCGCCTGGGGCGGCGTGAAGATCTACAAACTCCGGATGAGGATATTAATCGTACGTATTATTTGAGGCCGGTCAAGTTAACGTCATAGAGATAGCAGGGAACGACGTGTAGGGAATAAGCAATAATACCGCCTAGTTGACGCTCAAAGACCCACCAATCAATACACCGAGTCCATATCTCTCTGCATTACCGATGGCATGCAGTATGCGAGGCCAAGCTCCGGAGAACGTTTGTTTGTATTTTTCAAAATCGGTATCGTCCAGCACTCTGGGTTCGACCCCAGAGAGGTGATAGTACCCGATCTAGAATATTGGCTAGATTTAGCCACTTGGATTACCCGTTACTCACGCCACTCACTGGGACCCGAACCGTATTGAAACCCTGAGAGCGAATGTTTTCCCAGTCCTCTTCACGTATCCAAGTATCCCAGTGCGATTGCATGATGTTCTGAGCGTCCGCTCCTTGCGCAATATGTAAGTCGCTTTGTCCTCCGCCACACCCACAGTACGTGGATTCGCAAATCCATCTCTCTTGGACAAACCAAGAACCTGGTCCAACTGTTTAGCCAGAATGTTTAGTGATTCCTGGGTGCTACAAACCTAGGTTCACCCCCCGTTGTTTTCTGAATCGGTAAATGTCCCGGGGAGAAAGAGGTGACGCTGCTCGGGTACCAAGTTTGCTTACGAGCGGGTTATCGAATCTATTAGAGATCTCCTTCTCAACTTTATCGGCTATCTTTTTGAAGAGGGAGTCCATCGTTGCTTGAACGCAGGTATGTGAGCGTGACGGCACAAGGACAGATTCGCCATGACGCAAGACTGTATGCAAGCATCTAGTAAGCTGATGCTTAGGGTATCCCACGTGATTGCACGAAACTTCCATCTGTCCACCGTGAGGTGATTAGGGGACATCACATCACGTCTTTGCGCATCAGATACCAAACTCGCGAAATCCATGGCGCAGCTGGCAGCACAGTCCTCTCCTTCTTTATCACCCGCTTCCAGTGTGGATGATCTGCGATCAGAGTCTTCATACGATAGCGAAGAGGAAGAGCAACGCCTCGCACAACAAGAATGGGATGAATCTATGCAACAACTCCAACTTCTTTTAACTGTGGTCGTAATGCCATTCTTCGGAAAATGGCTGGGCCGCCGATGGAGCCACTGGTGTGAGCTGCCTTATCCTATTTTACAACACGGTATGCCTGACTTGGAAATAGTGTTTGCTAGGTATCAAGCCGTTGGGTTTGGGAAACGATTTCTTGGCATCGGTGGGCTTTAGTGCTGTCTGCGATTTTAGTTGAGTTGATGCCAGGCATGTCGTAAGGGTGATGATTGCCGTCTACGCCGTGTGCTAACGTAGATCTTACAGTAGCCTACTTCCGAACATGTGGCTAACAAGTGGGTGTCATTAGGTTAGCTGGCTTGGCAGGTACAAGGTATGCTAAATAATCATATAGACGATTGCATTGCTAATAGCCGCAGGCACATGTGTATAACGTTGCATATGATACTTATTGATACAAGAATGTCCATGTGCATATTCAGCCCAAAAGGAAAAGCTACCGGGGGTATATCAACTTTCAAACCGTTGCGATTTGATTCATCTGCCTTATCAACCAGCTGCCAGCAGCTTCGGATTCGCCAATCGCTTTCGCGTTGACGATTCCGTCATGGCCAAGAACTTCGAAACGTATTTCGGGGCACCAGACAGCCCGAACAGTATTCGGCACCCCTTCCACGGATCGAATACCAGCAAAGTTCCTAGTACAATCCAGTTTAGAAGATTACCGACGAACTATTGGATGTGGACCTACGCTCTAAACACGTCTCCTCGCGTGCGGTATTTTCGTTTCCAGTACGCAGACAACGTGTCCGGGTCGGTACTGAATTCCAACATCGCATATAGCTCAGGGTCGAGCAGTCTATCAAGTTCGACCAACTTGTTTATTTGGTCGTGAGTTAGAGGAATGGCCAACCTGGAACGACAACATCAGTCCCTTCTCTCGCTTTGCTCATTGGCTTAGACATACCATTTCAGAATTCCTTCAACAACGTCAACCACACGTATCCCGTCGTCTCGCTGCACCCGTGCAGGCTCTGACGCAAACGTGCATGCTTCGTTGACAGCGCTACCATCCGTAGTTGAACCCCAATGATCGAACACGATGTCTAGATGCGCCACTGGTGGTGCGGTAGCTAACGCATACGCCCCAATATGCTGTGTCAGTTGGGTAGGCGTGACGTCTGCTATCTGGTCGGCTATTGTTCGACAAGGACCCTCTGGGCTAGGACTTGAGGGGCGGGAATGCAAGTAGGTGGCTCCTATCCCTTGTCCAGTAATCAACGCTCGCCGATCAAAAGAGAGACTAGCAAACGCTGGGTTCAGTTCCAGGGATGCGCATGACCTTCCCAGTGTCCTCGTTGGTGTAGATGACTTTGTCCATTGCAATGGGCCATAGCGACGGCAGTGCAAGTCGCCCATACGCTGCTGGTACCGGGCAAGGACGATGATGCTCTTGCGCCACCCTTCAAGAACCTCCTCCGAAAACATACCCCCGAAGCCGTTTGCATAGCACAGCTCGCGCCAGACATATTCGTTGTACAACGCGAGGCGTGCCCCCCGTGCGACGACATGGAGTGCAAGGTGAGTATTGAGGTCGTTGCACGGGATGCAGTCGCGAATAATAGCCGTCAACTCGCCGGGGAGGGACGTGAATGAGGTCATGTTCGAGTTTTCTGTCGAGAGGGGGATCTTTCGCGAGTCCGAAGAGAACTGAGGAACTGAGGAACACCAGGTTGGCCTAAGCTGAAACTCCGGATCAGGATTATTATACCCAACCCCCTGCTCAATTTTCGTCACACGCAAATACTGCCAACCTATGAGCTCGGCACTCGGAGATGTGCCCGCCCCATCGGTTGGGTTAGTCGCTCTAGCTACGTATCGGGTCCATGAGGATCAGAACACCATGTGTGGAATACCCGACTGGGAAGATAGCATGCTGCGCTGCCAATCAAGAATCAAGCACAAATCAAGCACGCTCGGTTCATGTTATTCAATTGCGGGGCATGATTGCTGAGTCATTCCACAGAGGTGTGCACGAATTAGTTGTCGGATCTTCCTTGCTATTTGAGTCGCGGGTGCATCTTATCACCAGGTTCCGGTTCTCGTGTGTACGCATTGCATAATACTAAGAACTTGTGCCCACTCAATCCCTGCTCTGAAAGCTAGACTATTGACAGGATCTACCGAGTACACGTATCTCTGGGTCCGATTGGCATGTCTAGCTCCCAGTATTCGGGCGGTAGAACCTTCTGTACGACGACTCATATAGTAATCCGGTCCACACGCTTGAAGGGCCGTGCGACACCTTTCGTTAGTTCAGTGCACGTATGCTGGAAGGTAGGTTTAGCCGGCCGCTAATCAAGACAGGTCCTACGCGAGCTGTCTCAAAGGTTGGGCGCTACACCCTGCCGACGTGCGGAGAAGCTAGGCTTGTTCCTATACTCAACAGCGCTGTCACCTCACGGGCTAGCCTCATCACGGGTGCTAGCTCCCTTAATGCATTTGTCGATGTTCCCCGTATCTGAAGTTTATTCTATTTGTTGTAAACGCTAGTTGGTCTCATGATAGCAGCCGCCTGGTTTCAGCATGCCTGACTATCACTTAGATATAGTCAAATAACTTCAATGATATACACACACGAACAGCCATCGGTTATTGCATTCGGAACCTGGGGGCCATCAGACTCGATAACCTGATTTGGCTATTTTACTGCAAGTACCGCTCGGGTGCACGGATGGATCTATGAGCGGTAGCGAGCATGACTCAATCATGACTCAATAATGGCATTAGCCACATGAAATCGAGAAGATCTGAGTACTACCCTGCATATTAGAGCGTAATATCGTTCCCAGGAAGACTCAGTTTAGCATTCAAGTTCGGAGATATTATTCTCCCCGATCAAACAATCACGTGGGAGTGAGTCATTGATTAAACCAGAGGCTGCCCATTTCAAACACATTCTATTGTACCGATTGCTGCCAGGCAAACGCTGTGATCGGTTTAAGTAGATAGCATTTTTAGAACATCTAAATCAGCACAACGCACTTCAGTCGAAACAAACAAGAACAATCGATCTACCAAGGTATCCGCCAGCCACTCGAACCGATGTTCGTGCCGTTGACAAGCTAAGTCGCAGTGTTAGGCAATTTCTCTAGGATAAATCAAGATTCCAACTCACTGCTTGATTGATCTGTTTATGAATATAGCATAGGTCTATGTGTGACGTTAAATTCAAACTATTGCCGCACGGATCGCACAACCCACAGTCAATATAGGACATAGCGTCGTTATTCATATCTTCAACCAACAAGTTACTGAACTCAATTTCGGCACCATCCATGTTTTGTCGAACAACGTGTAGTGGCAAGGTGCGGCCTCGTAATAAGTTCCCGTGAAGAAGCAAGTTACGAACCTGAACCGAGAGGTGTGTCGATAATTCAGGAAGCAAGTGCTGGAGAAACGAGTTTGTAACATGTGTTACTTTTCCGGCTTCATTGATCCAATTACTCACGGTTCGGGGTCCAACTTCATCCCAATTTTCGACTTGGAACAAGTCGATAAGAATCTGTGGAGAGACACCATCTCCTATCCAAATGTACATGTCCTCCCCGTTTTCTGACCATAAGAGTCAATATTCCCAAGTACGGAATATGATTCAATTCAACTTACCGATCAAATACACACCGTCAGGTTCCATGTGAGTATAAGAACTTGGCATGGGAGAAGGTAAAATTAGCCGGCCCGTCTTGGGGGAAGGAAAGCCGACGTCAGGAGATAGATCATGTATTGCTGTCATTCGAGGATAAAGATACCGCATAGTCGCCGTTACGCCTACCGACATCAATCGAGCGGCGTGGTAATTACGAACATCTGCAATGACACTACTGCCTGATCACTCCCAATGAGCGGCTGCGTAGCAACTGGAATACGTATTCACTAACCTTTGATGGGCCGAGATTTCAGTAAACCAAGTGCATAAACAGGTAGCGTTTTGAAAGCTTCTGGAAGAATTAGCTGCATCAAGAGTTTGGTTACTTCTTGCGATGCGACCAAGTATCGGTTAGCTTACCTGCGTAGGCGAAGTAGATGCTGCACAATTGCGCCTGTAGGCAAGCAGCAACGCTGCGCACTTTTCACTAATAGTTTCACGTATCTCCGATAAAGATCTATGAGACATCATCTGCAGTGCTAAAGGCAATCCAGATAAGTTCTTGTTGTGTGAGGCGAAACGTGTACCTACCTTCTCTAGTGAATGTACAACAAACTGTCTCCAAGTCGGCGTTCTTGAACACGTTCCCTGCCAACGTGCTAACTTGAACAGCAATATTAAGGACACGGACCCGACGTTCGCCCGAACGTGAAGTATAAAGAGTTGCACATTGTATATGCGCCTCACGGCGATCATCCAGACGGCCAGAATGGGTGAAAGTAGTGAGTATCGCGTTGTCCGCATGACTAGTCGCGATGGTCAAGTCAGAAGGGGATGCCTGGTGGAATGCGCCAAGGTGAGTCGAGACAGAAAGCCCTAAATGAGATCGTTAGAGTTGATTATAGCATAGGACGGATATATTATACCGCTAGAGCATCGTACTCGCGTGATACAGTTGTAACCCATTGGTCTGGTGAGAACTCTGGACACCTCCGATTGGATAACATGTTGGTCACGCTCGGGTGAAAAGCGCGGGTGGAAATAAATATCGCCTCCAGACTTGTGCGATAGTTCGGCTGGGCATGAAGCTAGGTTAAGCATCTATCGAGTTGCAGCAATCAAGTCATTCACCGATCGTCCCTATATCTATGAACTGGCTCGGGAATAGCCATAGACTGACCCCAACCCCAGCTTCAGCACACTCCTCGGCCAGCTCCGTCCACTTTAGCGAACCAGACGAAAATAGCACCCGTTCCTTGTCAGTGTTACCAATCTCCTGTTCCGACTTGGGGCGACTAGGAAGGTCGCCTGGATGAGAATTCTGAAATGCTATGATTTGGCCGCCTGTAGGCAACTGTATTACTGTTATTTTTGCTATATCTAGATAGCAAGTCACTTACAAGAGCAGAAAGGCCCGCTTGAATAGCGGCTCCGAGCGAAGCCCCGCCCGCCACCGGTGTCGAGAAGTAGGTGGGTATCATATCCAACAGTCCTTCAATCAGGTTTCTATACCGTAGTCGAGTCAGATTCGAGATTCTAAAACAGCGGGCTTGGCGACGCTACCTGGACGAATGCGGGTCTACAAAGAGGCCAGTCCGAAGGGGAACAAACATGCTTTCTATATCTGACACAACCAGCATTTTTGCCTGAGATGAACTAGGCTGTGCTCCATAGCGTTACTGCCAGTATATAGCACGAGTAGAACAACGGACGTACAGATAAATCGAAGAAATAAACAGCCTTAGCGTCATATGCTATGATACCTGTGTCTTTCAAAGGCGCATCCGCGTTTGCTGCAAATATACATTGCTTTAAGATATGACAGGCTGATTGCGCGAGGCCAGTGGTGATGGACTCCGCACTGACATCGATGCAGAACAAAATATGGAGTGGTGTGGGGTTCCTGCTGGGTGGTGGCGGTTGTTGTAGATTGGGTAGAAAGCTCGCCTTGGAGGGCGAACCAGCAGGGTCGTTGGTAGAAGACAATAAACGTGGGGGCGGTGGTTGAGCCCAGTAGTCCTTGGGAACCCGGAAGTCGATGGTACCATGATTTAGCTCAGGTCGTGAAGCATGGTCAACTCTTTGACCAGAAAGCTCAAGGGTCGCGAAATAGTCTTGGGGAACTGCAAAGCAATAAGACTGTTTTGCTATGTTGGCACTATCAGGATGGGTAGCGCACCTTCCGTGGCCTCCTGGCATAGATTGCAAATCCATTTCTGTCCAGCATTCGTCCATGTACACCAGGGGTTGATATATCCTCTGCAGGCGTGGCACCTAGGCGGCCCTAACTCGCCAAAATCAACAACAGGGATGGGTGCTTCGTTGTCTGGTTGTTGCGCGAACGGTTGAATCATTGCAGCAATCGGGAGATGGCATCCCGACGCGAGGTCATGAGAAAACGGCATCGCGTATGTTGATAACCTGATGAAGCGAGGTGCAGAATTGCCTAGATAATCATAAGTACATAGCTTTGGCATGCTAGCACTGAACAATACCCTGATCAACAGCAACATACTCTGAGCTCGAGTTTGGGACAGTCTGTGAAGAGGCACAAGTCATGAAGGTAGACTCGTCCCATGTTGCTTGGTCATTCTGCCAGGCGTTTACGGGGGAAGGCACCTGTGAAGGATCAATGCGCGAACGCAGACCAGGGAATGGACGGCCAGCGCTGTGCGGTGGCTGGGCGATGGGCATGCTCCAATGTCGTGAACGGCCCCTATTTATGAATTACTATGGATGCCGAATGGGTTCAGTTGATCTCCCACTTCGGCCAACACCTTGTGGGAGAGTGTAAACGTGACGGGGTAAAGAGTGGATGGTCGGAAAGTCACGTGCTTAATGTCCCCGACCCAAGCGCCTTCAAGTCGTGTTAACTTTCTCTGCGACACGTAGACAACTCGACATTTCCAGGTCTTGATACAGTAACTATAAGATATTCTCACTTCATGCCTATATCTATTTTTTGGACTTGGACACCGGCCTAACGATTATATCCAAGTACCCTTGTTTTCAGGGGTGGCAACAAAGCTTTCATACAAACAACCACTAGCTCTACCTGTCAACCCGGTACAATAGTGTGCATACCCTCACAAAACCTGCTTCTTTGTGTATTCTAGATATTTTGATTTAATTTGCGTGTACTCAAACCGCCAAGATCAACGGGGCTCCCTAGCGCATACATCCCACCTTTCCAAGACGAGTAGACAAGAATTCCGGTAGTTTGTGGCTCTCGTTATACGTGTATAGTTAAATCATAGGAAACATCGCCAAAATAAGAGTAGTTGAATGTCCAGAATACACAAGCCAGATTCCAAGAAATGAATGCGGTACATGCAAGTGATGTATCTTCGAACTGAGTCAAGTTTTTCTCCCCTCCAGTATATCCTGGAGACCGACTATTAAGATAAGGCGAGAGCGAGAGAGGGTATCAACAGGTGCAAGAGCATGAATAGAGGAGGGGTTGTTGAAATAGCACCATTTCCGCTCCCAGTGATGCTGGGTAACCCCTGTTTAAGAAACGTCCTTAATAACAAGTAACCTTGCATAGACTTGAGGCTCGATACTGACCTGATATCCAAATGTTACATTCTGAGGCACTGAGGCGTTCCGGCATTCACCCTTCGAAATATCTAATCCCATAAGATCGTCCTACCAAATTCAGCCGTTTAAAACTCGTCGAGGAAGATTCTCGGACAGGTACATACAGGCGTTCTGAAAAACATGTATGTCGAGTTGTCCAAGTCTTTGAAGCCGGATGTATCATACTAGGATTGGGTCACTATAAGTACTTTTCCGAATAACGTGCATATATCCACTCACTGGGAAATGATCTGATGGATCTGTAGCACTAGTGTTCCGTAGCAATATGCATTGTACTTGGCCTGGGAACGCTGTCGCCATTGCAGGGTATTGCTTCATAATATCGCGATTTGATGTGTCGGCCAGCAGGACAAACTTTCGTTGAGGGAAGGTCTCGAAAACGCGATCGAGGTTGACTTTGCGAACTTGGAAGATTTGATCTACGGTCGTCAAGTTCAAGGGACTTTGTGTGCCATATAAGAACTCGAGGCATAAAAGTAATAGAACTGAGATATCCTACCGGATATCAAAGCTACCCAGAGGGTAATTTGCATATATGAATGCCTCGTAGAACTGAGTGACCTTTATCGGAGTTGTAGTAAGGTAGTGGATGTGCAATCCTTGTACTTCATTCTGCCACTTGGCAAACACGGCTGGCATATTCATCCATGGTACATAAGGGCGCGCAAACGAGTTTTTCAGCCCTTCCTCCGGTTGGTAAATCTGTGTGACACGAAGAATATCGTCTATATCAGCTACCAGAGTGATGCCTTGTGGGGGCACCAAATATGACGACGCATTGCCAGCTTCAAAAAAAGAATTGATTAGAGCGGATTTCATAGAAACGAAAAGATGCGAACTTTGGTAGCCAGGAGTAAACAACTCCAAACCTTGAACGACATTCGTCTCGTTGCCGTTTGGTACTCTACCGGGTGATGTGAATGGAATGAACTGGTCGAATTCGCCACGATCGTCAGTCGGATAAGGGAACGTGATGTTTGCAGCTGGCTGGCCGTTATAATTAAGTGTAAAGGTCAAGCTGTAGTTTTGCACTGGGAGAGTGATGAGTGCTGCAGTGACATTGCGAGCCATAGCACGATTTGCGTCCGTAAAGCCTGACTCGTCGAGAGACGGGACGAACACTTGGGCAGCCTGGTCAAGCTGCTCGGCCGTTGCGGGCGGGTTACGGTATGCACTTCCGTGGATACGAACGTTCCAACCGTTGGCCGTCCAATTACCATATCCGCTACACATAATTATGAGATTAATAGCTACTACCACATTAAGCTTACTCACGGAATATTCATAACTTGTACCGGGAGCTGGGATATTTGAGTGTCATTTAGTCCGAGCTGCTCTTTGATTTGGTCGTCGGTAGGCATTGTAAGCCACGCAGGCAGGATCCCTCCAGCCGCATCTGACGGAATAGCGCTCCCAATAGCAGATGTCACAGAAGCTGGGACGTCATTAATATCTCTCCTGGACAGGGTTGGAGTCGGCGGTTGGCTAACAAGCGGTTGGTTGGCCACTCGCTCGATGACTGCCGCATATGCTGCGATACCAAGAAATAAAGTATAAGCCAAGTATCGCATGTTGTTCGAGCTAGGTAGTTGCTCAGGATACCAAGAGCCTTATATATGCCACATTGTTCCGAACGCACCGAGCGTCATCAAATGACGTATGCTACTTGGCGTTGTCATCTATTCTCGGCCTCCCTCATGCTGGCGAATTTGAGTACATGCTTATTTCCGGCCCTGCACGCTCATTTATTGCATCACGCGGGTCCATCATCTAAGGAGTGGTTACCAGCACAAGTCAAGCGGTTTAGGCAGTTTGTCGCGGTCGCGTGACTCTGCGCGCTCGCGTCGATCACCTGACCAGCTGGGCGAGCCACCCCGACACCCTCCTGGGCTATTCGCCAACGTTCTAGTCGCATAATCTACGAAGAGCTGAAATAACATGTGTAATCGTTCCGTTGGGGGCTAACAGAAGTCATTCGACGCTTCCTTCGAGTTCATAAAACGCACTGGCCACAGTTTCATCCTCTGCGATATATTCTTGGCACGATTTATGCACCTTGCAACATATACAAATAAGGGCGCCAAATATTGCATATTGGTTGAACACAATTAGATTGGCCTATGTTCACTTTTGGTTTGAGGGTGCCGAACCTGGCTCTCGTCAAGGAGGTAACCCATTCTTCCCGGCCCCTTGCCGACAAAAAACTCTACCATATGTCTCTTTGGTAGAAAAAAGTGTTGTTGTGGGCTAAGGAGTATACGCGGATGGTATTTCAAGGACCTCCCCTATGGTTGTTGTATCAATTAAGTACTTAGGCTCTCGTCGAGTGTGGTGGGACTCCAGGCCAGGTAACGCAACGCTCGTTTCGCCACTGACACTTGCCGTTCATCAAGCTCGGAACGCTCGCATCAGTAACATTACGTTTTACAAGTCAGTTTCAGATACGAAGCCGATGTCAAACATACACTGATCATTTTCAGAAGACCTAAACGGGCGAACCTCCTTCAGGAATCGGCATATCGCGTTTAATTTTCTCTTCAGCTCGAGAGCTGACATACAAGAAAGAGATGCTTGGGGCAGACACCGCTCGCACAGCGTTATCATTCGTGATCATGTTATACACAAAGGGGACGGCTGCGTTATTAACCAAGTGAGCGCATGTTTTCGAGGTTCGATAAACGCCTGACCGAAATACCGGCCTCGTAGGCAGCGCCCACATCGTTGCCCGAAATCTGAAGCGTAATCAGTCTCATGGGATTCTGTTTTATTCTTGCGAAATTCTAGGGATAAAGGGCATAGGTTAGAATGTATACGTTGATAGTTGTTGTAATGACGAAGGTGACCAATAGGTACATCATATCTACGGACTTAAGGTGCTTGCGCATATAGGCAATGCATTGGTAAGTATTGCCGAAAAGGGGGGCTCGAATCAAAGTTGATCATAATGTTTGATTACTTTTAAGACCCTCACACCTTAAGTGTATTTGATCGTCCAACTTTTGTTGGAGAAAACAGAGGCTATGTAGGCAACGTTGTGTACAGCAACTTTTTTTTTACAAACAAAACAACGATTATCCGACTCACGCCAAGTTTATGTTAGATGTCCGATCCCATAGTATGTACAAACACTTCTGTATATCGACGACTGTTACAAAACCAGCATCGAGGCCTGCTCTGCGTGTCCCTCTGTGATGAGAGTTAACGGGTCGCAAGTGTTGTTGTCGGACCAGGAATCCCTGTGGTACCTGGTACCACAGTGTGGGATTGCTCTGTATTCGGAACGTCACTAGAACACCCGGCGGCAAGTACAACGTGACTGTGGATTTTTTGTTTTGCGGTCCGAGAGACTGTGGCACTGTTTACCTCCAGGACGTCAATCTGAGAACAGCTCGTTCTCGTAGGATTTACAGGGTCGTGATTGCGTTTGATTCTGCTATCATCCACTAAATTACGGTCCAGTAGCCGGGTCGTTGGTAGCGGTCGAGTTTAGTGTTGGTTTGGCATATTAACTGTTTTGGCAAACGGAACACAGGATTCAGCTTTGTGTGACGCAGATCGACGAAGCTTCCGTTTTTCGATGTCGACAAACGAGGGCGCCCTTTGTTCGTGGATGTTTGTTTGGCCGTGCTGGCGCTTGCTGTTGTGATCAAGCAGAGCTTCCATACACCCACGAACTGGTGCAAATCTGACCTCGCCGCACGCACACGTAAATATTACATTTTTCTCTGTCTGTCTTTTGCAATCCGGAAACGTATAACTGTGCCACGACGCTGTAGCATGTCGACCGTATACAGTTACTACGCCCCGCCATCTTCGCACCACTCGGGCTCTCATCGCTCCCACTCGCACTCCCGATCCATGTCCGAGGCGCGTGGACCTGTGGTATGCATGCCCAATTAACTGGCTCACACCCGTCGCTGATCCTCGACCGCAGTATATCAGTTCTGGCTCATCCCATCACGGAGGCTCGCACCATGGCGGCAGCCGCTACTATGCCGGAAGCACCTACGGGGGATCTTCCTATGTCTATCCCGAGCGCGAACGTGAACGTGTTGCTAGCGTTACTACCCTCCATCGCCCCCCGCTCCCCCGTTCCATGAGCCTGACCAGCCTGGTCGGCGAGCCCAGCATCACCGTGATCGTGAGCATCTCGAATGTTCTCCACTGCATCCTTCCCTGCTAACACGATCACGCCGCTCCAGCCTCCCTCCCGCAACCGATCACGCTCATCACTAGGCTATGAGCCACAGTATACCGAGGACGGTCGCCTGCGCCTGGCGACCGTTGTCCGGCGTCTATTTGGGCTCGGGCCTCGGCCGGTCGATGATGTGGTATGTCAAGGCTATTGGTCACTCGTGATTCAGCCATTTATCATATTTGCCCGTTTTGTAGAAAGTGAAAGAAGGGAGCAACCGGCTTTGGCCCAAGCTAGGCAGGAGAAAGTCCAGATCATCTTCGACCTACGTCTACCCCAGCCAGACCTATGAAGCTCGCCGTCCTGTGCAGGAGGTCTACCGGTCCTACTGAACAACTCGGATCCTCCAATGCCCCCTCGCCACACTTGCTTTATCGTGTCCTAACGACCCATTCCGTCACTGCTGTGCTCCCTTCGTTACCATTCCCCCACACCTCACCTCGCTGGCGCACACGTGTTAGATGGGGTGGGATGCAAGTTCCGGTTGAAATTCGATTCTCATATTTTGTCTTGGTCCTTCGCTTTCTCGTTTCCGAACCTAACCTGTAGCGCATTATGTATGGTGTTCTCTGACGACTTCACGTATATTATTTTTTCATCTCGAAATGACCTAGAATATCATGGTTCCTCTGCCCATTTCCTGCTGTCTACTCCATGTCGACGAAATCACCTTGGTCCATGTCTTTCGGCTGCCGACCAAGCCGGTGAGGTGGATTGACAAACCAAGCTGACGCTACTCACCTCTCGTGGCTCCTCGTCTTCTCCATACTGCATTGTGTAGTCAATATGACTAAGAACTGCCTCCAAAGATCGGGTCGACGACAGATTGAGCGGCAGGAATGACACGAGCGGATGGTCTTCGATCTAGAAACGAAAATCAATCAATTAATTCACAAAAGGACTTGCTGCATACCAGTTGGACAAGTGCCTGGTTGAGATGGTGGAACCGTGGATTCTGCTGCTCTGTAGTCGATGGCTGACCAGGAGCTGAAGATATGAGGAACGGGTCTGGGTCCAAAAACCTAGTTTTGGACTTCCAGTGTCCATCAATTTAGATTGGGGTGGCAAATGCTGACCTTGCAACGTCTCGCTTGCCCTTCACACCGTTTCGTGCGTCTCCGCTAACGAGGTCCATCTTGGACATGATGTTGATCCAAGGGACACTAAAATTTACCATGGCAGACATGGCAGACATAACACCGCTGACCAAGACATGGTCAAAATGACGATAATCTTGTACGAGCAACTTTAGCATACCTAAAGTACTTGTATCTATCCTCCATAAACTGAGAGTCGAGGAGGTAAACTCCACAGAGTCGGATCCCCATATGAGACAGGTGTGACATGAGAGCTGGGAGAAGTGGGTGGTGGGTATACAATTCAATCTGGCCTATGGGTGGATGAGTGAATGCGTGCACCAATGAGACAATAACACAATACCTGGACAATCGATAATAATATAGTCATTGTCGTATTCCCCAAGCTCTTCGTCGAGCCAGTCCATATTCTTGAGCAAGTACCTGTGCAGTCGACCATTCAGTACTCGTGGCTCGTACGTCCAAACAGGAGCACTCACACTCACTCGAAGCAGTAAATAAGACCGCCATTGGGACCGAAGCCCAGTTCCTCCATTACATCTTCAAGACTAAAGGCTGCGGATTAGATATTTCTATTTACTTCCCGGTAAGTCAACTTTACCTGATTAGGTCCCGGATATCGATAGCTGGCTCGTATTCAAACGACCCGGGATCAGCAGCAGGATCCAGATTAAACAAATGTGCTGTTCGTTTGACAGTCTGCATATGAGTCTGCAAAGCCGTGCAGAATGTCGACTTTCCCGCGCCAGCAGGTCCGCATACTAGAATCGCGTATCGCATTTCAGAGTGCAGTGGTGGTTTTGATTGAGGAAAAGTCGATGTCAACAAGCGCCAGTCTCGGGCACCGCCACCTTGATCTCAGGAACTGTCTCTAGCACCAAACGACCACCCCGCCGCTACCCAATATGTCACTCCCACCACTTGTTCCGGACCAGAGCGCGTCTGGTATCACCGTTGACCCGAACACGCTCGAACGAGTTGTCCCGTCAAGTCGAAGAGCCGACGGAAGGTGGGTATTGGGCTTTTTGCACCGACAAGGCGTGTATATACTTATCATGGCGGTCACAGCGTCCGTAAAGAACTCAAGATTCGACCCGGCTTTACCCCCCAGGAGGACGTGTCTCGGTTTCGGGGCACAAGGCAGCAAGCGGCCGACCGAGCTGTTTTACCCAAGGGTCATATCGTGGGATGGGTTCCGCCTTCATCTGAAACTAAACCCAAGCCCAAGGTCAAACCCGCTGGTAGCAGTCTTCTGGCAGCAGCAGCGGCCGCGGCTGCAGACACATCTGGGCTGTCGAAATCTCAAAAGAAGAATGCAAAGAGGGCAGAGAAGCGGGCAGAGAAGAGAGCCGAGACCCAGGTAGTGAAAGAGAATTGGGACGACGACGACGAAGACGAAAAGGGCAACGAGAAAGACAAGGAACCGGTTCAGTCGGCCGAGAAAAACGGAGAGACTGCCAAAGACGATGTGGACGCGGTGACTAAAGAAATTGAACAACTCAACGTCAAATGAATCTAATATATCTCTGATGTAAGTGTTATTGCTGAGCGGCGCCATGGAGAACAACTAACCAACAATCGGTTGATTCATAGTGACCGAGCTAGCACCGATACCCTATCACCTTTGTATACAGTATGGATTATTCATCACGTTGTTATCAATAACACAATCATTCAATACATTCTGCGACTACCAAAGCAACCACAAACTCTACTTGGGGGGCTATTTGGGACATGTACATCTATTGTTAACACACCGACCCTGCCCAGGTAATTAATATGTATCGCGTGGCCGTCCAAATTGGTCAATCTCCCCATGATCGTATACAAGGCGCGCGACTCGACTAGCCAATTCTACATACGATCATTAGAGCAAGGTTAGATGCAGCCGAGATACAACTTACCCTCAACCTGCGCAACATTGGAGCACTCAGCATATACCCGCACGACATCTTCTGTGCCACTGGGCCGCACGAATGACCGCCCGGACTCGTACTTACGGACCGTATCGTCAATGGCCTTTTGCAGTCCGACTGGCGTGGCGAGTCGACGCTCAGCATCTTCGGTAGTAAATATGCTGCGGTCAGGAACTTGAACTTTCATCAGCCTATTGGGAAGATCCGTGTAAAGCGAATCCCACTCGACGCATGTATAGAGGCGATGAGCAAGAACAACTTCGACAAGAAGTAGATCAGACAATGCGTCCCCAACGGTTTGATTGATCAAATCCCTGAGGTTACGTAGGTTGGTGAGATGGGTGGACTGAGAGGGTGTGCTTGGCTGGTGTGAAGCTAGTAATTCTAACGTCTGGTGCGAGAATAGGACTGTTCCGTGCCCGTTAGCTTCAAAGTAAACGCCGATGCCGAAGCGTTGAGCGGCGTGATGAAGATGTTTGACACCAGTCGGAGTACATTTGACCGGCAAGCGACTTGAAAGGTATTTGGTCGAATTGCCATTTGCATAAGCTGTTTGCACGATGCCGACCTCGATTTTTCCGGCAAGACCGGCGCCCTTGACCACGTCCACGAAATAACCAGCCACAAGCGCTGCAATCTTGTCCCCATCGAGCAACCGGAACTGCCTGCGGTCATCGACGTAGTAATAGATCAACCGGTCGGCGTCCCCATCGAAACTGCATGCGCGCTGGAGTATCTTCATGTTCTCAGCCATTGAAGGGGGTAGTCTTTGTTGAGTCTTGACGAAGTCGGCTCCAGCTTGGTTGTTGAGAGCCCCCTCGGTATCAATCGCAGTGTTGACAGGAATAAACTTCAGGATATCTTCGACGTACGGTGCAAACTTTTGAAGGGATAAAAAGCCCACACCGTTGGCGCAATCTACCACGAGAGGCGATGGTGATTGTTTGTTCGTCTATGAAGTTAACCTTGAGACATATACCCAGTCACCTGTCACGCCAATACTCACCATGAGCTTGCGGAATGCATCGGCCAATTTCTTGTAGTAGCCCTCCTCAGTATCCTCTCCGTATTCCTCGGGGGTACCTTTGGTATTGATGCACCGAACGAGATAATGAACCACCGGCGTGGTCTGAATACCTTCGTTTCGCCCGACTGCGCCGACTGCTGACAGGCCATCTTCAAGGGCCTTGATAAGAGCGGGGCCGGACGGACGAGTGTCGCGCGCATACAAAACATGCGAGGGCTTGGTCAAATCAATCTTGAGCGAGTTTACGAGGTGGTCGCATCCCTCGATAAACTCCTCGGTGGATGGCGCGTTTGCAAGAGCCGTCGCGTATCCTTCCCATGCAGCCTCAAGCATCTCGCCGCGGGGGTCGATAAGTTTAACGCCATTGTCCTAGCCAAGTAGAAATATCAGTATGGTGTCTTTGGGCTGAAAATCTGAACTGACGTGTTCTGGGTTATGAGACGCTGTGACCATGACCCCAATGGTCTTGCCATCTAGTCGTTTGCTTCGGAGACCTGCGAGCACGCCCACACGAAATAGCACAGAATCAAGAGTGTCCGCCCTACAAAATTAGATATGGTCAAACCCCAACCTGTAACAAGGTTCACAACACACTTACGCCGTTCTAAACCCTGCGGTCCCATAGGCGAACTTAAACCGTGCAGGTTTAGGGTGGAGCTCGGAGAAATGCGCGATCTGAGTCCTAGGGAGTTCGGCCATCCTATCAGGATACTACGATGTTGAGTTGGTAGGTCGAAGGAGAGTGCAAGTAACTCGAACAGCCAGGGCTTGATGTATGTAATTCGAGGGTATGGGGCTGTGCCAGCCAACTATGCACAAATAATAGCGCTAACGCATATAATCACCTTAACATCCAGCAGCTTAGCGCCTGCGCTGCGTTGCCTCGATAAATACATGTCGATTCAAACACAATAGTGCTGATATAAATTTAGAAACCTGACACCTCATCAAACGCAATCTTCACGTCTGCCCAATACATAGGACGGCCTTCCAAATCCGCTCGCTTCCAGATGTTAATCATCATAGCTACTATGTCGCTACTTGCGGTGTTGGCAATTCCGCACTCACGCAAAAGGGAAACCCGCCCGTATATCTTGTTTCTGTCTTTGAGCCTATTAGAGGCTACTGCAGCCTGCACCAGAATCAATTAAGGTTTATCCAGAGCGATCTGAAGAAGTCACTTACTACTAGGAAGGGGAAAAGGAGAAAAATATCCGGGAACCTCGAAGGTTGAAGAGTTCTAATGAGCTTTAAGAAGTCCTTAAGCGCTTGTGCTACCTGAACATCGTCGGAACCCGCTCGGCAGATACCCTGCGAAGATTTGAGCCAAGCCTCGACAAGTCGCGCGCTAATCACCCACCATGAACAAATAAATGAGCAAAGTCTGCCTCCAGCATTCATTGATTGCCAATCTGGATACAGCGAGATGGGGCTGCCCGGACGATGATACCCTAGGGCGCCAGTCTCGAATCCACTTTTCAAGCTCATCGACTTCCTGCGTATGAACTGTATAGCCAGGAGCATCACGTATGTTGTGCATCCGCGCTAGAATGACAATAAACTCCCCAGGGCACCCATGCATCCATTGCAGATGAAGTGCGTCCGCATTCGCGTGCGCAACAGAAACCTCGAATTGTGGGTCCGCGGAGGATACGTCATATTGGAACATCATGGGGTGACCTGAGCCTAAACTCATTAAGACGTCCAGTCTAGGATATCGCCGCACATCGTAATTAGTGGCCGAAAGTTTGTTAGGTAGATTAACAGGTTGCCCAGGTCGCTCTACTATAACCCGCCTGAATGCGAGGGCTGCCTCTCTAAGCAGCTTCATGATCGTACTGAGGGGACCCAGAGCCAAATCCACGGACAATACCTATCACTAGAAGATAAGATTCCTTACTGCGTTTCAAAGAGACAGAGCAGTAGCCCACCGCTAGAATACAGCTTAGTGTATTTGCTGCAATTTGAGTCCCTTGTTCATATATGTGTTGCTCGTTGATTTTGAATATTTCGGCAGTATGTTGAGCTTGTCTATGGAGCATCGTAAGGTCAGAAACTTGGTTGGAGTCCAGAGATATGGCCCGCCCAATAGATCGTACGACATTCGCTATCGATATTACTGTCGCACGCGATTCTTCGGATGCTCTGAACTGCTCTACAATGCTGCTGCGAGTCAAATGTGCAGTGTGACTCGGATCAAGCACCGTTTCTACGATCCAGTTAGCATCTGGGTAGTCGTGTCAATACATGCACGTATTCTATTGTGGAATAAGGCACATACATGATTGGAGTACGTACTGCAGTGCATCATTGCCTAAATCTATACCCGAGAGAGCTCCACATACGACGCCCCTGACATTATCTCTGTCAGAGAAGCCCGTTGAGTCCGATTCACAATCGTAAGGTACTTTGTCGGATGGGGCAGGGCTGGATAATCTTGATTCGGAAGTATCTTCTACAAGGTCCTCCCTTCGCGGGATATATGGGCCACCGTAGTCGTTAGAGCCATCGAGATGGTTTTGATCGGTAGGGCCAAGATTTCGGAGTGGGCTAAATTGAGTTGCCGATGATACCTGAGTCGTGAACCCCTCATGTGGATCTCCCCCACGAAACGTGTCCAAACTACGATTACTGCCCCACTCACTTTCACGTGAGATGGCACTATCCAGACCGCCGGAGCCCATGTGTGCAGACATGAATGAAATAGTTGAAGTGCCAGGATCAATATTATCGGCTGTACGTTCTGTATTGTAGTTGACTGAAGAGCTCGAGGGTAGCCCTGAGGGTACACTATTGCTCCGCACAAGGTATAGACTCCTCCCTGTAGGACTACTTGGATCTGTATGGAAGGAATAAGAGGTAATGGGCTGATAACGGGCGTCAAAGCTAGAAGTGGTTGTAATTGATCTTGTCACGGAGGATCGCGCGGCAACTTTAGCCCTAGCTTGTATGAGTTCTTCCGGGTTATCGAGGTATGTGTATCCAAGGCATTCCATCTTTGCTCGAGCGCATCGATCACAGGTAGGTCGACCCTCGTCACACTTTTTTCTTCTGCATCGGCATGATTGCTTGGTCAAGTTATGTACATATCAACTAGGAGTGTGATCACATACCTTGTCTTGCATGTCAAACATCCAGTCTTGGACCGAACGGGCCCACCAGACATGACCACAACCTAAAGTGGATATATGCGTGTGTGGTGATGAGGCTAAGCTAAGAATGGGCCAGCCGCAGCTAATCTATGAGACTACGGGTAATAGATCAAGGTATTTATAAGGCCCAGAGTCCAGTGGGCCCAGAAAAGCAGTAGGTGACGTTGCCGATCGAACCTCCGAGAGGTGCTACCCTTAAGGGAGATCTGCCTTGAGCACCCGATGCGTATGTTGCACCGCGTGTCCTGGGGTGATTTGGGTAGCTGAAATTGTGACACGCTCTCCAGATAAACCAAATTTCCTGCAAGTTAATACTAGATTCAGCTAACATGATCGATACTGATTTTGAACTAAATCTTCGTGGCCTGGAATGATCCCGTCACTCTCAGTGCCTAACACGCGTTTTTAAAAAAGTAGCGTCCCAGTGCTCCAATCCAATTTCAGTACTAATAGGGGTTGAACTATACTCCAAACAAGGCGCGAATCTCTTCGAATATAGGACAGACTACCTCTGCAAAAGAAAGTAAGTCATCGTGCCCCGCGCCAATTAGCTCGAAAGCAACTACATCAAATGTAGGCTTTTGCGCCACCAACAGTTCAGTAAACCACCTTTGCCCTCGAACTGGGATTAAACCATCTTTGAGTCCCCACCAAAGTTCAAAATGAACGCGTGCGCCACGTTCCAGAAATCTACTGCTGATTTTCGCAGCCATCAGAGAATACCACTGGGCATCTATGCTTCCTTCTCCTCGCCCCAAACAAAGCATATAGTCTTCCGAAACACCCTGCATCGGCTCGAGCTTAGTGACGCAGTCGAGTATAGCTTTGTTATCATTGGCTGAGATTTTAAGAGCATGGTTGGAATGGAATGTTGTAGGTGCCGACGACAGTGGCCGAATGGCATGGGGTGGTGTAAAAATTGGATCGCTTTTTGAGCTTCCTTTTAGCAACCCCTTGGAAAAAGCGAGGCTTGCGCTGGAAGCGTTGATCAAAGGGAGAAAGGGTGGCATGAGGTTGTGAAAGTTAGAGACCAGCACGGAGGGGACAAGGTTCAACCCCATTTGTCCAGATGAAGAAACAGGCACCCATGCGGAGGTCATGAACACTCGTGGATTCCTTGGAAAGATATCCGGGTGTCTATCAAGCAGGTGGAGGGTAAATCTTACACGCCTCTGTTAGTTTCCCATGGCCCGGCTAAGTGATTTAGAGATGTGCTCACACAGCGCCGGCGCTATGGGTTGCAATGGCTGTATTTTCTGGGTCGACCCCAAGATACTCGAGCACACTCCTTGCGTTATCTGATACGTAGGTTTAGTATTTAGTCCATGTCAAAATTTGCAGCCTAAACATTATTGTACCTGATGCTGTGTCAAGCCGGCTTTTTAACGGACATAATGGCGATCCTGGCAGGGAGCCGGTATGATTTAGTGAATCTTTATTTGAGACCATACCTAAACCGCACCTCCACATCCTGGCCGGTCAATTGAAATTACTCGGATGCCATAGTGTGCTGCCAATGGGGCCAGCATCGGAGCTCCAATAAGCCTTGAGCAAAATGATGGAACGACAAATAACAAAGTTGCCTTATTTCCAGCACCTGTCTCGGCAAAGCTCACACGAGACTGTGTTCGAGGGCATGTGATAAACTGGTTGTACTCCGGTCTTCCGAGAAAGTCGAGATGCGGAACATATGCGTCCATCTTTTGGTGTCGTCGCGAGCATTGAGCATGGCTGCGGGCAGACGGGTATTTATGATCGGACGATATGCTTGCACCAACACCGCATTAGCATTGATCTCGTTGATAGATCAAAGAACCAGGACTGCGAGATCTGGTTTACGTACCAGGCATGCGAACCATTGGATCGAGTCCAAGATTTCCGTTGGCTATCGTGTTGCGGGGCAGTCGCGAGGGACAGACGTTGGTCTGGAACTCGGGATTCGGGGTGCTGGTCTGGGCGCTTAGCATTTTGTTGAGAACAAAACTAAAAAAAAAAGTCTGAAGCTCGATGATACGGCGCTTGCAACTCAAGCTAACCCAACTGGGACCCAGAATGTCACATGGAACCTAGTAGCTTCGGTGTGCGGGTTGAGGCTAGGATCGGTGAGGGCGCTGTGAATCAAGAGTCGGTTTTATCTCAGGTGTTTTCTATCTTGAGGCTAGCATCTATGCGCGGTGGTCATCCCCCTGCGAGTAAATAGTTGTGATTTGATTCGGATAAGAAGGCTTATCTAAGCGCCTAGGCACCCGCAGTTATTTGTTGATCACAGCCACAGAGGTTCTCGGCGGCGTCACTCCTGAGGTCATCCCACGCACGTTGTTCCCCACCATCTGTTCGGTCTCAGCTCGAAATGCAATTTATTTTCTCTTCCCAACCACCACCACCATGCTGTTATCGGCCCAGTACATGGCAGAGAAAACGCTGCCGCCCATCGGCCCGTTGTTGCTCACTGTATTTGCGGTAAGAGTGTTGTGCAACCGGCGGTATCTTTGGCTGACGGCTCCGAAACCAATCTGTAGTGTATCCTTGAGGTGTTCATTCTCTGCTTCGCCGGATGGTAAGTTGTGGACACCCTACAGTGCACCGCGCGCCACTCACGAATCTGTAGGGTGCTTGCGCGTGTCGGAATCCTGGACCGCAAGACGCAGAAGCAGCTCAACCGACTCAATGTCTCCTTGTTTACCCCCTCTCTACTCTTTAACAAGGTCGCTTTCTCGCTATCGCCGAGCAAGCTCCGCGAATTGTGGGTCATACCTATCTTTTTTATCGCCATCACTGTGGCCTCGAGTTTGGTGGCCTTTGTGCTTGGTGTTGCCTTCCGGCTAAAGCGCTCCCAGCGGTGAGATATTTTGCGGTTTGGCTGCTGAGCGGGATGACGAATGTTTTCCAGCAATTTTGCTATTGCTGCAAGCGCTTTCCAGAACAGCAACAGTCTACCCATCGCTCTCATGCAGAGTCTTGTCATCACAGTGCATGAGCTCAAATGGGGCAAAGGTGACACCAAGGATGCCATGCTTGGGAGAGCTCTCACCTATCTGGTACTATACAGCACACTTGGCATGATGGTATGTATGCGCTTCTTGACATCGCGTGTGAGTTGGCTGATTCGTGTGCACCAGCTGCGGTGGAGCTATGGCGTGCACCTTCTTGCACAGGCCGACGAAGAGACTATCACAGCTAACGACAATGTAACCGAGACAAGCCCGCTTCTAAACCAGCAAGATGAGGACGCAACGCTCCATGGCTCTCCGGATGCTACTCTCCCCCGAACCAAATCGAGGCTCTCAGTGACGTTTGATTCGACGGCGGATGAGAGCATGTCGCCAAGATCCTCGCCAAGCGCATCCCTGTCACAGCTGCCACCTCAGCCTCCGAACATGGTCAACACTAGCTCGAATCTGAAAGTTCCAACCGAACGGGATTTTATCAAGCCGAGACCTGCACGAAGGACCACCGCCCATAGTTAGTTCTTTTTAACTAGTATGTATTAAAATATACTAAAAAACATATATTTTTAGCCTTCTATTCCTTCCCTGCTACTCCTGCGCGCTCTCACGAAAACCTTGCTTCATCTGCCGTGTCGGATGACACAGACTCTGCGAATAGTCAGGATGAACCTTTGACCGACGACGAGTGGGGAACTCGCCCGCTGTTGCCTCGGACCTCCACAGCCCCGACATCGTCTCGCTTCTATTCGCTCGTTCGTCGGGCTCGGCGTCGAGTCGTCAAGTTCTTCAAGGCGCTAAACGAGTTTATGACGATTCCCATGTATGCGGCTGTGGCAAGTTTGATTGTGGCCTGCGTGCAGCCCATGCAACATGCGTTGGAAAATCACATGCAGCCGGTTAAAGGGGCGCTTATGAACGCTGGAGCATGTTCTATCCCTGTGACTCTGATTGTCCTCGGTGCATACTTTTATCGACCCAAAGAAGAGCTGGTAGGGGCTGCTGATGCTGGGGACAGGCGAGTTTCAACGGCTAGCACCTCAACTTTGGTCGGGAGTTTGCGCAATGGTCTGCAGCTTCGGTCTCTCTTGCAAAAGTCTGATGCTCCCAGTCAATACCCTGGCGAGACTAAGACCGTCTTTATCGCGGTTTTGTCACGTATGGTCATCACGCCTATGGTATTGCTCCCGTTGATGGCAGTGTTCACCACGTATGATCCCCATGCTTTGTTTTCCGAGTATGTGAACCTTCTTGCTAACACAATCTCTGCTAACAACTCATTTACAGTCCCATCTTTGTGGTGTCGATTGTGCTCTTGATTTCCTCGCCTCCGGCGCTTACATTGGCACAGGTTCGTTTAAATCATCTTGGTTGAGCCAAATTCTAATGATTTCGCCAGATTACACAAGCAGCCTCTGGTGACGCATTCGAGCGGCTGATTAGCAGAACCATCTTCTGGGCATATTGCATCTTTACACCCCCGCTTACGATCGTATTTGTTGTTTTGGGTCTGATTCTATCAAAATTATAGACTGTTATTTTCTTCTTGAGGCTGTTCATGTACTGTATGTACCAGATACACACAATCAAATGGCGGTGTTATAGATTTTACGATGCCATAGTGCTGTAATTCATGGACGGTGGTTGTTTTTGTTTGCTCGTGTTGTGACGTAAAATCTGTCATGACGGCGCCGGGTCATCTGATTCTCAACTCGTCCTCCACAACCACATCAAAAATTGAAAAAATGGAGGTGGACTCTGCGAACAAGGAAGATTCGTACTCGCGCCGCGACCGGGACGACCGGGACGATCGCGACCGCCGCGACAGGCGTGATCGTGACCGTAGTCGTAGTCGGGACCGCGAGCGCGACAGGGATCGTGACCGTGAACGAGATAGAGATCGCGACAGGCGAGATGGTGTGTACTTTTCCGAGTCCTTCTACTCCAAACTCACATCCTCTCCCAGACCGCAGGAGGAGCGACCACCACGATGACGATAGGGTAAGTGGGAACCTCTTGAGTCCCACCCTCCCAGTTCTCTAGCTGTATAAATTGTCAGGACTGACATTTGCACAGCGCCGACGCAGGGACCGTTCCCGTTCCCGCTCTCGCTCTCGTTCTCGCGACCGCCGCCGCTCGAATTCACCTGGAATGCGTAGCAGCCGACGTCGCCGTTCGCGTAGCCGTGATCGTGGGGACCGCGACCGCGGAGATCGATTTGCGCGCTCTCTCGGAGGCCCAATCAACGCAGATCCTGAAGAGGCGGCCGAAATGACCAAGCACAGCAAAAAGGAGAACCGAGTATATGTCGGCAACCTCAGTTACGACGTCAAGTACGGCGACCTGATGGAGTTTATGAGGGGAGGTGGGTGGATGATGGATTTTATGGTTTTCTGGTTCTTGGGGGTCGCTTCTTCTTTTGGTGGTGGTGATTTTGGGGAAGGAATGGGGGAGAGCAGGCTATGGAGAGGAAAGCTTGGGGGTGCAATCAGTGCAGAATGGGTTCCTGGAGGGGACTTTTATGGCGTCACGGCCGTCACCACCACCACTATTCTTCATTACACCATTTCGAGCGGGGCGAGCTTGGTTGCGGGGGAGCATACTGGATAGGACGGATTGTTGATGGGATTTGTTTCTGGTGATGCCGGTTTGGGTCACGTTAGCTGGCGAGGTTGTGTTTGCCGAGGTTCTGGTCACCCCTACGGGCGTGAGCAAAGGATGCGGGTGAGTTTTCTTCCGTTTGTACAATTTATTTGTGTGGCTTATACATGGCTTCAGAATCGTGGAATTCAGCACACACGAAGAGGCGCAGCGCGCGATTCGGGATTTGTCCGAGACGCCTTTGCTAGGTCGGCCAATCTTCATCCGTGAGGTTCGTGTTAATGATGGGTTTTCCGAATTGAGAGCTGATTATTTGGGCTGTAGGATCGTGAGTCGGAGGCGCGGTTCGGTGCGCCGTCGGTGCCAGGTAAGATGGGCGCCGCGATGGCCAATACGGGATACTCGACTCCTCCACCTCGGTCCGCCTTTGCAGGAAATAATCCCGGAAATCAACTATACGTCGGTAACGTAAGTGGGGTCTTCTTCGGTTGCGGGGCCTGAGGTCTAATTGGTATGGCAATTAGCTACCCTATCAAGCAGGCTGGCAGGATTTGAAGGATCTATTCCGCACTGCTGGCGCGATCATCCGGGCCGACATCAACGTTGGCTACGACGGTCGCCCCAAGGGTAGTGGGACAGTCATATTCGAAACGGCAAAGGACGCCCAATCAGCAATTCGTAAGTCGATGTGTATCAGTGTAGAAAATAGCTAACTTTGGCGTATAGAAATGTACAACGGGTACGATTGGTACGGACGTATCATCGAAGTGCGCGAGGTACGAATCGTTTAGAGCCTTTTCTGCTGCCTGCTCACCCTCAACTACAGGATCGTTATGCTGGACTCTCGGGCGGTCGTGGACGTGGACGCGGGCGCGGCGGTGATCGCGGCGGATTCCGTGGCGGCCGTGGAGGGTTTGGTGGGCGCGGAGGGTACGGGAACGTATCAAACGCAGACCTGTACGCAGATTATTCTGGACCCGACCAGCAAATGGGAGGTGGTGGGTTCGCGATGCCCGAACCGAGCCAGCAGATTATGGTTCGAAACGTGAGTGGATCGCCACGGGCGCGACCAGAATACTAAAATCGGACATAGCTTCCATGGTCGACACTCAACGACGATCTGGTTGAATTGTTCGAAACCACTGGAAATGTAGAGCAAGCTGAGATCCTGTATGATGGCTCGCGCTCAAAAGGTGCGGGAGTGGTACAGTTCTCGACAGTTGAAGAAGCAGAGACTGCTATTGGTAAGTTCTCCCTCGCTTGGCGTTGAGCTGAGATCTAAACGTGACTGATTGGGTTTGGGTAGCCAAATTCCAGGCCTACATGTACGGAGGCAGGCCGCTTGGTGAGTTTACTAGTCTATTTTTTGCTGCGGCCCTACGGCCCGTGCGATCCAGATGGCGTTGCACGCATCTTCGAGAATGTGAGCTAATCGTATGACCAGACGTTCGCTTCAACGATCGATGGCACGAATTTTCTCCGTCCTCTGCAAAAGGAGGGCAGGCGGCGATGGGCTAGATGGATGGGGCGGACACCCAATCAGGCGGCAGGAAACGTCTATTTGGAACATCTGGCGCGATGGGAACTGTCTGCGACCCGGATGGCCATGTTTTTGTCCGATGGCCGATGGATTTGAGATTGCGCGATTCGATAGTATGAGATTTGGTTTGAGCATCCCGATATAAAAACACCCTTTGGATTTCTATGGGTAGTGTCATGCCACGTTCGCGAACCGGCTGAGGCCGTGGCGAGAAAGTGACGATGGTATGACGAAAGGGGAAAATTAGAGCGCATGATCAGCCATCGATAGCTGAGGAAAATACGCGGCATCAATGAGAGTGTTGCCCCTATTTAAGGTTGGCCGCGACTAGGTTTACGATACCACTACATACGCCATGGACGACTACTCTACGCCGACGGGTTCTGCAACCAAGTTTGAGTCGCTCGACGAAGTTCGCACTGCGATTGCCAAAATCGAGGCTGAACACAAGGCCAAAGGCATCGCTCTCAGCGGTCGCATCGTTCACGCCTGCCACTATCTTCCGATCGTTGCCCGTCGCAATCTCGATGAGCCCAAGCGAAACGAACATGGGTTGACTACACCGCCCCGAACTCCCGACTTTTTGCCCCAGTCGCCCGAACTCGTCACTTCGCCCGGCGCGACATTGCCCTCGCTTGATGGAGCAGTCGCAGAGGCCGAAGCCAAGCCAGTGTCCCCCTGGCTGCTCGCCCCTCGCAGGGGTCACACTACGATGACGTCGGGCATTCGCTCACTCTCGACCACCCACGAGCAGCTGATCGTTGGCTGGACCGGCGAGTTCCGGACAGTTGCGAATGACGATCGTGTCTCGAGCGACTCGTTGAGTCACGAGGACCGCGCTACTCTCGAAAAGGAGTATGCCAGCTACAACTCTACGGACGCCGGAGCGGTCG
This sequence comes from Ceratobasidium sp. AG-Ba, assembly GCA_016906575.1. Classification (NCBI taxonomy): domain Eukaryota; kingdom Fungi; phylum Basidiomycota; class Agaricomycetes; order Cantharellales; family Ceratobasidiaceae; genus Ceratobasidium; species Ceratobasidium sp. AG-Ba. Next base: position 2,196,899 of record CP059613.1, on the reverse strand, counting down.
CCGACGAGCACCCAGAACGCATCAAGTACAAGCCTGTTTGGCTCGATGACGCAGTTGCCGCCGGCCACTACGAGGGCTATTGCAAAACCAGTGAGTTTGGCATGCATCGGTCCGTGTTTGGCCCTTTTTTCTGACTGGATGTATGCAGCTCTCTGGCCACTGTTCCACTACTTGCTCTGGCAGGATGTCGCAACCGAGATTCCTGTGCACGACCAGACGTTTTCGGCCTACCGGAAAGCAAACCAGGCGTTTGCAGATGCCATCCTTGCGGAACTCCGACCTGGCGACCTCGTTTGGATTCACGACTACCACTTGTTGTTACTCCCTCGCATGCTCCGTCATGGGGCTCCAGATGCGCATATAGGCCTGTTTGTGCACACGCCTTTCCCAAGCAGCGAGGTTTTCCGTTGCTTGCCCCGGCGAACAGAGATACTGGACGGCATGCTTGGTGCAAATCTTGTCTGCTTCCAGGCAAGTGCACTTAGACTTTGATCGACTACCGCAGTTTTTTTGACTTGCAGTGCTAGACTTACTCCTATTCGCGCCATTTCGCCTCGACGTGCATCCGTGTGTGTGGGTACGAGGCTGCGCCGCTTGGGATTGACGTTCATGGAGCACTCGTGGCCATCTCTCACTGTCCGGTTGGCATCGACGCCTTCCGTGTGGACCGCGATTCGTAAGTCTGTCGGCCGATCGGCTCGACCGCCCCGCTCACACGTGTATACCAGCCAACGCCCTGGCATCCTGCCCAAGCTCCAGTCGCTGCGTGCCCTGTACCAGGGAAAGAAGATCATCGTCGCCCGCGACAAGCTCGATGTGGTCAAGGGCGTCACCCAGAAGCTGCGCGCGTTTGAAAAGCTGCTGCAGGACTACCCCGAGTGGATTGGAAACGTGCGTCTGTGCCCTGTGTCTCTGTTTGACCTTGACTCACATCGTGCTCCAGGTCGTGCTCATCCAAGTCACGTCACCCGCGCTCACCGACTCTCCCAAGCTCGAAAGGCAGGTATCCGAGCTTGTTGCGCACATCAATGGCGAATATGGGTCGCTCGACTTTATTCCTGTGCACCACTACCACCAGACGATCAAAAAGGACGAGTTTTACGCACTCCTTTCGGTGGCGGACCTCGCACTGATCACACCCCTCCGCGACGGCATGAACACTACTTCGATGGAGTTTGTGATTTGCCAGGAGCGGCACGGAAAGAGCCCTCTGGTGCTGAGCGAGTTCATGGGCATTTCGCACCACATGTCCGATGCCCTGTAAGTGTCTCCCTTTTCGATCGTTGCGGGGAGATTTCTTATCATCCCCTGGTCTATTTCCTTTTCTGGCACTGGGTCCCACTGATCCGCCGTCGGATACGCGTCGTGGCCGTTTCGGGACGTGCAGGCAGATAAACCCATGGAACCTGGGGGTGCGTCATAATCTCGATGCGATTGGATCTCTTTGCCTGACTTTGGACCCTCCCCCCCTCTATATATAAAACCCACCGACTCCAGGACGTAGCTGCCGCGATCAACCGCGGCTTAACGATGACAGCTCAAGACAAAGAGTCCCGCCAGTCTTCTCTCTACAAGATCGTCACCACCTACACGTCGTACAACTGGGCTGCCATGCTTATCAAAAAACTCCTTCAGCAAGTCGGCGCGGAGAACACAGCGCATAACACGCCCGTGCTCGACCGCGCCGCGATGAGTACCATGTACGAAAAGGCATCCAAGAGGCTCCTCTTGTTCGACTATGATGTATGTCTCTCTTTTTCTCTTAATTCACGCGTGAAAATGGGATTCTGACGCGCACCGCGTTTTTTCTCTCTTCGTAGGGCACCTTGACCCCTATTGTCAAAACTCCCAGCATGGCAGTACCATCAAAGGACACCCTTCGTGCGCTCGAAAAGCTCTCTGCGGACCCAAAGAACATCGTCTATATCATCTCTGGTCGCGACGGCGGATTCTTGGACCAACACCTCGGTCATCTCAAGCAGGTCGGCTTTTCCGCTGAACACGGATCGTTTATGCGCGAGCCAGGTGCATCGGACTGGACCAATCTCACAGAGACACTGGATATGAGCTGGATGTCTGAGGTACACGAGATTTTCAAGTACTATACCGAGGTAGGCCCAGTCCCTAACATTTTCAGACGACCGACACTGACATGCACGACGCAGAGGACGACTGGTAGCTTTGTTGAACTGAAAAAGAGCTCCATAACGTGGCACTACCGTGCTAGTGATCCAGAATGGGGGTGAGTGCCGGCAGCCACACATGCTTGGATTCCAACCCATTGACGTATTCGTCGTTCTAGTTCGTTCCAGTGCAACCAGTGTCTCGACCTGCTCCAGACCAACATCGCGCCTAAACGCCCAATTGAAGGTAAGAGCCCGCCACCCCGTTTTCCCCGTCTTCGTAGCCTCGTGGATCTCACACGTTGGTCCTTCAATTTGTAGTGCTCGTTGGGAAGAAAAACCTCGAGGTCCGCCCTATTGCGGTGAACAAGGTATAATTTTTGGGTCCGCTCAGAAATAATTTAAACTAATTATACGCTATGTCATAGGGTGAGATCGTGAAACGGTTGATGTATGCGAACGCGGATGCCGAGTTTGTCTTTTGCGCGGGTGATGACAAGGTCCGTTTCCTTCTTTGTCTGGTTACGTCTTTGAAAACTCAGTTTGTGCATGCATCTAGACGGACGAAGACATGTTCCGTGCGCTGGGTTCTCTGTTCCCGTCGGGCGTAACAACCGCAACCATGGAACCTCCTCTGTCTGCAGCGCTTGCTTCTGGCGTGGAACAGTCGTCGCTCAAACCTGTACAGCTTGCCATGCCACCGACCGGCGTCTTCTCGACAACGGTTGGGGCGAGCAGCAAAAAGACACTTGCGCGATGGCATGTCACGAGTCCGTACGCGATCGTTGAGAGTATGCTCGAGTTACTCGGGGATGCTCCAACGGCCGCAGAGGAGCCTGGTGAGCCAGAGGGGAAGGCAAACCTATAACCGTACGGGTTTCTTGGTTTCTTGGAGTGCTGGTGATTTAGATACGATTGTTTTGGTTCTCCTTTTTTAGTCATTTTGTTATTGCCTTATACTGGGGTTTTTGGTTGTGCTACATATCGATTTTATCCGCATACATTGTATGAAGTACAGTAGATAAATGCATTGAACCCGGTTCATATCGATATGAGATGGCGTGCTCAAGGCGAACATATGTATATGGGTTCGACGTGAAATGGGGATACGTCGGACCGTGTCATCCAGAATTTCTGCGTTTAGTAGTACTTACTCTCCGCGCGTTGTGACTGCTCTTCCGTAAGAGGTACATACTACATTCAAACCTAGAATGAGTACCGGAACGAATAATAAGATTCATGTGACGTACACGGACACCAAAGAGCTTCTCCTGTTTTACATTTCCGTCTTTGTCTTTATCAACTTGGTAGATATATTGAGCGCCTCCGTCAGGTCCGACTGTCTTCCGTAGACGAGTGTGTGTATTAAACGAGGAACCCGGAGATGTAGTAGCCAAAAACAACTCGCCTGGGATGAACATTCTGCCTGGTTTCGCTAGCTGGTCGATTAGGGGCTGAGGCATAGTAGGTGCAGCCGCGCCGACGTGTATGACGTTGTAAGGTGCGCCAGAGGGATAGCCTTCCCGAAACCCAAAACGTGAGACATCATGGGTGGAGCCCCATAGGGTGAACGCGTACCGAGTCTTCCATCCCCGGTTATCATCTTTATGATGCCACCTTCAAGTTGGGACCCCAGACCGTCACGCTTGAGGTTTTCAACGGACCAGTCGACAAGTTCAGAGATGTGGTCGATCCCAACGACTCTGCCGCCCTCGGATCCTGTCGGATTCACGAGATGGTGAAAGATGGCGCAAGTGTAACCCGAGCCACTTCCGACATCGAGCACGCTTGCGCCTGGAGAGAGCAGGGGGAGCAAATGCTCGGCTGCATGGGCGTGCTATCGAGACGATCAAACAGATCAAGCGGGCTGCAGTGAAGGCGTTGAGTGTAGTGGAGCATACCATATGGGGTGCCGATATTGTCGCAGCATGTCCGATAGATCTGCATACAGACTGGTCATGAGGCATTCGACCAGCATCAACTCAGGTAGAACACTTGCTGCGGCGAATCGTAGTATGCTTCTGCCTTGTTGCGAACATAGTTGACGCGATCAACTCGCTTCAAAGCCTGTCAAGAGCACGGTTCTGCTCGGTGTCCGCGTATGATTGCATATAGTCATTGCACACCTCGCCTACGCGTTCAGATTTGAACAGCCCGGCGTTGAGCATGTTCGAGACGAGTTCGACATTGGTTTTTCCGGAGCATGCCCAGGCCATCCTGCTGAATCGTTTGGTAAACACAGCAGTCGTCACGAGTATGGGTGGTGAGCGTCAGGTTGGTGAGATCGAGGTGCGGTTGAGGTCATCCGGCGCCAAACGCCTCTCAAACGCCCCAGATGCTGACATAATAGGTGGCCAATCAGGGGTTCCCACTCCACAGACGGCTCCCGACGCCAGCCGCCAAGAATAGATAAACGGTCGCCACCAACAGTCAAGTGCACACACAACCACCGCTGCAGGTTTACACATTGAATTATACATTGATTGGGGCGTTACAGATAATAATACATGTCATTAGTAGATTGCCTCGCAGGATTCAATCATCCAGATGCCGTTGTTCATTCCATACCTACTCAAGCTCAAGCTCAAACTGGTGGGTCGGGCTTGGGCGAGTCGTAGGCTCCTCGTTATCCGATTCGGGCTTCATGTCCGCAGCAGCAGCTGTCGAAAGTCCATTTCCGTTCGACTTTAGGATCAACGCTGGGAACCGCTCAAACACTGCGCTATTGGGTGGGGTTTGGCTGAGGGGCGACGACGCCAGACTCAGGAGTTGGTCGCGCGTGTAGATGAGCAAGCCTACAAGCACAACGTGTCAGCGATGATGTGCAGGGTCTATTTCGTGGAGTGATCAACGTACCAGAAGAGTTGCCTGGAGATGAGGCAGGCGTCGAGTTACGCGACGCAGCACCAGAGGCGGCACCCGAGATAGGGATAGAGGCAATGGACGACATGCTAACGAGGTACTAGTGTAATAGAGAGGGGGATAGTATAGGGGATAGCGCGATGTAATAGCGCGTGTGGAAGTAGGGATGGGAGACGAGAAGAGACCTGGGGAGACAGGGGGAGCTGAGGCCGCTGGCGTTATATACTCACGCGACTCGGCGTAATTGGCCCAGAGCGCCGACAGAGGGTCACATGACGGGCGGTCTGAGCCTGAATAAGGGAATTTGGCCACGTAGGGCACCACCAGGCAGTGTAATCGACTGCTGAAGAAGCATGTGGAACGCACCCGAACACTTGAGAACCAGGGTTTAACCAGGAAAGGGACGCATATAGGTGCTCTTCAGCTGCGGATAGCCAATCGGTTGGGGGCGGCAAGTGCGACTCTGACGATGTGCAGCATCACATGATAAGAGTGGTGACAAAAAGTGCATTAATTCGAAGCCAAGGTCGAGACACATGATCCAAAGCCAAAAGCTCACTAGGCCTAGACGTCAATAAACGATTTCACATTTTGGAGCCATTTGACATATTCCTGGCGCAATCGAGGTAGGCGTGAGATTGCGTTTAGCCCCTTATGATCGCACTTACCTTTTGCTCCTTGTACTCGGCATACTCTGGGACAAAAAGTGCTAAATCACCGCCGATCCCCCTTTCATCCAGGAACCGCTCAAACTCCTCCTGGACGTTGGTGTCCAGGTGATCAAACTGGAAATGAGGGTTGTGAGATCAATATTTCCAGCATACGACAACAGAGGGACCCACTTGTGGACCAATGTACAAGCCTCTTCTCTTCCAATCGGCCTCGGAGGTCAAGTCAGTGGCAAGTTTTGAGTCCTTGTAGAACGAAATATTGTCGATAATTATCGCACCGTCCTGTGCCAATGCATCAATCGAAAGTGCGCCCTGGTCGGACCCCTGTAAAGCGGCCAAAACGGATCAATACATGAGCTCTCGTGAGAAACAAGGCAGAACTAGGCAGCCAGGCTTGCGCCTTTACGCCTCGGTCGGTGCATGGCGTGATAGAAGGAGGCAAGGGTTCTTACTTTGGTGATCGCTATAGAGCAGCGAATCGGCCCAGCAGGGACTGGTATGTCCTCAGTATCTGATGACTCTGTGTCTTCATATGCGGGCTCCTGAGGTGCGTCAATATCCGCAATCGAGAAAAGAACGCGGATGCTAGAAAATACGGAGATAAGGACCGAGATTACAACAATTCCTGTCGGATACATCCTACGTTTCGTTTCCAAAATTGCGCACAAGAGTGACCTCGTCGTTGCCTTCTACATCTTCAATCTATATGACAAGACGTTCATTGTTATACTTTTTAAAAAAAGTATGGGCGAGCTTACCTTCCAGACACCGGTCGACTCAAAGTCCCGCAGAAATTGTGGGGCGTCTGGGTTGGCCTTGGTCGTCTCTAGCTCAAATTTAATTTCTTCTTGCAGCTTTTGGCTCAGAGATAGATCGGCTGCAGATGATACGATGTAATACGATGAGTATAATTTGACTTAAAATAGGCTCTATCTTACTTTCGCCTGCAGCCAACCTGAAGGCAGATCCGCTAAACGCGCGTACCGCCGGGATGCGTGGCGCAGTGGCAACTCGCGCAAGCGATCTTCCAAATGTTCTTGGGGCCATGTGAACCGAGCTCACTCGACAAAAGAGAGTCGACGCCGAACGAAGTGCACGAAACATAGACATTTTGAAGACTGTCGGTCAGCAATTGAAGGCACAGGCGTTTGGAGTGTGGAGGCAGATTTTCGCTGATCTCAGCCGCACGTGATTTCCGAGACCAGAGAAGCATACAGGCTGTTTTGGAGGCTTTTTATCCGGATTCAGTCTCCATGTACTTAGACCTGTACTGTCACCTGGCTGAGTTATAAAAAAAACATCCGCTTCACTGGTTGGTTGATTTCCGAATGTTCCGAAAGACTATATATTATTGACGTATAGTGACTCTACTAAAGAATCATTTATGGACGCAGAGAAAAAAGTAGGGAATGGAATCAATGGTGCAGAGGCTAGAGTATAACTAATAAGAGCAATTGATGGCTGAGTCTAGGGTACGAGTACCTCAAACTTGCTGGGTATCTGAAAAGCCGTAGACACAATGAGTTCTGAAACCGGCAATGTAGGATTTTTTAGAACAGTTGTACCTTTGCATGCTCGGTACGTTTTCAGTTTGTGAAGACTTGTAAATTAGCTTGCAGAACACAATACATTGAGCACTCAAATAACCACGTGACTAGCGGCCGCAGAGTCACGTGTGGTGACGCGACGCGGCAGAGATCACCGAAGCCTGATCACCTCCACTGACTCTCTCATAACCCAGACTTCTTCTGCGCTTGGGCAGAATCAACAGAAAACACGTCGATTGATATGTGGGTTGTCTCCGGTCCGTTTGATGGCGTTCAGGATGGAGCTAGTACGTGGTTCGATTGACAAAACAATAGAAGGATCAATAGACTAATTATCGGTGAAGAGGAGAAGCTCTTGAAACCAGGAAAGACCTATACTGTTGGACGAGAAAAATCAGCTGGGGGACAAAGTCAAGATGGCCGCATCAACATTGATAGCAAATCGATCAGCCACGAGCACATTGACCTCATCATTGGCAAATATGAGATTGATGATGTGGTATGCCAAACGTTCGTTCCAACTGAGCCAGTATTGACAGACTATAGTCAGATATCCAAGCGAGACCCACAATTCAGCTCGTAGTGAAGCGAGAGAAAGACATTTGGGTCGGCTCGACCACACAACGCGTTACCAAGGGCGTGGTGCACAATCTTGAAAGCGGAGACGAAATCGGGTTGACTAACAAAATATCTATATAGTAAGTGATATATGGTCTCTGTGAGATCACTGTTTGATTCTGTCTAGTGTATTATGGAAACCAGTTGTCGTTGTCAACGCAGATTCTCGAATTAAGAAGGACCGAATGAGAGAGATTGCCCTCGAGTCCTCTAAACTAGGTACGTGTGTCTGAAGCCCACGAACCGAACGTATACAAGCCGTTGGAATAGGAATAACTGTGTCCAAGAGCTGGATGGATTCGGCAACGCATTTCGCCACTCAATCCATCAATCTGTCCCGCCGCCCGTTGCATTGTCTTATGCTCGGTATATCACTCGTGGACACAAAGTGGCTCGAGGAAGTTTTCCGCCGCGGCAGTCGGCTACCAATCGACTCCGGCCCTGACGACCAAGGAGTCGTTGCTCTTGAATCTCATTTTATTCTTCCTGATGAGCGCGACTTTCGCCCACAACTTCAGGCATCTGAGGATGAAGATGAAGATGTAACTGAGTGGCCGGTAGAGCTTTGGGACGCCAACTCTGACCGAAAGTTGATCTGGAAGGGGCTCCAGTTTCACTTCTTTTGTGACGACTCTGTAAGTACCACCCCTTCTTGATCGACACAGTCTAATGCTTTTGTAGCCTCCAACAGAATGGACAGACCAGGCTCAGCTCGGGGGCGCCACGTTCAAGTCTCACAACTTCAACCCTGAGGATCCAGCCGACCGAATTTCCAAAGTCGAGCAAGCAAATATGCTTTTTCAAAATATCAGACTTGGGGCAAGCAAACTGGGACAGGTGCCCGGAATGAAGTCGTCGGTTGTGATTGTCATTAAACCATCAGAGCTTGTCGCCACTCTAGGCAAAACAGTCTGGAGGGTTTATCAAGAAGGGATGAGAAAGTGAGTTGAGATGTATTTTATGGTTGCTCAAGCCTCTTACGATTAAAACAGCAACGGGTTCAAGTACGTGACTCCTAGAGATGTCACTCAAGCAGTGCTGCGTATGGATGTTTCATCCATCGACTGTGGTCTGGAAATGGTCCCCCCTCCAGGAAAGAGCAACCAGCAGCTAAAAAAAGGTGGCTCATTTAACGTTGATAGAACTACTAACGGCTAACCTGTAGTTCTGTGATAGCCTCCACAACCCTATCCTCCCTCCCCGATTTTGTCCCACCTTCACACACGGGGGATATTTCTGTAACTGGCCCACTTTCTTCCATTGCCCCTTCTACCACTTTTGGAGCAGCTAACCCAGAGGTTGCGGAGTCAACCAAAGAGGTACCCAAACCTCGACTACTTAAGCGGAGACCTCGCGCAGCATCACCAGAGCCATCTGCCCCCGTTGTACCAGAGCTCCCTCCGGCTTCGGGACCTGTCAATAACGACCCCACGTCCGAGCCGTTGAAAGAGGAGTCTGTAGTAGAACCCCCACGAAGGGTAGGCAGATATATTGTTTTGATTTGGAACGCATCATTCTAAGCGATTTCTTCAGTTGCTGAAGCGTCGCGTCAAGACAACTACTATTGCAGAAGTCCTCGGGCTTGACGAATCTAGCGCGTCTATTGATCCGGGACTACCTCCAGCAGAGAAGCCGGCTTCTTTGAGAGGAAAGGATGCTGTCATTGATTTGTCCAAGGAGGACACGCCACCACCAATAACCGTAAAGCCCCCGTCGGTATGTGGACGTCATAGCATACATAAATAATTTTGATTAAAATCCTACCCCAAGTCTACTGTTTCTCGTACGAATAGGCTTAAGCGACGAGCGGATGTATTGGCCGAGCGCACTACTACTCCAGCTGTAGCTGAAGAGATTGCGCTTCCGCAAGAGCCAGCGCTGAAGCGGTATCGTCAATTATTCGAGGGAACTGCCAGTACAGTCGGCCCTTCACCATTCGATAATACTCATGGAGACAATGTCCCCGCCGATCCCACTACCACTACGTCTGGCAGAAAGCGCAAACCTGCTGATCGAGACGAGGGAAGTGACATAGAGATGGCGGGACCGACGCAGTCAAAACGTCGGGAAGTTGCGGCTGAAAGTCATGAACCTACTGCTTCGGGTTCGGACCGGGGACCAGGACATTCTCACACTCAACCAAATGTTGGGTCAAACCAGTCGCAACCCCCAGCGCAGTCTCAATCACATCTCCCTGGGGTCACGCATACAAGAGCACCTGGCACAAGGGGAGCCGCTCCTGGAGCCCCCGACAAGGATAGAGCACTTTTAGATGCTCTAGCAAACAAGGATGGCGATACAAACTCGGCTGCAACTAGCAACAAGGATGAATCCAAGAAGTCTAGCGCAGCAATTGACAAGGAATTCGCGAATATGCGTATTGCCCAGGAGAATGAGGAGAAGGAGGCAGCATCGCGCAAGCGTGCTGAGGAAATGCGTATATGGGAGGAATGCGAACGTGATGTCGACGTACGTGGAAACTTTATGGTTATTGAACTCGTAGACCTTGTGCGACGAAATCGTGGGGCTGCAGCGCGCAGTGTCAATCCGGCTTGGCAGGGCAGGCCCGATTTCAAGAAATTCAAGAAAGTAAGACTTTCACTTGTTAAAGCTTTACATCCTAACTGGTAATGCAGAAATTAACTGGGCCCAGGGGTCCGCGAGTTCAATTGTTTGTCAACGACGAGGAAGTACTTGACTATGGGATTGGTGATAGTGAGTTCCCAATGGTGGTTTTCATGTAACGTGCTCTCTTACGATATTTCAGACTACTGGGAACAGAACGGCCCGCCCAGCGAAACTCAAACCCATACTGGCGATATGTCACGGACTAAAATACGCACAGTACAAGATGTCGATTCTGATACGCCTATGCCCCAAAATACCAAGTCAACCCGCGGCCGATCAGTTGCTCCGGGTGCGGCCAAAGCAGGGGTAAACCCCCAAGCAGAGCCCAAGACAAAACCGAAACCCAAGACTAGGCGCATTGCGGTGGAAGATAGCGACGATTCTGATCAGGACGGCTTGAGCAGAATCGGAGGCGCGAGTGCGAGCGTCGTAGGTGCTAGGCGTCGACCTGTGCCATCGTCAGCTCGGAAAACGAATCTAGCGGACTTTGGAATGCGAGACGACGACTCTGTGTCTGAAGGCGAGAATAGAAGGAGCCGCAACAAGGGTGTTCGTCCCGACGACGATACGTTTACTACAGCTGGCCGAGCAGGCGACGAAGAGGCCGTCAGTGAAATGATGGCTCAAGAATCCGCCAAAGCCACCCCAACTAACGCGCTTAGCCACATGTCCAGTCTGGGCAGTGCTAGTCTAGGGGTCCGAAAGCCGGCAGCCCAGAGCTCGACAACCAAGCGAGCCAAAGCTCCTCTCAAAAAAGTCGTCGTAATCGATAGTGACTCGGATGGTGGTGGATTCAAAGGGTTTGGAACCAAGCGAAGGAAACGAGGAGCAGCTCCTCCATCTTCGTGATTCGTATTTATAGACCCGAGGCAATGTTATTCTACATGTACATACAAGCTTTACTTATTTCGCATGCTCACTGTCGTCAAGCGGGGTCGGCCACCATGTTGGACGTTTAGGTCGGACCATCCATTTAGCACTATGTTGGTCAGTTGGTAGAACCAGATTCATCTCCAGCTCTCCTTGCTCTACTCCGTCCACGTGCTCTAATCTGAGCAACGCAAGACCCAAACCATTAACATTGCTCAGAAGTGTTCCGGTGCCACGAGGCCGCGTGGGCCGATTTGATGTATCTGAAGAGGAGCTAGGCAAACGCTCGGCCTGTATGGAAGTGTGCAGCGGCAATGAGGGTGTATCAGAGCTATGCCCCAAACCCTCTTGAGACAACGATACTGGCATGATTCGTTTGCGAATCACCCCCGTGTGATAGGTCCGTACGGTTAACTCTTGACCGACATAACATCCTTTGCGAAAATCCACTGAAAGGTTGGTGCTGGTGAGCCGCCTGCGCAGATTGAGAAATCCAGACTTACATCCGCCCATCATATCCATATTAGAGTCCATCGGGAATGCATGCTGAGGCACGATATCTTCTTGGCCCTCGGGAACGGCGTTTTTGATTCTGTGGAGAATATACTGAGAACCATCCCGCGCGAGATCACAACCAATAGATATTGCGGCTATAGATCCAGGTTAAAATGGCTAACTAGACAATTCGAGTCGAAGCAACTAACGTTTGTCTCCTGACCGCACTAGTAACCTTTCTCCCATGTTCGGCGCCCTCAGATCTCGGGCTCCGATTGTATCCCTTGTATACTCGGGGCCTAACAAGTGTTCTCCTTCGGCGTATACAGGCTCCGAGGCACCACTTCGACCCCACCGCCATTCTCTATGCGGAATATTGCTCCCGAGCGCACCCCCCCAGACGGCCCAGACGTTCCACTCCTCGGATACATCACGTACCCGTACTTTCGAGCGTAGGATGTGGCGTTTAAGCATGGTTATGAGGGGTGTCGCCTCGGATGAACGCGAGTCAAAATCAATAAGGAAACCCGGACGACCATCGGTCGTACACGGGTAGATGAATACATCATACAAGACTCTACCCTAGAAACGAACATGAGACCTCGTAAGACATGGTAGCTGGCGATGAACGAACCTGAGCTGACAGGAACACTGTGTAGAATGGATGATCCCGGATGCTTGCTGCTACTATGCCATTTAGGAATGTTTTGGAGTCGGTTCCAGAAACCGACAAGACACCGCGGTTGGGCAGTTTGGCGCATATTCTCTCAGAGGCCGAGGCTGTCGAGTAGCTAGCCGCTTGAGATGGTAGTTTTATTTTGGCGCAGCGACCTAAGCTCAGCCTCGGCAAGTTCATGGCGAACGTTTCCAAGACTAATTGTGGAAGCCTACCAAGTCACATGGTCCTATACAGCACCCCCGGCGATATTTCGCGTACCTCATCATTCCGACCACTCCCTCAGCTTTCCCTAGCTCTAAATCGTTCTTCCCAGTGGCACATATGTAAAGTTAATTTTCGTACATCTTCCGAGACGAAAAGTATCCCCGTTTGGTAACCCGGCTCGGGCGAAGCCTCCTCAAATGGTGTTCGCTCCGGCTTGTCTTCCCTCTCGTGACCGCGCCAGGAAAACATTGCGACTTGGTTCATACTACTCATCCTGCCTTCTTTCATGAGCATCGGATCGCTTCGTTTTTTTCTCTCATATAAAATGCGCGACTCCAGCTAAGCAGTGGGCCCCAGAGTTCTCCAGACTCTTCCCCGCTCCTTCTCTTAAACCCCACTTTCCAGTATCCATCATGCTAGCTCTCTCCGCTCTCGCGCTCGCCACTGCTGCCTCTTCCGCGGTCGCGATTCCCAGTGCGCCCAAGGGACTCGATACGCTTGCTCAAAAGCTCAAGCCAGCTCGCTATATTGGCGTTGCGACTGAATCGTATAACCTCCTCAATGCCACCGCGTTTGGTCGCCAGTATGCCAGTATCGCCGAGTCCTCAGAGTTTGGTATCTACACTCCCGAGAACACTCTGAAGTGGCAAGTATTTTGAATTAGACGGTGAATGCATGTACCTAACGTTAGCACTTGCATCATACAGGGAGGTTATTGAGCCCCAGCCAGGTGTATTCAACTTCACCCAGGGCGACGCGCTCTTCAGCATTGCTCGCAAGAACAAGAAGAAGATGCGCGGTCACACCTTGGTCTGGCACTCCCAGCTTGCCCCATGGGTCACCGCCAACAATTACACTTCTCCTCAACTCAAGGCCATCTTAAAGGTACGTTTGTGATTTGTGTCTTTTCTATGATTCTGAAAAGTAGCGATTTTATTGTAGAGACATGTCCAAACAGTCGCTCGCCACTATGCAGGCCAGATATACTCTTGGGATGTCGTCAACGAGGTTTTCAACGAGGACGGGACTTACCGTCAATCCATTTGGTATAACACCTTTGGGGAGGATTTCATCGAGTGGTCATTCCGTTGGGCCCAAGAGGCTGATCCGGTTAGTGGTTCAATATACGGAAGCTATGCTGTGCCTTATAGTATATCCGACAGTTCTCCAAGAAGTATATCAACGACTACAATTTCGAGGCAATCAGCCCCAAGACCGACGCAGCTGTCAAACTAGTCAAGAAGCTCAAGGCCAAAGGTGTCCCGATTCACGGAATTGGTGCCCAAGCTCACTTGGTCGCTGGAACCGTCTCGCCCACGTTCGGGCAGAACCTCCAGCGCTTTGCCGACTTGGGGGTTGATGTTGCTTTAACAGAGCTCGACGTGAGTTGAGTCTTCTCCCGAAAAATACCCGCACTCACATATTGCTTCGACGACCTTAGATTCGCATGGAGCTTCCTGTCACTGCTGAGAAGCTCGCCCAACAGGCAGCTGATTATACCACATCGGTCAATGCGTGCCTGGGCGTGAAACGCTGCGTTGGTATTACCATTTGGCAGTTTACCGATGCCCTCAGCTGGATCCCGGGCGTGTTCCCAGCGGAGGGCGCGGCGCTACCATGGGACGAGAACTTGAAGACCAAGCCAGCATATGACGCCATGCGCAAGGCGTTGGGTGCCTGAGAGAGCAGCATGTAACATCGTATATCGACATTCCACTCTTGTACTATGTATGTCCATGGTGTCTCACAGTAAAATAATCGTTCATACTCGCAAGGCTAGAATCTATGCTCGTTGATTGAGATGACGAAACACCGATATAAGGGATAAATAATTACAGAGCAGTACACCGGCGAGCGACAACGATAAAGTACACAGATGCCGAAAACATGGTATCTAGAGCATAGCATTAGCAGCGAATTAGTAGAGGGAGATACTGCGTGAGAAAGTATATGTCAGCATGTTGAGCGCGTCACACGCGATCGTACATACAACAGATCAGTTCGACGACGCATCATCGTCAGCAGCCTCTTCCTCCTCCTCAGCATCACTCGACTTGGCTGCAGCGACCGCCTTCTTCTTGGTCTTCTTGGGTGCTGCAGCTTTCTCCGCCTTCGGTTTGGGCTCTCGCTTGGGCTTAGCTTCTTTGCCCTTGTTAGGCTAGAGCACGAGGGGCATTTAAGCATCTGCCTCGCAGCGACAGAGCAGGTAGACTACTTACGTTTTTGTCCGAGTCCTTCCACTCAAGAGCAACTGCCTTGAATGCCTCCTTGTGGTCAACACCAGGGTGCTGTTCGAGAAGGCGCGTTAGCAAGCGGCCGCCGCGATACAGTGTTTGATGAATCGTACCTCTTTCTTGTACTCGGGCAGTCGCTCCTTCATAAAGAGTTGGTACAAGGTAGGAGTCTTCTCCTTGGCCTCTGCGATTGAATTGCGCGTCAGCCACGAGCGCGAGGCGAATGTATGCGCTGACAACGAACCTTTTGGCTCCTTGGCAGCCTTGATAGATTTGGTGGACTCGGCTTTGGGCATTATGGGCGAGTTGGTAGCGTAGAAGGGTGGTACGGCGCTGTGCACGGGATGCAAACGGAGGAGTGGAGTCAAGTCGGGGGGCGAAAATCGTCGTTTGGATGGGGTCAGTCTCTACCCATACCCGCTCTTATAAGGGCCGGGTGTAAACAAGAGCACGTGACCTCGGATGTCTTGTCATATCACGTGTGATATTCTTTTGCCTTGCGCCTCGCACTGAAATCGCCGTCACGTCGATAAATTAAATACGTAAAGAGCATACATTGGCCAGAACAGTCTGCTATTTTGCCCAAATATATCACAGTGGCCTTATATTTTATTAGCCACACGAGCGCTCCGCCTCAGGGTGTTTGTATGCGCTGCATCATCCTGTATCTCATCTGTCTCCTTCGAGTATACATTAGCAAGCAGAACGAGTAAGTTTACGTGCCAGAAAACCCTCTTACCTTATTACTCTTTGTCCGCTTAGTCCTATTGGACACACTGGCTCCAAGTGAATTGCCCGTCGATGCAATCTCCACCGCATCTGGATAATCGAATAAATGGCGCCGGATTAGACTTGAACATACAGCCACATGATCAAAGTCTTTGCCCACTCACCGCGCATCCCCCCAAGAGATCCTTCGCCCGTTTCTTGTTCCGCGTTCGGTGCAACGTCTATTCCGGCCCCATCTGTCTCTCCTACCAAAGCATTTCCATCCGCTCTTTCCTTGACCTTTGGTTTTCGTCCTGGCTTTGCTCTTCGTGTAGCGGCGACTTGCAGCGCGGGAACCTCGTCTATGACAGGAGCAGACCCCGGCGTTATCCCGGCGCTCGGGGCACTTGGACCGCCGGTATCTGCTGTGGCTTGGGGTTCTGCCTCGTTTCCCTTTTGCATAGCATTCTCAAGTTGCTTTTTTGAGCGCTTTTGAAGTTTCTTCACGGTGGGCGTAGAGGTGCTTGCCTGACCCGACTCCGTCTCCTTGAGTAGGATTTGATATCGCTTAGCGCACTTGAAACAGAACGAGTTAGTATGGATGATTTGGCAGACAGGTACACATGCTCACTCTGCTATCCGTTCGCCCCGGTAACAACGCAGAAACTGCGCTCCATTGCAATTTGCGGTTCACTGCGTCTAGCAGGACCCGATCTTCCTACAGAGCAGGTCGGTAAGTTATTTGCCGGGTACAATTTCATGCGGCTCACATCAGGCTCCCAAGGGCCGAGTTTCAGACTTGGATCCAGCATGTTCGACCATCGTTCGCGGCATTGCGCATCGGTACGACCTTCCACATATTCCTGTACCCTACCACTCATTAGATGCAACTGTACTGTACTACCAAAATCAACTTACTTGATCCATGTCCGACCAAAAGCAGCAACCCCTCTTCGCAACGCGTCGTCCTCTTCCGCGGACCACCTCCCCTTTTTGATCGTAGGGCAAAGTGATTTGCTGTACCTGAAGCTACATTGGTTGGGCGTGCGCGCGATGTGCCCCAGCGTCCCAGACATGGAAGAGTTCACATGCAAAGCAACTGTAAAACCAATCAGCCGAAACCCACGTACGAAATTGTTATACTTGCCTTCTGGCCAGTTACCCATACCGTGCCGTTGTACACCCTCTAGCAAATGCTTGTCTTCTTCTTTCGTCCACACTTGGCCGGCGGATCGCTCCCCGGATTGGATGGCTTTCCCTTTAGCGGGCATAGCGGCCGTAGCAGAACGGTGTCTAGCCTTTGTAGAGCCTTCATGCCCAGAGGTCGGATCAAAAACAAACTTTTTTAAACACTGCAGGGCTGTTCGGTTTGTCTTTCAAACCGCGTCAGCCAAAACTCGTACTGGGATAAACGCACGGAACTTACCCCAAGCTTTCGAGCAATTTCAACCCAGTCTATCCGTAACTTGTCCCTATTCTCTTCAACATCCTCAACCGGCTCGGTCGATATTTGGTTGTGGGTTTCGACTAACATGCGCAGGGATTCGAATTCTTCTGGAGTCCAGTTTGAGCGATTGATGGAAGGGCACTCTGTACTGACATACATGATACGACACTGGTCTGCCGTTCTCGGTGGGTTCGAGGACATCTAAAAATCCGTCCAAGTTGTGAGTTACCTCGAATGATAATGGTGAGGGCCTACGTTTTGAGCGACCGAGCTCCAAGATATCTCGGGGTCAAGTTTGTCGAAGAAGCTATCGGGCAGTCCCTGAATAGAAGTGAAGGGATCTTCGCCCCTGTTGATTTATTGAGCCAATGAGTGGGCCATTTGAATCTCCAGTCACGAAGGCATACCTTGCCCGAGCTCTTAGGGCATGCAAACGCTTGTTTTCGATAACCACGCTAACGTGAAGAATTCGTTGCTCCTCTCTGGTAACTGAGAGCTAGGTTAGTGTTGAAAGGTCTTGGTCAAGCAATTAGTGGCTCACATGGTCGTGTCGTGGTCAATGTTTCATAGCGTTGGCGTTGTTGGACCGCTTGGTAGAAGGGAGATGTCTATGAGACGACTGAGTAAGCTTCTAGAGACAAATGTGTCGTAATACATACCTCACTACCAAGTTGTTTTGCAGTCAGGGTATGTCGCAGTGATTCGTAGTTTTCACCGTAGGGTGCCGTTTCTACTACCACTTCGTCGTAATAATCCGTCTGCTCTTCTGGAAGAGATGCTTCGACCTTGGATAGATTTTTCTGGTCCGAATGTTGTAGTAAAATTCTAGTATAAAACTGAAAGTAACTCACTATGAGCGCATCCAATTTCTCTTGCTCGCTCTCCAAGTCCGCAATATATTGGTTGAGGTCATCTTGTAATGCCTCATTGGCCTCTAGGGTCTGCTCTGTCAATTTAATAGCGTCCTCGCACGCTTCTGACGACATGGCACAGAACCAAGATAACCAGTGATCGAGTGTTATGATGGTCGACTCCAAGCCAAGTTGGGGAACTCATTAGAGCCACGTGATAAAGTTTCGGATTTTGTATCATCTTGATCGCGTGGCACATTTCAGTCTTGACCACGATGGCAAGTTTCTCGGCAGTTGCATTGCCCCGGGGTTAACTTGTTTTCTCTAGGCCAACGCATCCGCTAAAAAGGTCGCATCTCAAAATGAAGTTGCAATCAAGAACCTACAACTGGGCATGCTAATCGCGAATGTACGCCTGTCCCATTTCAGTCCCCTGCCAATCTGACGCATGTGTCTACAGGCTCTACATTGGATCCTGCGCTTCTTGTTAAGACGCCCCATACTTGCGCGTGGCTCTACGATTCTATACATTCTCACGCTCATCCCGACACTGATTCTATATCGCCATCTGACGACGATTGGCGTCCCGCGCCGGGAGCCCAACACTGGTGCACTTATATCCCCAGGAGAAGACCTTGCGCAATCCGGAATCACTGAATGGTGCTGGGATATTATCTATGTGACTTGGGCGTGTGCTGTTGGGAGCGGGTTGTTGGGAAATTGGGTGTGGTGGTTATATCTTGTGGTACGTGTCCCTTTGGATGAAACGTCCTTTTGTCTCAGTTCTCACACTTGACGCTCAGATCCCTCTATACGCCGGCTTCATGCTCTACACAAAATTCATCGGGCCGATGTTCTTCAACAAGGGTGCCCCGGCACCCGGAACACAGGAATCGGCCGCCGCTGCCGCCGCTCCAGCCGGTCAGAGCAAACGCCAACAAAAACTGCAACAACGAGCAGAAAAGGGTGATCCCAGGGTCAGGCAACAACAAGTTCGAAGTAAATAGATGTTCCAATGCCATTTTCTTGTTGTTTTGGACGTGTTGAGAAACGTGGAAAATTCATAGTACGCGTATAACCTTGTGTGGGGGTATTTGAAATACTGGGATGCTTGGACTTGGCCGCCACCTCGATCTCAACACACAAACTGTGTAGTCTTCTCACTCATTCCACTAGATATAAGGACTGTCTGGCGAGAAATACAACCAAACTGTGTGACAGCTGGAACTTGTTTCTCAGTTTGCTGTGTAATTTTTGGGTTGGGTGCAGCAAACAACCCTCAGGCAAGTTGATCAAACTCTTTCATTGAGATTCGGAATAACCACTATTTTCTGTATAACCAGGGCCATGACAGACCAGAACTATACTATGTTCGACGAGTCTCCTCCAAAGGCCCGTGATCGAGATCGAAATGGCTCTCAACCCACTCCAGGCGCAATAACCATCTCGGCGCCCATTGCTTCACAATGCATTCAACGACTTATCCAGACACAACTACGCGTAGCAGGCTTCAAGGGAGCCAATAGGAGTGCGATGGATGCCATTGAAAAAGAAGTTGTTAGTTGTGAGTCTATACTAAGCTGAAGACAGAGAGGTATTGAACAAGGAGAGGTAGACTTGAATGATACATATGAATTTGCTGTTGCACTTGCAAACAACTCTGGAAGATCGCGACCGTCAGCTCAAGACATGTTGCAGGCGTGCGAGGACGGAACTTGGTCCGCGGCGGATTTGAAGAGGGTCATGAAGAAAAGTGTCAAGCTATCCCGTGAGTCTGTCTTTTCTTGCGGGTTCCGCGGTTCTGGTCTAAGTCTACACAATTAGGATCACACGTTCCAATGTTTAAACCAGCCCCAAAGCGAAAACGAAGTCCTGAGCTACTCGCTTCGGACGAATCTTCAGGCGGAGAGGATAATGGTCAAGATCAGTCCCGGACGGAGAAGCAGAAAGACAGCTCGAACAAGCCCCGGACGCTTAAACACTTACCTAACCAACTGCCAGACCTGCCTCCAAAGCATTCGTACATGAGAACTGCGGTAAACCGTTTGCTTTGTTGTGGAGTTTCTTTTGGTGACTTGAAACATTATGAACAAACAGGCTCCGAATGCACCCAAACCATCGTTGAGTGTACTGGATCAGCAACTCGAACGAACTATGCTTGTGCAAGAATCATTGCAAAATATCGTAAAGGCAACCGGGCCCGATGATTCGCCATCGTTTAAAGCGCTGGCTCTTCCGGAAGTTGCGTCATCACTTTTGGCTGAGGTCGTGAACTGGGAGACAGTTGGCCCTCAAGCGACAGAGACGAGAAAGAGATGGAACGTCTAACACTGTGTCATATGTATTCTGTTCTTTGTATAATTAGGACCTTGCTTGCTTTTAATTATCCACCAACGGAACCAGAGATCCTTGACATCTCAGTTTACACGTGTTGTGCATTGCTTTGACAGCTTCCGTGTTGAGAGGTTCTCTGAGCTCACCACGACAACATCGTTCGCTCCGCCCCAACCGTTTCTCCCACACCTCCCGCGTCGTCCCTCTTCCTGGCTTGTTAATGCGATATCTGTAGACCCTACAATAGGCTTTCCCGTCCGTTCGCTTTCGCACTAGGTCCAACGTCTACTATGAGTTCTATCGCTCCACGAACGCCTGTTAGAGGGCTTCGTCCACACCCCGCGTCACCTGGCAAGTCTGTATTTGCACCAAACTTGTACACGCGTGGGACGGCGCAGAACCGGTTCAAGGTGTGTTGCAATGCCTCAAGTGCTGAGTAAGTTCGGGCTGACCTGTTATAGTCCAACATTGCAGCATTGTTGCTCTTGCTTGGGGTTAAAATCTTCATGCCACAAGTGATTGATGTCTGCTTGAGAGTCATTGGAGGGTTTGCATCAGCTTGGAGTCCAAAGTTTGCCGAAAAAGTTGTCTCTTTCTTCGGTCAGTTTGATTTTTCTAGGCGAATTGGCGAGTGCTGATGCGTTTGTCACAAAACAGAGATATCCGTTCCATTGCTGTTCCTTTGGAATGCTGTCGAGGCCGCTTACCATATCACATGGCCAGCGACATATCCCACAAGCCCGCCAACTCCAGGACCGTTTTCTACACCACTTTCTCCTGCACAGCGCCGCTTGAGGGGGTTGACACCCAAGGTGCGCTCATCAATCGAGTTGTACTTTTGGACATTTACTAAAACGTGGTTCATTTGATAGCCCTCTCGTCCGCCAACATTCCCACCCATCGCGCTTCCGCCTTCTCCTCTCCGTTCGCCTACACATCCTCCTGTGGACCACCCAGCACAAGATTCCTTCTTCCAAACATCACCTACCAAATCTGTCCTAGCAGTCGAGAAGAACCCATTCTTGGCCCCTGCAACGCCATTCAGGAGTCAAGCTGGGTCGAGCACGAACCCGTTCTTGAACAGCGCTATGCGGTCCGCGAGCCGAGACCAGGTGAACATGTTTAGCAGCTCGTCGCCAACTACGGCATTTAGTGGAAGGCACAGCGTTGGGCCTGGCAGTGAGTGATCCTTGATAGTAACTGAGATGTGATGCTAACAGATCGAGTGTAGAGGCCTTGGATAGTTCGATGGTCCAATCGTTGGTATCTGAGCTAGATCGATGAGTTTGTTATACCCGGACCGAGATGGGGTGATACCCAGGGACGGTTGCGAATCTTGGGACAGTTGGTGTTGTTTGCTAATGGATGTGCAGCAGTTTGCCTTGTTGTACTGGACGATGTAATGTTATTCTTTGTTCTGGTTGTCAACAGGAGGCAAGGGATAGCATTCATTTGAGGTGGAAGCATATACATGCACCCTATGACATATGTAGGGTCGATCATTCGGTCCCCTTTTTGTCCGAGTGACCAAGAGATGTGCCGGGCTGTATGACATCGCGAATGCGTTGTTTCTGCGGGCGACGTCAGCTGGAGAGCGACAGGAGAGTATATATGCACGCACCAAGACCTTGAGTTCTGGGAACCCGCCCTCGACCTTGCGATCCCACATGAGCGCCGGTGCATCTCTGGTGGTTGTATAGAGCCAGACTCGAAATCGGCCGCCTGTTTCCGGCGAGTTGAGGGGTATGAGAGAGATTGCAGCTATCGCTGAAGCAAAGGTGACGAAAAGTTCCGTCTGAACCCAGCTGGCCCGGTGGAGCCTGAATAGATATGTTATTGTTCATGCGTGGAAGGGCGATGAGTCTGGGCGATAGAGATTCAAATCGATCGAGACGCACCATCTGCACTATGCGGGGGAACACACGGGCGCGATGGTATCAGCAACCGCGATGCTATAAAGTGGGCGAGTGCACCTACCCGGTCGCAAAACTCGATGACGACCGACGGGACTGTATCGCTGACGCGGGGCGCGACAAACGTGGCTGGGTCGAGCGGATCGTGCGCAGCGGGGGCCGCGGCTGCAGTGACCTGGGCAGGCTGGTGGTAGACGGGGGCAGGGGGGTCGCATGTGCCAGTGTCGCAGGTGTCGGCCATGGTGGGTGCGAGAGAGGACATGTTACATCAGCGGTTGGGGATTTGTTTGGCCGTGGCCTGTTTGAGCGTTGGGCAGCCCCACTTGTCCGCCGACCACGACCGCGGCTGTCTGCCCGATGCCTGTCTCGACCCTGCTCCCAGATGAAGTTCTGCGGCAGGCGCTCGCCTATCTCTGGCCCCGCGACGTCAGTCGGTAGGTTTCCCGTTTTGACCGAGTTCTTCCCCCGCTCAGACGACGTCCCCAGCTTCGCCCGCACGTCCAGAAAGAGCAGGATCATCGCCGACAGTGCGCTCTACAAGGTCAACCACATCGCGACCATGAGCCATCTGATCTCGTTCTGCAAGGTCAGTCGCAATTTGCGCCGGCTTGCCCCGACATGTTGCGTCCCGACCCCTTCGGCGCTCGTTGGTCACTGACAGCATGTTCCGATCTGCTCTAGGCACTCACCACCCGTCCGTCGGCCGCAAGGGCCCTCAACATGGTCTCCATCGACATCCGCGAGCCGGTCCGCTTCCCCATCGCCGCCGTCGCTGCCGCACTCCTCCACTCGCCCAACCTCACTCATCTCGCCGTCGCTCTTCCCCATCCGAGAGATCTGGCCCACACCCACCACGTTGACCCGAGTCCTCTGCTCTATGCCTGTGGCCCGGCCCTCTGTTCTCTCACTCTGACGTCGCACGTTCCAACAGCCGCACTCTCCGAGTTTCTGCTTAGCCATCCCAACCTCGTCGATCTCTCCCTCCCGCACCAGTCCAATGAAAGTGTTTTCGAACTCCCGCCAGAGGCTGTCCCCCACCTAACCAGCGTCAAAGCACCGCCAATGCTCGTAGCTTGCCTTGTTCCGAACCGCCCGGTGACTCACGTCGTCATCTCGCGGGCCCTCCCCAGGGAGTGTATGAGCGCAGTCGTTGAGAGTTTGGCAGCTAGCACCGGCCCAGTAACGAGCTTGAGCATCGAGGCAGAAGAGGTGACATTAGGAGTTATGCAAGAGGTGACTGTTCGGCTGCGGGAGCTTCGCAACTTGGGAGTCAAGGGCCGATTTTTGTTTGGGTATTCCTTGAGCTACTCGGTCTGTCTCTGTTTTTCTTTCTCTCGATCGGCCACGAGGATTAACATGATGTTCAGGGCCTCCTGCTGGATATCGCACCCCTGCTGGGAAGAAGCCCAGCGCTCATGTCTGTTTCGTTAATCGGCACACCAGCTGTGCACTCGATCCCTCCACCCAGAAGCCCGATGGCATTCCTTTCAGTCTCACCCTCGACCCCTTCTGTCAGCTTCACTCCCTCGCCCTCTCCCCCTCCAGCTGTCGATCACATCACGCTCGAGGATGAGCTCCAGGTCACGCGCACGTTTCACACTTGCGCGAAACAACTTCGCGAGATCGTGTTTCCGAGTGGTTGCAGGTGAGCACTTTGGGCTGTGCATGCTTGCTGGGCATCTTAATTTGGGTTGCTCAGATGGGTTGCGAAACGTGACGACGACGAAACGGGATGGGAGCCTGCGCGCGAGTGTCGCAGCGCACGCGTGTGGTGGATGGATCGTGAACTCGAGCTGGAGCTCGCAGCTGCACAGCAGCAAGCCAGTCGGATCGAACAGCTCGAGACTTTAGAAGGGCGGCCAAGTCGGCGTCCAAGGAGGTCTAACAAAAGCGATTCGAACATTCAATTGTCGAGTTCGTCGAGCGATAGCGAAGAAGATCTCGACTTTGGTGAACTTCATCCTGGGGATGTCAGCACATGGCAGCCAGGAAAAATATCCTTGAGTTCTGACGATAGCGTGGACGAGCTATTCGAGTCGGAACAGGGTGGTCCGATGTTGGTCTCATAGCCTCCAATGAGGTACATATTTCTTGTCCGCTCTTTTCTTTGTTATTCTTGTCAACTGGTCGCTAGACCGCTATATTGGAGCACTGCCGCAAAAAGGCGGGCTTACTGTACAACACGGATCTTTTTTTTTGACACGAACAATCCAGTTCGTCGTAGGGTGTATGATAGTTCTGGTGGGTTTCGTGTATGTACTTTTTTGTTGTGATACAATAGAGTGTACGCGCGCGAAATGTGGGTGACAGTAAAAACTGCAGAAAAAAGGTCAAGCCAGACCAAGCGGAAATGGTGACAAACTTACGCATTCACGGTTCCTTTTTGGGTTCCTGTGTCTCCTCTGTCTGTCTAAACACATCCATCTCTGCCTTGGCCTCTAGCAACGTCTCAAGTCCGATCTGCCCCATCGGATCTACGCCCCATAATGCACTCTTGACCGCCCTCCCCCGCTCGCTCTGACTCGCACTCCAGCCCCCAGAGGAGGATCGGTCGTATACTGCATACGTTCCGTCCATCTCGTTGGCCGTTGGAACAACTCGATCTGGCTCTGTCGCACGTTCATCGCGCAGATCGACAAGATCGTGGTACGAGTCTGGGCGGAACCCGACCCGGTTGGCTCGCATGGGCGCAAACGCCTTGTCGATCTCATCCGAGAGTGTTTCGGGTGTTATGAATGATGAGGACGAATGGTAGAGTGCTATCAGATGTCTGAGTTTTTCTTGGGAGAGCGACAGGGTAGGTGGGATGGTTGGGAGTTTGGCATAGCTTTTTGTGGGTGGTTCATCTTCTGCTGTCTCTGGGGAGGATGGGATCGGCGATGCTGATGTGGGTCTGTGAGAGTTTATTTTTATAGAACTATTAGTTAGTGTTCGACCTAGTGTGCATGCTGTATGCGTTCGAGACCGAGAGACGGTACGAGTGAGCGACTGCATGGTCAAGTCGGAATGAACGAGGATGTCTAGATTTAGAGTTTGGCGCCGGGCGTCAGGCTTCAATCGTGCGCCTCAGCCGAGCCACACACAGCGAGCTGCGTCGGGTGTCTTCCCGAGGACAACTGGCAAAACGCACGTAGTTATGGTTCGGGAGGGCTCGGGAACGGAAGGTCGGGCCGTGGTGTATTGCTCTGCGCAGTTCGACAGCGCTTCCTTATACAGGCTTTTCAGATCGTGCCGCGCGCCCCGCGTAGTCGAAGGCATTGCTCTTCAGTCAGATATAGGCAGCCAGATAGCTATCTTCCCCCGCTCTGAACCCCGACACACTTTGGACTCTCCAATCTCTTGACATGGATGCAGGAGAAGGACACCGTCAAACCCAGTACTATGTACCTCAACCACCAGAGCGAGCATACCAGAGTAGATACCCCCCCTGCTTTATTCACTTTTGAGTAGTGGCATGACAGTGTTGCATGATAGGTAATGCGAGTCCCATGCGGTATCAACCGCAGGCCCAGCCCCAGATGGTGCACATCCAGGATACAGAGCCCGAACGTATTAGAGGTGGATGCTGTTCGTGCGCATTGTGAGTGCCCCGATCGAATATTCACATGGATGGTATGGCTAAGCTTTGTGATTGTAGCTGTGCCGGTTGTCTAACGGGAGCCATCGTGGGTTCTATTCAAGGTGTTCCATCAGATACAGTACTGACACCCTTCGCTCGCAGTGTTGCGATCTATGTTGTTGCTGTGATTGCTGCGACTAGTGGTACCTACGAGAATAGCTTCATTAAGGTAGCTTGGGTAAAGCTATGTCATGGTTTCTTTTGGAGTTGTTCCAGGACTGTGGACATTCGCGTTCTCTCTTTGTATTTTCTGTCTGATGTGTATGCAATAATCAGTCCGGTTGGAATGTCAACAATGTAGGTGTGGTTGTGTTTAAGTGGGGGGACAACGTAATATAAACATCTAAACTCCACTTGACATAACTTGACATGAGGCTCTCGTGAGGCGGGAGGTACAAAAGCTCCAAGATGTATTCGAATCTCGGAAGTGAGCGCATACATTTAGAACGAATAAGCGCTACTGTAGCACGTAATGAGGCCGGAACGAAAAGCGAACATAGCTTCATGAGTGGATCTCTCCCTACCGTTCTTCCTGGCGCCACGCGCCTACGGTTTGATGCAGCCCGAGCCCGAGTGTTCCAACTCATGAATATGTCGACCGAGGCTGTTGTCGTAACTCTAATGAGAAGTATGCGACCGGCATCCCGGTTACCTGGTCGTACCGTGTGGAATGTCGTTCCTTAAAAGAGCTGTTGGAGCTTCTGAAATCAACCACCACCACCATCCCCACCACCATGTCTAGCGAACTTGTGTATACTCCCATCGATGAGATCGAAAAGGTAGTCCTATATCCTTTGTCGGTAGACTGGACACCGCTCATTATCCGGATTTCGTAGATTCATGCTCGCCTAAACGCGAGCTTCAAGTCGGGAAAAACGAAACCTATCGCGGCCCGCAAAGAGCAGCTGCTCCACTTGGCGTATATGGTCAAAGACAACGCCGAAGCTCTTCGAAATGCTATTGCTACGTGTGTAGATCATCAGCTTTCTGCGATCTATACTAATAATTATCTTCATAGCGACCTTGGTCGGCCGGCACTCGAATCCAACTTTCTTGAGATTGACCCACTGGTGCGAGAGACGGTTGATGCTTACAAGGCAGTCGACAAATGGGCGAAACCCGAGCCGGCACCGTTTTCAATCAACTTTGCGGCAATGAAACCAGTCACTAGAAAGGTATGGTTTACGTTTTTGGGACGAAGAAAGGGAATCATACAATTTTGTGGCAATAGGAACCCAAGGGCGTCGTCCTCATCATTTCTCCTTTCAACTATCCCGTTTGGCTTGCGCTGAGCCCATTGGTGAGCCATCCAAGTTATGAATGGCTGCTAGTATAACTTACTTTTGTTGAAAGATCGGAGCACTTGCCGCTGGGTGCGCAGTGGTTATCAAGCCTTCGGAGCTTACTCCTGCAACCTCGAGTCTTGTTGCATCTCTTATTGCACGCTACCTCGATCCAGACGTCGTGACCGTGGTAAATGGTGCGATCCCAGAAACGACACGCTTGCTGGAACTCCCGTGGGCCCATATCATGTACACGGGTAACGGGAATGTGGGTCGGATCGTTGCGACTGCGGCCGCAAAACACTTGACGCCCGTCACTCTCGAGGTTTGTCTTACAGTACACCCTCTCGAAGCGTCGCTGACAGTTCACTAGCTTGGTGGAAAGAGCCCTGTGGTTGTGGATCCTAAAACCGATCTCAAGGTTGCTGCCCGCCGTATCCTGTGGGGCAAAACCGCAAACGCTGGGCAAACTTGCGTTGCTCCGGATTATATCATTGTTCCCGAAGAGGGGCAGGAAGCACTCGTCAACGAGCTCACTGCAGCATACAAGCAGTTTTACCCCAATGGCGCCAAGCAATCGGATTCGTACGCCCGAATCGTTTCAGAACGACACTACGATAGGTTAAAACAGATGGTAGACGAAACCAAGGGGTCAGTTGTCGCTGGAGGAAGTGCAGATGCGGATCGTGCACAAAAGTTCATTGCCCCAACAATTGTCAAAGACGTTCACGGAGACGACATATTGATGCAGAGGTCAGTACGTTTCAATGCTCCATATGAAACATCCTGATGATTGGACGGACGTAGTGAGATATTCGGGCCCGTGCTTCCCATTGTTGCCGTCAAGGTAAGCCTATGCGATTATGGTGTTCTGGGTCGATCTTAGATACTCGAACATAGGACGTTGACGCGGCAATCCAATATATCAATGACCAGTATGTTTTGCCACCGTATTTTTGAACACAGATTAAAGGCTCTGCACAATTAGCGATCACCCTCTTGCTCTCTACGTGTTTACAAATGATGCTAAATTCAAGGCCAAGGGTGCGCTATTTCATCATAAGCCTATATTTATCGACTCATTGGCACCGCAGTCTTCGACAACACGTTGAGTGGGGCTGCCGTCGCAAACGATCTTATCATTCACATCGGAGGTGTGTTGTGCCAATTAAACTTTGTTTTCTATTTACAAACCACGCTATAGTTGACGGTCTTCCCTTTGGTGGAGTTGGTCCCTCGGGATGTAGGTGAATATGTCTATGCTTTGGCCGTCAACTAACGACTTGCTCAACCAGATGGTGCCAATACCTCCAAGTTTACTTTCGATACGTTTACTCACCTTCGTGCTTCGCTTGACTCTCCCGGGTGGTGAGCTTGACTCTTTATGTAACCTTGGATATGAATGCTGAGTGGGCATTTCCTCTAGGATTGATTTAATTCTCGGGGCACGTTTCCCCCCATATACTGTGAGCCTGAGCACTTCTGTCTCACCCAAGCGCCATGACTAATGGCTTTCTGGACTCTTTAGGCCGACAAGGTAAAAAAGATTGCCAGCCTAGGCGCAACGCGCATACCATATCCCCGTCCTGGGACGGTACCCAAAACTCCCTGGGGCAAATGGGCCGCAATCTTCAGTTTGTTCGGGCTCTTATCCGCGCTTGGTGCGCGATATGCTAGAAAATGAAATCCATGTTGATCTGCTGTATTAAGCTGTTATTCGTACAACCATGTGTGACACAGGAAATGTATTCCCAACAAAAATTTCAATGATATATCTACAAGATGTGTTTACTTTAATCGAACTTGCCCTTGCCTATCCTATCTAGCACCTATTTACTTTAAATCACTCGGACTTGATGCTTTTGCTGTGCGC
The DNA here is from genome assembly GCA_016906575.1 of Ceratobasidium sp. AG-Ba. Lineage (NCBI taxonomy): Eukaryota > Fungi > Basidiomycota > Agaricomycetes > Cantharellales > Ceratobasidiaceae > Ceratobasidium > Ceratobasidium sp. AG-Ba. The sequence goes on along the minus strand of CP059613.1, from coordinate 2,167,940 downwards.
CTCGCCCACCAAGTTGTTCTTCCCTCAGACGATCCCAGAGAGACCGGCAGATGCGTGGCGGCTCGTTCTTCAGAGGCTCTAAAACGGCGGTGTACGGTTGAACTGCAGGACGTAGGCTCGTCTGTTGAACATTGCCTAGAATGTTGGAGGATGAGCTCGAGGGCAGAAGATGGGGAAGCGGGTTGTTGCCTGTACCTATGTACGAGGACGCATATATGTCGATTGTTTATGCTAATTCAACAATCATACTCAACACGGCTAGATACGCGGAAGATCAACTGGATGAGTATGAGATACCTTCGTAAATGCGATGCTTCAGACGAAAGCTGTCGCCTTTCTTCCAAACAATATCATAAAAGCGGTTCACGAATCAGAATGACTTCGGTGATCTAACGGATGTGATCTAAGAAACCAAGTCTATCGATGAAGTACTTTTGACAGCCGAGCAGGTTGTATCTATGGGGAGGGTATGTTGGGAGGAGAGTGGCAAGCAAGTATATTGATGATCTTGTTGACCTAGGGTCGTCTGATGTTGGAGGCTTTGGCAAAGTAATGTCATTTGACGGTTGCATCGGGCAGATGGACAATGAAGATGGACAATGAATCATGTCTGGTGATAGTTTATTTTAACCGCTGCTGCATATGGAGCAAAAAAATTAGCCTGGCTTATGGAGAACCTCACTGACTAGGTTGGCTGGAGTTTATTTATGTAACTCGCAGAATACACAGTTCATCACAATATTATTTCTACAGTACACATAACCGTCGCCCTGCTACGCGTATCAAAAATTTACTAATTCGACCGTCCAAAGAGTGACAAGCGTATACATCCCTTTCATCAGAATATACAAATCGAATCAGCCTTTCGGTACAGATACAAGAAACATAGGATGCAACAATGGTGGTGGTTGAACACAACAACGTCAACGTGGATGATAAGTTGGGGTTTGAACCAGCTATTCGAGAGGTTCTAGCAAATTTAAGACAAACCAGGTGTAGGATAAGGGCGTGTTTGATGAGGAGGGACGTTGTTGGTATTGTTGTTCAAGATGGAAAGCAGACCGGCTGCTGGGGGAAATCCTCCGTTTGGGCCGTTAGGGTTGGAACCAGAACCAATGTATTGTTGTTGCGTTGGGTACATTGGGGTGCCGTAAGGAGGTATAGGGCCGGGGCCGTGTAGGTGTGGGGGCTGGTGAACGTTATGATACATTGGTTGGTGGGCAATTTGGTTAAAGGGAGGGCCGGGAGGTGGCATGGGAGTGGCACTCGGTGTAGGGTGGCTAAGCATATTAAGTAGCATGTGCTCCTGCCCGACGGGGCGCGTGTGTGCAGGCCGAGAGTACAAGGGCGATGGTGGGAGAGTTTGACGAGGTATTCCATTCACCATTCCCATGGGATGCTGCTGGCGATCCGCCGGCGGGGGCGGATGGAATTGACCGGCAGGCATAGGATTGTAGCTCATAAACTGGGCAGCAGGCGTACGCGAGGACATCAAGGGGGTTTGAGCAGGAGTAATAAGGCGGTCTGCATCACCCGCGACCGATTCGAGAAGAGCGAGTTGCTTTCGACGTCGATCTATGGGATGGTTGACCAAATCGCTGGGAGCTGGTGTTGCAGATGGAGGGAAGCCCGCAAAAACGCCAGATGGTTGAGGCGTATTTGTAAAACGCTTCTGCAAAACGGGGGACCGGGAGGTCAATGAGGCCGGAACAAGGCCAAGATCAGCGAACGCAGCAGGCGGTGCCGAAGGTGCGTTGGGATGCACCTGTCCATTAACTGCAGGGGGTCCGCGGCCTGCGGGATTCGCAGGCTCTGCGGCTTTGTGTTGGGGAGGTGGAGTTGGATTTCCTTTAGTGACTGGGCTAGCCAGCTGATCGAAGGGGGACACAAAATCAAATATGCTCTTAGCCTGATTCTGTACAGATGCGGGAGCAGCGAAACCAGAGGTGCTATTCTTGGGTGTGAAATCGTTAGTCGTATCTTGGGTCGATTCGGCGGCAGCAGCAGAAAGAGTAAGACCCTGGAGTAGGCGAGCAAGATGAGGTTGTTCGCTGGGTGGGCCATTATCAAGGTTCTTGACATGCACATTGCTAGCATGCGGAGTGTCGCTCGAAGGGGTAATAGGCTCAATTGCAGATGCATGGGCGCTCGATCCGCTCGTCAATACGTTTGTGCTAGCCGAGTTTTGACTTGAAGACTCAGAATCATGGCCAACTCGGACAGCCAGCGAGGTGGCCTGCATGTGCCCTGGTTCAACGTCATCCCAGAGGTCAGATGGCTTGTTCGGTAAAACGAGATCTGCATCGTATCGTTCGTGAGGTCTTGCGTTCGGGCGGAAGGGTGACGCAGTTTCGAGATCCAAATCCACCTGAGAATGTGAGGGGCGATAAGACTGTTGATGGGCTAGCGCAGGTGTGCATCCGCTCTTCCGAGCAGCCCTCTTCTGCCGCCTGCGCTCACTCACAAACGCCTTCAGTTGCCTGTGATGTATCGCACTTTTAGCAGGAAGACCAACAACAGCAGTACGTGTAACTGACCCGACGAAAGGTGAGATGAGGTAGAATTTACTGTTCGGGGCAACAACACGGTTCTTCTTCCATGTAGGCAGGTCACTGAGCTTGAACCATTCGATTTTCTACCAAAGTGCAATTGTGAATACACTGCATAGAGAAACCAACCAAGTAATCTCACGCTGATTTCTTTCCTAGTTCTCGTCTGGAAGACGGTGTCCTCCGGTACATCAGGAACAATATAGAGAGTCAATTGTTGTTCCCTCAGGGTATTCTTGATGTAGTCGTTTCGATTGAGCAGCGAAGTGACGTCGAATCCTGTTTCTTCCAACGTCTGGGAACAATCGGTTAGACGAAAAACCTTCTCATCAACAACACACACACCTCTCGAATGGCGCAATCCCATTCCGCTTCGTCTTCATTAATTTTGCCCTTCGGAAAACCCCATCCTGATGAGGCTTTCCAACCCTTCACAAGCACGCACTACACACGATGCACTAATTAACCAACGTCCGAGTTGAATCAACCAAAGACGCACCTTGTCCAGAGTTGGGTTCAGCATGATAGTCCCACACACCGGGACTCTCGTCTTGTACCTCATAAACTCTTGGAAAGCTTGCTCGTGCTCTTGGCTCGCACTCCATTGGCTGAGGAGAGGGCATACAGCAAAAAGTTGCTGAGAGAACTTCTTCAACGGAAGAGAAGGAAGGTCTGGGTTTTCGTCTCTAATAAAATCTTCATAAAACCAATGCCTAAGGAGGAGGTGGGTTGGTGAGCAGCTCAAGGAAGAAAGGTAGAGGGACGTACGCTTGTTCGACTTGGAAACATATTCTTTCTACCGTCTCAAGTTCTTCATCTGGTACGTTTAGAATAAACCGGCTGTTGCGGTATTAGCGTAAGAGATAAGGCGTCGATCCCGCAGACCGAGACCAACCTCGACAGATCTTCCCAAACCTCGTCTGGGGTGGCATCCTTGAATGAAAAAGTACCAGAAACCATGCCTGGGATCGCTGGTTCTGGAGGTGCTGACGTTGAAGGTTGAGGAGGCATAATGTACTTATAGATAGTCAAGTGGAGGTGATGGAAGGCAGGAGAAGAGGGTCAAGAGTGGCGCAACCATAAACACGACACGCAATTAGTCAGCGCACTGAGTGGCGGGTGGCAAACGCCAATCGCAAGCCTTGCTGCTAGCTATTATCAACAGGCTTTCAAAGTAGAAATACGAGACTAATAAAAATCAAAAATTTTCACCGTATTAGAAGTGTAAAGTGCATAGAATAGAGACAGCAAGCATACAACCAGGTACGACGCACTCCCTTCTAATATATTGCTTAGGTGCTCATCACGACGGCCCGCGAACTCCTATACCGCATTCCCTACACCCTATTGCTTGATTCGTTTAGATATGTGGTCGATAAGTGATTATCGTCGTATGCACATTTCAGCACACACATCTCGTAGATTGTATCTGGGCTCTATGATAGAAGAAAGTGCGTAGAAAATACTACGTAGGAATGACTTTTTTATTGGAAAAGCAGGCTTTTATAGCTTTATAGTTATGAAATTTATACAAATATGTGAATCGTTTGAGTCGGATCTTCACTTAAGCTTCTCAGCCATCTTCTCAAACAATGTTGTGAGCCTCTCGGCCTCATGGGCGGCCAGGGTTGCATTCTTCTCGATGGTGATAGCCTCAGTCAGAGCTGGCAGAGTGGTCGCACCGTATCCCTGTGCAAAATCTCAGCGGGAGGCTTCAATCATATTTACAATCAAACTTACCAACCACTTGCCAGGCGCAACTCCAAGATGACGATACCTGTGCAATCGTAAGTTTATGTACGTTACGAGTGCTCAACAGTGCTCACCACTCGCGATCCGGGATACCCTCCTCGGACAAGAAACTCTGCTCGAACGTCGAAAGTTTCTTGTTAACCGCCTGAACTTCCTTGACCGCACGAATCAACTTTCGGAGACCGCCATGTTTCCCATGTCCATGGTGTTTGCCTTGTCTGTGGTGCCTGTGTCGCTCGTGCTCGTGCTTATGTGTTTCAGCTTTCTCCTGTTCTTCGGTCCATGCTGGCAATCGCCCAACCCTCGGCGTAACGCGGGCAACCTCTGGCCAATTCTGTGGCCAACTGACACTGGTTTTTTCTACCGCCTTGTCCACGCCATCGTGCACACCAAAAACTTTCTTAACCCAAGTCCTGGCTTTCGCAAACCTGCGCTTCCCACATAGGTGGCGCTGTTGGTGCCCAATCTTCTCCAATGCACGTTTTAAACGATGTTCAGCGTGGATTTTGCGGTGGTCCAGGGCGATACTAGCTTTTTGAACTTTTTTGATAGCATGACGGAGACCAGTGAAGTCAGGAGCGTCGGTCATCTGGGTCGAAAGCTCGGTCACGCTTGACAATGCTAGTCAGGAGAAGGCAGCACCAATCGAGACATTTAACATACCGATCGAGGTAGTTATCCAGCTCCAGGGCATATTGAGTAGTCTACGCATCATGGGTGAGCAAATACCAATGCCAACCTTGGCTGTGGCCTTACGTTCAGTGGGACAATAATTGAATCTACCAGACGAAGCAGCATAAGTCCCATGTGTTTTGATATCGCTACGTGCCGTAAAAAGCCTATCATTACATTCAGTAAAACTCAGAAACCACGACTTCCTATCTTCTCACCTGGATCCCCGTACTTTTCCATCCACGTCTGGGAATCCCAAACGGAATGGTAGTGGTATACGGCACCCATTGGGTTAGGCGAGAAGGATTGGTCCGAACTAGCTATCTGCATTGACTCGTTCAGTACCAAAATAGTCGCAAGAACACAATACGACCTACGCCAAGCCGTTGCAGGAATACCGTGAAGTCACTTCCACTACCCAGAGGAACGACACCAGTTTCATATGCTGTCTTGCGTTCATTTTGGGTAGCTTGGAACAACTGGAGCGTTTCCTTGTCAGCAGGACCAGTATAAGGACCAAAATCGCCGGTTGCATCCCATAAAGTGCGGTTGGCGTCGGTTGGGTGGGAGATATTCGAAGCTACCTGACGAATGAGGTGTGCAAGTGACGGTGAACCAGCCAAACCAAGCGTCTCCCCAGCAGCAGATACGTCTGTGAGAATAAATTGTTATATGTTGACGATCGCCTTATGGTATTAGCCTACTCACCGACATTAAGGTAGGCAACCACATTCTGCTGAATCCAATCTACCCATGACGCAATTGTAAGCCAACTCTACAAGTTGAGCACATGCACCAACCTGCAAAGTCCTCGCCCCATTCAGTGCTACCGAGCAGTCCATACTACGGGCATAAATTAGCATTTGACTGACATTTATTTCTATCCGGACAAACCTCTTCTCCATCCCAACTGGCGAAGACAATTGTTCGGAGAGGTTTCCAGCCCTTTTTCAGGAGTTCGCCTAGGCCTCTATAGTATTTCTTCAACGTCTGCACTTCGAGATAATAACTACAGCATACTTTACAACTTCATGCACAGTGACCGTTCCGCTCGTGGGATCTGCAGCACCCAAGACCTAGATGGCTGCATGAATAGCATGCTCTTTAATCGAGGTGATATGAGACTTACCCAAGCATCTCGGTGATTTCCTACGACAATAACCTCATTCTTGATGTGACCCGGAACTACGGCCATAGTATTCCACATGGGGTTGATACCTTCCTTGACACCATTTAGGAGCCGGATCTTGCGGGGGCTGAATACACTATCCCCGAGTTCTTTGAGTAACACCTGAGCATTTGCCCAAGAGACAGGAAGCGACGGAATGGACGGGAGATTGGTCGGCTCCACTCGTTCTGCGTCACGGTACGATGGATATCCCGGAGTCGTAGGATCGCCTAGTAGTTGGGTGTGTGAGGGCAGTTGATTGAATCGCTAAAAACACACACACACCTGGATATTTGCTCAAGAACGTAACGCTCCCACGTTGAACAGAGTCAGGGTTAAGAGCAGGACCGTCAGGCCAACTTCATAACCAGCTTGCGTCAACGCACATAAAACAAATCCGGTACACTACTGACTATTTGTATCCGTTTTCGACCGTTACGGGTCCATTGTCGCGGGGGTCAGAATAGATTAGGCATCCAACTGCGCCGGCCTCTTGCGCAGCTTTAACCTTGATTGAATGTGAATCGATTGGTTCCCATGTGACCGATGGTACCCACTTTGAGTCCGCGAAATACTCCACCATAACGAACGAGCACAACAGTGCCAGTCAGGTTATGTCCTATGAGATTTAAGTGAATAGTTACCTCTTCGCAAACGGATGAACTTACCAGCAGCTGCTAGGTCGTCGAAGTCTTTTTTAGATCCGTAATTCGCATAGACAAGTTTACCCTAGTTTTGTCCAATCAAAAAATATCCCTTGAGAGTAAAGCAGCTCCTCCTTACCTGAACATCGCCACCCTTACTAAAGCCATGCCAAGCACCAATAGCATCATGCCATTCTCCAGCAGGGTCTCCTTCAGCTGGAGTCTCCTCCACGTTGGCGCTCCAAAACGCAGTTCCATCGTCATTGAGAATCTCTAATTTGCGCTCCGCGGGAGAGTTCAAAAACGAGTAATATGTGTCGATCCACGCCGTCGGTTCGGTAAGGTTATGAATCGACAACACCGACTGACGAGACTCGTGGCTCCCAGCGTCAAATACTGGAGTCTTCTTGGGTGGTTTGATACCAAAGTGCTTTTGGAACACTTCGAGCTGCTCAAGCGCAGAATCATAGTCTCGGTCCGAGCCGGTGATATGAGGTTTAGCCGTCCAGGCTCGGGACACACTGTTGACGTCAGGAGGTATAAGAATGGCGTAATAAGCTATACTCACGCTATGGCGCTCTCGGGGGTGGGAACAGACCTATCAGTTTAAGGACGGTAAGAGTATGCCCCCAAACGTCTGAAACAGCACAACGCACAGGAAAATATCCTCAGCTTTCTTCGGGTCCCAACCAAATCCTTTGTGCCGATGGTGAATGCCTTTGCTTGCCTCGAGCAGCGGATCTACGTGCTCGGCATCATGATGACGATGAATTTGCCAGGATGAAGTTCCCAGGTAAAAGAGTCCGCAGGCAGCAGTCAGAGCCAGCGCATTTCTCAAGCGATTCGGATGCCGGATAGGACGAGCTGTCCCCACCGGGATGGGCAGCTCCTTGGATGTCTTCTCTTCGGCCATGGTGGTCGGGTGTCAGCCATCTGCTGCGCTCACAATTTATTTATAATAGGCAGGGTGTGATCGTGTGGAGTCTGAGCTTCCATTCTCGCCGAGCAATTGGAAATGACGTGTGCGTGGATCGCACGTGACCGATTAAGCGCCCACCGAAGAAAGCCGACGGGATACTGTCTGAAATTATTCTGTTTTTGGTTCTGCAACGCTACCACCATGTCAGCTCTCGCTCAGATCAGGATATTTGCGACGCAAGTGCCGACTAAGGCTACTTCGCTTAGGATAGGAATGATTCCAGCTGATGGAATCGGGCGCGAAGTCTTGCCTGTAAGTGGTTTGCCTTGTTACTCACCGGTCCCTGGCTGACGCAAATAGAACGTTTCTAGGCTGCTCGACAAGCACTAGAGGCACTTGGATCCGATATTCCTAAGCCTCAGTTTGTCGACCTCGATGCTGGCTTTGAATATTTCACCCGACACGGGGTCGCCCTTCCAGAGGAGACTGTCCAGTAAGTGATTAGGACTTCCTGTCCTTACATAACTGACATAAATATCCACAGAGCGCTGACCCAGGACTGCAACGCAGCAATGTTTGGTGCCGTCAGCTCACCCTCTCGAAAAGTCACCGGATACTCCTCCCCGATTGTTGCACTTCGCAAAAAGCTCGACCTGTATGCAAACATCCGACCCGTCTCGTCTGTTCAGGGCACTAAAGGACCGGATGTTGACATGGTCGTTGTACGAGAGAATACCGAGTGCTTGGTGAGACCTAGTTATATGCGAGACTTTGTCGATTGACACTAACAATCGTGACAAAGTATGTTAAACAAGAAAACTTGGAATCAACCCCCAACGGAAAAGAAGCTCGTGCGACTCGTCTTATCACTGAGCGTGCCTCCCGACGTATTGGAAAGATGGGATTCGAGGTTGCGCTTGCTCGAGGCGGTCGTCGCGGCAAGGTATGCGGCTGAATGCGTACTAGCATGTCTTTCCTTACTGACTGAACCCAGCCCCCAACTTTGACGGTTGTGCATAAATCCAATGTCTTATCTGTTACCGACGGCTTATTCCGAGAAACCGTTAGAGGGGTACAGACACTGCCTGAAGTCGGCGGAAAATATGATGGCGTCAGCGTAAACGAACAGCTGGTAGATAGTATGGTCTACAGGTATGTCTTGTGTTTACCGACATAGTGCACGACAATAGTAATATAGTGATTTAGGATGTTCCGCGAACCTCAGTAGGTTTATCAGAATTATATGCACTTGGTTGTGGTCTCTAACATCTCTACAGAGAGTTCGATGTAGCCGTCGCGCCAAACATGTATGGTGACATCATTTCGTGAGTAGTAAATTTACTTCAAATATCAGCTACCCATACGAAATTACATAGCGATGCGGCGGCCGCTCTAGTCGGCTCTCTCGGCCTGGTTCCATCCGTAAACGCAGGAGACTCGTTTGTCATGGGCGAGCCGTAAGTCTGTGACTTGACCTCTCTGTACGCCATGACTAAAACTATACAGTGTACACGGGTCTGCACCTGACATCGCCGGCCGTGGCATTGCAAACCCTATAGCCGCAATTCGGTGTGTCAGATCTCCTAGTTGATATGATAAAATCGGTCATCTGACAATCGATGCTTTCCTTAGCTCTGCCGCGATGCTACTTAGCCATCTGGGCCATCATGCACCGGCCCAACGCATCAACGATGCTGTCGATGCCGTCTTGCGTGAAGGGCACGTCCTCACACCCGACTTGGGAGGAAGCAGCTCAACCACTGAGGTTACGAATGCTATTCTTAAAAAGATTTAAAGTGGGAGTAATCCTAAATGTGATATAATGCTTTAAAACCAGACGACAGTTTAAAAAGTCCCAGGATGTTATACAGGGTAAATGGTAAAAGAATATAGTCCAGGGCAAACGAGAGCACTTGAAAACCGAATCAGCATGCATTGAAAGGCCAGAAATGAAACTATTCAGGCAGAGAACTGAGCGCAGCGTTAACCACGTCCACCTTTTTTCCTTTCACGGGATTACCCTCCTCGGCTTCAGGGGTAACATGACCATCGTTGCTCTCCTTTTCCGTCTCATCCCCGTTCTCCAGCGACTTTCTGCCAGGCACAGCGGTTGACGGCCCGTCGTCCGACGTCCGAGCACCATTAGCCTCGACTGTAACCGGAAGATCGGTCTGAATCGAAAGGGGCGTAGTAGCACCCACGTGTCCCTTGATTGGTGACTCGGGCAGCGGGACGTTTTCTGCCTTGAGAGAGTCGGCATCGTCTTCGCCGTGTTTGTCTTCTTCGTCAGAACAGTACTCGTCTTCAACTCGTTGCTGATCGAGCATGATTCCACCGCCAATGCTGCCTCCGGTTCGCCAGCTCCCAGCCGTGCGGGTGCTTCCCGGGCGCCGAAGTCCCACGACTGCACTCCACCGGCTATCCCCGCTCTCCCAGCTGCCACGGCGACGGATGGCACGCACACTTGCGCTTATTGCATCTGCTTCAACCTGGCGGGGCATATTGAAGGTTGAAGAGGCAAGAGTAAGAGTGCTCGCGTTATCAAGCGGCGGAGAAGCTGGTCGAGGGTTGTTCCGTGGGTGCGGGAGGCTATGGGTTGGTGCTTGGGTAGAGGCATCGGGGTCTTGTGCTTCTTCGTCAGCAAGAAAGTATGGAGCTGTCGAGAGGGGCGACGAAGGGTATGGAGCGGGCGAAAAAGTGACAGAGGCGCCGGAAGATATGGGCTGGTGGGCAGAGCGGGTTGACGGAAAACGACCAAATTGAGGAGAAGATGGCGATGGACCCGTTGGTGCGGGAGCAGGTGTATGTGCTTGTGCAATGTGTGCTGGTTGACCTCCGAGCCCAATATCAACAGACAGCAATGTAGTCGGTTTGGTCGAGACCGAATGAGATCCCACCGTGCGCGGATCAGAGCCATAGCCAGAATATGTAGTTTGACTGAGATATGTCGTGTTAGAGGGCGAAGGCGAAGGTGGGGAAGTGGGCGGAAGAGGCCGAATCGAAGCATCGTCATCAGCCTCGAGTTGCATCGAAGGGGACCACATTGATTCGGGGCCGAGTGAAGGCGACAGAGAGCGCGATCGCACGCTCGTTCCTTCTCCTAAGCTATATTCGCCATCCGCATCGCCCGCGGTAATGCCGCTGCGCCTTTTTCGGTTATTGGACGGGCCGACGGAACGAGAATGAGACGCGCCACGTTGATGCCGCGGTCGTGGGTCACGTCCTCGCTCGAGCCCTGGGACATTTGGCGGGGGTGGCTTGCGTCCGGCGATTTTGCGTTGGAACCAGTTTATAATCGGCTTGCTGCCCTTGCGGCGAACCTTTTTGGTTCCGTCCTGGACGGCAGCTCCAGATACGGTTGGCGGAGGAACGGCACTCTTCGACGGCGAGTTCTTTGGTGACGTGACCTTGGGTTGAGTGCCCTTAGAGACCGTCGCCGCCTTTGTGAGAGGCGCATCCTTGGCAGCGGGAGAGGACTTGGGTGTCGAAGATGTCTTGGATGTTGGCGACATTGGATCGCTCGCCGAGGCGTGAGAGGGCTTTTCGTCAGTTGGAACGGCCATCTCGAGTTGCTCTAGGGTAAACGAGATGAATCTTGGCGTAGAGTAGACAAAAACGAACAACTAACCTTGTAGAAAAATTGGGGTATGTTTGTCTTTCAGTGCTGGCTAAGAAGAGAACAATATAGAAGTAGAGCTACAGAGAACGACTAGCTCCACTAGTGGCCAGTGGTCGTCAGATCGAACAGCCTCGAGTGCACGGAGGCAAATACGTCGCTCCACTGGCACTGCCACACAGGGTCTAGGTTCTAATTGGTCTTTCGACTTTCCTACCTCGGCTCGTCATGGCTGTCGCTCCCATCTCTGACCAACCCCAATCTTTAAAAAAGGACAAAAAGAATAAAAATTCGGAATCGGCCGCCGCATCTGTCACTGAAAAAAAGAAGCAGAAGAAACGCCGCAACGAGGACGACGACAGCCAGCTCGTCACCCCAGTTGATGCACACGACGAGCGTTCAAGGAAGAGGAAGAAAGTGGAGCAGAAGGACCCCAGCACAAATGACGCCGATGAAGACAATGACAATACCGATCTAGCGAAACCCAAACGGCCAAAGAGGCCAAAGGACAAGACTGCCAAGGCATTGGTGAGTGATTGTCCTGCATCCGCTTGCAGACTTACCCATGATGCTTTAGGCAAAAAATTCCACAGATGATACGTCGGTATCGATTCTCGAGAAAATACACATAGCAGACATTTCTGTGCCGTATACCAATCCCCTGACCGATACGTCGCTTCCTGAGCTCTCCAGACGAGGTCAGTCCATGTGTCTGGCTGTCGAGAAAATTTATTCATTTGAATCTAGGTCTCGCATATGCGTATCAATACGCCCAACACATATCTCTTCCCTCTGACGCAGCCCGCAGAGCCCAACAACCATGGAAGTTCAACAAAGGGCGACAAAACTGGATAATACGAAATGTTACAGAGCCGAGTGTGATTCCTGATGGATACCTGGCTTTGGCTATGGTATACATCGAGAGTATCATGGGTGGGGCGCGAGATGTGAGTCTGGGCCCAAGATCCCTATCAACCAACTAACATTCTTGAGCAGGCACTGAGGAAGACGTGCAAAACGACGAAGAAACGGGCGAAAGCGGCTGCCAAAGAACAAGTCGAGGCAGCTCAACCCAAGGCCACCGAACCCGAAGGCAGTTCCGCACCCAAACAAGTAGCCTTTGCTCCAGCAGAGCGTCCTATTCTGGACGAGGAAAAGCGCAAGCGAGCGAAGAAAATTCTCAGGGTATTGAAGGGAAAGGTTCAACCACAGGACGTTTAGTCAGACTCTTCGCGCCAAATGACCATAGCGATGGTTTGTTTTGTGCCGATACACCAGGAAATTTCCATAAATACATAAAAAAAACTGGGGAATAAACTAAGAAGAAAAGACACCATGCAACACCTATTCGGAACCCGACTTGGACTATCCAATCGAAAAACAAAAGCAGGTAGCTCCACTAGAGCTCAGGGGTATAGTTGTACTGGCCAGGGCGCGACTGGTGGATGTAATCCGTTTGGTTGTGCGAATAGACCGTAGGCGCATTGTTGGTAGGCGCAGGAGTAGAAGGGAAAGTGCTTGGGTCACTAAATCAAGGTCAACCAGCTGTTGCAATCTTCCCATCCATGGCCATGCATACCTTGGATCATATGGCCGCTTATATGTGGTGCCAGGGGTATTCGGGACAGCATATGGCTGTACGTAGCCTTGCCCCGGATTATAGCCAGTATTGTCAGCCGGCACCGGGGTATAATGCCCGGCGCTGTACGGCTGCTGTACAGGATATCCACTATCAGGCTGTGTGTGGTCACCATATTTTTCGCTGGGAGCAAGATTTGTTTGCTGCTTCTTCTTGCGAATGAGTATGAACGCGATCAGGCCGAGCAGAGCCAAACCCAACACTCCACCGACCACTCCTCCAGCAATTGCGCCTGCCTGTGGTGTAAGTATGTGGCCGAAAACAAGACAATAATAACTTGCCTGTATTGGAGCCCCCGCCCCCGCCGCTGCTGTTTGACGCGGGCATTGTGGTCGGAAGACTGAGGCCTCCGGAAGTGCTAGCTCTAGTCCCAGTTGTTGAGCCTACGGATGTTTGAAGTTGGCCGGGAACGCTCGCAGACTCGGGAGGCGCGTTGTCTATGAAGTATGTTTAAAATAATGATTTGAGAGCCAGTCGAAATTCTCACTAGAAGCATACTGCTGCGCTTGAGTGACTTGGAATGAGTCCTGTTGTGTGAAGTCTAGGTATGCCCAGCTGGGGACAGCTGTACCATCCGGGAGCGGCAGGGGATAGCGTCCGATCGTAGTATTGCCGGCGGTGCAGTTGGAGATCCAGTCAACCCAGTTTCCGACATTCCCACCCTGGCTATTTGAGCGATGCGTTAGGCCGGACTGTCTGAAAATGCGCGGAACAAGGAAAGTGTAGTCACCAGAGTGAGCAGGCTACAATAGATTATTATTTCAATGAAATTGTATATGTTCAAGAAATTGGCATACCTGACAGGAGATTGTAAACCACAGTGTTGCACCGACACAAGTTTGCAAACTCTCCAGTGGGATGGTTGTACTAGCGATCACAGGTCAGCCACCACTGCTAGTCATTCGGTACCATTGGAAGCGCACCGGGCCCTGGTTGCCTATAGCGGGCACGTTCCACTCTAAATGTCTCCATGAGTTCAACCAGCCAAGCACTACGCCGGGTCAAAACAACTCACGTCCTTGGTTACACTCTGCGGACAAGTACGCTGATACCTTGCAAGGATTTTGGCCCTTGCTATTCTCCATCTACATAGGGACGAAAGGTCAGCAGCAGTATCGGAGCCGTTTTTTCAGGGCCAGAGACTTGCCCATTGATACTGAGCTTCGCATGTGGCATTGCTAGTCTATCAATCGCAAGCTGTCAGACAGGTGTTTCCTGCAGGGTTGGGTTTACGTACTGCCTGGGCTTGGACAAGCTGCACGCCCGACGCAGCAAAAAGTGCGGCGGCCGCGATGAATAGTCGACCAACAACCATTACGGGAGAGGAGTTCTCGACACGGAGGACTTGCCCGAGAGGGGAGGCGAGGTATATAACACTGGAACTTTAGGAAGCCAAGAATAGTCTGACAAGCGCCCATCACAGGGTTTGTCATCAAGGCGGTGCATGGCAACCTCGGACATTGTTATGATCAGGCGACGACCGCATTTAAGTGCACTCGGTTCCATGCAGATAACGTAACACAAAAATCTGAGCCCAACACCGAGCCTCCTCAAACTTCAGGCACTCCATTGTAGTGTCCCGGCCGGTACTGTGACGGGCTTCGTGAATAGTCGAGCGATTGAGAATGCTGGCTGGGGGTGTTGTTCAAATGGGGAACAGGGAACACAATCGAATGACTAGATAACAGTTCAGAGTCTGATCTGAAATACAAAGGGATATTCTAAATTTACCTCGGATCGTATGGCTTGGATTCCATCCCTGCAGGAGACATCAAGCTGGGGTGGTGCATACCAGACTGGTACCGGCTCATCAGGGGAATGCCGGGATTCTGGGGCGCCGCGGAAGGATTGTAATCACCTTGAACGTATTGCGCATCGTTCGACGAACTCTTTTCCGACTTGTGCGCAGCCAGAAATGCGACAAGGCCGAGTAATGCTAAACCGATAATGCCGCCAACAACGCCACCCACAATCGCGCCAGTGTTGTTACTAGAGCTGGATCTGGAAGAGTTCGAGGTTGCGGATGGCGTTTCGATATGACGAGTCGTTGCTCCACTAGCCGATGAAAATGTAGAGGTAAAAGTCGCGGTAGCAGGGGTGGATGATTCGGGGCCTATATGCGTGTGTTTTTAGTCCTATTAGATTCAAGTCAAGTTGAGTGTCTTACCAGATTGTTGTTGTGCTATGCCATCAGCGTGATAGAGTGAGTAGATATTGAAAACACAAATATAGGAAATCCGCCGTACCAACCGCGGTGTTGAAAACGCCTGTACCAGTGAAATCATAGTACGCCCAGTGAGGAACAGCGATGCCAAACGGAACGGGTTCCGGGTAGCTTCCTATATTGGTGACGGATTGAGAGCAGTTTTTTGTCCATTCCGACCAACTGTTGAAGTGAGTCTGTCATCTCTTCGGCGTAGAACAATATGCGCAACGCACGTTCCGGCTGGCCCGCCTTGACACCTAATTCAAATGTCAGACAGCATTTCACAACAAGGAACAAAACATCTCGGCACTGACAGCGAGCAGGCTGAAAGAATATTCCACTGGATGGAGTTGCACCTTTTTGGGCGAGTCAGCGTGAGAGCGGCGCTGCGATACTGGACACATACCGACAGACATTAGCGTAAACTCCTGAAGGCGGCGAGTACTGTTATATCGATTAGGTGGCGACATCCGAGCTTGCGATAGCAAGGAGACATACTGGACCTTGAGTCCCAATTTCGGGAACCAACCAGTCTACGGTACTTATGTGAGTGGCAGCCAAAAAGTAAGATTCGAGGCAGCTTACTGTTGTCACTAGTGCATTGAGCGGAGAGGTATGCTGATACTAAACATGGGGATTGGCCGAGAGTGTTAAAAGACTGGGTGCTCGTTAGAACAACCAAGCGCAGCCTACCAGGCTACAAGATACTTGCCCATAACTGACCGACGCAAGTGACATTGCTCGTCTGAATCCGAGGTGAATCGACGCCGATCAACATCCGACAGCCAAAACTCACCGGAGATGCTCCAACTTGAGCTACGACAGATGCCGCAACCACCAGGGCTCCTACAACGAACATGGGTTCGAGTAGTCGCGGAGGAGAATAAGAGCCAAGTACGAACAGGAACGCTGAACTAATCTTTACGACTTTTAGCACGTTTGGGCTATTCTCGGCGCCCAACCAGCCGACGTCGACTTCCTCGGCCGACCCTAGATCGAACAACCATGATGTTTCATCTGTGATGTGTTCGTCATTTAGCCCCACTGCGATTACGATATCAAACAATCGGAGTCTAATTCTCCCAGCGCCATTGGGAGTAACTCGTTCGCACCGTAGAGACCAAGACCCAAGTGAACATGTTTAATGGGTACGTCCAAGTGGCGTCCTTGGGATTCTACTGAGCAGGTACTCTCAAATCCTGGTACTAAGGGCCTGGATTTCAAACTATGGGCCAGGTATGTTTCCCAAGAGGGTGAGAATAGATCAAGATTACGTTTTGAGCTAAAATAGTCTGTTCTGTATCCATAGAGCGATGCATGCACAGGACGTCATATACCGATCTGGACCCACGTTCTCTGCCATACAAGGATGGTGTTGCTTGTTGTTTATTTCAGCGCCTGGCGAATAGCTAGATAACAGAGCATATCTTCGCGACTTGTACACACTCAGAGCTCCATATCAATCATGAAAGCTTTTCGTTCTAGCACAAACTAATACCGCCCAGTGGAATCACACATGACGCTGTGCCAGTTGACCAAAAGTAGCAACAGCCTCACAACATGGACATGGGGGTTGTATTCGTATATTAGTAGATGGTTTCACGAGAGGAGAGTAGCATGTTGGTAGGAAGAAAAGGATCATAGATCTGGAGCAGGCTAGTACACTACAGTACAAACTAACAAGATCCTTATGCCGATGTCGAGCTAACGGCGCCAGGAGCTCTGGATGTTCCAGGCTCGGGTGGCACAGCCTTTGAGCGAGGTGACACAGGTTGGGAGGATGTCGTTGGCTGGGAAGACGTTGCTGGCTGGGAGGATGTTACTGGCGCAGCGTTCTTTGGCGGCCAGATCCAACTTTGAACAAGTTGGACAGCTGCATCGGGGTCGGATGGTATCCCGTTGCCACTGCTATAGAGACACCAGTGAATTTGGTATCAAACATGGGCTAGCAACTGCGATCTTACAGAATCTTTGGCACCCATTGCCCTTGCTTGTTCACTTCAAAGAAGCGAGGGACGTGTTTTGCCCCGCTTTCCTCACGTTTGCGTGCCGCCTCCCGTTGTGCGTTTTCTACCTCAGCTTTGGCGTCAGTCGCAGCATCCATGTCTTTATGGTGGATGGCGTCGGTTAACTTGGTCCACAACCTAGACACCAGGGGTATATAAGCACGCGTTTTTGATATTTTCTACTGCAAAACTTGCCTTTGAGACTCGTTAGGCTCTTGTTCTTCCTCTGGGAACACGAACTTTTCAACGATATTTTCCTTGGCTGCGTCGAATAAGACCCTCTTTTCTCCTGTCTGTAGAAGAAATATGATTACAATGTAATGATATGGGTCGTGTAACTTACTTTACTCGACTTGTATTCCATCGCTGAGCTCCAAAATCCTGAGACTTCCGCAATCTCTGCACCACTGCGCTTGACTTTGCCTACGACCGCATTGTACGCTCCTGAGAAGAAACCCTGGAAATGAAAATGTCAGTATCTGATGGAAAAACAGGTTTAGCCCCCAAAAAGCTGGGTCTGCGCGATGCAAGATCCAAGCCAAACACATCACATCGAATAAGACAGGAGAACATAGGTAGAGGGACTCCACAATCAGACACCACCATCCACAAGTCAACCAGTTGATCTGCGCCAATTCAACCCACCCATGAATCAGTTATGGTAGGTTGTTCTCAACGACTGTCTCAGAGCTCATGTCTAACCCTGACATCGCCGATGTGCCACGATAGTTCTGAGTTGTAACGAACCTTTGTCTTAAACTCAACATCACAGACCATATTCGTCTGCTCGCACTTTACGGCACACATATCGCCCAGTTCAAGTACCATCCGGCCAAACAAGATGCCCCTAGTTATATATAAATACGATCAATAACTTGAACCAAAATCCGAGCCAGCGGCGTTCCAACATTTTCCCATCATCGATCGCACGTTTGTTCTATCAGAAAGAATCGAGCCCAAGCTTACCTCGCATACATATTAGGCATGGAGATTACATACTCCCCATCCTCAGGTTTGCCCATCAGTAGTACTCGGTTTTCGCCCTCCATCACGGTCATAACACTGTTTCCGAGGAATTTTGATTTGGGCCTTAGTTCGCCAACAATCCTGACCTGAGTGCACAGCAATTACGCCGGTTAGAGAATCGGCTACTTGTGTGGCTGGACGTAAAATGACTTGCCTTGTTGGCAGGTGAAATATAGAAATATGCAGAAATAGGTGGATGATGAGAAACTTGCTCGGCGATGTAGAATGCTTGAGTGCCGTTGGGATAATCGTACCGACACCGGAAGAATTCGCCAAGTACTGGGTTGTATCTATATGGTAGAAATATTGAAATGTGCAAGGGCATAGGCGTTGGATGGATTTAGCCATTCACGTAAATGGGCTGCAAACCCGGCGCGACTCACGGTTTCTTGACTCCCTTCGGCTTGATATGCCATCCCGAGAGATAGTACCGGAGCACCCTCACAAATCGTTCTTCGGGAGATGGGTCGTTTTCAGCTCTATGATCGAGTTAGCCACTCTTATCAAGTTCCATAGCCCCATAACCCATTGACTTGCCCGAAAATTAGGTCTGGGTGGCTCATAAAATCTGTTATACGCTCAAGCATGCTACGGGGCTCGAGAACGAAGGTTGGGAACGCTACTCGTTGCAAGTCCATGCCGATGCTGAGCAAAAATGTGAGCCATCGACGGAACCAGTGGCAGATACCGCCTACCGTAGCTGCGAAATAATAGACATGACGATCGAGCCCTCGTTTTCATCTCTGCCACCATAGAATCAGGACGCAGACAGGCCAGTGTAGGGTGAAGATAAACTCACAGAACAGAAGTATCATCGGGTGCGCTACCTTCGGGTGCCCCGTCTTGTTCGTTGGCACCGGAAACTCGCTTGCGCACGTTGTTAGCACCGCCCTGCAACCCGCTGAGAAGACCCATTATAATAAAAATATGTGTGTACGATTCGAAGGATGATTGAGTGGAATGTAGAGATGCACTGGGTGGTGGTGGTCCAGATCAAGAGGCGCTGAAATGATATAGCAGTATGACGAGCGCGGCGCGCGTTTCGAGAGATGGATATGGGCATTATATCATCTCCGCATCATACGGCAAATAAACACAAACATGTCCAGTGGCCCCAACCACCCCGCTTTATCACCACTCGTTCGGTGTCACTACTATAAATATATCTACTTAGTTCTCGGGAATGACCATTCTGTAGTTTTGGTAGTGCAGGTTGCCTCCAAGCTGCTGTGTGAGCAGTTGTAACTGAGGGAACAGGAAAGACTTCGGAGGCGTTTACCGCATTTGGGACAGAGGTCTAATTAATTCTAACGATATCTCTACAAGGAATCTTAGCCAAGGATCTCTGTCCGAACCAAGCCCGAATTTTCGCGAGATATGGTTGATTAATCAACATCTATAACCGCCGACAGCGCTTAATATTTGTTTGGTCCTCTCCCTCTTTGACCCCCTCAACGTGACCCTGAATAGGGGAATTCGCGCATATATGGGTTGGAATACCCCTAAATGACCTCCTGTTGTCTACTACGTTTGCCTCGTTCCTCGTTCTCTCACCCGGACCCCTTTTTTTAGTCACGAACTTTTCGCTCGCCGAATTATCCCACAAGATGCCTGTCGAAAGCTCGTTGTTTGGCACGCAACACATTGGCACAATCTCACTGATAGCAAACAGACCTACGGCCGCCGCGGACAACAACTCTCATATCTCTGCGCATGAATCGCTTGCTCCATCTCCTCAGCCCACCGTTTTAGAGTTGACTGACCAAGTGAACGCTCTACGTGCCCAACTTCGTGATTCCCGTGTTGCCGAAAGCAAACAGAGGAGTCAGATTAAAAACCAAGCACAGTCGATTCGCGACCTGACCTCCGACCTCCATTCCACTAGTCATAGTCGCGAGGAACTCGAAATTAACTTCAACAGCGAACGCAAGGCACATCGCGCCACCGAAAAGAAGTTTGAAGTGGCGGCCGCAAATCACTCCAAGGCTATCGATCGTCTTGGCCGTCAATCAGTCGAGTTTAAGGCTTTGCGCAACGAGAAGGACTATCTGGAGAACGGTCTCTCGCGAGCTAAGAACCAGCTCGACACTCTACGAAATCTTTTGGACAAGACCAAGAAGCAACTGGAGGACACAGGGTGTACCTTGGTCGCGTTTAAATATGTGAGTGTTAGCCTTAGTACGTATTAGTTCTACGGCTAAATTTATTCAATCGTGCTATAGCGCGAGTATGATCTGATAGAGGAGCTCAAACTAATCAAGGTGGAACTCGAAACCCGTGATCGTAAAATCAAGTTTCTGGAAGAGACTCTCGACCGTCAGCGCAAGAACAACGCACTCATCAAAGCCGACTATCGCGAGGTTGATTTTGCTCGGGTGCCCAATGTGCCCATTATGGCCAATCCCTCGTTTTCCTCGAACTCGAAAACACCTGCTCCCATGAACCGCACCCCGCTTGCCGACTTTGAAACCAACAAAGAGCCCAAGAATCGGAAGCGCACTCGTAGCCTTTGCGACCATGAGGATGGTAAGACACATTAAATAAATTTGGTGGTTATCCATATTAATCTGCCTCATATAGTCCAACATCTTGCACCAAAATCCAGCAAGCGCACCTCCTTGAACGATGCTCATCAAATGAATGCACAGAAGTATGACCATTGTACCCCTCCAGTGGGGCGACCCATGCCACTAAGGAGGAACAGCACGTACCTCCGAACTCCCAGCTCATCCTCCGGTTCCGAGAACCACGTCTAGGCCAATAGATCTCCCCAACTCGTTTTATTGCTACCGTATAGCAGTTTGGACCTTCCAGATGTTTGTCATTTGTTTCCTATTCGTTCTGTGTAGCCGCCCGTTCGTGGGTAGTCCATTCGTTTGTACTGTAACGACATTCTGTATTATTAGTTGCTCTTCCCGCATTGTACCATAATCGAGCCTTGTGCCCGCACTATTATCACGAGGAATGTAGCAGGTTGCGTGTGAATTCTTGAGGAAGAATCATCTGTGATAGTAGCTTTGGTTGGCTGGGTTGGTTTCAGGTAGCAAATGGGCACGTGAGTACCAGCCATCTCCCGGCCGTACGGCGCTTGTTGGTCACCAAGCCTCAGGTTTATCCCCGTTGACGTTGGTGACTATCGGTGAATACAACCCATCGGGTATCAAAAGCCCTGTACCACCAGTCTTTCCAAGAAACAAAAACAGAATAACAGTACCATGGATATCGATATTGCAGACGAAATTCGAGAACTCGTTCCCAAGACGGAAGAGATATTAGTCGAGTACTTGGCTGGGTACATCGAAGACGCCGACGAGGACGAAGATATCGTATCTGTAACTCGCTCCTTCCTCGAATCTCCCGCAGAAGGTGGCGGCGAGGCTGGACTAGAAAAGCTGCTCACGAAAATCGAACGATACCTTGAGGAGAAACGAATTGCCGATGGTAAGACCAGGCAGCCTACGCTCACTCGTCTGGACAAGGTCGTCGATATGAGTCAGGCTCCTGCTATGTCTAGCACTATTGCTATGGCGGAGGGCGTTGATCTTTCGTCTATTAATAAGGGAAAGTGAGTAAGCTCAGCCCCAATATTTCTCATTCACTAAATTTTGTGTTAGAGCATCGAGGGTAGACATGAAGAAGCTCGAAAAGGCCGAAGCCAAAATCAAAGTAGCATATTTATAGCTGTCGGTTGCATTACAACTCATATCTACTCTGATCACTAGGCGAAAATCGAGAAACGATCACGACGCGACCTATACGAAGGTTCGAAACTTATCGACATGCAAAAGAAGCAGGTTTGTTCAATCGGTAGCACCCCTAGTGCATATTTACTGAGAGCTTTGTATAGCAATCTTACGAAGAAATGTTCCTCAAGGTGTGTTAGAATGAGGGTAAACAATTAGCCGACACTAACAAGCTCTAGGTCAATTCTTTGGAAGCTCGTGCAGCGGGAAAAGGAAAAAGCAAGGACATTCACCTGCCGGCGATCGATGTTACTTTTGGGTCCCATCGCATTCTGTACGCTTCCTGAAGGCAAAACGGACTCGGACTAATGTGTTTTCGCCAGACAAGGTGCAAGTTTAACTCTTGCTTATGGCCGTCGGTACGGTCTCATCGGACGAAACGGTGTTGGTAAGCATACAATTAAGGCTTTGTGAGAAATTTGTCTCAAGGGCCTTCCAAGGAAAATCCACGTTGCTTCGACACATTGCCCTGCGTGAGGTTCCTGTCCCCGCACACATCTCCATATTGTTTGTAGAGCAAGAGGTAAGCACCTGTATTGCCTTTTGTTCTTCTGATGCTGAACTACATTAGATCGTCGGCGATGACACAACGGCGTTAGAATCGGTCCTCAAAGCTGATGTTTGGTACGCAATAAATGCATTCGTAGAGCGCCTACTTGAGATATTTCTTAGGCGAGACCGTTTACTAAAAGAAGAAAAGTCCTTGAATGACCGACTGCTAAAGCTGGAGGAAGCCGGTGGCGACGACCGTGTTGCTGAAGAAGCTAAAGAGGAGCTATCAGCGCAGCTTGCCGACGTGCACACGCGCCTAGCTGAAATGGAGGCTGAGAGTGGTCCTGCGAGGGCTGCATCTCTTCTAGCAGGTGAGCCCAACGTTTGCTTTTCTCAACTACCTCCTTCACCTATTTCTAGGTCTGGGCTTCTCAGAATCAGATCAGCATAAGGCTACAAAAACATTTAGTGGCGGTTGGAGGTGTGTTTGATCTTCCAGTCATTAGCCTCATTCGACTGAGTTGAATCTAGAATGCGCCTCGCTCTTGCTCGTGCCCTGTTTGTCAAGCCGGATCTACTTATGCTTGATGAGCCTTCCAACCATATAGATTTGAATGCGCTTGCCTGGTTAGAAGACTATTTGCAAACCTGGCCCAGTACACTCCTCGTTGTGTCCCACGACCGTGCCTTCCTCGACGCCGTAGCCACCGACATTGTTCATCAACACTCCGCGCGGCTTGACTACTACAAAGGCAACTTTACTCAATTCTATGCCACCAAGACTGAGCGTGACCGTAATGCACGCAAGGAGTATGAGACTCAAATGGCATACAGAGCTCATCTGCAAGCGTTTATCGACCGCTGGCGCTACAATGCCAATCGCGCCGCCCAAGCACAAAGCAAAATCAAGATACTGGAGAAGCTGCCTGATCTCGAACCTCCCGAAGCGGAAGAGACCGAAAAATTCAAGTATGTTGTTCAAATTTCAGTCCTCTAACTTTTATTGGACACTCGTACCCGAGTTTAGGTTCCCTGATACCGAAAAAATATCACCTCCCCTTTTGCAGCTCTCAGATGTCTCATTTGGTTATACACCGGACAATCTGATCCTTCGAAATATTAACATTGATATTGGTTTGGATTCCCGTATCGCGGTTGTTGGTATGCACGTCCCTTCCATTCTTGATAATTGGACTGAATTTCTGTTCAGGGCCAAACGGAGCCGGTATGAAACGCTGCACATTTCCATTTGTTAAACTAACAAGGTTTGATTAGGAAAAACCACTATGTATGTACTTCATGGGGCATACCTTGAAATTTGGCTAACCATGTCAATTAGGATCAAGCTACTGATAGGGGAACTCAATCCGATGGGGGGCCAGGTTAATCGTAACGGAAGACTGAGGATGTAGGCCGAATCATTACGGCACATGACATTTCTTGATTGCTTGTTCCAGTGCATACTTTGGCCAACACCATCTTGACACCTTGACTCCGAACCTCTCTCCAGTCGCTTTTCTAGCCTCGCGATTCCCGGGTAAAAGTGAACAAGAATATCGCCAGCACCTTGGTGCGTTCGGAATCACCGGACTTACTGGGTATGTCAAATTCTACGTATGCAGTATCGCTGACGTTGAAAGTCTTCTAGTTTGCAAACTATTGCTACACTTTCCGGAGGCCAAAAGAGCCGTGTCGCATTCTCGGTTCTGTCAATGCAGCGCCCTCACCTTTTGTTGCTGGATGAAGTAAGATGACTTGTTTTGTATATGTATGCATCTACTTACCATGATCAACCTTGATAGCCTACCAACCACTTGGATATTGAGGTTAGTCCGGGATCTATTCGTTTTTATTCACCTAGCCAACTGCATATCAAAATAGGGGCTGGACGCTCTCATGAACGCACTTCAATCGTGGAATGGAGGCGTGATTTTGATCTCTCATGACGAGCGCTTCATCACTACAGTCTCCAACGAGGTACGATAACGCTATCCGATTGCTGGCATGGCCGACTTAACGTTTCTGGCTAGCTCTGGGTGTGTGGAGATGGGAAGGTAGCCAAATACAAAGGAGACGTCCAAGCATACAAGGTCCGTAATTGCCTCATATTATCCAGGCCTTCTCTGATATTGTGTACGCAGAGCCTGATCGTCAGCAACCTAAAGATGAAGCCTTGATTATTGAAATACGATTTTGTCATATAGTTGAAAATGATTAGTTCGATGAGTATGTTCTTTTGTCTGCTCGACGATCCTATACCCGGGGTTCGGTCGTACGATCTAGGACTTGCTCAGAACATAGTCCGGCCTCTACAGCCTGTGCCGCTTGGTTAGGCTAAATTCTCATACTGTAGGTCACCTGAGCTAGGCTATCTCATCTACCAAGCAGAATCTGCCGATGAGTGATATTGAATGTGCCGGGCGCGAACCGTTCCTAATATCGGTAAAATGTCGTCCATGAAGTAGTGAGTTTGTATTTCCTTCTAGGTGTCCCGCGTAGAGTCAGAACCTCGCGAGTGACTAGTCATGTGAGCTTGGTGATCTGCGTAGCCAGTTAGCCTCAAGCTCATCTCAAGATTCCGAGTTCCACAATCGATTGATTACGTATGATACAATCTACAAAAACAGGCATGGTTTGGTTGATACACCAGAATGATATGAGCGTCTAGCTTCGGCGAAGTGCGAGTGAGCTTCTCAATCAATTATCGCGAATAATTCAACTGACCATCGTTGGATTCACACGCGTGAGGCTAATGGACAGACGTTCTATCTGGACCCAGTAGTGCGCACCTGTGCGCCTTGTGACATCCCCTTCGGTTCGTTCGGTCCGTTGGGCGCGTCTGGCCGAGGCCGCGAGTCTAGATACGGCTGCGAAGGGACCACGAAAGGGGGTTGAGGAAGTGTGTTTACGGGCACAGGCATGGATATGCAGGGCAAGTTCTAGTCGTATTGGTAGGCGAGTAGGATTATGTGGATAGGGGGGTGAGGCTCGATGACGGGACCAGGTCGAAGAGCCATCCTCATTTATAGTCTCACATCCAAATGTGTTTGGACATCCCTTATATCGCCAAATGTTTGGTTACCCATGAAATGCGCTTGCTCATGGCGGTTCGATATGCACATCAGCATATAGAAGAATCAAGGGCCACTCGCTCTTGCTATCCCAAGTAGGTACCCCTATTCTAAAATTCGCCATCCGTAGCCGGTTGTGGCGCCCATCTGTCACAGAAAACTTTTCAGCGCCACTCGGCCTCATAGTCATCAGTCCATGGTGGGCTGTATGCTGTGTGTAAGAGCCCGAGCGTTTGAATGAGTTAAGAACTGCCGACATCTCAATCAAATTCCATAGTGACTACAAATAGGAACACTGCTTATGAATATATTCGCATATCAGTAGTAGATCTCCGCTTGGAGAATTTTAGTGCTTATAAGATCAGCCTAAGGTCACGCAGTGAGTAGAGCGGCTTAGTTTGTCGCAACAAACCCGGCGGGCATCACGACAACCCGACTGTCAATCGCGCATATAATATATTATTTATAAAGAAACCGGGCAGAATATGTCTACACGGACTACCGACCTTTATTTGTTCCCGGTCGACGGTTTGGTAACGGCGATAGCCCTTGAAAGCCAGGCTGCCACAACAGGTCAACAGATAATATCATTCGAAGATATATCTGCCGGCTTGTACGGCCTCCTTGGTTACGCTCATGGCTCGCTCTGTGGCACCTCGGGTGCGGCTGCAAAAGTTTATGTTAGGGGCACATGGTGTCTGCTTCAGCCGCGCCCCGGCAGATACAAATTACGTTGAGCGTCCGGAGGTAACGGTCGGACTATTCAGTCAAGGAAGCAATACAGATCAGAGTTTCGTCAACGCCAATAAACCCGGGTGATCTCCCTTTTGGTGTGAGCCACATGATACTTAACTGAAGCCTTATCTAAGCAAGCAGTCTTTCCGCTTGCCCTTGAAGTCGGCTACAAAGTTGAGATAAAGTGGATTGAATTATAGCTGACGATCAATGATAATAGTGTTGTCGGCCGTCTTTTATTATATGAAGAAGTTTGAGCTTCGTCAGTCGAAACTACGATCATAGTTGAATGTCGAATATACTTTAGTGCATTGCATATAGTTATATAAACATAAGAGGCCAATTTAAATACAATAGGAGTACACCAATAAAACATTAATGATAAATACGTCAATAAAACCTCCAATGCAATCGCTGTTACTCAATGTTCCAAGTTAAATTCCCTGGAAAACTGACATTGTAAAGCGAGGGGCAGTGGTCATAGAATCCCTTTAAGAGTTCCAACTGAGTCGCTCGGCTCATAATCACAGAGGTATCATTGTCCCCCAGCACAAATTGAAGGTACCTTAGGCGAGTAAATCGAGCCAAGAGCGGAACCACAAGCCAGTAGAGTGCCTGTATGCGCGCACAAACTTCAGCATCGCCGAGTAACCCGACAAAAATGACAACAGAAGTAACTTACGTGGCTGAATGTGCCTCGTGTAGCGAAAAAGCTAAGTTTTTGAATGTTTGATAATGGCACCGAGCAGCGATACACAAAATCAATGCAGTGCAGTTCTTCGCCTCCAGTCATAGGGTCAAAAGCAACTCCTAAGTGATCAACGCCAACCGTAGTTGCGGCAAGGCCGCTCAAATCCAATAACACAGGACCATTTAGTCCGAAGCATACACTTCTAATTGGGCGACCAACGACCGCGGGAAGTACCGCTTGAGGCGTTCCAAATATTATACCCAGGTTAGGGAGTTCGTGTGACTGGAGCGGAAATACTTTGGTGCGAGTAAGAATTAGATCGTGGAGCAAGGGTTTGGTAGCCAACCAGGCTGCCAATTTATCATCGAATTCTAGTGATGTTTTGAACCAGCGAAGGCTGGCAGAACATCTTTGCAATATCCATGATTTGTCGCCTGAGGGATAATCAGCCTTATGAAAGCAAATTGCGAAGCAGGCTTACCTGGTATTTCAAAGGATAAAGAGTGTAAGTTTGTCATATGAGAGAGTGCCTTTGCAAGTAAACGATAAACGTTTCCTGTTGGCTCCGCTTGCTTGAGGGATATTGTGTATGATCTAACAAACGCCGCCAGTTCTGGTGACTTGGCTAATGTGCGTATCAGCATCACAGAGTGTCTCGGCGTCTTCTTTGTTATGCCTCGATATAGAAGCCGGACACATTCACGGTGAAAGATTCGGTCTACGAGTGCCGCTTGTGATACTAAAATAGGTTGAATCAACTGAGAAAGAGCAATTGGATACACTCACAATCGTACTCATTTAGCTGTACTAATATCATCCCAATCACCTCTACGGGTAGCTGGATACTTCGAGGCTTCAACGTGCGCCAGTTTGTCGGCCGCTGCACCCTGAGGCTACTGTAATAAGCCTGACTTGGTGGCGCAAATGAAACGGAGAGAGACAGCCGCGAGGTATGCTTGCTAGAGGGCATAGTGAGCTAGCATAAGTGCAGGATGAGTGGCGTGCTTTATAGCACATACGCTTCGTTATGTTGAACGCTCTTAGTCCTGTGGCTTTGCGGGAGAACGCTCGTAACCATGGTTGCACGACGGACGGTATGGGCAGAGGTCTGGATCGGATATATAGTCTTGGCGTTACTCGGCTCGCAGGATGCAGCTGCAATGGTTGGTATAGTGGTACCAGTAGGTGAATGGAGACAGTGCCATGCGTAGTGCGTTGCTGCGGCTTGTATGATATTGCAGCCTTGCTCGTGGTTTGTCGCCTTCAGCGCATTTACCCGTGGGGGTGACTGCGCGAGATGAAATGATCATCACTTGAGTTCGACACCGCCACCACTTTGCCACAGGGAACGAAGAATCAGCCACAAATAATGCATTTAGCCGGTAGCCCGTCTACAACAAAGCAACCGCCAATAACTAAATAAATAACATCAACGAGCCTCCCGACGTGCGACCTGATCCATTTGAATGATCGATAGGGCCCGGCGAACACTCGAAGCATCGTACAATACTTTATCGCCTAGTGATCCTTCTATCTCGACGCAACGAACACCCATGGTCTACGCTTCCGAATTAACAAACGCTCCCACATAGCCCTACGGCCTACTTACGGCTAGTTTATTTTCGTCAACTGACACACTCGACCCACGCAAGTAGACGACGTGAGTGACAAATGCCGAAATAGGATAATCTCGAAGAAGGAAGTCGGGTGTCTGGGTACCTTTTAACGCTTTGTGGGATAAACGGTCATGCCGGTTGAGAACACGGGCGATCGCGCTGGAAGCGCGGTGAGCGTCGAGTTTCAGACCACGAAAGATCAACCTACCGAACGTAATCTTCAGCCGAGTAGCCTTCCGTCTCTCGGTCATTTTGAGCATTGACTATAGGCTCAAGGGTAAATACTGTACATGCGGCTGAGTTTTGTTTCAACCGAAAAACTCACGCAGTAGGACTTTAGCTTGAATTGAGGCCGATTTTGCGATCGCAGAAGCTACGCCCCGGAGGGCGAGGCATGGAACAATGCTGCGGAGAACGAAATAGCATCGATTCACAAATACGACCGGCACAAAACGTGTGTTAAGACGAACCTTGTCCATAGTGAACCGCAGCTGTAGACCAATGTTTTACGCTTGCCTAGATTTTCGACAAAATCCGGGTTTGGGGAAGGGTAAATCTCCTACGGGGTAAGGAGTGCGTATATGCGCGTTAGTAGAACCTTCTTGTGGTGAGCAGTTGCGTGGATGCTGACCTGTCCGTACGCATTGATGTAAAATACGCCTAGAACGTTATTTAGATAGCACGCTTATTCAAACGAAGACAGTCGCTAGTCTTGCTTACGGTTGATGCGGGACTCGAGTTTTTCATACGCCCCTGCGCCCTCGCCTTCCGGCGGCTTAGCAAACATTACGTTCAATCTGGACGTATCAGCAGCCCCTGTTCCATCTTCATCATCTTCGTCATCCTCGTCGGAGCTGCTTGCATTTTCGGGCTCTTGTTCATTTTGGGGCGTAGAGGTTCCGGCCAACGCTGACGGCGTACCCGAGGCAGATGGAACAGGGTGGGATATTTCGCATTGGCCAACAATGGTTCGACGATTTTCCTATACCTCTATTTAGCCCAAGTGGTATATCCTCATGTGGAGCTAGCTTACAAGCTCGGCGGCAATGGTGACGAACTATAAGAAATGTTCAAGGAATGTTGCCGATAACAACTGATATATAACTTACATGACTAGTGACCAGCACCGGAAGTACGTGTGCCTATCATTAAATTTATATCGTTAAGAAATCGAATATTAATGGTAAACTACCATACCTGGCTGCCTGTGATACTGGAAAACAAGAAGATAGCGGAGGGCAAGGATCGGAAGAATCCCTGTGCGGCTGCAAGAAAGTAGTTCCCGAGGCTCCCATTGCGAAAGCAGAAGTTCTTATGTGCACGCTTAAGGAGCTCTGACTCAAAGTACACCAGAAAGCCTGAAAGGAGTTTCAGACGTCCGACTGTCACCATCCCTAGTGCCATGGGGGACTTACCACGAATAGTTTCTTTCCTGTCTGGCGGAATTCCTGCCCAGAGCTTGCTTTTGCCTTCAACGATATCTAAGCCAATATGTTCAATCAATACGTTATTCCGGCCTTGATACACTATCATAACAAACCTCGCCACAGCTCTCGTGCTTCACGCTCACTACATTCCGAAGGGAAGCGGTAGGATAAGAGGCTGTGAATTGCTGGACCAGGCGCAGGCAGCGGCGGAATAAGCCTAATCAGGCGAGAGCGGATGTCACCTAACGACAAGTTGAGCTAAAGATAACCCGCATGGATGTGACGTGTAATCACCGATTGAGGGGCCACCTATGTCAACCTAACGTTAAATCAAGCCCGTGGGTATACTATTGTGTAAAGCTCACCCAAGACTCTAATAATCTATCAGAGTGGTCGTTAGTGTTGGGTACATTGGCTCGGAGCTATGAGTCAGCTTACCTCGCTAGAGCTTCCCCCATTGTCCGAAACAGGTAGCACATATGAAGCATCTTTACCAAAGGCCTCGCATATGGCATTACACCCGGTACCTCCAGAGATAACAATGAAAGAACCCAAGTCAGTATCTTCAGGTCGTGTTGGGGGGTGAAGATCAACCGAGCTCGGTGCGACCGTCGAGGCAGGTGATCTCGACCGCTGCGGGGTTATTGAGGTAATTCTAAAATCTCCCGAAGAAAGCGGGTTGGGAGCCGTTTTGCGGGACAGTGGCCCGAATATATCAGACCCTAAGCTGGAACGTCGGGAGAGCGACGGTCTCGTAGGCGAGTTTGCAGTCATATGGCGGGTCGAGGAGGGATGCAAGAAAGACATTTCAGCTCAGAAATTAAATAAAGTAGCAAATAAACCAGCTAATGGGTGT
This sequence comes from Ceratobasidium sp. AG-Ba, assembly GCA_016906575.1. Taxonomy (NCBI): domain Eukaryota; kingdom Fungi; phylum Basidiomycota; class Agaricomycetes; order Cantharellales; family Ceratobasidiaceae; genus Ceratobasidium; species Ceratobasidium sp. AG-Ba. Next base: position 2,137,112 of record CP059613.1, on the reverse strand, counting down.
TCGAGTGCAAGTCTGGAGGGTCCAGCGGCGGAAGTCTATGAGGGATATTGAGCCGTCGAATGGCTGATTCCGCTAGGATTTATAGGTTTCTTCAGGGAACAAGTCGTGGTGAAAGCCGCAGAGTTTTCCTTGTTAATCTCGCGGGGTATATGCAGGTGCAAACGGCGAACTTGGAGATGTGATCAACGTGTCCTAGGTCGTGGCTGATGCGTCAAGCCAATCATAGTAGTCACAGGGGTCATGTGACTTTACTACCCCCACAAGCAGGTCGACATCACACCAAATAGAGTATACATACGGGATGCGCATGCGGTTTGCTCGTTTCTTCCGATGCAGAACTATTCCATCATATAGCGAGCTTCGGGATTATGTTCCGAAGTTATCGGCCCCCAAAGGTCCTGGTAGAAGTTCGGCGTTCTCACCATCGATTGTGTTGCCCGTAGATCGAGTTCAGCCTGCTCCTCGTCATCCCGTAGATCGAGACTCTCTACTACCGGTCTGGAGCTCCCCGCCGAGTATCTGAACTATTTCAGCAATAATAACGTGTCGACCGTCAATTAGTCCTTAATACGTAAATGCAAGCTAGTATAACCTCTTAGGGATGTAGCATAGATTTACTAAATATTGGCCCCGTAGACGGAGGGTTCGGTGTATGACATGCACTAGGCTTCTTGCGGGGTAAGCTCCTCAGAAATCCGGAAGGCCTATTACCACGTTCCAACGAACACGGCGCTGACGAGATTTAGTAGGCTCAAAGATGATATTTCATGGCGTTGGGGTGGGAAGCTAGTACTTGCGGTGGCGCATTAACACCCGTTCTGCGCGTTGAGACAGCATTGCCGATTCAAGACAACCCCATTCTACAATGGGGCCCGTCATTCGTGAGAGTCTTGGAGCCCTGTTGGATTGCTTGGTGGACCCCTAGCACCAGGGCTCGTGATGCGAGGCAGGTCTAGGCGCAGCTGGCAATTCAGCTGAAGATTCTTGAATGCCAAGCTGTTGTATGCGGTTTACCTAAGATTCAACGTATGGACTACCCGTCTAGTATCACCTGCTTTGAATGCCTGGAGGATAGCGTGGCAAAATGGAGCAAAGGAAAAATACTACCACGTATCTCCAATTGAAAAGTGCTGTCGGGCGAGTCGAATGAGATTCGCTTCGGGCTTGAAAGGTCGCTAGACTATACTGTATAGCCATGGAAATGCTTCATTGAGATCACGTGCAAGTGCGAGCAGTCCATGTGTACGTCATGCAACTTGAACCGGCAAACCACGGGCAGACATCTCAGCTTGGCGGCAAAGACTCGTTTATAAACACACCAACACTCGACCGAAACTTTGAGAAATAATTTTATAGTGGCTGCTGAAGATTGTACCTGACTAGCAAGCTGGGCTGAAGATAGCGTTATATCAGGTACGTCCTGACGAGACGGATATCATGAGGCAATCTTTTTGACACATGGTGGTGCCAGGTTATCTTGTAGGTGGCTCTGCGCGTTTTTTGCCGAAGCTCCTAGTCCACTCCTCCTATCCAGTAATTGGTTTCAGTCTGTTTATGTATGTGCTGTGCTAACCTGTAGTGTATCTTATCCTTAGCCATGTCTTGGCCGATAGGGACAATCCAACCTTTGATCCCTGTCCCAAAGGGTGACTCTCAAGCACCGCCCAGTCACACCGACGACAAAAACCCCCAATCAAATTCTCTACTTGATCTGATATCCTCAAGTCCTCTCGAGTCGACCTCGACACCTCTGTTCCCTACTCGGAAAGCAGCACATTCACCTGCTCCTGTACAACCTTTACGGACGCCTCCAGCATACCAGAATGATCCACCACTGTCTCCTGGTTTTGGTGACTTTGTATCTGTCCCTCCCTCGTTGGATCCGTTAGCTTCATCTGTGGGCCCCACATCTCCTGGTTTCGAGCAATCATTTGGGACAGAGTTTGTTCAGGGCGCCAAGGCTAGGACTGCGGAGAAGGAGCGACAGGTCATGGACGAGTTTCGACAGAGTGAATCGGAAAACGATCCTCTTGGGCTGCTGCCAGAGCGCGAGCTCGAACCCGAATCCGAGTCCGCGCCTCCCGAGCCAACCAAACCGATCGACATACGCTCGTCTTCTGAGGTTCACCGCAGCGAGTCGGAGCCTTCGCTCGCAGGGCTGAGCCCCAACGAATCGTCTTCCACACCTGCTGCGAGTCCCCCTTCTGGTTCTGCGTCTACTTCTCCGTCTTTTGGGTTAGGAGGGCGGCTTACGTTGCCTCGCGCTTGGGCATCACTTTTGAGTAGTTCTTTGCCCTCACTCTCTCCGACGATGCCAACAGCGCGACTCGAGGCGACTCCCCCGACTCACCCGGCCGAGCTTCCTCCACACGCAAAGCCCGTACGCGAATCTAGTATCACCCACGCCAACCCGTTCTCTCATACGTTTGTTCCACCGAGCGGGGCTCCAGGGTACACGGGCGAAAAGTGGGACAAGGGCTTTACGTTTGGCGAGGAGGACAAAACCAGCTCGAAATCATCTAGATTAAAGCTAGTTGGCAGAACAGAGATGACAACCCCTATTTTGACAGTGGAGATGGCCGAAATGGTACGTCCCGATTAGGTAAAATTGGTTGGGTGGGGTTCTCAGTGTATGCTATATATAGCTTCGACCTTCGTTGCCTGCCCTTCGAAGGCTTGCGCAGAAATGGACGCTGTTGTATTCGCTTGATCAGCACGGGATCTCGCTCTCTACTTTTTATACGAAATGCGAGCAGCTAGTGACGGGGGGATGTTTGATTGCGATTCGGGACGCCGAGGGAGCGACGTTCGGCGTATGGTGTGGGGACGGAATACGGAAGCATGAGGGCTATGCTGGCAGTGGTGAATCGTGAGTCGCAGTGTTCAGCATTTTTTTTTTTTTTTGACAAAGGCTGAGACATGTGTCAGTTTTCTATGGTCACAGCAACAAGACGGCGCGCCGGTCAAGGTGTTCAAGTGGACCGGGAAAAACGACTATGTGCGCCTTTGTGAATCCGACTTTATTTCGTTTGGCGGAGGGTATGTCTATATAGATAGATACCAATCACGTTTGCTCACGACAACTATAGCAACGGAAAGTTTGGGCTATACTTGGACTCGGCCCTTTTCAGCGGAGAGTCTTCTCCCTGCCCGACGTATGACAATGAGATCTTATGCTCACGCCCCGAAGGAACATCGGCTACCAGTACGGCGAAATACGAGTGCGTGGGGATTGAGGCATGGGGCGTTGCTTAGCATGTAGCATCCGTTTACTGTATTGTTAGTATCGAGTGTAGCGGAATCAGTTGCGGGGTTGGTGAGCAAATGCCGGCGGTAATCTTAGATCCTGATCTTCGGTTCGGGCCTTACGTGGCGCCCGAGTGGCAGTACGGACCGGTACGCGTTGACCGACTTGGTTGCCAAGCGCCTTACGACACTCATCAGACACTCGCTCGTTTTGCCCGATTATCTCGTTTCTGATCCAACCACCATATCCACTCGCTATGCTTGCTGGCTTTTACGAGACCCAGCTGGCTGTGATGGCCAGCTACGCGTTGGTCGCGATTCTCGCCGAGCGATACATCTCTAAGCGTTATAAGCCAGCAGAGCGCAAGGACGCGTCTGATCCGCTCCTCGCAGGCAAAACTGCCACTGGGGGCGGCCAAACTGCAGCAAAGTCGCTGTCCTGGAGATACCTGGTTGTGTACACCGTTGTGATGGGCAAGTCATTCATTTAGCGTGGCGGCAATGTGCTCATTCCCATTTACAGCGGCGGACTGGCTGCAGGGGCCGTACGTGTACTCGCTGTACAAGGAGCAATACGCCTACTCTGACCACATGGTTGCTGTGCTATTCGTTACCGGCTTCCTCTCCGCCGGGCTTTCGGCCCCGACAGTCGGTGTCTGGGCCGACAACTAGTAAGCTCGCCTTCGACAGGTGATAGTCAAAAGCTCAACATCCAATTTAGCGGCCGTAAGCGTGTCTGCATGGCGTTCTGCCTGTCTTACATTGTTACCTGCCTGTGCACGTTTGTCAACTGGTTGCCGGTCAACCTGCTTGGGCGTGTTTTTGGTGGGATTTCAACCTCTATCTTGTTCTCATGCTTCGATTCCTGGTTGGTTTCTGCTGCCCAGACGGCTGGCGTATCGTCGCCAGACCTCAGTGCTATCTTTGGTTCAGCGACAATGATTAATGGGCTCGTCGCAGCAGCTGTGGGAGTATTCAGCAACGGTTTGGTCGCACGGACCCATACGTTTACGAGCCCGTTTGTTGCTAGCGCCATATGCTTGGGCGTAGCATGGGCTCTCATTGGAGGGATGTGGACTGAGAACTATGGCACCCGTTCGGAGAATTCGACCACTGACTGGCTTCAAATCAAACGCTTGGGAGAAGCCTGGAGCATCGTGCGGCGAGGTAAGCCCATCCGGCTCGCATTGATGCGCGTTTACCTATTTTCATGCAGACTCCTCTATGATTGTTTTGGGGCTGGTGCAGACTTGCTTTGAAGGAAGTATGTATCTGTTCGTTTTCCTCTGGGTCCCGTCTATGCAAGAGGCAGCTGCTGGCGAGAGTTTGCCGCTCGGTCTCATCTTCTCGGCTTTCATGGTTTCCATGATGCTCGGCTCACTTTTATACAAATCCCTGGTTACGTACTGCAGTGGTGGGGAGTCCACGCTTGTGCTCCACGCCAAGCTGAGCTCTTTTACCCTTTTGACTGCGGCTTTTGCCTTGGCTATCAACAACCTAACACACGACGTGCGCTCGCGGTTCTGGGCCTTCTGTCTATTCGAAGCCTGCGTTGGAATCTATTACCCAGTGCAGGGGATGCTCCGAGGAACAATGATACAGAACGATCATAGGGCTACTGTGAGTGAACGTCGACAGGTGCTCAGGCTGTATGCTAATCATATGTTTCCAGCTTTCGTCCCTATTCCGTGTCCCTCTCAACATCTTTGTGATCGTAGCTCTCATGTCTGGCATGTCGTCGGCACGTCATCTCGTTTTCACCGCATGCAGCATCGTGCTTGCGTTTGGAAGCGTCATGACGAGCTATGTTATCGTCAACAAGGCCACAGAAATGGAGGAGGCCAATCCGGGTCGACCTGAATAAGCTCTCGCAGACTTGCTGTAATAAAAACATTCTAGTGCATATCGCATAGTAGTAGCTTTGTAACATTCACTTTCGTTCTGCTCTCAATCAATCCAAGGACTATTTTCTTCCGTCCTTTTTTAGCATTCACGAGAAAGGCTCTGATCCACGATAGACCCTTAAGGGTTTATCATCTTCCTATACTCTCGGCAGCATAAAGTCACGCCGGCCGCCTTGGTCTTGGTCCCCATCTCTCCTTTTAACTTTTACAACCACTCTACTTTTTCCTCGCCCAAAGGCGACTCTATTGCCTAGACTAGCACACCTTACAATCGTTTTTGTTTGACAAGACAGCATGGTTGCTGTGCCCATTCTTTTGTCCCTCGCAACAGGCGCGTTTGCCGCGTCTGCGGCCGACTGGCAAGCTCGGTCTATCTACCAGGTGAGTTTCAGAAAACGGTTTGGCCAAGTGTCGGTTGATAAAACTTGATTTGAGGTTGTGACCGACCGCTTTGCTACCAGTGACGGCTCTGGTCCTCAATGCAATACCGCTGATAGGAAGTATTGTGGAGGAACTTTCAAAGGAATTAGTGAGTATTCGATTGTGATTTTCTGCTCTGTTGAGACTCATCCTCTGTGTTCCTCCAGCCAGCCATCTCGACTATATTCAGGTGTGCCCCTATTTCTACCAACACTAAAATTAGCGCTCGGCTCACTTATGCTGCATTACTTTATAGAATATGGGCTTTGACGCTATTTGGATTTCGCCTATCGTGAAAAACATTGGCGGAAGCACCGGCTATGGCGAGGCTTACCACGGTTACTGGCCCATGGATCTGTACAACCTGAACGATGGGTTCGGCACGCCAGACGATTTGAAAGAGCTCTCGGCTGCGTTGCACAAGCGTGGGATGTATCTCATGGTCGATGTCGTCGTGAATCATTTTGCAGCGACGAGTACCCCGCCGAGCTTGACCTACAGTGGTTATACGCCGTTCAACGCCGAGGTGTGTGTGTTTTTTTTTCACGTGAAATCGGGTTGAAAGGGCGAACTGACTCGAGTTGTAGACGGATTATCACCCGCTTTGCTGGATTCAGGACAATAACAACCAGACTCAGGTCGAACAATGCTGGGTTGGTGGTATGTTTTTTCATTCTGGATGTTAAGAGTTAGATGTCTGACCTTGTTCATAGACACTACCGTCGCGTTGATGGACATCAACACCGAGTCCGATAACGTTGTCAATGTATGTCTCATTTGACTTTAATTTGTAATATAAGTAATCTCTAACACTTGACTTTTAGACTTACAACGCGTGGATCAAGAACCTGACATCGTTCTACTCGATTGACGGTATTCGTATTGACACTGCAAAGCACATTCGCAAGGACTTTTGGCCTGCATTTGTCAAGAGCAGCGGGGTCTTTTCCATTGGCGAAATTTTGAGCAACGAGACTGACTACACTGGCGACTACACGAGTGAGTTTTGGAGGTTTATTTGAGTTGTGCGGCTGAAGTTGCTGAAACTTGCTCTTGTCTACCAGATTATATGGATGCCGTGCTTGACTGTAGGGATATTGTATGACTGCATATATGACCACTGACTGAATGCTTTATGAACTTAGATCCTTCCTGGTTTGCCGTCACTCAAGCCTTGTACGTATGGTATTGGTCATTTAAAACATTTTGACTGATTCATGAATTGCAGCGCTTCGACAACCGGAAACATTGCTCTCATTGCTCAGAACATTCCTGAGACCCAGCAATACTTCAAGAACGGCGGTATTTCCACTGGCGCATTCCTGGAGAATCACGACCAGCCTCGTTTCCAAAGCTGGACTACTGATTTGTCCCTCGTCAAGAACGCGATGGCTTATACTTTTGTCACCGATGGTATTCCTATCCTCTATTACGGCCAGGAGCAAGGCTATACAGGTGGCAATGAGCCCGCAAGCCGTGAAGCGTGAGTTTTATGCCTAGTCTATGCATGACCTCGCTTTGACCTGTCCCTTGTAGACTTTGGTTCAGCTCATACCAGACTGAGAACAAACCTCTGGTGGACCACGTTGTCAAGATGAATGCTGTTCGCAAAGCGTCCATCGCGGCCGATGCCAAATTTTTGTCCACCCAGGTTTGTTGATACTCGTCTTGACCGACATAGGCTTACCCGGGCATGCCTTAGATGAAAGTTATTGCGAACAACACCAATAACATCGCGGTCCAGAAGGGCAAGCTGCTTTCTGCGTTGACCAATCTTGGTTCCAAGGGCGCCGCCCAAACCTTCGAACTTACCGGCACTGGCTACACGGCAAATGAGCAGCTTGTGGATGTTTTGAGTTGCTCCAACATCACTGCCGACGCAAGCGGGAACGTTAATATCGCATTCACGGGTGGCAATCCCCAGGTACGTTATTAGCACGGCATCGGTGTGATCTTGTTACTGATATCGTCTTCTTAGATTGTCGTACCGGTCTCGTATCTCGCCGGTTCTGGCCTCTGTGGCAGCTCCAAGTCGACCAAGACAACCGCTCCTAGCGGCAGTAGCAAGAGCGGTGCCGAAACACTCGGGTTTGCATCCGCGTTCCTGGCAGCTGTTGTTGGAATTGTAGGAATGCTGCCGCTCGTTCTCTAGTTTGCTCTTTCGTCGCTGTTTCTGAATTGGTCTGCACGATTTGGACTTTGGACATTTTATCTTATGATCGTGTATGTAGATGCAAGTAATGCTGAGCATTCTGGATTGAGTTTGATTGCCCGGTTTCAGTGAGGCTGGTGGCCGGCGGTTTATTTTTCCTTCAGCCTCTGACTGTATTGCGCAAGCGCGTGTTTCGCCAGGGATGATCTGACGAGCGCTTCCCGTCATGAGTTGAATTTCAGCTAAATGATTGGCTACTTGCTACTAGACTACGACAGTGCCACAATAGTGTGCGACTGCGGTCACATCATAAGCTTCGTCGAGACCGGAGAATCGTGTTGCACTGGCGCGATCAAATTGCGATAATCCGAACCTGAGTTGCAGAGTCGTATAATACTTGGTCGGCGATCCGACTAATTCTCCCTCTGCCAAGCCCCTTCTCCCGCCATCGACGATGCCCCGAATCCAGTCAGCAGGCAGCGGCTCTTCTCCTGGGAGCCAGTCATCTGGCCCACTATTAAAGCGTAACCAGGTTGATAAAACACGGATTTTTTCAGCGTTTGCGATACTGACAAAACGCTCCTGGTTTCTAGGCATGCCACCAATGTCGGAAGCGCAAACTGGTGAGCATTCTAATACGACATGGTTATTCAGAGACAGCACTCACACGTGAACTAGTAGAAATGGTTAGTTGGAGTCCTGTGTTATTCATCATTCTGTGCTAAAAACAAAACAGCGACACTAAGCGACCATGCACAACTTGCGTGAAATCCCATCGCTTTGCAGCTGTCAACAACCCCTCGTTACTGGAGCGCGAGCCAGAGTGTACATATGACGAGCTGTTGGATGATGGCACTCCAGTCGTTAAGCCCCGAACTAAATACCAGGTTTTAGAAGATAGAATTGGTGAGTTTCTTTTTTTCGACTAGAACGATGCTATTACTTATCGAGCATTAGTCGAGTTGGAGGCAATGTTAAAAGCACAATCGGTGCAACAGTCAACATTGTCGCCAGCAGACACTCAAGCCTCCATTGGTACCTCTGTAACCTCCGAGTCTGGATTTTCGACTACGAGCATATCAGAACTACCCGAGGACGAAATAACCCAGTATAACCCAGTCGTGTCTGACCCTCTAGGCATGTCACAACCTATCTTGACGCCGCAGTTACTAGAACAAGCACCGCCTTTACCTGAGCAACAATTGATCTGGCCAGATTGGCCTTGTCGTCTCCCACAACCTAGTTTGCTATACCACCTCGTCGAAGTGTTCTTCAGTTGCTATCCGCATGCCCATTACTTGCTCCACCGCCCGACGTTCATGGCGTCTCTCGCCCTTCCGCCTCGGTCGCCGAGGTTTCCTCATGCGTCAGTGCTTCACGCCATATGCGCATACGCTGGCATGTTCTCGTACTTGGTCGACAGCCCTCCCATGCCCGATCTGGGAACCTACCGGGGAGATGTTATATTCGGAGATCGTAGAAGAACGCCCAAGACCGCTTTTGACTCTTTCGCCGACCGGCATGCCCGATGGGCAAAAGAAGCTCGGGAGGAGGCTCATGAACTCGGGTTTAACCTTTTAGAGTGTACCCAATGTAAGTTTGAACTCGGCTGCGAAAGAACAGATTTATCGAGCGATTCAATAGCCGTAGTAATATCGACGGGATATTATTACTTGCAAGGGCGCTGGGTCGAGTTGTGGATGGCTGGGGGCATGGTCATACGGTACTGCATACCTTTGGCTCTAAATAATCGCCCAGGATATGATACCGACGGGACACCCCCATCCCCGCTTGTAAGTCAAACCAACCCTCTAGGAGATCATGCACTGATTCGGGACAGGACGACACCAACTTGCTTGCTATTCCAACCAACTGTGTTGAGCGAGAACAAAGAGTAAACCTATTTTGGACCGCTTATGCGAACGATCGGTTCATGATAACTCCCAGCGTTTGGGGTAAGCCATATCTTCGTTTCGCTATCGCCTTTAATAACGACTGGCACTAAGCAATGGGCCTGGATGACGAAGATGTCCATCAAGATCTCCCATACAACGTTTCATACTACGAGGCAGGTGTGAGTATTGTGCGTGCTATATTGAGATATCGATTGGATACTGATTTACTCACAGCAAGATGTTAAGGAGCCAAGGCAAACTATCAGAACACCGAATGTACTTCTAGTTCACCCTCAATGTATAGATAGCTTTACACTATTTGTAAAAGGTGTGTGAGCCATGCAGGTTTGCGAGTCTCTATCACTCACCTTATCATCTAGCTGCTATTCTTTTATCCAGGGTTCGCATTTGCAGCATTTACCACAGCAACGCAATAATGGCACTTTTCTCTAGGTGAAATCCTTTAACATAAGGATACGACATCAGTGCCCAGATGTCATGGATATTCGATGCTTACCTCGATTTGCGGAGCTTGAGCAACAAATTTCGGCTTTTAGGTTCAGTCCATGCTTGGTAGTGTAACCACATATGATTTACACCAGACGTTTTTAGGGCCTCGTTTCCCTCCCAGTATAAAGATCCTATTGTTCAATCGAGCCGGGGTCTAGATACTCACCTATACGTGGCGCATTTGATTCCTGGCTTGTAGGTCTCCTTCCTATCCATACTCTACTCTACTAAAGGATGTAATCACACAGTGCAAAGCTCCTGCTTCATGAGAAGGTATTTTTCTGACTCGCAACACGTTTCAAGTACTGATTGCCTTCTCGTACAGCTTGTCCAACCTTCCCCAAACTGTGTCTCGGCTCACAAAGCTGTGGAAGCGGCCCGAGAAATACTTGAGTTGGTATATGCGGTCTGCTCTACGAGCTATGACATTACTCGACTTTTGCCTATGTGAGTCGTGACCGAGCCTAACTAGTATGGCTCGCTAAATCAAGTTATTTAGATGCGCCGTAGGTCAGAACGCCAACCCATGTGCAGTTCACTAAATTAGCCGATGTAGTTCTCTTGGTATAAAGCAGCATCTTTTCTAGTGAGTTATAAAGGCTATCCCAATCTTGCATATCCTTTTGTTAACAGCCACTTAGACTGGAGTGCTGAGGTTTCACTTGGCAGCCGGAAATCATGCAGCAGCAACAAGAACTGACTCTGAGATAAGAACTATACGGTAGACGTTTGTTCAAACAATGCACTGGAATATCTCGCTAACTTTCTTTTAGGTTTGCTTTTTCCCGAATGGCCCAACGCATACCACTCGCTTTGAGGTTCTTGAAAATGCTTGATGACGAAAGCAAGGTCAGTTAGCCACCACCATAGCGATGCCACACTTCACTGAGCAATGTATACAGGGAGACATGATTCAAAGTCAATCTGTGCAGACCGCGTACTATGATCATACTCACGAATCTCATCAGTTTGCCGGATATGACACAACCGGCGCCCGCTGTGAACCCGATTGGTCGGCGATCCAACCGAACTCAACTCATGGTCTTGGACATCCAGGTGAGCTCTCCTCAATGGTGGCCCTAAATCTGCGCAGGTAAAATGACATGGAAAACACCTAGATTTGAGCGTTGAGGTATCAGCATTCAGCGCAGCATTGGGTCCAAGTGAAGAATTCGAGCAAATGTTCCAATTCGATCCGTTTTCTACTTTGGGCCAGTAAATACATGCCGTGCTATCGCCAGCCCCCTGTAATTACTATTACATCATCTTGCTTCACTTGGTGAATTAATCTCGTTTAAAGTGATAGCGCGGGTGACTGGAGCGGCTATAAGCCTAGTAGGACCTGGCGCTCAGTCTCCGTACTAGAGGGATGTTTCAGCATGCCAAGTGAACGATGGATGGTGGGGCGTGCTTACATCGATATAACTGACCCATGACGTGGGCGAGCTGGAAGGCTGTAACCAGTTGAGGCGACCCATGCACCAGAGGCAATATCCGTTGTCTCGAGGGGGACATAACCTCGACCTAGTCAAGGCCGAATAAGAGACGTCAATTTGGACCTTTTATATCCAGGATTCTCACCACCAAACTCGTCAATGAAGAGATGCCACTATGGAGTGAATTCAACATACTTGAAAACGCACTGACGGGTGTGCTTACTTTGTTGGCGACCGTGTTGGATTTGAATACCGTTGGGCCCTCGCCCCTAGTCATAATACCTCTACCTATCCCTGCTTTGACTTCCGACCATGCCCCTAATATACTGTTGCTTTTTTCTTGAGTGATAAATTTTGAGTCGGCAGTGTTTCCGGCGGCATTACGAACATCTTTATTGAAACGATAGTAGGTCTTGGTTACTGTGTCAAGTATCATCGTGGTGTCTATGACCGTTCGACCATAATCTACGTAGGTTTGGGCTGGTGTGAACGTTTTAAAATCCGTTGTGGTAGATCTCAAAATGCGCTGATAAGATGTGCCTGTATGCGCGGTGTCGTTTGCTGCAAAGATTTGGCTAGCCCAGAAGACCATATATGCGTTCTGTGTGGGGTCCCATATCGCCTCGGGAGCCCATCTATATGAAATCACGAGCGATTCATAACGGAAAAAATGGATACCACCTACGTATTACCCGCAGTTGCTGGAGATACTTGCACTAGTCTGGGAAGAAAGTATCCTTAGCGTTGGGGGCTCTGGAAACGCAAGTTGAAACACACACCTGGGTGATCCCCAGTCTTTCAGATTGGTAGACTCCCATATCACAATAGAGCGGCTCCCGTGTGTCACCGCATTGGTCCAGTTCCCATTCCCATAGATTTTCAAATCCTACACGTATCAGCTAGGTAAGCAAATTGCATAATCCCGCCTCTAAAGTTGAAATCTCACAGTCCCAAGCAACCAGAATTTTGATCCGTCGTGGGATCTGATGACCGAGGGATCACGAACGCCTTTGGTGCCAACTGTGGATGTGAGGTACGGAGCGCCACCATGTACTTCAGTCCAGTTTAGCGCATTATTTCCGTTGCTGACCGCAAAAGAAATAGTCTCTCCGTTAGAATAACCTTCGCCTGTAAACTAGAACAGGTAGGGTTAGCTCATGCTTGTTAGTAGACGATCGACACGCTATCACATACATAAGCGAACATATATGCGGAATAAATGCGACTAGCTTGTCGCGCTTCAATAGCGGGCCTAGCTCCTGTACAAACAACAAGGGCGCTAATTAAACTTGGAATGGTCAATCGAGCTAGCATGTTTAACGAGTAATCGAATGAGGGGTGAATTTCAGCCGTTGTACAAGGCTTTTATAGCTGAGTTTGCTGGGGGCACGAAGGAGACGGCCCGGGTAATTGCTCCAATACTATTCTCTTCGTCGGGGTTGGAATCCAATTGGGGTTGAGAAGCCCGAACATGCATCGACCGCGGGGACAAGTCTGAGCACCCACGAAGGGAAGTTTGAATCCACCGAGAACTATGAATGGATACATATGCCCAACCGATATAAATCAACTCAAACCAAAACTATTTAGTACCAGATAGTGGTACACAGAATGCCTACAGATTGAGCAAGACCTGCCTCTCTGCTTCGGTACTAAATATTCGGGTTAGAATTGATTGCAGAGCCACATCAAATGTCCTCACATTGGAATAACGGAACCGTGGCGAGGCCGGCTAGGTAAAGCATAATTGGTTGAGAGCGTCCATTTGCCAGAGCCAATATTAGTAGTTTCGAAAGGCACATAGCCGCGACCTATTCCTCTATCGTTAGCACAAGGACACAATGTAATACGGATTGTTGATTTACCACCAAACTCGTCGATAAACATATGCCACTGGAGCCAAGGGTAAGCTGTTGCTCGTGTGAAAGTCGAAACAACCTTACTTTGTTGGCCACGGTGTTTGACTTGAATACTGTCGGACCTTCGCCTCTCGACACGGAGCCTTTGCCGATACCAACGGCGACGCTCGACCAGCTTCCCAAAAGGCTTGAGCTCCTTTCTTCGAACGGGAACTTTCCATTTGGAGTCGAAGCACTGTTTCCACGTTCGTCCTTGCTGAAACGATAGTACGTAGAAGATGCAGAATCGTAGGCAATCGTAGTATCAATGACCGGATACCCATAGTCGATGTAAACCTCGGCGGTAGAAAAAGTCTTGAAGTCGGTCGTTGTTGCCCGCATAATACGATGGTAGGAACTGCCAGTATGACTGGTGTCTGATGTAGCGTAGAGCGAGCTGGCCCAAAAGACCATGTATTTGTTCTGAGACGGGTCCCAAACCGCCTCGGGAGCCCAGCTAAATAGACAGCTTATAAGCTTGGGATGATAAAGGGTGATGAAAACGTACGTACGTGTTGCCAGCGGTCGCAGGAGAAACTTGTACTAGTCTATAACCCGAATGAGTACCGTCTTGCGTTGGTTGGTAGTCTATTTACCTAGGGGAACCCCAGTTCTTCAAGTCTGTAGACTCCCATATCACAATCGAACGGCTACCGGTACGCACAGCAGCGTCCCAATTTCCACTTCCGTACATCTTCAAATCCTATGGTACGACGGCGTTAACGTAAATTCTGGCAGCTCGGGAGAGCAGGGGCGCACTGTAGCCAAAAGCCAGAATTTGGAGCCGTCATGGGCTCTGACGATAGACGGATCGCGAACGCCTCTGGTACCAACTGTGGATGTGAGGTATGGGTTGCCTCCATGAACTTCGGTCCAATGGAGAGGGTCGTTTCCATTGCTGACAGCAAATGATATAGTTTCTCCGTTTGAATATCCTTCTCCTGTAAACTGAATTCAGACAGAAATATCAGCCACGCATATATCTCCCAAGGTCGAAGCTGCGCACGTATGCAAACATGTATGCAGAGTACGCGGACTGTCGAGGTTCGAGAGGTGTGGCAACTACACCAGCAGCGAGTGTTGCTGCGAGACCAACGGTCCAATTGAGGAAACGCATTGTGGGTGAGTGGGCGGGGTGTTCTCTAGCAACTTGGGCACAGTCTCATGTCCATTATAAATACGTTCATATCGTTACAAGACCAGTAAGCTGTCACCTGCACCGTTGGTGCGCGTGCTACTACCGCTCCGAGACCAGCTGTGAGTTCTGAATCGGAGATATTGGCTTGTTACGGCGAACGCATCCGCGTCAAGCGAGGGATCTCGGCGCTAGAACGACTTGAAGAAGCTGGAGCTATCACGCGGTGCAGCGAGTCGTCCGAGAAGTAGGCGCAGGTGTACGAGAAAGGGGTAATGCTAGCACTCGTAATCTGGGTGCGAGCCGGCTCAGGTCAGCCAGAACTTCCAAGTATCGGGGGGATCGAGGAATTTGGTGATTGAACTGCATGGCTTGTTCAAGCGCGCAGTTCCGTCTGTTGCTAAAATTTGAGCCTCAGAGTTTACGAGTTCGAGACCCCCGTGTAACTCGGAGTTTGATAGAGATGGTCAAGATGCGGCATATGGGATGGCCAAACAAGAGACCAACGGTCACGTGCGCTTGTGAGTTAAACATCCCGGCGCGTATCGCATCTGTGTTCTCGCCACCACAAGACTCATGGCTAGGAGCAAGAGTCCTGGAGGAACACGCGCCTCGTCTGAGGTTGCGGACTCGGAAATACAAGTCGACGACAATTCCGAAGACGAAATACTTTCTATATCTAATAAATCCCCTGCAATGCCATCCTCCGTAGAGCGCACTCTGCCTCCTCATCTGCCCAAATTCTGGGTCGAAATCCCTCCCCGTCCAAAAAGCTACGAAGAATATGGGCTAATTAATGTCCCTCTCTTGAAAAATGCTCGAGATACCGGTTCAAGCAGGGCTGACGATGGATCACCTATTCCTCTCAAGATTGTCGGGCAGGTTGACATCGACGGGAGAGAGTATTATTATGCTGAGGTCGAAGGAGATATTATTCGTAAAGTACGTTCCTTCTATCTCTTGCTGAATCGTTTTTTCACGCAATAGCTTTGCGCCACAGTTCCCCCTTGTAGAGACTCAAGCCAAATATCGGAATCTCGTCAAGGAGTATAGTAGGCAGGTTTTTCTAGCAATATGCTGCCTAAACTGATCACAAAAAACAGATAACAACAAACGCATGAAGAGGCTTCCTAAACTAGACCCAAATGACGTTAAAATTCACCCCAAGGATCGTGCTAATTCTATCCCTCAGCCCAAACCCAAGGCAATTAAGCTAGTTGTTGCTACCCCTCAAACCCGCAACAATACGAAGAGCAAATCTCGCTCAGCTTCAGCTCGCTCCTCTACGCTCACGAAGGTATCTTCCGATGATAATTACAGACAGACAGTTATTGTCTCGTCCGACGATAGCGATAGCGACGGTGACGGCGACGGCGACTTTGCCCCCGAACGCCAAAGTAAACGTTTGGCGGGCAAGTAAGTGGGCGCGCGTCGTTCCAGTATGTCCAAACTAACATAACCGAACAGACTCAATCGTTCCAGTCCTCGTAAACGACCCAATCTCAGGAGCCGTTACGAATCCACTGACGAAGGACTGGACTCTGGCTCGGTGTACTCGGTTGACGACAACGAGGACTCTGATGATTCTGGAACAAAAAAGAAAGGACTCAAGGTTACTCTCAAGCGTGCTCGGGCTAAACGCGACACCATCAAAGGCCTCGGAGTCATACGTTCGATATCGGATGCAGAGGAATCGGACTCTGGTGCTGAAGGAGTTTATCTTCGCCGTCACCGCAGGACCTGCGATCGATGCCAGGAGGGTCCGTCCCACCTCCAGCTGGAGGCCTACCAGAAGCGCAAATCGAAAGGGGGGCATGGTCGCAAAAAGAAGAAAGCCGACGACGACGACGAGAGCGAGGATGAAGAGGAGCGGTTAGAAAGGCTGGGTGGATGGATACGCTGTTTGCGCTGCTGCATGTCCAAGCACTGGGGCTGTCTCACTGGTCAAGAAAAATTGGACGTTCTACTGGCCGCACAGAAACACGAGACCGAAACCCAGAACAGCGAGAAACGCGCACGAGGCTGGGATGTCCCTGAAGACGCCCCGATGGTGCCAAAGCGCAAATCAATTTGGCTAGACCAAACTACAGAATATGTCTGCGACATGTGCACCAGAACAGGTCCTTGTTTGATCTGTCGAGAAGACACATCTCCCAAGGGTGCTCCTCTCGCCCCTGTTGCTCCTCCTGACCCTATTCCAAGTCTCGCCGGTGGTTCTGGGGCTGAAGATGCGATCGACCTCACAACTCCTCCTCCTGAAATCCCTATTGCTGTTCAACTTGCTACTCCTGGCCCCGATTCTAAAGATGGCCACTCGTCCAAATCTTCGGCCAAACCTCTCACGAAGTGCCAGCCTGGCGAAGTGCTCACCAGATATGCGAGCCCTAATTGGCACCAGGTCCTTTTTCGATGTATTCGCTGTCGCCGACCTGCACACTGGCAGCATGTTCTCGCTCGAGATCTGAGCGATAAGGGTCAGCGTACCGCTAACCAGATCGCCCAAGCGGTTCAGCACGAACCAGATGCATGGAAGTGCCATGATTGTGTGCGTTGGGTATATCCAGCGGAGGCAATTATAGCTTGGCGGCCTGAAACTCCCGATGTGGTTGAGAACTTTGAACCTGGCACGGTGCCCAACCTCAAAGACCCATTGCGGAGGGAGTACCTCGTCAAGTTCAAGGACAGAGGGTTTAAGCGAGCCGAGTGGGTCCCGCATATGTGGCTAGTTTCGATGCATCCGGGGATGCTCAGAAATTTCCTCAAGTCTGGCACGAGGTTACCTCTACTTGAAGACGATAGCGAAGAGTTTCAAGAGAAAACTGGGGCCCTCCAGAAGGCCGACAAGGGCAAAGCCAAGGAGGAAACGCTGGGTGTTCCACAAGGCTTTGCACGATCGAGGTCGGCGTCTGCCGAGGTCGACAGGCCTGCTGAGGGTCAATACGAGGGGACACCTGGCCCGATGCCCGATGCCGAGTTGCGGATTCCTAACTCGTGGCTACTCATAGATCGTATACTCGACGTCCGTCTCCGTTTACCTCCCAAAGCGCCAATAAACCCACCAAAACCTCCTAAGAAGACGGCGAAGGGGAAAGAGAAAGGGAATGGGAAGGGTAGAGATAAAGGAAAAGCGAACAAGAATCGGATTGCTGACCCGGAAGATGAGGACGAGGACGAACTCGAATCGGAGTCGGAGCAGCCGACAGACGACAACGATATCCAGTTTGTTGATGGAATCGAGCCTGATCAGGAACTCACCGAATCCCTACTGGAATTTGAGAGTAGGATAGAGGAGCTGCCGGATGAGCCCGAGCTCATTGAAGAGATACAAAACCGTGCCGTCTGGATTTTTGTTAAGTTTCAGGGTTTACAATACGATGAATGTAAGCGGTTTATACTCATTGTCGCTTTGGTATTAATCATGCCATCCGAACAGGTGCATGGGACAGCCCACCGAAGCCAGGGTCTCTTGAATGGGAGTCCTATCTCGCGGCTATACCACGCTTCGTCTTTGCACGTAGTGTGGAGGTTCACCGCTTGGTCCCAAAAGATCAAGCAAAACGTGATAACCGAGAAAAGAGAGGTCTAGCTTACTGGTCAAACATGAACTGGCAGCCGGATCTTGAAGACAAGTCGTTATCCCTAATGCCGTTTCAGGTAAGACAGGACTTTCATGATCTGGGACTTAACTCATCTCATTTGATAAACCTTTAGGTACAAGGGCTACACTGGTTGTACGGGAACTGGTGGAACTTGCAGCCAAGTATTTTGGCAGACGATATGGGATTGGTACGCATATATACAACCTTTACGCCTAGATTTAATTATATCGTTTGGTCGTATGGCAGGGGAAAACTGTCCAACTTGTGAGCCTCATAGGCAGGCTTGTCAAGGAACGTGTCTACCCTCATCTTATTGTCGTACCGAACTCGACGATTGTTAACTGGATTCGCGAATTCGAACGATGGACACCACACGTGCGAGTCGTCCAGTTTAACGGTGAGGCCAAGGCGCGCCAGGTCATCAAAGACTATGAGTTGTGGAACTCCTATGGGAAGCAAATGTATCATGCACTCGTCACGACCTATGAAACGCTCCAGGGGGTCGATTTTACTCCTGTTTTCAAGAAGCCTGGTCGCTGGGAGGTGCTTGTCGTTGACGAAGGCCAGAGATGTGAGTACCTGACGATACTGATGAGCTACGACAGTTGACCGACATACATATTGTTTGACAGTGAAGAGCGATTCGAGTTTGTTATTTAGAAAACTGTCCGAGTTACACACCGTCCACAGAATTCTGATGACTGGGGTATGTTTTGCACGTATATACTCTGGAAAGTTCTAACGCTGCTCTAGACTCCCCTTAATAACAACATCCGCGAGCTTTTCAACCTGATGAACTTCCTCGACCCACAGCAGTGGAACAATCTGGATGCGCTTGAGAAAGAATATGATCAAGAAAATCTCACAGAGAAGCTCCTTGCTAGCTTACACGACAGGTACGACTCTGTGCTTCCTACGTATTAGTGACATTATCCAACATGGACCCATAACTAGGCTTCGCCCATATTTCCTTCGTCGTCAGAAGGCTGAAGTGTTGGACCTACCTGACAAGGTGAGCTTGACTATTATCTATTGTTACGGCCATCAGTGGCCAATGTCTGGATGTAGCACGAAGTTATTGTCCCAGTTTCGCTTGCACCCATTCAAAAGCGCGTTATGAGAGGTATACTGGGTGAGTACAGGACCCGCCATCCACAAGGAATGCTACTTACAAACCCTCAGAAAACAATTTGTCTTCGCTCATTTCTCTTGCCGACAAATCCGAGAGAGAGACTCGGAAAGGGTCTGCTCCAAAAAAGACGACACTCAACAACGCGCTTATGGAGATGAGGAAGTGAGTCTTTGAGGGTTTTTAGTTTTGCTTGGGCCTTGACAACACTGGGCAGGTGCATCCAGCATCCATATTTGACGCAGCCTGATCTTGAACGGAGAGGCCTTTCTCCCGAGGAAACTCTCAAGCAACTTGTCGACGCCAGCGCCAAATTCAGATTGCTTCAAAAGCTATTGCCTCAGCTGAAGCAACGCGGCCATCGTGTCCTATTATTCTCTCAGGTATGTGTAGGATGTGTCAAACAATCGGATCATTTCTAAATCAAATCTATTCAAGTTTAAAATAGTCCTTGATATCATTGAAGATTTCCTCAATGGAGAGGGGTACAAATTATTGCGTCTGGTAATTCTACGAAACATAACCGTAGTGCTGATTATTAATACCTCCTTTCAACCACCAGGATGGAGATACCAAGTCAGCTCTCAGGCAGAAGGAAATTGACGATTTCAACAGGCCCGGCTCAGACTATTTCATTTATATCCTTACTACTCGCGCCGGTGAGTTTGGGATGGGTGCGGTGCTTCTGCCCTGGCTGAAAATACATCCCAGGCGGAGTGGGCGTCAATCTCTGGAGCGCAGATACTGTTATGTAAGTCCTGCTGCGATATATTTTGGCCTGCTAACCAAGTTTTCCATAGTGTTTTCGATCCCGGTATGATTGTCCATATGTTTCTGGACGCTCATCATTTTACCCTTTTCGCTTTTAGACTTCAACCCTCATCAGGACCTGCAGGCCATTGCCCGAGCACATCGGTAAGTTAGACAAATTTACAAATAATATACATTTAACAACAGCTACGTGAACAGATATGGTCAGAAAAAGCGAGTTCTCGGTAAGAATCTAACTTCGTTACGCCTGAAGGTATTCTAAGAATAATGCTCGCAGTTTTTAAATTTATGGGGAAGGATACACCAGAGGGTATGTGCTATGGAACGTATTCAACAGTATAGACTGATTATTGCGTACGCTTCCAGAAAAGATGTTTATGATGGGCAAGAAAAAGCTCGTGTTGGATCATCTGATTGTCCAAAAGCTGGGAGACGAAGACGAAATGGATGATATTCAAGGTCTACTTACCTTTGGAGCCAAGGCGCTTTTTGAGAGTACCGAAGAGTCGGCGTCTGACATCAAATGTACGCACGTATTTACTTTGTTGATCGCGTCGGTTACTAATATTTAGTGTAGACACTGAACAGGATATCGAGCAGTTAATCACTCGGGCAGAAACGGAGAAGGTTGAAGAGAAAACATCCACCGATAATGGGATGAAGTTTGGTTTTGCCCAGGTCTGGGACCCCACGAAGGGAGCAGCAATGGATATTCCCGATGAGGATCAAATTGCTAGACCCGACGATGACGACTTTTGGGCGCAGGTACTTAAACGCTCGGCGGAAGAAAAGGCTCAGAAGCGTGCGCAAGAGAAAACTGGCCGAGGGGCTCGAAAAAGAGCTATTACTGTGCGTTATGACACCCACGTTTTGTTTCTCGATCCAATAGCCTGTTTCAAATGTTGGTGTGCTGATACACGTACTTATGGCAGAACTATAACGAACTGGATTTATTGAACGATGGCTCTCCCGAAAAGATAGCCAAAGGCCCCAAACCAAAAAACGCCCCTGCATCTAAGAGTAGCTCGGACGGCGATCGTGACTTCAACCCGGGCGGAGACGAATCCTCTAGCAGTGAAGAAGGAAATGACACATCCACTCCCGACGATCGTATGTTGGTGTTACCTCACCTTCCTGGCCAGCAAGCTACCCCAGCACTCGGATCCTCAACTGCTGGCTCCTCTGATCATACAGCCGCACAGAAAGCCTATGTTGCGCCACACTTTCAACCCAGTAATATTCCTGGTGGATCTTTCCCGGCAGCAGCATCTACTCTACTAGGAACCATGTCAGAAAAGCCAAAGAAACCTAAGAAACCCCGAGCGAAGAAACCGATTCCAGAAGCTAACTCGACTGGTCAACCTCCTATCGCGGCTACCTCGTCGAAACTGCCACCCCCTGGGCTGTCCGAGCAGGAAAAATTGGTTTATGGTTGTCAGCTATGTAGCAGACTACATCGGATCGGTCAATGTCCTATGAACTCCAACGTGGCAGTTGACAAACTGCTTTTGACCCGAGCTCAGATCATGAGACCTGACAATGAAGATGAAGAAACACACAAGGTCAGTTTGGTCTTACTCTTTTTTGGGTGTGCTGACTGGTCTGTAGTTCTGGGCTCTTCAACATATTGACAAGAAGCTTGGTGAAATGGGTGTAGCCGTTGCTAGGCTCCCGGATCCTAAGTTTAGCGGCGTTGCCCCTAAGGCTAAATTACAGCGGCTTCCTATCACGAATGCGCCAGCAAGCACAGGTAATCTTAAAATGGGGCCTCCTCCAGGCAATGCATCTGGTGATTACAGGATACCCAGTGTAGCAGGACCGGTCGCCGGGGCGCCCAAGCCACGCAAGAAGAAGTCAAATACTGTCCCCCCTAGCCAGTCATCGCCCTCTGGCCCAACGTCTCATTCTTCTACGCCTCTCGCTCAGACAACCGCCCCTCGCCCACTAACCCACGCGCCCTCTGTGCAACCTGGACTGGTATTGCACTCCGCGGGCAACGCCCTCGCACCTACTGGAGTGCACAAGACCTCCAGCGGATCCCACGCAAGTGCTAGTTTGGTGCCTTCGTCAATCTCAAGCGCCCGGGCTCAATCAGGGGTAATTGCCTCAGCCACCTCCAAACCAAGGATCCAACCACCTACTAAGCCCTTGAGCTCGTCGCCTCCTCCAGTGACCGAGGTACTTTCTTCAACGATTACTTCAACGCACCTAGCAACAAAGAAACGTCCAGCTGGTGACCAACCAGAAGAAGCCCGGAAGAAGCGTAGCATAGAGTGCCTTGTTTGTAGTGAGAAACCCGGTATGTCAAGTTTACTCGCTTGTTTTACAGAGTATTTAAGCTGCTACCTGCAGGTCATGCTACACCCGACTGCCCCCAACTCCAAACATCTGAAGGTATAAAAAAGGCGATTCAACAGCTCGAGGCTGAGAGAGGAAAAGAGGTATGCTTGTCTAAAACAGAAGTTTGATATGTCTCATTCAACTAAAAATTACATTATTTAGGCTGTACTTGGGACACTCCGGCGAATTTTGAGTAGACGGGAAAGCCGAGCTTAGTAGACGTCATTCACAAGGCCTCCCTGGTATTATACCCTTTCGTGCAATATATTATTACTTAAGCACATGTCTACATTCTCGATACATCATTATTCTGCAACTTCTGTCTAGCTCTACGATGATAACATGCCAGCCTTACATTAGGCCCATGCCGTCAGGCCTTCTATTTCCTACTTTTCCCCTCTGATGTGATGACATACAACCCATTCGAAACGAAAGCATCCATTCATTATTCTAATGTGCAGTGATATACAAACAAAAACACGAAAGATACATCAATTGACTAGAAAAATTCAGACAAATAGTGCGCATTATTTGGCATTTCCGACTCCCTGTGAAGTGTCATCTGTCTCTGTTTCGTATGCGCTAAGTAAATCTTCGTACTCCCCGTCTTCGGCATCAGCCTTGACGCCGTCCTCTTCGCTCATCACTTCCGGAGTACGAGCAGCTCCCCGGGCAACTCGGCTTCGTCGGTTCTGAACCGGAGCCTGCTGTCCTGCCTTTTTTCTCCTGGGCGTGGGCTGGTCGACTTGGGGCAGGGAGGCTTCCATATTGGTTGGGGATGGTGTACGAAGATACGCCAAGTGGACGGCAGAAGTTGGCGTCACTGATGTGTCTTTCTCAATTTGGGGCGTGCGCAATGCATCAGCAGCGGGAGCCTTGGTTTCACCCACGGTTGCAGTACTCGTTGGACGCGTTTTGACTCGCAGGTTCGTTGGTCGGTTTGAAGATATGCGTTTCTGCCAAGGCTTAATGCTGGCATTGGGGTTGACGGGCGAGTCAGCTGCATCCGAATCAGCAGTCATTTGAGGAACATTCGAATCAACGCGTGGAACGGGATTATCAGACAGCTCCCACTTGCGAACGGTTGGTGGTACGACAATAGGTGACGCCGATTGAGATTCCTCAACGTTTTTAACAGGCTCTGTTGTTGCTCGAGTAGGGGCAGGTCCGTCTGTGAGTTCGTACTTGCGAACGGTTGCGGTGCTATTCGTGTGCTTCAACTCGTTCGGCAAGGTCTCCGCCTTCGGCTTGGGTTCTATAACCTCGACAGATGAAGGAGCAGGGCCGTCATCCGTGAGTTCCCACTTGCGTACAGGGGCAGGCTCTGTGGTGACCGGCCCATCCGCGATCTGCCATCCTCGAGTAGAATCCGCGCTACCTGTACCAGTGCTCAAACTCCCTGGCCCGGCACTTAGACTCAGAGGCGAGCTAGTACGCTTCAGCTCGGCAGGCGTCACCATCACTGGCGAACTGAATCTCGACGGGTTTAGACCTGACGCACCGTGTGGTGGGCTCCCATTATCTGAGGATGTACCGCCAGGGATTAGGCCAAGCCCGATGACTACACCCTCATCTTCGCTGGGCACAACACTCCCGGGAGCGCTCGTTGGGACAGACGCAGTACCCATAGATCGCCTCGAACGTGCAAACGAGCCCGAATCAGGCCGACCAGAATCAGAGCGAGGGCTGACAGCATTCATAAACTCCCATTCGCGATGGCTACCAGTTGAGGATGAGACCGAGCTCTGGCGTGACATGCCGCGGAAGCGAGCTGGAGAGTTGGTCGCTGACGAGCGATTCTTGCCCAGCAAGAGGGGTTTCGGACCGGTCTTTTTGGCCCCCGAAGCCGCAGGTGAAGACGGAGGCGGAACGGCACTCCATCCAGGTAAAGTCATCGTGTACCGCTGACTGCCAGGGCTCGGCATGGGTGGAGGTATGGCCCCAGGACTGAGTGTGTCTTCTTCCTGAGACAGAGGTTCTGCAGTTTTCGGGGCTGGCATCCAACTCTCACGTGGAGGCTTGAAAAACGCGGGTCGTGGCGGAGGCTCATAGTCAAAAGAAGGTTCTTTTGCGGATCGAGGGGTTGGAGGGGCGGGAATCGTCGTCGCCGATCGTTGTTGAGGGGCAATCGGCTGCGTGCTTGCCATCACCTTGGCCAGTGCGGTTGGACTAAGCGATTGGCTCCTATCTCCTGGCGAGCGCCTTGGCTCCCACTCAACCTCTTGACGCGTAGTTGGGGGTTCGATGGGTTCTTCCTCGGGTACCGGCTCCGGGGTGCGCGTTTTAGCAAGTGCTGCAGCGCGCAATTTGGCGGCTGCGACAGCCGTAGCTCCCCATCCTGCCCAACTATCCGACCTGCCATGCCCATGTGTTCGCCCACCTTTAGGAGGGGGAGAAGGTGCTGCTGGAGACCCGGCATCCGGATCTGACGAATTCTGTGCTGATCCACCACTCCTGTTCCAGGCAGACATGACCGCCAAGCTCCAGTTGGTCGAGGCCTTGCTCAGCGATGCAGCCGTATCGCTCTGCTTGAATGTTTGGGTGTATTGCCGCAGCCGGTCCCCAACAGCCGCAATCGCCGGGGCAGGAGGGGAAACCAAAACTTCTGGGACAGGCTTGGTCGACGCGGCACCTTCGGCAGGCGCAGAAGTAGGATTCAACGCGGGCGCAGGCTGCCCTGATCTCCACCCAGCGACTCGTTCCCGCATCGCAGCTGCCACGTTCCACGCACCCTCTCCCCATCCAGGCCCGCCCGACCGCTCTTGATCCTGGATCCCGAACCCAGCAGCCCTTTTAGCACCCAACTCAAATGCACGGTTTAGCACCCATTCCAGCCCAACCGATTCAAGAGGATATCGTTGCAACAGCAGCATGCCCTGCACAAAACCCTCGTTCATCCCTGCAACGCCACTTCCGTTCATCCCGATAGGAGAGTTTGGCCGGCTTTGAATCATGCTAAGCGGCATGTCCTCCTCTTCATCCTCTTCTCCCCAGAGACCAACGCCACCGCGTTTGTTGCCAGCACGGATCAAACGATCACGGACTCCGAGAAGTAGAGCGACGCAAACATCCAGGAGCCATTCAATCTTGGCGTTTGTCTCGGGGGTGCTGGGTGCTTGAGCGAGCAAGGTATCCCAGACGGGTAGAAGAGCTGTGAGCGGAAGGTCTTGGGCGAGCAGGCATGCTACCCATCGGCTGCGATCAAAATATCAGGTGCTAATTCAAAAAGTGGCCCGATATAGAACTTACTAGGAAAAGTATGGCAACCTCGGATCCAGCGATTTTTTTGCCTACATCACAACTCAATCCCACGCATATGTCCACTTCAACAACGCCCACTCACCATATCCTCCCAAAGCCTGGCGTCCGCCCACCTAAGGCGCTCACTCAGCCTGACCATCACACCTCTTACACCCTCTCCACTGCCCGAGGCTACAGGTGGAAGGGACCAATCACCCGGATCCCCAACGACACTCCCCAACTCCCCCATGAGCTCGACGAATAACCAAAATGTATCGGCCTCGATATGTTGCGTTGGATCATCCTCTTCAGCCTCTTGGGCATTGTCCGAGCGCCGAACCGCGGCTTCACCAACCTGTTCTTCGCGATGTACGCCAAGGGTATACGACCGCAAGCCAGTGGTACGCCCTTCGTAGATTGTATAGTATAGTGGCGCAAGGAGCTCGTTCAAGCCTTGAGTGTAAGGATGATGTGGATGTAGGAGCGAATAGACGAATAAAATGCGTAATAGAATGTGCGCGTGTGTTTTCGTTTCGAGTGGTGCGTCTGGTGAATTGGATCGCCCGTTGAGTTGGAGGCGTGGAATAGTAGTTTGGGACTGGTAGGCGGATAGATTAGGCGAGAGTGTGTTGGGGGTCAGTCCAAGTGACGAGCGTCCACCGGCTTTGAAGGCAAGAGGTTGGTCATCCGAGTCGGAATCTAAATCACCCTTTGATTTGTTCTCTATCTTGGTCTCTTGATCCTCTTGCTTCTTGTCAACCTCACCCTCTTTGGCTGTCTCATCTCCATCCTCGGCCGAGGGGATGTCCAAGACCCTGATCTCGGGAGTCTGAGGAAGTGGGGGTGGAACACTCGTGCCGAAGCGCACAACACGCTGAACAAGTAGTAAACGATCAAATATCGCGTCGGCAACTTCAGGTTTAGACTCGGCGTTGCTAGGGTCGGCCGGCGTGGGCCAAACTTGGCGAGCGTGAACGGGTCGCCTAAAGAACGGGATACGGGGCTGGGTGCGATCCACATCCTTGGCAATGGTATCAAGCAGTTTGTCGCGCGCATTCAATGGGTATTCGGGCTTGGATGGGCGTCAGCGTTCCATGTTCAACGATGGTCCGACAAACAGAGACTCACTGGAGGTGCAGAATGGATTGGATCAAGAAGCTGTGCGGCGACGTCCTGAAAAGAAGCAAAGACAATCACTTTTGGGTGAGATCAAATTGACAGCTAGGCTGTTAGGCAAAACTCACATAGTAACGCGTACGGGATTTGCGTGCCGTGTCTTCCCACCTGTCTTTTTCAGGTGGGAGAGCACCAAGAAGGAGACTGGTGCGCGTTGGTGAGCTGGGTGAACCGAAAGTGCGAACAGCAGACATACCGCCATATCCTGGATCGCATCCACGCCGGGTGCTCGGGTATGCCTATGGTGTCTTTAGATGTCGTTGTTCGTGTTGGTGGGTATTCACGAACCTTGGAGAGAAAGGGAACGAAGTAGAGGAATGTCGACAACGCGAAGGGCGGATGAAGGGTCAAGAATCTCCTCGAATGCATGCATCCTGTCTGCAGTTAGCACAAGAGAGAGAGATTTGTACATTTTCCAACCTCGACTGATAGCTCATCGAGCCAATGTCGCTCGCCATGTTGCTTGCCGTCGTCGTCGGTGGTAGGACAGTGGAAATGACCAATTTGGGCGCTAAGGAGCCGCTGAGATAAGCTGACCAAGGATAAAATGAGAACTGGGCTGGCCATCATCTCCAGTCGACGACGATCTCTCCGCATCGATCCCGGCTTGCTTTTGGCTCTATATTATCCTTGGAGTCCTCTTTCTGCTCCTCTCTGCTCGCCTATTCTACGCGCATTGCTGACGAGGACTTGCACGCTTTCATGCTTTTGAGACCCAAAGCTGCCCACAAACAGCATACCTCCCGCTTTATCCACAGTAGAAACGTTTGTCAAGTACGTGCCATTCCATCTCTCCCAGCTACTGCCGCTCATAACTTCATCTTCCACAGCGCTAAAAACTTACCCGCTCGCCCAGCATGGCCCAAGTTGTGAACATCCGCCGCGACGTTGATGTGAGTCTGTCTCGGAGCGCCCTCTGCCCACACATACTAATGCGTATGCGCTCCCAGGACAAGTTCTACCGTTACAAGTGCGTGTCTAGAACTCGCCACCATCCAGATCAGCCTGACTAATCAAGATTAACCGCTCATCGGCAAACAGGATGCCGTCCTTGCTCACCAAAATTGAAGGCAAAGGAAATGGTATCAAGACCGTCATCCCAAACATGTCCGATGTCTCGCGCGCACTCAGCCGTCCCCCAACCTGTCAGTTTCTCTTGTTCCCGTTCTGGCACATTCCATGCCGCCCCCACGTGCCTTGAACTCACCACATCCTGGCTCTAGACCCCACCAAATTCTTCGGCTGTGAACTCGGGGCCCAAACATCCTTCGACGAGAAAGGAGACCGGTACATTGTCAACGGCGCGCATGATGCCACTCGCTTACGGGAGCTCCTTGACGCATTCATCGACAAGTTTGTACTCTGCGCCGAATGCAAGAATCCCGAGACCGACCTCATCATCGTCGCCCGTACTGAAGACATCTTCCGTGACTGTAAAGCATGTGGCGCACGCACGGGTGTCGACATGCGCCACAAACTCACAACGTTCATCATCAAGAACCCGCCCAAGAGGCCTAAAAAGGACAAAAAGGCCAAGGCTACCGACAAGGACAAGGACAAGGATGGAAAGGAGAACGGTAGCGCAGAGGAAGAGGCTGCTGCCGAGGGCGGAGGTTCAGACGACGACGATGACGAGTTCACGAAGAAGCTCAAGGCTGACGCTGCACAGTTGCCTACCGCTGAACAGGCTGAGAGAGGCGAAGAGGACTGGGCGCTAGACACATCCGAGGCGGCCGTCAAGGCTCGTCAAAAGGAGATGGCGGCTCTCAACCTCGGCGATTCTGACGAAGGCGAGGGTGATGGCGCAGACCCGTATAGCGAACTTGCCGTGTGGCTCGAAGGGAATCGTGGTTCGAGCGCCGCTGATGTGTACAAGAAGATTCAAGAGCTGGGCATCGAGAAGAAACACAAGGTCGCGGAGATCCTCGGCCGTGCCCTGTTCACAGAGAACATCGAGAAGGAGATTCCCAATTACCAACCTCTTTTCGCCAAGGTCTGTTGATTCAGCTTGCCTTCTTTCCACATACGTCTGACTTGATGGCAGGTGATCACCTCCGAGAAGCATCAGAAGTCTCTCCTCGGTGGTCTCGAGCGTTTCGTTGGGGTTGAACATCCAGCACTCGTCGCTGCCGTGCCCAAGATCCTCATGGCATTTTATCAAGTCGACGCTCTCGAGGAAGATGTCATTAAGCAATGGGGTACACACGTGAGCAGGAAATATGTTGACCGCGATGTGAGCAAGCGTGTGCGCAAGGCTGCGGATCCGTTTATTAAGGTTTGTGACTCTCTTGGATGGGGGACAAGGGTACGTGACTGACGCGTTGGATTATTTTGCAGTGGTTGGCAGAGGCTGATGATGAGTCTGAGTAAAGTGTATACTTAGCTATTTGGTTGCTACCTTGTAAGACTGTATGCGTCGATCGTTGTCTTGGGATCGGCTCTTGGCATATCTACAATGATATTCATTTGCTTAAGCGAGGATATGTCCGTACCAACAAAAGAGAGCCGCTGTTCGTATCCATTGTCAGTTAGTTGTGTTTGCCTTTGCTTAAAACAGCCTCCAAGAGTTATGTGAGCCACACTGACTGGGGCGTATGGAAGAAACATCACCAGTCCCCAGTTCCCGGTTAGCTATTTATCTGATGGTGCACGTTGCTGTTGAAGCTAGGATGCTCTACTCCAAGTCCCCTTCTAGATACCACGCGAAGACCCAGTGCAAGTCAGACCACAAATACGCTCTCTCCAAATTCACGGCGAGGGAATGCGTGTATAATGTACTAGTGTAGATATACATGTGATTTTGAGAATGAAAAGTCCAAGCATACGGATGAGGCCAAGAGACGAAGCGAACGAATGACCTAGAAGGATTAGGGGAAAGGACCAGAGACAGAAACAACTGAGACGGGGGGGATCAACTATTGTGATCCGGTTCAGGAACAACGAGATTAGTTAACGAGATGAAGTTGGAAACGGAAACGAGCGACGGAGTTGAGCTATCATAGACCAAAAGGAGTAAATCGATGACAATGAAGGGAGAGGGGAACTAGTGGCGGGAGGTAACGGTCATCAAGCCGTTGATGCCCTTGGTTTTGGCAATCTCAATCGCGACCGGCTTCTGTGGGTCTGTGACACCTTCGCCTTTCATGAGTACCGCCGTAGCAGTGTACTCAACCTTGACAGTATACCCGTTCTTTCCCCGCTTGGAGACAGTGTACTCCCATCTGTATACACAAATCCGGGTTAGAATCAGACAAACACACGTGTGTCACAGCCATCAATACTTACACCTCATCGGCCAAAGCGTTTCCTCCGCGTGCACGGGCGTCCGAGAGGAGCGTTTTGCGGCTCAGAGTGAGCAGACGGACCTGGGTGCATACATAACGTAAGCGGGGTTATTTATAACGAGAGAAGAGTGAGCCGCAAAAGGCCCGCGACTTACCGGATCGACAGCATCCGTGCATTCAAATGTCTCGTTGACATACACGGTCCCGTACCGCCTGAAGATCTCTCCGAGCTCGGGATGAGAAATCGGGGACCCTCCGCTGCTGCACCTGTTTGCAGGGCGGGGCCGGAAGGTGATTCGGGGAGAGGGAGGAGGCGAAGGCAACGAGGCTTGAGGGACCGCTGGCGCAGAGCCGGCGGCAGGAGGCTCTGTCTTGCGACGCTTGCCCTTGTTGGCACGTGCAACCTCCGGCGGCTCGCTGATCTGAACGGAGCGCTTCGAGGGCGACTTGGGCGACGGTGGAGCAACCGGTTCGTTCAGGTCCTTCTCCTTCCCGGCATTGGACCCCTTGTCCGAATGCTGGCGCCAGCGCTGGACAAGACCATGGATAGAGACGACTTGATGGAGTTTCATTGTTGCTGGCGGGACGGGTGAGGTTGGTGGTCGCTATTGTGGTTGACTTGCAAACGCCAAGCTTTGGCGACGTCAGTTTCGGACGCCAAGTTGGAGAGCGGAACCGCCACCCCGGTCACGTGAGTGATAGCGCCAGTTCTCCCGCCAGAAACCCTCGGTTCTGAGCCCAGCCGTGTGGATAAAGACTAGCTTCCGACTTCCACGATGTGAATAATATCGCAATGCCTTTAGGTCATGCTTTGATTCAACTAGTTTGGCACCACCCGCTGCCACACACATAGTATAGTTAGTTGTCTTGCGGTTTCGGCCGAGCATATAAGGATGCCAAGAAATCACCGTGACCCAGTCTCCAAGCGCATGCAACGTTTCCTGGTAGCCCTTCCCCTTGTGACAAAAGCCAAAACGTGCTCGACTAGTCTTGATTTAGACATATGAGCGCAGCCCTTTTTATGATCAAAAGCCCAACTCTATGATTCCAATAGGCCCATCTAGTTCTATCGCTGTTTAAAATGCTTGATATTCGCCGGCCGACGAAAAAATTAAAAGCGTGCGTTTAAACCAAATTCTCCTATGCTCGTAGTTGGTTATTTGGCTGGATCTCACCTAATAGCTCATTGCTTCGCGATCGGGCCGTGTTCCCTCGTTTCTGTTTCCTTCCTTAGCCTTATATTGCGGGGGCGTAAGGCTTTGCCTCAAACCACAACGAAAGAGATAACGAGAATATTTAGACGCTTCCAAGGGCGCATATAGCCCTATTATTGTATCCTTAGTTTGTAATCTGCATAACGTTTACATAATTTAGAACTCCTCTATTTCAATATGAGTATTGGAATTTGCGGGGAACTCCTCTAAGCAAACAAATTAATAGGAAAAAAAAACTCAATGTTACGCAGCAGCGGAAGTCTGCTCGGCCATCTCCAGAGCAAAAGCAAACTTGGCTAACAACTCTTCTCGTTCCTCGAGCCCAACACTGACCCTAACCAGCCCAGTTTCAACACCGTACGCCTCTGCCCAATCGAGCTCCGCATAGTGGGCCAGGATGGTATACGGACACGCCAACGTAAAGTTCGTACCCAAACTCGGTCCTTTCGCGCAATCCAAGTTGTCGAAAAACGCACGCGACGCTTCGATCGTAGTAAACGTAAGAGAAAACAGACCACTGAACCCGCTCGGGTAAGGGCTTTCTTTGTTGAGACGTCGGCAAGCATCATAGTTTTCGCGGGTTTGCCACTTGGGATAGTAGACTTCTTTCACCACGGTGTTAGGTGTAGAGGAATTTACTAGGGAGCGGCTGCGCAAAAAGTCGCAGAGCGCCTCGGTGTTGGAGTTGATGGTGTGGACGCGTGGAATAAAGTCTCGAGAATTTCGCTCCATAAAGACTGAGTCTTCGCCCCAGTAAACGTCTTCATACTGGACTTTCATCTGGTCCTGGAGGGCCTTGTAATGTTTCCCTTGAGGGTTCAATACCAAGCTAAATGCGAGCCGATCAATCAAAATCTCAACAGAGTGGATAACAAAACATACCTTCCGCCCATGACATTCACCTCTCCGCTGAATACCTTGGACAAACTGCTCACAACAATATCGGCATAGGGCAAGACCTCGACGTTGACAAAGCTCCCGACAGTTTCGTCGACCACGATCAAAAAGTCATACTTGTCCGCGAGCGCTCGAAGTCGCTGGAGATTGGCGCAGCGCAATAATGGGTTGGAGGGGAATTCAGTGTACAAGGCCAGGATGGGTTCTTGCTCCAAGATCGACGCGAGCTCGTCGATGTCGGAATCGACGCCGCGACCGAAAAAGTGGCAGCCTGGCCCCCACTTTTGAAGGATCTTGAGCGTATCGGTATACGGAAACCTTTACCCGCCAAACTTAAATACAAAGATAGACCAAGAAATAGGGAAAGCCCGACTCACCCGAAGCATATACTCTTGTGCTGCGGCCGTGCAGCGAGTGCCAGCTGGTGAGAAGTCCAAATCGCGGCCATGCCCGTAGGAAACAGATATACGTCATTCTCGGTGACGTCTACGCCTCGTTTGCTTGCTCCAAGCTCGGGTGTCTCGGCAGACAGTGGTCTGGAAGGTGAATCATTGACGAGTACGCCAGCAATCCGTCGCCGTAGTGCCATTTTTGCTAGTGCAGCTGATCCACGAGGAAGGTTTCGTCCGTACCGTTCTTCGACATATGTGTCGTGTTCCGAGCTCACATTTTCGATTAAGGCAACTGGGGGAGTCTTGGGAATAGGCGTTTGCGCAATCCGGGATTTAGAGCCATAGTGTTTATTACGAGGTGAGAAAGGTGGGGTGCTGGGCGACAGGGGCAAAGCAGATGGAGCTGGAGCGGCATTGTTTTTGCGTGCGAGGAGCGCAAGAGCGGCCGAAGCGACACGACTCGAAATGCCCAGGCCTGTGTGTTGCCAAAACTGTTTGGCTAGCGAGAATTCTTTCGCTGGGAACAAGACGATGTGAAGCTCGACGCAGTCCAAGTCGGTCGTGTTCTCTGGTTTGGACTCATTTTCGGATGGGCAAATGAAATACTGGGCCAGGCGAACGGGGACAGGGGATGCCGGATCGGGCGACCGGCCAATCATGAATTGCCGGCAGGCAGTCGCGATGTAGGCTGCGGGAAAA
This sequence comes from Ceratobasidium sp. AG-Ba, assembly GCA_016906575.1. Lineage (NCBI taxonomy): Eukaryota > Fungi > Basidiomycota > Agaricomycetes > Cantharellales > Ceratobasidiaceae > Ceratobasidium > Ceratobasidium sp. AG-Ba. The sequence goes on along the minus strand of CP059613.1, from coordinate 2,103,775 downwards.
AGCATGCATCTCTCATCGGGTTGGCCAAACTTTTTCTCACATATCTGGGCTAGCTGTACCAAAGGTTGGTGACTTATATATGCTACTCAAGACTATGATGGTACTCACTGCCTGGATGTCCAAGTGAATGAAGAAACGAGGGTACCCATTAGACATGGCGTCGACTACTCGTTTTTCCCCTTCCTCGTAACCGATATTATCCTCCCATGTTGGAAGCGAGACTGAGATAGCATGAGGAAGGTTGGGGATAGCGCCGCCCAGAGGGTTGATTTTTGTTGGCATCACGAGTGTCAACGTTAGTGGGTCTAGGGTTTAGAGACAATTATCGAGGTTATTCTAGGGGTTTTTTAAGACACGGCGTCGTGGTAGAGTGCGAGTACGTATTTTTATTTCCGAGTTGACTCATCATGGTTGTATATGATCGGAGCTCGGTGGAGTAGAGCCGAAACAGCACGCAAGAGTTGTGCGAAATTCAAATATAAATGCGAGCACGGTTTTGTCGTCACGCGTCGACACCCAGTTTGCCAGTCCGTCTCGCGACGTTTTCGGAGCTACGCGAGGGTTGAACATGGGTGATCAGAGCAGGAACCATGGCGTACAGCGAGGCTGTGAAGCGACTGTATGCGGTCGCGGCCTGAAATCCCATGTAGAAAATAGACCGAATGGCGTAACTGCTCGAAAGAACCAGGAGCAAGTTTCCTTTTAAGACCAGCATTTCACAACATTACTCCCAGACGGCTGATCGATTAAATGCGCGCTGAGTGAGTCGTGCGATTATGTAAAGGGCTAGCCGGAAGCAGATCTGTAATAGAGCCTGAGCGAGCGCTCTGCCCTTCCTCACGACCACCACACTGCCATCGGCGTTGCCAGAACACACCAGCAGTCAGTGCCACCTATATAACCCCAGCCCACATAGCTGACACTTGCTCCCAACTTGCCCGCCTCCACCTCCGGCATCGCCCGCGTCTTTTCCACTTCGCCCTCTACCACCAACCACCACAGCCCACTTTTTCTCCTCACGCGACCATCTCTAGCAATGGCCCTCAAGCGCATTAACAAGGTCGGTCCACCTATCTCCAACGTGCCACCGATACTGACGAGCCACATGACTCGCACAGGAGTTGCTCGATCTCGGACGCGACCCCCCCTCCTCCTGCAGCGCTGGCCCGACTGGCGACAATATGTTCCAATGGCAAGCAACGATCATGGGTCCTGTCAGTATTCTTCGCCACCAATCACATCCTGGTTCTCATCTCGCGCTCTCTAGGGTGATTCTCCCTATTCCGGAGGCGTCTTTTTCCTGAACATTACTTTCCCGACCGACTATCCCTTCAAGCCGCCGAAAGTTAGCTTCACGACAAAGATTTATCATCCCAACATCAACTCGAACGGCAGCATCTGCCTCGATATCCTGAGGGACCAATGGTCGCCAGCCCTGACAATATCAAAGGGTATGCTATTTGATGGAGCCACCAGACGCTCACTAACTCTGGCTATGCAGTGCTGCTGTCCATTTGTTCGATGTTGACAGACCCGAACCCAGACGATCCTCTGGTGCCTGATATCGCTCATGTACGTCTATATCTGGCTGTTCCATACTAGGCGATACTGACCCATGACGTAGCTGTACAAGACGAACCGGTCGCAATACGAAACGACCGCGCGGGAGTGGACGCGCAAGTAAGTATTCAAACCTTTTATGATATGCAGGTAACTTATTCCGGACCTCAGATACGCTATGTAAATGCGTTATTGCTTGACCTGCTGGGCATTCTGGTCTCTTGTACAATCCAACTAGTTATCATGATTTTGCAATGACATCGTTCCCTTGAATATTCTATGATGAAACTTATTGAGCATCGAGTGAGCCGTCGAGCCGCGTTGTCTGTGCTTTGTTGCAAGGTCGCGAAGCGGAATAATTCCCAATCCAGCCGAATCCGGGCGCGACTTGGACCTTTGTGCAAACAAAACAATGCATGTGATGCCATCTTGGTCAACTGTATGCGAACGTTGGGCACCCGAGGCTTTGTTAGGAACAACGCTTGGACCTTCCCACCGTCCATCTTATAAGAGCCCGCCGACGGGCGGTTGTTGCCCGGTTACCAAACTTCCAATTCGGCTACACCGACATGCGTGCCACCCCTGCGCCGCTGATACGCACAGACACGAGGCTGGACCTTGCGCTCGGTTTGAAACACGATGCCGACCCCTCGCCTGTAACACCTCGTGCGCACTGGCCGGCTCCCTTGAAATCCATCGAAAACGCCGATCCTAAGCGAGCACTAAAACGAACCGAATCGCTTGGAAAACCGAGACCACTCGGTCCAACAGTCTCGATAGGCGACCTAAATCAGTATCAGCTGGCCAAGGACAATACCTTGAAAGTCGTAAGCCTGTTCGATCGACCCCACGAGGATGATGACAACGTGCGCCTGGACTTTGGTAAGTGGCACGTTGATGAAAATGAGGCAGGTGAGGGCCTTGCCCTGCGGTGCTCCACTTTGAGTCGTAGCGCAAACCGCCTCCTTTTCTTCTCGGTTCAACTGTTTTTACCTCGTTTTATTCTGACGATATACGATGGTTGTCTGGGCTGTAGACACTCTTGGCATGGCGAGGCCGCAGCCTGATGGCTATGTCGGCTCATATTTGGAAGAGGCGAGGCTGGTTAAACCCGAGTCTGTGTTCGAGATCGTTCCGAACATCGAGATGGTTATCGAGGGAGGTCGACATATCGAGGTGTGGGATGCAAAGCCCGAGTAGGTTGTTAGATCCAGCACGTGCCACACTAGTGCTGACGACCTCACGTCCCCCCTTTTTTGATGTGGGAATTTGTTTAGTGTGTGCGCTCGTATCAACGGATGTGTTGGCCTGAGCCGCAAGACGATGCGTACGCTGGTCGACGGTCGGGCCGTCGAGATTGCGCTCCGTGGCATTGCGATCACCGCCTCCACTGTGGAGAACCCCAGACGATGTGAGAACAATCACTTTGACGCAACAAACCCGCAGTGGCACGTCGGTGGACTTTCGGGCGGGCAACAGGTGGAAGGGCGTGCCGTCTGGTTCGGTAACGGGGTACCGGGGACGAATAGAGCACGCGATGATTTTAATGTCCCGTTTCACATTGATATCCCGCTCGGTTTGCTCCAAGCTCGTCGGGATCGCGTTATTGCTATTGGAGCCAGTGCGATTTTCGGGTCGACTCATCGACAAGAGGTTGTCAGACGGATCGAGACCGAGGTGCTGAAGGTCACGATCTCCAACCTCTGCTCGTACGACGTGATGATCCCCATGTGGAGATGACGGACTTGTTTTACGGACGGACGGAGCATTTCGTGAATAATGTATGTTGTATTATTAGATATGTATTGTTTTCTTTCTACTACTGCCACTATGGTCAATATGCATGTTTGTACCATGGACACCGGTGGCTTACATAGGATCATTGCTGCTGGTAAATCTCCGGAGACTTGTGCATAAGCTCGACCAGTTGGTCGATTACTTCCAGGTCCAAAGAGTCTCCTTGCTGAAAGACTTGAGAAGCAATGATGCGATGCGCGTCTTGGACTTTGCCAAGAATTTCAACATAAGTGTCGCGTACGGTGAGACCCTGTAGAGACGGTTGGAGTGCAAGTACGGGATATTGACGAGTCATGTACGTACTCCGGCGAGTTTCACTTCGACCTGGCCGCCGTCGGACGCTTGCACGATGATATTCTCGCCCTGCGTCTGTTGTTTGCGCATGTCAAAAAGGAAAATCGGCCGCAAGAGCAGGAAATACAGACCTTGATCACCTTGCATGTGAGGCGGACATGGCGGCCGATGTACTGCGACATGCGCGCCGAGTTGATGCGGGGATTGCCACTCTCCATGGGGGACGTAAAGAGAGACCGACGGATTGATCATCAACCTATTAGGACGACGCGGGACCAAATAACGTGCAGAGTGGCGTGTTTGTGCTTGCGTGTTTTTGGTGTCGCCTGCTCCTTGCTTGTCCACGACTACGGCGGTCTTTTACCCCCCGCATATTTCTGCTAGCAAGCTCTCATAGTCTCGTATTGTATATCCAGCGACGCTTTGTGCTTTATTTCTGTTTTCTCGCTTCGGATTTGGCTGGGGTTTGACAAACTAGTGCCGGTCTGTTGTTTCCCTGGTCGCTCAATCGACAAAAATGCCAGAGTATCCGCCTCTACCTATTTTTAATGCACCCCCACCTGGATATGCACACTCCTCTGACATGTCGAGACGCCGGTACATAGAGCCCATTGATACCGCCCCGAAATCAGCTCGTCACCCTGGCGTTTACCAGGTTTGGACCTGTTGCTCCTGGTCAAAACCGAACAATGCCAACTGACTGTGTTTTGTGTTTTATGTTTTATGTTTTATGTTTCGAAACTGTGCAGCGTCCACCGCCTGGAGACTTCCGGCGCAACGACTCACCACCGCATCAGCCCCACCGCTGGCCCCCAGCCGGCCCCCCTGATGAGCCGGTGCACCCGCCGCGCGCCGACTACCGTAGGGAGCCATGGGACTACCGGTATCGCGAACCCGGCGCAGGGCCGCCGCCGCCCGAGTTCGGGTCGGGGCGTCCGCCGTCTCCTTTTCATGAGTGGTCGAGACCCCCGCCACCCCAAGGTTGGTCGCCCCGCCGCGGTTCCGACGGCGACTGGGGCCCTCGACGGGATTGGGATGAACGCGAACCCGGCCCTGCATACGGCTCGTCTCGTGCATGGGATCGCCCACCTTCGCCGCCGCCCCGCGATTGGCAGATTGACCCGTGAGTGTGCTTCGCTTTGTTGGCGTCTGTTTTCTTGGCGCCGGTCGCGGCAACTGTTTGTCCTTTTACAACACTCTGACATGTGCTGCTTCCATGTCAGGTATTCTCGTCGACCGTTACCGCCGTTGCCACCAGATCAGCCACGCGGTACTCCGCCTCTGATACACGAGCCTGCTTGGGGTCGCGAGCCGCTCTCGCACTTTGACCAGTTCGATCGGCGTGAAGAATGGGTACGCCCCGATGGCTGGACTGAAGGAGACGACATGGATCCACATATATACCCTGGCTCTGCTCACCCCGTGCCCTACGGCTCCTCTGGAAGACCGCGCGGCCGTTCGTTTATGCAGGACCGACGACCACCTCCCCCGTCGGGATCGGGTTACTCACCAGTCCAGCCATCCCCCCGAGGTCCTGGTCCTGTGCCATTGGACCCTCCCAGTCGTAGGCACTCTACACACGATCGGCGCTACAGTGGCCCAGGCTACTCTGGTGACAACAGGGCTTTTGTTCCCAACAACACTCCTCGACGCCAGTTCCAACCGGGGCGCCCATTCAATGATCCAAATCGTGCTAAACTCGTTCCGCGCGACCAACTATTGGTGGCTAACACCTCGATCAAAGTGGAAGATCCCGACGGACATACGCTCATCACCCCTGGCCCTGCATCTGCGGGCTCGACCTCTCCCGGAAAGTCTACTGGCAAGCGATCTCGGACTGATTCTGTTGCTGCTGACGCCGAACCTGCCTCTCGTCGCCCCTCTCCATTTACTAACTCGGTTCCGGCAACCGCCGAATCTGTTGTCACCACTGAGCCTATCTTGGGGACTCCATCCGCCTCTTCTGCAGCCAAAGAACAGCCTAGTTCGTCTGGAGCTGAGTCCGGCACTAATGTTAAACATCAGAGTGATAGCAAACCGGCTGTTGAGGTCGAACGCGCTGAATTAGAGCCTGGGGAGCATGCATATACGGACACGGATGAGCCTACTGATGGTGATATGCGCGATATTCCTGAGCCCGACAGTCGAAAAGACTCTGCCGAAGAAAAGCCTCAATCTGATCTTCTCGAGTCGGTTGTGGTTGTAAAAGAGTCCACTGAAGGCGAAACTGCGATGGACTCGGACCCTTCCGCTACTTTGCCAGAGCCTTCTCTTGATGTTCCGGTGGCAGATTCTACCATGAATGATGTCTCTGATGAGCATGCACCCGAGGCTCCTGCTAACGAGTCCCTTGACGAGGAAGACACGAACGGGTCGCCACTGCCGCTTTTGCATTTCGACTATCTTGGTTTTTCGGATGATGAAGATGAACAACTACCTGCGACGTCCGTTCGCGAGGCTATCCCCCTCCGTTCTCTTGATCTGAACAGAATGGCCACAAGTGTTGAAACCGCTCTGGAGAACAACCTCAAGCTCGCGTCTCACCGCCAACCGATCCGAACGTTTAGCGAAGACATCCCTACTCTTGAGATATTTTCTTTGCCCGACGAGAACACCCGGGCCGAGTTTAGGAACCTGCTGCGTGGGGAGTTTTCTGAGCGCGAAGAGTACGTCGAAAACAAGCTAGGAAATTTGGAGGAAGAATACCTTACTCTGAACGAAGCCTGGTTTGATTACTGTCAAAAGCTGGACGAGGCCGCTGAAAAACGACGGGTGCGCGAGGCGGCTGCCATCGCTGCTGCGGCTCAGAATGTTGTCTCGGAACCTGTCGCAGCTCAGACTCGGTCGACACGACGCAACCCGGTTGTGAACGCTGGTGTCATGGCTGATGCGGTACACTCCGACTTTGAGATGGAGAAGGTGATGAACAACATGCGCGATGCGGCGGCAGTCGACCCGGATTTGCTTGCTCGACCCAACTTGGCGCGTATACCAGATATGGTGACCGTTACGGAACCCGAGATGCTGAGGTTTACGTTTGACGATGAAAACGGCCAAGTCGACGATCCGACCGAGTTTTACGATTTCAAGGGGCGAGCAGTCGAGCACTGGACGACCGAGGAGCGAGACATATTTATTGAGCAACACCGAATCTTCAACAAACGATTCGACAAGATCGCGGAGCACCTGCCACACAAGACGACTTCGCAGTGCGTACAATATTATTATTTAATGAAGAAGGTCCCTGCGTTCCGTGCTCAAGTCAAGCGTGGCCAACGTCGACGACTCGGACGAGGCGGGCACCAAGGCAAAGCGAGCGCACTCATGGCCGACATCGAAAACACCGAGGACGGCGCCACGGCATCTCCACGCGAAGACGAGTTTATCGCCACCCGACGCTCACGCAGGCAGGCAGCCATCGCCAACGCCAACGCTCCCGCCCAGTCGTCTACACCACCTCCGTCGACCACGGCCGACGCTCCGAAATCCCGCCGAACGCGCGTGGTCGAACTCGCACGGGCTGATTCGTTTGACATGGACCGCGCCGGGACGGCCACGCCCGCGTCGCTTGCGTCCGATTCTGACGCTGGTGGGGACGTTCCCCATCCGTCTGATCTTGACTTAATGCTGTCCACGCAGCCGCTGCGTAAAGGGGGGCCCGGGCGCGGTCGGCGCTGGGCGTACAAGGGCGAGACGCCAAACGGGAGTGGAGGGTCGGTACGGTTGGATGGGACAGAGCCGTCGAAGAAGCGTCCGGCGACGACGAGCTATTGGACGGTGGCGGAGCGAACGGCGTTGAAGCAGAATTTATTGAGGCATGGGCGAGATTGGAATCGGATCGCGGCGGTGATTCAGACCAAGACGGCGATTCAGGCGAAGAACTATTATTTTAACAACCAGAAGGAGATGAGTGTGTTTGTGCGGGCGTGGGAGAGGGAGCATAGCAAGGAAGGCAAGGCGAGTTGATGGACATATGTACACCGAGTAGTTGTACTAATAGATGTTGTTTCATTAGGGTGAGGCTGATTCGTCTGCAAATCTCGGAGAGGGTACACCAAGTGCGAGTGCATCACCCGCCCCAACTACCAAGAAAGAAGAGCCAAAAAAGAGTACTGGGCCGGTGACCATTCAACCAGCCCCTGGCCAATCCCCCACTTCAATCAATGCGACGCAGAAAGCATCTAGTGGCCGAGGCAACTCGCATTATCCCAATGTCATCCCTCAGCCTCCTCTTCCGCAACAGCAAACGACGTGGGCGAAGAGCAATGCGCAGCAAAAGCCAAAGCCACATATTGGTGTTCCGGCCCCGATTGTTCCTACACCTCCACTACCGCTGCCTGGCCCTACGTTTCGGGCCTGGCCTGTGAGCTCGGTACCCTCACATCCACCGCACATGGCTTACTCGTATGGATCATTCTCTGGAGGACCGGGGATGATGAAGCCTGGCCCCGGCCCCGTGCCTGTTGCGAGTCCTGCGCCGCGGCCGAGCGGACCGCCCCCTGGTGTGGCGGGTCCTAGTGGTACGGGAGGCGTTCAGCGAGGTGTGAATCATTATCCGGGTCCAATGCGATACCAGCCTTACCCGGTCGCAGCGTCGAATATGGGCGGAACCAAGGGCAAGGCCGTACCGCCTAGGAATGGGACTCCGGGAAAGCCCAACGGGCCGATACAGCCTCCTGCGCCCGCTAGCCTCAACCGGGTCATCATCCCACCGCGAGGATTGGTAGTGGGCAACAGGTCGGGTGCCGGACAACCTGCTTCATGGAATGGGGAGGACAAGGGGAAACGGTCGGCGTGAAGTGTGGAGGATTCTTTTTGGACTGGTTTACATTATCATTTCTGACTTGACGGGTTTGCACACATTATACGAACGCTCTCGATACACATGCTACACCGCTGTATAATTATGTTTGTGGGATAATACGAAAGCGTAGAGGCTACAAGTACATTGAGATAACGAGAGGTGGAACATCAACGGCGGCCTTCGACAAGGATGATGTGGTATCCAAATGTTGTCTTGACGAGCGGGGAGAGGACAGGTTTGTCGAGCGTGCTTGGGGTCAGCGCAAACGCAGCGTCTTGGAACGGGCCAACCATCGAACCACGAGTCATCCATCCGAGGCTTCCCCCGGCTGTATACGAGGTTAGTCTCGATCGCGTTAGCGCCATGAAACATACCTTTGGCCTTGTCCTCGCTATATTCCTGTCGTGGTACGTAAATGACAGCTCACTCGGATTTCAGATCAGACCCACTTGAGCGACCTTGTCGAACCTCTGTCCTTCTTGAATCTTCTGCAAGGCCTCGAGCGCCTTCGATTGCTTCTCACATAGAATATGCCGCACTTGGACTGCAGTCGCGGCTTTAAGCTTTCCCTGGAGGTTGGAGCATGTGAGTCAAAGCGGGGAGCCGTGCAAGCGACTACATACTTTGGAGTCACCCGAGTCGGCGTCTTTGACGGGTGCTTGCTTCTTCTTGTCTCCTCCACCCCCACCTTTGCCACCTGCTTTCTTTGCGGGCATAGTGTCTAGTGTCCAATAGCAAGACGAGAGTTGAAGGTGGGCGCTTATTCCCGGGCTATTGACGGAGATCAGGGTCCATCCCTGCGAAAATTACATCCGCTGTCACGTTTCTCTCCAGCTCGAACCTCTGCTACTACTCTCTCTACGGGCATGCCGTCGGACAAGATTACTCGCATTGCTATCATCGACTCCAACAAGTGTAGGCCCAAGAGATGCGCCCAAGAGTGCAAAAAGGTGAGCAGATCATCCTTGAGATCATAGCAATGACTAATAATGGCTATAGTCATGCCCAGTCGTGAAAATGGGTTAGTCTTGTGGCTGCTCGTACTAGCGTCAGCTCATTTTGTGTTAGGCAAACTCTGTATCGAGGTCAAGCCAACGGACAAGATCGCGTTTATATCCGAAATTCTGTGCATAGGTTGTGGGATCTGTGTCAAAAAGTAAGTGCCCTTTCCGTTCCAGCCGATATGCCCTAACACATGGCTCAGATGTCCATTCGAAGCTATCACGATCATTAACCTTCCTACTAACCTTGACTCTGAGGTCACACATCGTTATTCTGCCAATTCATTCAAACTCCATCGTCTACCCACCCCTCGCCCTGGCCAGGTTCTTGGCCTTGTGGGGACAAACGGTATCGGAAAAAGCACTGCACTCAAGATCCTGGCAGGAAAGCTCAAGCCAAACCTTGGGAGATATGACGTGAGTCCACTTCTTTTGTTTCTGTGGCTCGACATTAATTTTCGACTAGGATCCTCCAGACTGGGAGGAAATTCTTAAATACTTCCGTGGCTCTGAGCTGCAAAATTACTTTACCAAGGTTCTGGAGGATAACATCAAAGCTCTCATCAAACCTCAATATGTCGATCAAATCCCGCGGATGATCAAGGGCAAGCTCACGGTCTCACAGATGCTCGACTCGAAGCTCGAGCGTGACAACAAGGAGGAAATATGTAGGGTTCTGGAGCTTGAAAAGGTCCTCGAGCGTGAGGTATCTCAACTGAGTGGTGGAGAGCTTCAGCGTTTTGCGATTGCAATGTCTTGCATTCAAAAGGCTGACGTGTGAGTACCAAACAATTCGGCAAAGTGGATGTATGCGAACTAGTTGCACTTTTCCAGGTATATGTTTGATGAGCCATCCAGTTATCTCGATATTCGCCAACGTCTTCAAGCAGCACAGACAATTCGAGACCTGCTCACAAACAACAACTATGTCATCGCTGTCGAACACGATCTCTCAGTACTTGACTATCTCTCAGACTTTGTCTGCTGTCTCTATGGAAAGCCTTCGATCTACGGTGTCGTTACTATGCCTTACTCGGTACGCGAGGGTATCAACATCTTCCTGGACGGCTTCATTCCTACCGAGAATCTGCGCTTCCGCGAAGAAAGTCTCTCCTTCAAGATGGTCGAAAATGCGGAGGAAATCCTTCTTGACAAGACTCGCCATTACTCGTATCCATCCATGACCAAGACCCTCGGCTCGTTTAAACTGACTGTCGAGTCTGGGGACTTCACAAACAGCGAAATCATTGTCATGCTTGGTGAAAATGGAACAGGCAAGACCACGTTTGTGCGTCTCTTGGCGGGAGAAGAACCCGATCAAAAGGCGGAAACGCTCTCGCTCAACGTCTCGCTCAAGCCGCAAAAGATCGCACCCAAGTTCCCAGGCACGGTTCGGATGTTGTTGCTCAAGCAGATCAAGGCCGCGTTTATGCATCCGCAGTTCAACACAGATGTAATCAAGCCGATGCAGATTGAGAACATCATGGATCAGGAGGTGCAAACCCTTTCAGGAGGAGAGCTGCAACGCGTGGCTATCGTGCTTGCGCTTGGTAAGTTGGGATCCTCGCTCATCTGGTCACAGGAGTTGATCAGAGCCTGATATGCGTGCAGGCAAGCCGGCGGACGTGTATCTTTTAGACGAACCATCTTCGTTCTTGGACTCTGAGCAGCGTATCGTCGCGAGCAAAGTAATCAAGAGGTAAGTGATCATGTTGCTCGATTTGATCCCGGGCTTGGTTGACATCGCTCATAGGTACATCCTACACGCGAAGCGCACTGCTTTCGTCATTGAGCATGACTTCATCATGGCCACATACCTTGCAGACCGTGTGATCGTGTTCGGAGGGCAGCCTGCCGTTGCTGCAACAGCCGCACCGTAAGTTATACGATCAACTGCCATTCTCGTCTAGTCTCTTGACAATATATCATTATAGGCCACAGTCACTGTTGACCGGAATGAACAAATTCTTGGCTTCGCTCGAGATTACGTTTAGGCGAGACCCGACCAACTACCGACCGAGGATCAACAAGTTGAATAGTGTCAAAGACAAGGAGCAGAAGGGTAAGTCTATGCAATTTACGTTTGTCCCAGGTACTGACACGCTATCGGCTCAGTCTCCGGCAATTACTTCTTCCTTGAAGACTCTTGAGGTTCTCCCACTGGTTTTCAAACTGGCGAAATACTGTTCGTAGGCGGGTGGGTGGGTAAACGCGATATCATCAAGTATCGCAAGCGTTAGACATTTTTACGCCATGTATTTCAGCCATTGATTGAATATGGAATGCTGTATATGAAACAACTATCCAGGAAACCCACCTCGAGCCATCTTCTTATCGTGCCCTTGTTTGCGACCATGGTTTCCTTGCTGAGCCTTGTTCTTGTCTTTGTGTGCCCTGTCACGGGTCGAGTCTCCGCCTGTGCTGCTTCCCTCACCTCCCCCTCGACCTCCTCGACCACTACCCCTGCCACGACCACGTCTTCCTCCTCTTCCCCGGCCCCCTAGTATGCATACATTAGCTGGGTAGCGGGTATATGAATGACTAGGCTTACCACGTGGAGCGTCCCATTGAGGAGTTGGAGCCAACGAAGGCTGATTCCCCTTGAACTCGTGTTTCTCCCGAATTTTGGCTTGACGATGAGGCTGTCAAAAAAGACGTTATAAATAGTGGTCTACGCGCGGGATAAACAAAAACAATACATCTCTATCAAGCATAGACTTCCATCCCTCGATCTGCTCGTCTGACCACCCGGTTTGAGTTTTCAGTCCTGTACGAGCGGCTGACCGGCGTGTTGTAGCGTCTCGTTCGAACACTGTGTTACAAAGCACGTATAAGCACACACAAAACAGATGAGAAAGATACAGCAGACCTTTAGGATCTTCCAACCACGCGAGTTCTAACGCAGTTTCGGGTCCAACTCCCTCTTCCGTATCACTTCCGCTCTCGCTGCTTCCCTCCCCGTCGTTGACCATGGCACCGTCACCGCCGTATTCGTCGTCCTCGTCAAAGAATGCGATTGCTGTGGGCCGCTTCTCTTCGTCTGACTTCCATTCTTCATCGGGGTCGGACACTTCAGCAGCACGACGTAATATATCTGCCTTTTGTGCGGCGATAAACGCTTTGTCTCGGAGAATGGTATCCGCATTCTCGGCTCTAGAAAAAGAAACATCAGCAAGCAGTTTATCTCTCTAGTGTATGAAGCAAGACTGACCGTTTCTTCCCAATTCTAAGCCTCGAGTAATCCATTTCTTCCTCATCGAACACGTTTCGTCTCTCGGGTAACATATGGGCCTTGGGAGGTACAGCTGGCGCAGCTTGCTGAGGCAGTGGGAGCTGTTCGCCCTCAAGTAGTGCACTAATCAATGCCTCGGCAGAACGATTGAACCGAGGAAGCTGAAGTGCTGCTCGCACAGATAGAGGTTCCTTATCCGGAAGAATGTCAAGGACTTGGGCGACGAGTGCATCGAGGGCTGGATCAGATGCTGGAGCAGGCTAACCAGTAATCAGATAGAGTTGTGAGGAACCAGGTCAAACTTACTGTGGGTATCTCCTTGCCTTTACCCTTGTCAATTCGAGGAGGGGGTACCGAGACCTGGCTAACGGGCTCGGGCAGAAGCGCGAAAACACCAGGATCGATGCTGGATGGAATGGGGGCTAATTGCGCATTCATGAGTTCCAGTCGAGGGTCATCACCCGCTACAGTCTCCTTGAACAGATTCGTTAATCCTGCTACCCGATTCAAATCGTCGTTCAAACTGCTTTCAAAAAATGCGACAGATTTCGCGGATGCGTTGTTTGGAACTTCAAATACTTGGAAAATAACTTCGAAAGCACGATCTGCGCTCTGTGGAGAGCCAACGAGAGATCGAATAATTTCATTATAAGAATCTAGAAGATCGGCTTTCGTTTCTGCCCAGATTGTTTCGTAGGCTGAACGTTCTCCTTGGAGGTGTATCCCACCGAGCGAGTTTGCTAGCTTGGGGAGTAGGGCTTGGTAACATTCGGCCAGTGCTCTGATGAACGTTTGGTCTGAAGCGAACAGACCGATAACCTCTGCACCACAACGAACGAGGCTCAGAAATGCATGTGCCACTTCCCGGAGCTCAATGACATCAGGATGTTTGGGCAAGAGAGCGGCTTTAAAGGCAGCGATTACAGTAGATTCAAATTCAGATGCCTGAGCGGGAATAGAAAGCACGCTCTTGAATATTTCGTGAAGCACTGCTGGTTTTGTATCAGAATATGATACTGCCAAATCCACAAGTAACGCTGTGGGGAGGGTTTGTTGTTGCGAAGCCAGTAAACGGACTAGATACAGAGTATATTTTCGGATTGCACGCTCCGAGCTCGAAAGATCTTCATTCTGCGTGTTGCCTGCGCTTATTTGAGCTAGACGTTGACGAGCAGAGTCACCCAAGTAGCTTGACAAGAACCCGGTCAAAGGCTGCGCCTCCAGTGTTGGTACTTGAATAATAGAAGCAAGTTTTTGAGCAACCTTGGTAGATATAGTATTGAATCTCTCCAAAAGAACAGCCTGTTTCAGCTCGTATGCTGGGAACGGAGGCAGGGTTTCCACGCTCATGGTGGTGGAGGCAGTCAGGTAAACTTGCCATCGTGTGCCAAATACAACCCGCCGATCAATTGGCAATTACGGTGTTATGTCTCAGTCAACCACGTCGCCTTCGAACTCTCACTCTCTACCGGCCTATCCACATGATAAAGGCCGGCTCAGAATCATATTGTCCTATTGGGCTGTTGTACTAGTTTGTCTACCAGTCTGGTGGGGTTTGACGACGGTCCAAAGGCTTCCGCTGCCAGCAGCCCAAGTTAAAGATGCTGGCTCTCGAACAGTGAGTGTCATTGATATCCTTTGCGTTCTCATGCCAATCTTTGCTTGTGAAAATAGCTGCGTATACCAATTGATGTGAAAATAGACGTTCTCGACGACCTATGTGATGCGGCTAGCTTTGCTGCCCAAGTTCAAATGGGCTGGAATGAAGCTCAAAGCGCCCAAAGGGGATCCATCTGGGACGCTCTTGACGTTGTGTTGGGTACATCGGAACCCGAACGAGTTAGTAGCTCTTATTCATAGTATCGGGAAATTATTGAAGCGTTTTTCAGCTGGATCGCTCGGGGGTTGTTTACCGGGTTACAGTGCGCCAGGGGTATGAAGAGGACCCCATAGTTATCTATAACCGCTCGTTTGACATACATAGTCGAAGTGGTTGTGACCGTGAGTATAGAGTTGCCCAACACAACGTGTCTAACTGAGCTTTCCGCAGAGCCACTCGTCGACAAGGTCGTTTCATCACTTCGCGAACTTCTAGCCCCAGCCATTCAACATACTGAGCTCCGAGTGGCACAGTATGCGCCACGCTATCGAGTCGCTTTCTCCTTACTTAACGAGGACGCTTCTGACGGGGGCGCTGTTACTGGCTGGCTGGTTGAACAAGCTATTCGAGGCGAGTCACGCCCCGTTTATTTATCGCGTGGAACTAACGCCTCCAAAAAATAGACCATCTACAACCCATACTGCGCGAGCTTGACGCGCTCCATAATTTTACCGTGGAGAGCCAAGTTCAATTCTACGCCCCCCTTACTTCTGACCCTGTCGCTGCACACGATGGCTACGTCCTGAACCAAGAACAGCTCACGATCTTTGTCAACTCTGCGGAGTGGACGCTTTGTAAGCAAGCCCAAACGTCACGCTGCCGCTCGCTGACTGTTTCTAGCTTCAAGTGTTTCGAATGACCCTGTTCTGCATTTCGTATTATACGTTCCCTCGTCGCAACGGCGACCTTTGTATATACAGGACTCGCACGGTAGGTTATATGCCCAATTTTTATCATAAAATATTAGTACTAACGTAACCGTGTAGGTGTTGTCTCGAAATCCAATTCATTCTTAGTCCCCCAGTGGGGAGGAATTGCCATTTTCAACCCGACAACAGAAGGAACAGCCAATATGGTATTGGACTCTAAAGATCTCGCGCCGGTATTCCATCTCTTCAAAAAGCAACTCGAAGGTCTCCTCGGGATTCCTACCCTCCCCGCGTTGGCCAGTGTCAACACAGAACACACAAGCACATCCCGAAAAACACTCACAGAGTGGCAGCTTGACACCCTTCTCCGGCGCCGTACCCTAGAGAACGTTCAGGGTAGTGTTCAAGCTCTGACTAGCATTGTTGGGCTTGTGGGGCAAATTGAAAATATGCCTGTTGGACAAACTGTCCGAAGTGATGTCTTGAGTGCGCTTGATGAGCTTGCGCAGGTTCGTGTAACGGTTTTTAGCGTCTTCATGTTACTAACTAATTCCCCATTGAAGGTGCATAATACGTCACAACCCATCCAAACTCTGTTTCACTCTGCACGCTCGTTGCTGCTTGCTAGCAAAGCCTTTTTTAATCCCGATATGGTCGGCCTACTCTATTTCCCTGCAGAACACAAGTATGCCGTATACACGCCACTGTTCGCGCCTATCGCTGTGCCACTTATCGTTTCAGTGATTCGAGAACTCAAGGCCAGGCGCAATGCAGCCGCCATGACACATGGAAGAAAGTCAAAGGCTGAATGATAGCATCAAGATAGTGTATTTTGGAGCGATTTACAGGGAGATAAATTTTTTACTGGAGAGCGTGTGATTAGCTTTGGTTTTGAGGGTGTTGCAACATGGTCGATATCTCATTTCATGTGTCGGTCGAGACCGTCTTAATCTGATGAAAGGCTGCATCTAATCGGGGGATTTGAGGGTCGCACACAAAGATGGCTGATGTGCGTGCAAGCAAGCCAGCATCGATAAGGAGCGGTTTACCTAGCACCACTCGTCATGTCCTTAGCGGAGCTGATGAATTGACTTTTCCGAGCAACGGTCTAGAGCGTAGAGCGGTTAGCACGATGCTATATTTTGCCTTTCCGTGAAGGGCACGTGGGGATCTGATATCATGTGCAACGCAAGGTGGCCCCTCACGCTAACATGCTGGTGTACTACGCCAGCGGCATTGGCATCAACTGATTGAATACCGGCAAAAATCTAAATATATAAACATAAGCGACAGCCAAATCCTCCCTCAGATTATCGCCCTTCTACCTCCACCCTCTCTTCCATATCATGTCAGCTGCTATCGCCCGTTCCGCTTCCGGGAGGTCAGAAACTCGTCGACGGCAAGCCTCAGTAAGCTCCGTGCACTCTGCTTCAAAACATCTCAGCCCGCCCCCCATGCGTCCCGGTTCTGCGCTGGAATTGGGTGAGCTGGACTCAACTTGGTCCACTGTAGATATTTCGCGTAAACGACAGTCATTTATACTTGTTGTAATGTAGCACTGACAGCAACTTTGCCTTGCCGACAGATCTGATTGAGCCAATCGTCGAGGTCGATGCCAGCATCTCAGTAGAGCGAGCATGCGAGGTCCGTAGTTGCACCATCCGGTCCCCCATATCACGCTCATGCATCAACTTCTAGGTGCTTTTGGAGAAAGAAGCATGGTGTCTTGCCATTATAACTAAATCCGCTGGCGCTCAGCCTGTGTGCACAGGACTGTTTGACGTGAGAAGTTTGAGTTGTTGAATCGTACTATTTGACCGAGTTCTTGCAGTTTGGTGATGCCAATGCATACATGCATCTAGCGGTTACTGCAAATAACCTTACTGCAGAAGACTTACAAAATGATCGAATCGCGCAGATCGTATCCAGTGCTCGGCTTCGAAAGGAAGTTCCCGTCGAGCTAGCCTGCAGTAAGTGTCTTGTGTGCTATCATTCCGTGTCATTCAGTATCGTTGACCTCCTTGATCATAGATCTTTCAGAAAAGAACCCTCTTGTCATGCTCCGAAAGGATGCGTCGTTGACGACCCTGCTTGAGATATTCTCTCGAGGAACACATCGTGTGCTTGTTGAGGGTCAAGAACAACAAATCAAAGGCATAATAACTGATGGATCGCTTGTAAAATTCTTCGCAAGCAACGTAAGTGTCAAGACTCTTCCGGACGTTAATTGGTTTGACTTGCTTGCTATAGCATGAGACGATAACTGCCTCACCTATAATCGGACAGCTACTTGCTAGTTCTTTGATCGATCTTGGTGTGATCACGCCTCCGCCTATCGTTTCGGCATCACCCGATTCAACCGTGCTCGATGCCATGACTTTGATGTCGCAGGAGGGCGTAAGCTCTATTGCGGTATTCGATCCTGATGTAGGAGTGTTGATGTCTGCGGTGACTGTAACAGATATTGGTCAGTTGGTAATCCCTAGCCAGTCAAAGAGTGTATTAGCCATGAAAATCGCGGCATTCGTTTCCGAAATTAAAGTACGTCCTCAAGCTATTTTATGATCCATATCGCCTGATCGTTGACACGAACTATGGCGATAATAGTACCCTCACGGCATGGTTGATGGCGAAGACAGATACCCAGGTACGTTGGCTTTACGCTCCCGTTCCGTGCTAGTTGAGTTACACTAAAATTTGATCTTTAGTCTATAGCGTTTTACCCACCAGCACTCTCAGGTACACGATCGAAAAGTTGATCGCAAGTAAGTCAGAAATTTGTTGAAAAGCCATAGGATACAACTAATCCGTCATTCAGCGAACGTACATCGCGTATTTGTTGCTGACGAACCTGAGCCGAACTCGCCTCATGCGTTTGGACAAGGAAACCTAAGAGGCGTGGTATCGCTTGTGGATGGTACGTTCTTTCATTCAACACAATCTGATTCTGTATACCATGACATCCTAATCTCTAGTTCTGGCCGTATTTGCTCGCCGACTTGGCATCGACGCAAATCCTGGGTTAATGCGAGATCGGCGTCGGCGCGGGAGTTCAGCATCCGTATCATCCACTTCGACCAAATCTCATCCTAACTCAAGTTCGCTACGCCGCAACAGTAGCATTGGTAACCCAGCAGCACTAGGATCCCCTAGGCCGTTCGCTTAAACAGTTCTTACGCGCTCAAAAACATCTCCAACCACCAAAAGCTTGCAGGGGTATACATCCTGCTTTCTTCTACGTTTTGTACTCAGGGTTCCGTTTTTTGACCTCTAAATAGGTTGTAAAAATAGACCATATGTTTCTTCAGATTGTGGTGTAACGATAAACCTAAGTGAGTGCGCATATATAGGGGTCAATTGAGACTTCGGTGCCTTTCGGCTGGCTCTCGACGAGCTCTGCGTGGTTCATTTCTCAAGGGAGTCGTATACTAACTTTAAGGACTGCAAGGCTATTCCGGACATACCACTCATAATTCGCGAATAGAAGAGACGTCCAAAAGGTGAGGCTCGGAAGGTTCTTTTACGTAACCGGAACGAACCAATGGCGTATGCACATGGACGCACCTTATCGCACTACACGTTGAAAACGCGTAGAATGGTAGGCCAAGCCAGAAACCCTATCGATTAAGCTACCATCTGATTGAATCTCTCGAGCGCGGGCAGTGGCCGATGCCCACGGTGAAAAGAATTTGCTTCGTACCATATTATTCGGCCCCTTGGATCGTCCCTTTTGGATTCTGCCCTGAATTCTTGCGACACATAAAGCAGGGCCTCTGGCTTGTTGCTCGCATATGCTAAAGGTATGCCCCCCAGTCCTACCGAACCGCTAGCTGTTCTTCTCGCCACTGCATGCTTTTCTGTGCTGCTTTGGAAGTACCGGCAAGAAAGCAAAGCCCCGCTTCCACCTGGCCCCCCTCGCTGGCCTATGATTGGGAGTCTATTTTCCATGCCGGAGAATGACAAGGCCCACGAAACCTTTACATCATGGGGAAAACAATATGGTATATCTCCATTAAAGCCAGTGGCTATAACGGCCATTTCGCTAACAGCAGAAATACTCAATAGGTGATCTGACATACGTCCGAGTATTCTCCCAAGACATGATCATTCTTAACTCCAGCGAACCAATAATAGAACTATTGGAGCATCGTTCTAGCGCATATAGTCATCGACCACGACTAGTTATGGCCAATGAGCTGTGGGTTACTACCATTTCTTATTAGGATACAATAAATGGTTCTATCACAGTGTTGGGTGGGGGGGCGCCGTATCAGGCATGAACTATGGGGACACTTTCAAGCGCACCAGGAAGTTACTGTACGAAGGAATGAATCCTAAAGCTGTAGAGGTACGTGCAACGGGATCGTTGGGGGGATGAGTTCAGTGAATTATTTGATGTTTTGTTATCCTTTTTTTTAGTCTTTTAGGCCACTTCAAAAAAAAGAAACTATCAAGTTTGTTCAACGGCTTCTCGGTTCCCCAAAGAATGTCATCGGACACATTCGCCAGTAACATTATTCTTGATCATTTTTAAGGTTGAGATCTAATGCTGTAGTGCAGAACAGCAGGCGCAAGCGTGATCAAGCTCACGTTCGGCTACGACATTAAGGATCAGGACGATTATTTCTTAAATCTTGCTCAGAAGGCCGTCGATATGTTTTCGATTGCGACGACACCAGGCATGTTCTTGGTTGATGTATTTCCATGGTGTAAGTATATGCTGTACCAGTCTTATGAAGCCGTATTGGGCACTCACCAGGTACCTCAGTGAAATATTTGCCGTGGGCACCGTTCAAAACGAAGGCTCAGGAGTGGCGTCAACTGCTCGTCGACTTCCGTGAACAGCCCCTGGAGTATACACGGAGCAAGATCGTACGCAAACACTTGATCTACGGACTGCCAGTCCTATTTTATATAACAAGTTGTGCAGGCTGAAGGAAACTTAGAGCCATGCCTTGCATCTCGATGGTTGGAGCGTTTAGATAGCAAGCAGACTGAAGCTGAACAACAAAGTTACGAAGCAATGATCAAGGTATTGAAGCTGGCTATAACATATGCACCATGCTCAGTCTTATCCTTAGTGGGCGGGTGTAGCACTATACGGAGGCGGCGCAGATACTGTATGTCATTCGCTTCAAGGTGAAGATCATGACTAACGGGGTTTTAGACCGTCTCTGCTATATCTACGTTTTTCATTTCGATGATCCACTACCCAGAAATACAGAAAATAGCACAAGCAGAAATTGACAGGGTCGTTGGGCATGATCGTCTGCCTACCTATGATGACCGCTCGGTACTGCCATACATAGAAGCGTTGTATAAAGAGGTTTTAAGATGGCATCCGGTAGCCCCGCTTGCTATTCCTCACTGCTTAGACTCCGTGAAGGACGATATTTACCGAGGTGAGTCGTAAACGAACACAGGACCTAGGTATATGCTACTTAACGGTTTTAATCGCTAGGAATGCTCATACCAAAAGGTTGTATGGTAGTACCTAATGTTGGAGCTATACTCAGCAACCCAGAGGTCTATCACGATCCCGAAGTATTCCGACCGGAGCGTTTCCTCAGTCATGACGGCCAGCTCCCCGAACCTGACCCAGAGCGATTTGCTTTTGGTTTTGGCAAAAGGTAAAGTTGTCCCATATCGTACGGTTACCACAGAGCGGCTCACACAACCTTTGAATACACTCCAGAAGGTGCCCAGGCATACATGTAGCACAGTCATCTGTGTGGCTATCGATTGCTATAACTCTCGCAACATGCAATGTCATACCAGCTGTTGGCCCAGATGGAAAACCAATGTTACCCAGTCTTCAGTATTCTCAGACAATCATAAGGTATTTTTTCTTGGAAATCTTAGAAGAAGCTAAACAATTTTGATGTTGTTTAGTCATCCAGCTCCATTCGAGTGTAACGTTCAACCGAGATCTCCCAAGGCCCAACGCTTGATCGAAAACGATGGACAGTAGTAGTGCGAATTTTGATTTGTACAGCATTTTCCATGACGGTTTTTTGCTCTTTGGATTGTAAAATGTAAAACACACTAGTTACGTATTGAAATTGTTATTGGCTAGCAGGTGCGACCCAGTGCACATATACAACGTTTGGCTACGACGCAAATGCTAATAGCGCCTGCCACAGGCAAACCTGCTCGGGGTTATCCCCTATGCTTGGGAAGCGCTTATTTCAGGCGTCACCCCCGCAAGACAAAATCAAACATCGGATCCAATTACGAGCAGGTTTGCCCGTGATACTTCGGCAAGTTACCCAATACTTGTTGCCAAAAAATTCGAGTCATCTGAGGGAAATTTTATGCACCCCAATATAACACTGCCTGCCGTCACGTATAATCAGAACTTGGGCCGCCCGCAACTCAGTGAATATCATGACTGACATGACCGGGAGCCTACAAATCCTGATGTTTGACCGCCTTGTCAGAAACGAGGGTTTTTTTTTTACGAACCAGGCATCTGCTCCATGACCTGAGATTCATAAAATGTGGACACAGTGAAATGAAGATCACATAGTTACCTTCTTCGAATCACGTAATGCTAGGTCAATTTGTTTTCTCCAATTTGCCTGCCTGGAGATCCACCAAACATATGATACCTAATGTCCAATTATCCCCGATTACGGCAACGTAGCTACATGCTGCCGGTGAACGGTACCCATAGCCCGAGCCCGAAATAGCTTCTGAATTCGATTAGCAACGTCCACCGCCCTCGCTAAATCCGGGCCCGGATTGCGTTGAGCTTTGGTGTGCATAAAAAGTGAGGATTCCTATACGTGAGGACTTCATGAGTTAGTCATGTTTTCAGCCCTCATCAAATCATTGTCTGTTCTTCTCCTTACTGCGTGCTTTTTGGTGCTGTTCCGGAACCGCCGAAAAACTATTCGAACCCCTCTCCCACCTGGGCCCCCTCGCTGGCCTGTAATAGGGAGCTTATTATCTATGCCGGATAACGAAAAATCCCACGAAACTTTTACATCATGGGGAAAGCAGTATGGTATGCCTACAACCCAACAACTCTAATCTGTAATGCTGATGCCCAAGGCACTCTTGAGGTGATGTCACATACGTACGAGTATTGGCCCAAGATATGATCATCCTCAACTCCAGCGAAGCAGCAATCGAGTTGTTAGAGCATCGGTCTAGCGCATACAGCCACCGACCACAACTAGTTATGGCCAATGAGCTGTAGGTTTTCCATCCCAGCATACTTTTTGTTCGTGCTCAAACGATCCTGTCGCAGCGTTGGATGGAAGAACGCGATTCCAAATATGAACTATGGAGACACATTCAAGCGTGCTAGGAAGCTGCTCTACGAAGGATTAAGCCCCAAGGCAGTGAGGGTATGTTCCAATTATCTGGTGGGCGACACATAACAGCGCCTACAACCTCAAACTATGTCAGCCCTTCATACCATTGCAGCAGCAAGAAACCGTAAGGTTTGTTCAGCGGCTTCTCGAATCTCCCGGACATATCGCACAACACATACGCCAGTAATAGCACGTTTCTCAACGCCCGTTGAATCAATACCTGATTCTATATTGCAGGAGTGCCGGTTCGTCCGTAATCAAGCTTACATATGGATACGACATCAAAGGCCAGAATGACTATTTCTTGAATCTGGCAGAGGAGACTATTAATATGTTTTCGATCGTGACGACACCCGGCATGTTCTTAGTCGATGTGCTTCCCTGGCGTAAGTCCATACTAAATGAATGCTTGACTCGTGTGTCCAGTGTCTTTTTAGTGAGGTATTTGCCGTGGGCACCGTTCAAGGTGAAGGCGCAGCGATGGCGCCGACTGCTCTCTGAGTTCCGTGAGAAGCCTATGGAGTATACAAGAAACAAAATGGTGCGCATATACAGACTTATCGCGTCAGTTGAATTCTCGGTTGATGCATCTTACAGGCTACGGGCCGCTTCGAGCCGTGTCTTGCATCTCGATGGCTAGAACGCTTAGATAACAAAGATGATACCGAAAGGCAGGAATATGAATCAATTATCAAGGTAATGATATACATGTCACGGTTTGCCGCTGAATCACACTTAAATATACTTGCTCCTAGTGGGCAGGCGTGGCGTTATACGGGGGTGGTGCCGACACGGCATGTTAGGTATGCTTTTTTGAAGTCAATAACTGACTAAAATTATAGACTGTTTCTGCTATTTCAACTTTCTTTATCTCCATGGTATATCACCCCGAGATTCAGAGCAGAGCTCAAGCGGAGATTGATATGATAATTGGACAAGAGCGGCTGCCCACATACGATGACCGAGAGTCTCTGCCATACCTAGGGGCTCTATACAAAGAGGTATTAAGATGGCATCCAGTTGGCCCGCTTGCAGTTCCCCATTGCCTAGACTCCGAGAAGGATGACGTTTACCGAGGTGAGCCGCAGCTGAATAAAGGGGCCCAGATACATACTACTTACTTGCTCGTATTGGTGATTAGGAATGTTCATTCCCAGGGGGTGTGTCGTGGTACCCAACGTTGGGGCCATGCTCAGTAACTCAGAAGTCTATCACGATCCCGAAGTATTCCGACCAGAACGGTTCCTCGGTCATGATGGCCGACTCCCCGAGCCTGACCCCGAGCGGTTTATTTTTGGATTCGGTAAAAGGTTTGGCCGCTCCATATTTCGTGATCACTACGGCGCTGCTCAAGCGTTGAAATAACGCTTTGTAGAAGATGCCCAGGCATACACGTAGCACAATCGTCTGTGTGGCTGTCTATTGCTATAACCCTCGCAACGTGCAATGTCACGCCAGCTATTGGGCCAGATGGAAAACCGATGTTACCAAACCTTCAGTATTCTCAGACAATTATAAGGTAAAATTCCACCAACGAAGTTTAGATGAACCTAATTGAACGGAATTTGGCTAGTCACCCAGCGCCGTTCGAATGCAACGTTCAGGCGAGATCCCCAATGACTCAGAGTTTGATCGAAAATACGGAGCAGTAGCCTAATTGGAAAGGGGCCATCTTGTCGATTTGAAATTACGATACGATAGAGCATGCATATGTTGAGCTTTCCACCACACAGGTACTTTGGGCCGAGTTAGAAATAGGTTCTGTAAGCCTCCGCTTCAACGGTAGGCCCATGCAGGAGAACCAGATATTCCATTCCGGATCTACATATACGGGAGAGGCACTGATGCTGTAGCACGAGGTCATCATCACCATTCCCTTTCAGTAATGCAGCTCACAACCGGATTCGTCAGAGCTGCACGAGCGAATATGTTTCAGCGAAGATACAAAAAAATGCCAAAGACGAGCAACCTTCCCTCTACGCGGCTAACAACCCCTAGCGTAATGTCCCTCACCCCGCCTGGTCCACCTTGCTGGCTGGTCGTTGGAAGCATAATGTCTCCTTCCGAAGATAAGAGTATGTTCGTCGCCTTTACTAGGTGGGCTGAGAAGTATGGCAGTGATATCTTAGCTGCCATTCTTATTATTGCGAGCTCAAGTGAATGAGATAGGCACTGTCGTCTTTGCATGAACATTGAACCAACGGATTATCATCATCGACTCGTATGAAGCCGCTGTCGACCTCCTCAAGCGTAGATCAGCCATTTACAGCCAGCGTCCACGGATGGTAATGGCCAACGAACTGTAGGACACGTATCCCAGTACTTTAACGCGAATTCACTTGGTTAAATCTCCGACAGAGTCGGATGGAGTTCTGCTCTTGCTGCAACGCCCTATGGAGCGAAGCACAAGCACCTAGGAGAATTGGTTTACGAAGGGACTAGCCCAAAGGGGATGGGTGTGATCTCGTTTCTGATTTTAAAAAAATCGCTGAACTGTGCTCATGTGCTGCTTCAACAGACGCTTAGGCATGCATAAGAACAAGAAGCAATCAAATTTATGTATCCGCCACCTCCTGGACACACTGGATCGTTTGTACAGGCACATCCGCCGGTAAGTGACAACCATGTGATTGATAGGCACGGGTTGCTTATCTCTCATCTTTTTGTAAGACAACCAATGCTACTCTCATCAAACTTGTCTACGGTTACGACGTGAAGGATCGCCACGATTACGTTCTAAATCTGGCTGAAAAAGCAGCCCACATGTTTTCGGTTGTGACAACTCCCGAAGCATTTTTGGTTGATACTTTCCCCTTGTGTAGGTACACCTACACAAGAAAACATATCAGATCCCAATCCCACACGCATATATCTAGTACGTTTTGTGCCATGGGTACCTTTCAAGACGAAGGCAAAAGAGTGGAGTAAACTGATGGTAGAATTTCGAAGTCAGCCAGCGGAGTATACACGACGGAATATGGCACAGCTCTATCACTTGGATTGTATGCCCCAAAGCTGACTACGACGCGCCGATAAGGCGATGGAGAAATGTGAGCCATGTCTTTTGGCACGCTGGCTTGATCGAAAGAAGGAACAAAATACCAAGGAAGACGAGGATCTTATGGAAGTAAGTGATTGTGAAGTCTCCTTCTAGACGCCGAGTTCATTATTTTTTCGAGAGTGGGCAGGAAGAACCACCAATGGCGCAGGAGCGGACATGGTGATATCGGAAAAATGAAATATTATGCTCAGTGTTGGTTGGTATATTTATGACAGATTGTCGGTCATGCTGTCCTTCTTTATCCACATGGTGCACCACCCAGAAGCCCAGGCAGCCGCTCAAGCTGAAATCAATCGCGTCATTGGCGATAGTCGTCTACCAGCATACAGCGACCCAGAATCGCTCCCTTATGTTGAAGCGCCATTCAAAGAAGTGTTGTGCTGGTGCCCTATAGCCTCATTTAGCGTCCCCCACGAATTAGAGACATACCAAGATGGCGTTTACAATGGTGAGTACCAAGACGTATTGGCATATATGCGTTGTGATGGAGCTTGCTACGTCCAAGGAATGTTTATCCCACGTGGGAACCTCGTTATACCCAATATACTTCCCACGACTCGCGATCCGAATACATATCATCCACCCGAGCTCTTCAAACCTGAGCGCTTCTTGGCTATCGATGGAAGCGCTGAACTTGACCCGGGTACATTTGTGTTTGGTTTTGGGGGGAGGCAAGTTGTTTCTCCATCAAAGAGGATACAGTATCTAAGACAAAATTGGCCTTAGGGAATGCTCAGGCATCTACGTCGCACATTCGTGGGCCTGGCTGTCCATAGTGCTGACTCTCGCTGTCTACGATATCACGCCTCACACCAGGCTGGATGGCACACCCGAGCTTCCTAGTCCTAAATATTTCCCGACTACCATCAGGCAGGCGACACAGTCATATGTTTGAGATGAATTGACTCCCAGCGGCTTCGCGGCATGCCTGAACTATTCAAATGTATCATCAAGCCTCGGTCCACAAAAGCAAAGAAACTAATCGAACAATCGTCGTAGTTCGACTTTGAATTTCCTCAACCTCACACATCCCGCTGTGTTATGATATCTAATCAAAATTGAACTGGGAATATTAATCGCGATCCTACGCAAAAGGACAGACAAACTGTACGCAAACGTCCAAAGAAAGGGAGAAAGACAAAGCGAGCCCATTTAGTGCCAAGCAAGAAAAAGCAAAGCGTTCAGCAAGTCCAAATCCGAATACCTAGATTTTTACCACATCAGCATTGCTCCAGCCATCGCACCCATCGTTCCGACCAAGGCCGCAGCCAATCCAGCTCCGTGCATGCCCACGGCGCCGTTACTGCTCGAGCCAGACTTGGTACCCGAAGAGCCCGAGGATGGGACAGAGGTAGGAGCAAATCCGGCGAGGCACTGTGCGGCATTATCATCGAGCTCCTTGGTAGTGCTTGGGGCACCCATGTTGATTGTGGCATTGTTGTTAAAGTTGCAAGCTACAAATGCGCGTTAGTAAAGGTCATAGTCCATGGCAACCTCGAAAACACCTACCAGCAAGCGCACGGTTCTGGCTCTGGTACCAGGTCGTCAAAACGTAGTTCAACTTGGTCACTGGGTCACAGACTAGACAAGTTCCGTGCATGTAATCAGCCGGTATTCTTATGAGGGCCAAGACCAAACTCACAGCTGTACTTTCCGTAGGTACCAGTTGCACCATTCTCAGAAATCTCGTTACAGTTCATCCCATGCTCACCAAGCAGCGAGCACCCGTAATCCAAAAGGGCACCCAAGATCAACGGGCTATTGGCGGCTTGCCTGGAAGCAGTGCAGGAGAATGCAGTGTCCGACAAGCAATCGCACACACTCTGCTGGGGCGTGGGTGGTAGAGTGGTGCTTCCTAGCCACTGGGTGGCAGCTCCGGTGCTAGTCGTTCCATCGCCCTGGGTGGGGCAGCTTGGGAACGAGAGTTGGGTGACGCTCGATTCGGAGGGGGAGTTGCTAGGAGAGGCGGAAGCGTAGGAATTTTGAAGGCGTGTAAAGTCCGCGTTGGTGGTCACAGTCTCGTTGTTAGCACCAGAGAGTGTGACGAGCTCGAAATCGGGAATCTGAGCCACAAAGTACGAGAAAGCAACGCCTCCAGACCAAACCGAGGTCATTGCATCGGAGAAGAATGCAGCAGGCTCGGTGAACAGACGAGGAAGCTCTTTTTGGCAACCAAACTCGGAGAGGTAGGCAGGGACGGGCGTGCTGGGAACAAACGGGTCAAAATTGATAGAAGAAAGATGAAGGAAAAACTCACTTTTGGAACAGCTGTGTAATCTGGTCGTATCCTGAACTTGATATATCGTCGGTTCCGCACCAACGATACGTATTCAAGCCGATGATCTACACATCAACAGTCAGCGGGCATACCATCCGATTATAGCAAGTGCACATACATCCACGCTCGTCTCGGCATCGTTGCAAGTCAAGTATTGGACCACATTATCACGAATCAAGCTCGCGTCAACAGTCGAGTAGCCGACCAGAGCAGAGGAGCCCTTGCTCTTCAGGTACGCCTTGATATCACGCGCAGCGGCTTTGATAAAGGGAGCAGTATGGGTATTGTTCGGCAAGTTGATAACTTCATTCGCAACGTTGTACGAGAGAACCTATGTAAACCAAACATGTGTCAACAATGGATCCATTCTGTCCATGGGAAGCACGACTTGCATTATCGTACTTGGAAAACGCATCAATCGTATCCGTGTACAGCTTTTGCAGGTTAGTTGTCCAAGAGGGTGCCGCGCGGTTGATAGACCCGTTAAGAGGAAGGGACAAGTCGATCCTAAACGGGCGCCTATTCAGTTTGACTGTTGCCAAGAGGATTCAAGTCCGAGAAAGGCAGACGTGATCAAAAGAGAAAAAAAGAAACAAGGCACGAACATGGTGTAGATGCCCGCTTCGCTGAGCTTGGTCATGCATTCGTCGTGGTTGAGCTGGCTGTTGACGCTGTACACCCGGACCGCGTTCACGCCAAGCTGTTTCAGGTACGGCAAGTCACGGTCGCAAGACGCAGGGAGCGCGAGGCTGAAAAGAGCGCATTTAGGCTTGGCGTCGCCTCATATCGAGAAACACTCACGGGTCAACGTATGTGGTTGGCTCGGGGTAGCCCTATGGACAACAGACACGAGATAAGCCGCCACGCTCGAGTGTCGATCACAAGCGCTACTTACTCCGTTGGCCGCATTGGCCTCCGTCTCGGGACCTAGCTCTCCGGCCTCTTGGTAGGCGACGCCCTTGGATGGCTCTCAGCTCGCGGGCCCGAGCGTAATGAGTTACCCCACACACCTTGATGTAAAACCGGTTGCCGCTCTCGTCGTACAAGTATTTGCCTTTGGCATGAATCTTGGGGAGCGCAGAGGCAAGTGGGAGGGCACATGCTGCCAGCGCGAGGAGTCGGCCGAGCATGGTGGTGGTAGTGGTGGAACAGAATGAAGAGGAATGCTCGGCCAGGACATCCGGTCCTAGCTATTTGAATGGAAACATTGCCGCGAGCAACCGAGAACTCCTCGGCGCTTGTCCAAGTCTTGGCATTCCGGCAAGGCACAGCCAACTCGATCCATGCATACAATGTCTTTGCTCCTGTCGATTCCTGCACAAAGTCTCTATGCGTTTAGACCACAACTCAATCGGACCAGGGTCAAACACATGGAAAGGGCGAGGTGCCGGGCTCTTCGAATTAAGCTGCGCGTGCAGCGAGGCGGGACGATATTGTCGAGAAAACAGCCACCGATTGATCCAGCTCGATCCACGCTCACAAGGCGAGACCATACAATTCCTGTCATAGCAAATCACAACGCAACTGGCGTACACACTATCACACGAATATTCGCAAATACTAACTAAAAAGCAAGCAAGCAGCCTTGGCTAGAAGAAAGAAAGAAAAAATAGAAACCAGCTCGTGTCCCAACACAATCAACTTCTCATCTCACGGTTATCCCTGACTCCAAAATCTGCTCAGTCCTGGCGCGGGCCTCGCAGGGCATCGTGGACGCTCTTCCTGAGCTCGTCCTCACCCCTCTCGTCCTCGCCGCCAATCGACATCGACGCGCCGTCTTCGGGGCCGTCTCCGTCGGTAAACTCGAGAATTCGTCGCGCCAGCGCTGCGATTTCACCTTGGCCGCCCTCACCTGCATCATCCGAAGAGGTCCGGGACTGGGAGTGAGACCCCGGGGAGCTTGACGGAGAGCTCGCGGCAGAAGCGGAGAGGTGACGGATGTGGGGGATCAACAAGGGAGAAGAGCGAATGTTGTGGGTGAGTTGCGGGTCTATTGCAAGATATAATTAGCAAGGGCCCATCGGACATAAGAGCATTAGACCTACCCCTTGATTCCAAGAGCTGAACAATGGTCCAAACGGCAATGTGCTGGAAGGTTGCGTCCGGGCTACTCAAGAACCTGAACAGGTACGTGTGCAAACCACCCTCGGGCTTGTCCCAAACATCGTTGAACGCGCTGTAATCATCTAGAGACGAACGCTCCTCTGAAACGATCGGATTAAAACGCGCCAGCTTAAAAGGAACAGAGCCAACTAACCCTTGGACGACAGGTTACCGAGGGCAGCAGCACTATTGCCCTGGACTTCCACACTCGGAGAGTTGGTTAGGGGGATCAACACCTCGCAGATCCCGAGCTCCAATAGCTGGGGCTTCAACTCATCTGAAAGAAGCGCCAATCAATGATCATGCTTCTCTGTCAACGTGCACACAATAAACTCACCACTGAGCGCCAGGACCGCCACACAAGCAGTCATCTCACTCTGGACGTTGACGGGCACACTCAAGACAAGATCCTTGATCTTCTGTGCGGCTCCAGCGGCAACGATCTGGCCCTTGTTCTTCTCGCTGCTCGCAGCCAAGTTACGCAGCGTGGAGATGGCGTGGCATTGGACTTCCTCGTTCTCTTCAAAGCTCAAAAGGTCAACGAGAGGACCAAGATAGCCAGCCTCGATAATGGGTGCCTCGTTCAGTGGATGAATCGAGACATTTCGCACGCAGGCCGCCGACGAAAGGATGAGGGGAAGGAAAGTGCTGTGCAGGAGACGAAGGAGTGGCTGCAAGCCATCAGCCTTGACGATCTCGAGTTGATACTTCTCGTCCGAAGCCAAGTTTCGTAGGGCAAGGGCAGCCTGGCACTGCACTTTCAGACTAGGGCTGTCCATGAGAGCAACGAGGCTTTGGACGAGTTTGGGCTCGCTAGTTGACAACTTCTTACGGTTAGCAGCTAAACGCCAAGTTAGCGCTCTGTTCCAATCTAGGCGTCTCCTGAAACTCACCATCGACGGCGATGTTGCTCAGGGCGGTGGTGCAGTAGTATTGGACGTCGGTGTCTGGAGAGTTGAGCAGACCCACGAGAACAGGGATCGCACCGGCATTCACGAGTTGTTGACGGTTCTCATCCGAATGCGTCATGTTGAGCAAAGCTCCGGTAGCATTACGCTGGACTCGCATGTCCTTGGAACGAGCCAATCGGGTGAGAGGGACCAGGGCACCAGACTTGGCAATCATCGTCTTGTTCTCGTCTATGATCCCGAGTGATGTAAGTTTGCAGTAATAGGTGCCAAGTGCACAAGCGTTAAACGTACCATGCGTCGCGAGGTTGGTAACGCAGCCAACGGCATTGCACTGAACTTCGACGTTGGGACTGAGCATTTGCCTAATGAGAGGCTCGAGCCCGCCGAGCTTCACGATCAGAATCTTGTTCTCAGCTGCGAAGCAACCAATCAGAAGTTAGCTCCACCTGATACCCAAACCAAAACTTCTGGGAACACAACACCACTCACCATTGACGGCCAAGTTGCCCAGCGCCGCGCTGGCAGCACGTTGCACTTCGGTGTCATGGCTACTGAGGAGGAATAGGATTGGGTCGAGTGTGTCCCTGCCAACTTGGCGGACCTCCTTTTCCGTAATTTCCGCAAACGCAAGAGCTGCACTTCGTTGCAAGTCCACGTTCTCGGAAAAGGACAAGATGGTCAGAGCAGAGAGGGGAGATCCGGTGAAAAAGTTGGTGGTTGTGCGATCTGGTAGAGCGCCGCGAGTAACATTCCGTCAATGAGCGCCAGCATCGAACTTGGGAAACGCAACATACTCTCTAGGAACTGGAGGAGATCCGCAACCGCCTCGCGCTCGTTCTCGAGCAAGAGTGGCTCATAACCCTGAGACTTGTGCGACCGGCCTAGATGCAGAAATTTAAACACTTGTGGTTGAGTTGATGTGCCACGAAACCAGAGTAAATTACTGGATATACGCACAGCACGAGCAGAGATTTCCCATGTTGAAGAGGTGGAGAGTGTCAGAGAGAGGACAAGTAGGGGAGTAGGTGGGATTAAGGTAGAGGGGCTTGAAGGCGAACACAAGCTGCGTCGTGACCTCTGACACCAGCTTACTAAGCCCCGCAAACGTCACGTTGCTTGCACGTGTGATTCGTCAGCACGTTTATTCTATTTTAGCTCATTACACATGACACACCTCGTCCTCGCGCATAAAGCACCGTCGACAAAGAACACACGTCGATCCGCTTCCAACTCGTGTCGCCAAGTGCGCTGTGGCCGACTGGGACACTGACCGGCTTTACGCACTTTCACGTGATTCCGGCGCTTCAGTACCCACACCCGAACCAATCGGGTAAAGCCGGTTTCAGTCTCCCAGCCATCGCCCACCACCAGATTGACGTCGACGACCATGGCTTCGCTTGTATCGGCTCGTACAGCACTAAGGCGTGTGCCCAATATTCACCAGCGAGTATTCGTCTCCGCGTTTCACTCTGGTGAGTATCACCTCATCGTGAGACATTCACATGCCCATTCGTCTCCTAGCCCGCAAGAACAACGCAGAGCCCGCGGCAGGACTAAGTAAAAATGAAACCTTTCCTGTCTTTCCTATAATTCCCGGTGGACGTAGGTTGACCTCTGTTGATCTCCGTTGCGTTCGATCTCAGCGCATGATCTGTAGCGGTCTTGGAAGGAACGGTCAACGACTCGGTCAAGTTCCCGGAACCCAGCCGCATGGAAGGATCACATCACTGGGCGTTTGAGCGACTGTTGTCCGCTGCACTGGTTCCTATGACTGTGTCCGCCTTTGTTGTCTCTCCAACTGCATATCCTATTCTTGATGGTGTGCTCGCGATGTCACTGGTGGTTCATTCGCACATTGGCGTAAGTGGACCGCCTTTGGTCGTTGAATGCATGACCTCAACCATTTACTTCTTTGTTTAGTTTGATTCCTGCATAGTCGACTACCTTCACTCCCGCAAGTTCCCTAGGCTTGGGCCTCTGGTCAAATGGGGCTTGCGATTTGCGACTGCTGGCACTCTCGTCGGGGTCTACCAGTTCAATACGGAGGATGTTGGTAAGTGTGTACCCTTTGCTTTTCCCAAGCTGGTATCTGAAATGAACATATCAGGGGTGACGGAGCTTGTTCGCCGCCTTTGGCACGCATAAGTGTAAAATTGAACCTGCAGATACTTGTAATATTGGGTTACGTCTATCGATGCATATCAACTAGTCACACGAGTATTTTTCTGGATCTTATATCGAAGCTCCGATTAAACGAACTAAATATACATGCTACACAATCCGTAGGTACCAAAGCAAATAACGAATAGATCATCGACATGTTACTGCATAGATCCGCCCTCTTCTGGTTGGGTCTCCCCGTCATTGGTCTCAGATTCGACAGGCGGCGTCTTGGACTGTGCGCGACTGTTGCTCTTGGCAGGGAGACCGAAGAGCGTGGTTTGCTTAGCCACTGCTTTTGGTGCAAGCTTAGCTCCACCTATTACATGATCAGCATGAAGGGTCCCTGTTTAACTGAGAAACGACTCACGTTTAGGCCCAGCAGCTTCGGCTGCATCGACCTTGTCAAAGAAGCTTGTGCTCTTGGTAGCTGGAGCCAGCGCGTTTGCAGTCTTTTTCGCAAATGGATTCCCTGTTGCCTTGCGCGCAAACGGATTCCCGCCTGTCATCGCTACGTCAATTCTATCGTTCGAGGCACAGTCCCGATCCAAACTCACTCGTAGATTTGGGCACTCCAATCTTTGGCGCGCCATTCCCATTGACGTTTTGCCTTTTGGGATCAACAAACCCGTCATCCGACATTTCGATATCCCATGTATCCTCCTCTGTCCGCTTCCGCTTTGTTTCCGTGGCCGTGGCCGGTTCGTGTACCGGGAAGCTGCTACTCGGGATTGTAGGTTGCGAGTCATTCACCACGATCGGCGTCGCAGCAGCCAACGATCGGCGAGTGATCACAGGTGGGGGCGCAAACTCGTCAAAGTATTGTTGTCGTCCATTGCCTCTCCTACCAGCGCTATTCAAGGTACGACTGGCAATTGGGTCGCTGGCGTGAGCCCACGATGCCTCTTTGGCCTCTTCAGCGGCACCATCGTCCTCTTCCCTCGCCTCACGCAACGAGACGAATCGCTCTTGCAAACCCCGAAGTTTATAAAACTCGGCAATTTTAGCCGCCCGATCGAGCGAATCGGTTGATCGGAGCATGCTGGCAAGGTCGATCGCTCGGGCGTGATGACCAGTCTTGCACGCGCCCTGAATAAGCGTCAGGACTAGCTTGTCGATCGTCAACTTGCTTCGGCTGATTTCTTCTGGTTCGTCTTCGTCTGGTATCTGGGCGTCTTGAAGAGCGATGAGTTGGAGTGTCTCGCGGAAGAGTCTAGAGACTTGTTAGACTAGGAAACCATAGTTAATTATGCGACATACTGTTCTTCCTGCTCTCCGCTCTCTTGCTCTGTAATAAGCAGTGGTGTTCTAATCTCAAGATCTTGAACTAGTGGTCGAGGGAATCCAGGTTCCGTTTCTTGGCCCTGTGAACGGGTTGGGATAGCCCCATCAGAGATACGCAAACGCATTTACCTTGAGAATCAAACAGTGAAATTGCGAGCTCGACAACCCAACAGGCCAGTACGACTCGTCCTTGCCTACGCGTCGCGAGAGGGTCATGGAGTCCAACACTGGCACCCATCGAGCTTGAGTCGGCCTCCTGAAACGATCAAGCACGTAGAGTACGCCCGCAGAATCGCCCATAGCTGGTGCCTAGAAAAAATCAGTCCTGTTCACAATCAAACAGAGAGAGCACGTCATACTCCTTCCGTTGTAATCCCAATCCATTGGAGCGTCTCGCCCTTGGGAACTGGTAGACGACCTTCCTGCACAAGGTCAAAGCCGTCAACTGCAATCAACGAGTATCGCAGATTTTGGCATCCTGAAAGTGATATGAGTGATCCGGAGGAACCAGAATTTCAACAAACTCACCGTCAAGGCTTGTACCGCCTTCGCGATGAACCACAAACACCCACTCGTTTCCACCTGCCATAGTCACGACATCCCCAGCAGCGCTCATTATATATTCCTGTACGCCACCACCACTAATAAATCGAATGTACCCCTTATTTGTAGCGGCGGCGACCATGCCAAATCCTTCGTATTTTCCGGCACTAATTTCATCATAATCAGCGAAATTATGATTGATCTCATGCATATATGCGCACCTCATTTGGATCATACGCATCGATGGTGTGCCTCCAGCCGCCAATGCAATAACATGCTCTCCCTCTGGCAGCTTGAATTGCCATTGTGAACTCGGTGACCATTCAGAGTATGGTCTATACTCGATCATTGCGAGGTTACCGTTATCAGGAGGGCATGCAAACGCAGCACCGAATTCACCTATGAGCAGGCAATCAAGCTGGGTAGTCTGAAAAAATTTAGATGCGTACCAAGGCTCGCGATATCAAACCGGCTCTGGTCTTGGAAATGAATGTTCTGGCGCAAGGAGCGGTCATGGAATTCGACGTTGATCACATAGTGTGAGTCCAAGTTGGTGCACTCGATGACACCAAGCATGTTGAACGCTTTTTGTAGGCTTGTCAGTAGCATCTTAGGATGTGTGATGATCAACTTACCAAGATATCGTTTCTTGTTCCTAAACGACGTGGATCCGGGTTGAAATGGTGGTTGTGCCTTGGTAATGTTAACCATCTCCCGCACACCCTTTTCGGCCCCAGATTTGCGTTTACTAGACTTTTCTTTTTCCTTTGCAGCAGGTTTGTCCAGGTGGGTGCCATCTCCAATGTCGTCAACAATCCAATCGTCGCCATAGTCTTCATCGAGGACCAAATCATCTGGGTCCAACTCGACCATTGGGGCATCTGCTGTCGAATCAGTAGGTTTAGGTGGTGCAACAGTTGTCCTTGTCGACGAGGGGTGCGGATGCGAGGCTGGAATTGGCGATGCCCACTGTCGCAAAATGCCATTGATCATCCATGCTAGCATGTTTCGTTTCGGGTGGAAGCCAATTGCCGTTACTGGAGTGTTGGCTTCTCCACTTGGTGCACTGGTGCCCAAATCTCAGTAAGACTGCGTGAGAGGATTGAACTGGGCGATGCGAACCTCCATTTCGGCTTTTTGTCAGACAGGTCCCAGACAATGACTTTACCATCGGTGCCGCCAGTAACCAGATAGGACCCATTAGGTGAGAAGGACAACGAGGTGACGGTCTACAAAACGTTGTTAATTGAGAATAAACTGTGACTTCAGCAATGGATACCTACACTAGTGTGGCCGCCTTGGAGGGTATCTGTTTTTGTCCAGGTGCTCGAGGCCACAAAAACGATATCTAAGGCGCATGAGTCGAAACCTACACACTCAAGTACCTTGTACACACCGTGAGCTGCCGAGACTGTCGCAAAATAAGTACCGGACGGGTGCCATACAGCTGAGCAATTATGCTTAAACTCAGCGGACCTTGAAGAAAAGTCAGTAGAAGCGTTGACAGGTGAAAAGTGGCTTACTCAGAATCCCCCACGGCAGGTATGAGATGCTCGATTGTCTTCAATTGAGTCACTTGAGAAAGGTCTTTGATATCCCACACGATGATCAAACCGTCTTGGCCACAAGTCGTCTACTCCAGTGAGAAATAAACACACAAACCGCGAGGTGCATGCTCACAAGGTATCGTCCCTTGGGGTCCCATGTCGCAGACCTGGCACCCTTTTTGTGTCCATCCAAAGAGAATGTCCTCGACGTGACGGTAGTATTGATAACTTTGACAATCGTGTCACTATCATATGGCAATATATTAGTACGTACCTGGCTAGGTAAGAACAGCTCACTCACTCTGTACATACTGCAAGCCATTGATTGTCTGGACTGACGGCGACGCAGCGGATAGATAGTCCAGCGTCATTGAGAACCAGTTGAGTGAAATCGTTGTTCTCATCAAACTGTCTAAGATGCGAGTCTTTCGATCCCATGTAACATGTTGTTTCCTATACAATTTGATAGCCGTACTTAGTAATAACGCCCAGGCCATGCCCAGGAAAGGTTGGTTTACCGAACAATCAATGGTCAATACATCCTCGTTTGCATCACTCAGCACATGAGGCTCCTGCTCGGCGCCGGCTGCGGTATCCCACACGCGCATCAGGCTGTCGCTTCCGCCCGTATATAGCTTTCTTTGAAATTGTTTCTCGTTAGGCTTGACTGCGGGCACAGTATGGCGTGGAGTAATACGCACTTGCCATCCCGCGAGAAACAGAGTGTGGCGAAACCTGCTTCGTGTGCTTGGTTGGAAGTTACCTGTGGCTCGCCCATAGTGACCGTAAAGCTGATTGACGGTCGAGCTGATTTAGACTCTGTACGATAATAGTACCAAGGTGCTGGACTTGGTTAGACAGGCGCGTCTCGCCAAACGCGTCCCTGGCACAGCCACTGTGCACGTGACATGTGGGGTCGGCAACCCGAAAGACGTCATTCCAAAGCCTGTGCCCGCCCGTCTTCTCTCTCATAAATTACCGGCTTTCTCACTCCAGCTCGGCCGTCATTCCTTCCCCTCTCGCTCCCACCACCATGCTCGCCCGTTTGTTCACCCTCTGCCTCTTGTGCGCCGCGCTGCTTGTTGTTTTGGCCGAGCCGGTCGTAGTCGAGAAGCGCCAAGATCCGAGTAGGTTTTTTCTCCAACGGCAACGCGGGGAGAGATAACGTAGCCTAACGTATACACCCTGCTTTTGATTCTAGTTGGGTCGATCTTTAGTTCGATCACGTCTCAAGGTATGCCGTATGTCAATAAAGCACACATCTGGTTTCCAATATTTACTTTACAGTTGGGTCCGAGATCAATGGGGCGACTAGTGCAGCAGGAAGCATAGCCAGTGAGGCAACATCCGCTATTGCAAGCCAGGCGAGCGAGATTTCTACCGGTATTGGAGCAGCGTATACCCACGTTACCAGTATGTTTCAAATACTCTACCGCTTCTCAAACAACTCATGCTTGTTCCAGGCGCTGGTGGATCGCTCTATACCCTTGTAACTGCGCAAGGTACTTTCTCATTCTTTTTAGTGAGTGATAGGATTTGATTAGTGTTTTGCAGGAACGTATTATTCCGTTGCAACCAACGCTGCTGGATCTGCCTATTCCGTCGCAGTCTCAGTTGCAGCGAGCGCAACAGACAAGGCCTTCAAGTGAGTCCGTTCAAAATACTAGCCTGTGCATCTGACAAACGTCTCCTTTTGCAGTACCAACGCCGCCACACAAGGTCTTCGTGTCGAGTGGCTCTTGTCCTTTCCCCTGCTCGCCACACTTCTTGCGGTGATGGGCGGTGTGTTTGTAGGCGCTGCCACCGTATTCTAAGCCTCCTGCTGGCGGTTTGTCGGAGCTACCAAGTGTATATCTCACATGTGACTGAGTTTGTTCTTTTAATGTCAATATACAACACTCGATGTTGTAGTTCCCTATTCTCTTGTACTGTGCATTCTTGCCGGTCATACCCTGTTCTTTTAATTAGTGGATTTATACAAGAAATTCTTGTTTGTGCGCGCAACTGGAAGCCTTTTCATTCCGTCATCTCGTAACCAAGAAACCGACTTGGCAAGTCCATCATCACGTGCAAGGCCCCTCATGATCGGCGCTGGCGGCTAGCGCGCCGTCCTGCTTTCCTTCTCTCCCTCGACGGCATGGGTAACATTTGCGGCAGCACCAAGACGATAAATGACTCACCGACCCATCATCGTCTTGGGTCCATCTCCGACCCTCCACCTTCCACCGCCAACACCGCCGCGACTGGCACAACTCCCAGACAATCGGGACAACCACGACCATCGGGGCAATCCAGGCCATCTGGACATGCCCAGAAGGCGAGTGATACGGAGGAGAGGGAAAGAAGGGCAAAAGCTGCAGAGGAGCGAGCCAAAGCTGTGAGTTTGTTCGAATTGCTGCGTGGATATGAGTTGTTAAGGCGTGTCGCTATTCAGGCCGCAGCGCGTGGGACGAATGCTTTGAATCCCAAGCAAGGCCAGCTCGCGGCGAAAGCCAACAAGCCGGTGACAAATCAGCCATATCAGCGAGAGGAGGAACCGTTGCGGGTAGGTATTTTCGGTTTTATAAGTATTTTGTATTTGCTGACGCTTCCTGATAGTGGGATTAAACATATGCTATGGTGTTAGATTGAAGTTACTTTGGGATGTTTTGTTTGTTTATTATGTTTGTATACCCTTTTATAGTAATCTCAGTAGAGAAACTCAGTTTCCGCCACTGACGCCTGCCGCAGCCTCGGCATGTGAATTTCTCGGCCTGGACTCGTCATCGCCCCAATGGCGAGCGTCGACGGGGTGGTCGTGCTCGGGTGCCTTTTGATAAAAAGTCGGTAGGCGTGCATATTGCTTTTCATTAGTGGATGACGATCAGTTGGCGAACACAATCAAAAGTGACAAGTGCGGACTCGCGCTCGAGCCGCTTTTCGGCTCTAAGCTCTGTCCGTCGGCGCTAAGCTCCCACCTCTCGGCGCACCCAATAAATATACGTCTCTTCTACTCCACCACCACCCCCTCGCTCTCGTCTTTTTTCCTCGAGCACCACTCCGATGGGCCGTCCACTATGGCTGCACATCAGCGCACTCAGTCCAGACGAGTATGACAGTTACCCCCCAGCACTCGAAGACATTGCAAGCATCGGCCAGGACGGAGACAAAGACTGGGAGTCGCGCAGCGTATCTGTGCTAGTCGCCAAAGGATGGATGCGAGGTCGTTACCGAGACCAGGTCGACGGCGACGTCGTGGACAAGGTATGTGTGGGAATGAGAGTGTGAAAGTACGGTCATAATCGGAGAGCTAATATGGCGTACTACGTATGTGCTTATTAGATTCTACGCTATTTCTATCCAAACATGGCCCAGACAGATGTTCTTTCAGCCGGACAGTTCTTTGCAGCGCTGAGGCTAATATCCCACGCTCAACGCGGCCACGCGCTGGACAAGAACTTAGTCTTCATTCAAGGTGCGTGTCTGGTTACACAAACGTGCCTGGCTCGATATTGACATCATAACCTACAGCTAGGCCATTTAACGAGCCCACGGGACGCGTTTCGCCTCACAAGACCAAGTCTCTCCACAACCTTCGTTCTCTCCCACCTCCCATCCGGCCAGACCCTCCTCGGCCTACCCAGCTCGCACCGGACGAGCCTGCATCGGGCTCAGACGATCAACATGTGAGCTCCGGCCATTCCGGTTCGCCAGTCCGAGGCGACCCCATCATGCCTAAATCTGCACCACCAAACCCGCCGTCATCGAATCCGTTTAGACGCACGCTATCGACCCCAGGAGATGTGACCCCCAACCACCAGTCAGGCACTGCTCCCCCGCTTCCCAATTTTGCACCTGCACTCGTCGCAGCTGCGCTCGCATCGAATTCGGCCGTCGCAGACGACGATGCGAGCCCTATTCGAGACAAGTTTACACCCAACTTATCCCGTTCGATGAGCGTCAAAGCTCTGCCCGAGTCCCCCTCGAATCCATTCAGGCGCACATCTCATTCGCCTGCACCTCCGCCCGTGAGGTCTCAATCGCCTCCATTGCTACCACGCCGACCGCCCCTGCCGCCCAGAGAGACTAACACGCCAATGTTACCACCGCCAAGACATCCACAGCAACCAGTGAAACCACCCAAGCCATCTGCGTCTTCAAAGCCTAAGATTATTTCTATGCCCTCGGCTGGCGGAGCGCCTAGTGAGCTCATAAAGCAGTCCCTGCGCGCCGCAAAAGGAGCACAACGTGCGAACGAGAGCAGCCTTGAGAAGCAGCGGACGTGGGAAGTGATCAAGAGCAGTGCAGCCCAGGGGTCGAGCTCGAACCACAACAACAATACCAACTCGCATTCAGGAGTCGCCCAGACTGTCGCGCAGTTGACCGCGTCCAATTTGCGTTCGCTGGGACCCGGTTCGGGTGCGGTCCCGGCTGGACCGTCGTCCAGTACAAGCTCGTCCTTGGATCGTGTAGCGGCCGCCAGACCTGACCCGTTGCCTCCACTCCCACCGAAACCAGCTTCTCACCATGGTCATACACGTACAGCAAGCACGTTGCGTCAAACTGAACATCCGACTCCGCAGCGGCCCACCCGATCCAAGAGTTTACATCACTCTCCGAGCCAAACACCGCCTCCGGACTCGGCGCCGATTCAGCCTCCACCGAGGCGGCGTCCTGAAAGCATGCAGTTTGTTGGATCGGGGCAGAAACCACAACCGCCCCCGCGTGCGACGTCCCCTTCCCCTACGTCTATTTCTGCTTCAGCCTCAGCCTCCGTCTCTCGTCGAGCATCGCTTGCACGCTCGCATACGCATACATTATACGACGAGGTCCGTCGACGTGCCGGCGAACTCGAGCCAAAACTCGATGCAGTGCGAGCTAAAGCCGAAAGTAAGATCACGAATCGTGGATACGTCACGAGAAGAGGTAAAGGAGAACAGGGCGAGCCGCTCGTCGATCTGGACGATAGAAGCAGTGCAGACGTGGACTGGAGAGAGTGGGATCGGGACGAGGAACGGGACCAAACGAGGCGATACCGGCAGACCAGTCCCACACGCGGTTTAGACGTGGACAGGGACACTCCGACTCCTGACTTTAATTCAAGCGGATGGAGACCATTGGCTGGATGAAAGAACGAGAATGATGATTGAGGTTTCCCCTTTTTTTTTTTGCTATTTCAGAGGTATTTGCATACTAGCGCATGATTACATCGTTCATCTGCACTGTATTCACTACGATCAAGTGGCCGCATCTTTCAAGATTTCGTTTTCCTGCTTTTTTGTGTATATGTATGCGTCGACACGCCTGGTTGATGACAAGACAAATCCAACATTCCTCGATGATGACCAAATATATACAAATCATATAGCCACCGGGTGTGGCATAACGTCCTCGGCAGGGCGCTTTCAGATGACTGGTGCCGATCTCCCAGCTCGGCGTTCGGAAGCGGAGCGGTGCGCAGTACAGAGTTCATCCGAACCTTACTCCTTCCGGCTATCGAAAATGGATGCACAGCCCGATGGCCCCACTACAATAAAAAGGCTCTTGGCTCTCACCACAGAAGGATCATCCTCTATCGCCTCCCACCACCACCTACCAGCCTCCGACAACATGGCATTCGGGGAAAAGCACAACCAACAGTACTATGCTCCTCCACCTCCCCAACAGGCACACTATGGACGTGAGTCGAAATGACTTGGTATACGTAGCAAGCAGACTCAATGTGTTTAATATAACCAGATCACCATGGGCACCACCAACAATACCAGCCCCAGGCTCAGCCTCAAATGGTCTACGTCCAACGTCCTCCTGACAACAAGAACGACGGATGCGGGACCGCATGTTGTGCGTGGTGAGTAAAGGATGAAATATTCTCGTAAACTGGGCACGGTCTGACGTTACCCGTACCACCAGCTGCGCAGGATGCACGGCAGCATTCGTAAGTCCTTCCCATCCGGTTTGTGCCGGCATGTTCCTGACGGATCCTTTCTTTGCAGTGCTGCTGCCCATGCTTAGTATGCTAAATTATGACATGGCGTGTTCCACTAGGCTTTTGTTCTCCTGTTCTGTATTTTTCGACACACGAAGTTACCCGGGGTCTGAATCTCTGCCCCAGTTCTTGAACCCTAAATTTTCCTATTCCTTGTAATTTACTATGTAGCCACATTCATTCGGGAAATGACGTTACTAGTCCCATCATGATCGGATTTGTGTAAGAATCACTCGAGCATACCAAACACCAAAAATGTCTCAGACTTTCCGACGCTCACGCAGCTACCTCTGCTGCGATCGGTGTAGCATTAACACCGCCCTCTCGACCAACTGGCTCTTCTCGCCGGTGCACTACTACGTTCATAACATCCCTATCCGAAACCATGTTAGCAGAGATGCTTATGAGTCTAGAAAGTGCCTCGTACTTCAAGTTGGTCGCAAAGCCAGTCTCCGTGTCGGTGAGAGTCAGTGTTTCCACGGTATATGCCCCGGGCTGGACGGCAAGGAACCTCATTCGCACTGACTGACAGGTTCCCGGGCGTAGCGGGCTGCGCGTGGCCAGGTAAGTATCAGTTCGGCGAGCTGAATAGCTAGGGACCTCACCCAATGCGAATATGGTTCTCCAGGGGGAATATACCGGCCGGGCTACCCGAGGGGTCTATCATGAAGTTTAAGAATAAGGTGTAAAGCTGTATCTAAAGAACAGCTTACCGTCCATCGATCGCTCAGCCGCCTCCTGTCTCCATCGCTTTCGGGCCGGACAGCTAATCTCGCATCGCCTCACCACCTCAGATTCGTTGAAAACAAACACTTCGAGCGAAAACGTATCCATGGGATATATGCGCTCGCCCAAGCTGTTTTCAGGCGGTAACAGCGATACAGAGATAAGGACAGGTTGCAAAAGAGCGGGCGCGGGCTG
Source organism: Ceratobasidium sp. AG-Ba (assembly GCA_016906575.1). Lineage (NCBI taxonomy): Eukaryota > Fungi > Basidiomycota > Agaricomycetes > Cantharellales > Ceratobasidiaceae > Ceratobasidium > Ceratobasidium sp. AG-Ba. The sequence continues at coordinate 2,060,460 of CP059613.1, read as the reverse complement.
CATCAATCGCTGTCCACCAACATATGATTCACCCAAAGCCAACGATCCCCGCGAGGGTGGTGCATCTAGCGAGGGCCCAATCGCTGCCATGATTCCTTGCATTGGTGCTTGAGACAACGGGCTGGACGGCACAGACGCATCAGGATAAGCAGGAAATGCCGGCGTAACGGGGGTATGTGTGCCAGAATGCGGGGCAAGGCCGTGACCGCTTGTTGTAGGTGATCCCTTTGGTGTGCCTTGCACAGAGCCAGCAGGAGGGGTGAAGCCTGCGGACGCAGCGACTGCAACAGATGGTGGGGTGGGCACAAATCTCGGAGAGTTGAGAGATAATGCAGGAGGTGCCATCATTGGCGTGGATGCCCGTTGATTCATCATATGAGGGAGACTAGCGCGTTTAGCAGCCAAACTCGCGAGACCTGCAATCGTGTGTCTCTTGCTTCCGGCGACCGTTGCACTTGGAAGTTCGGGAGCACTGCCGAAAATCGACGAAAACGACGAGCCATCAGGTGTGGTGCTACTCAGAGGACCGGCAAACGGATTGCCAGCAGACTGAGGCGCCCCGGACTGTCGTTTTTGGGACATGACCGAGGGGAAAGGCGAGGGAGGAACAGGGTAGACGTCTCGGCTCGGTCCGACACTCGCCGAGGGTGCAGCCCCACTTGGAGCGTGTGTAGACCTTGCGGCATTCTGCTGCGCCATCGCTACAAGATCAAGGGGGCAATGCCAGCGTGATTCGAAAGGTTCTGTACGCACACCAAGATTTTGAGTATCTTTGGACGAGACATCTTGTCTCTTCAGATCAAAAGGCCGACCAGTGACAACGATAGTTACAACCCGATGCATAAAAGAGTCCCGGGCCACAGGGGTATAGCTATCTCGCCTGTTCATCGAGCGCCCACTAGGTGCATGCTCGAGAAGGTCAGGGGGCAACATGAACATTACAGCATAGAGCAGGTTATATTGATCGTGTGAACGCAGAGCCAATGGAAATTCGGTAATTCCGAGTAGCCTAGTCTGAGAGTCTTCGCCATTGACGCTGACTTGAACCTTTTCAACCAAGAAACCGCTATTGTATCCAGCAGAGTTTTCAAGCTCGACGCTCAGTACTACAGAGTGTTCCTCGCCTGCGTCCTCGTCATGGTCTACAAGGTCGTTGTCTGTGAACGCGTGAGGAACGAAGGACGGTAATAAGCGAACTTGAATTCCAGAAGCCGTCGGTAGAGTTTTGCGAAATGCCTTTCGTAGTGTCGGTAGGGGTCGAGTTGACAGCGGGGTCGCAGTGGTCGTGCCAACACTGGCTGGGGATAGGGGTCCTGGACGATTAGGTGTAGGAGCAAGAGAAAATGCTTGTCTTCGTAAACCTGTACCCATTCGAGAAGTCGGAAGCGATAGTTTGTCTCCAGGGTTTTCCGGGGTAAATGTGATTCCTATAAGCGAGCAGCTATAGCTATATCACCCATGTAAAATAAACGATCGTTTTATACCTTCTGTGAGGCCCTCCAACAAGTTGACTTCTTCGAGCCCATACATCACATCTTCTATGCTTGTATCTTCGTCCTTGGGTGGTACGTTCCCGTTTGTCTTGGATTTAACGACATCGTAAACTCCGCCAGCGCTCTTAAACATCTCGATGAGTTCCTTCCTTTGAGGGGTTGCTGACATTGGCTTGTCTCGCAGAGTTGTCGATGCTGTCAGGCACAAAACTGGATCTTGCATACGAACCCTCAAGTATTCTGTCGAGGCATCCAGTCTACCAGCAGGAACAGTAAACGTAACCACTCACCGACAGTGACCTCGAGTCTATACACGATAGCCCAGCTATCTTCTTCAGGTAGCCAAAGCAAACGGAATGAGGGCCTCTCATCCTGAATACCTACTTTGCGTTGCCCATCGTTCTCTTCTCCCCAAAAGTAAGACTGGAGAGCGACTCCCATATCAGTTCTGCCCAGTATCCTTTCGCTATCTGACATCATTGGCATAGGGTTTGGGGTTTCTGGGGGATGAAGGGGCACAGGTCGATTCTGATTTTGAACCGAGTTTCTGAGGGGTGACGAGTGTGCTGGTATATTCAGCGACGACGACGCATTCGGAGGTTGAGGAAGTCGTAGTTTAGCGGGAGGGCGAGGAGAGACGCTGCCTGAAGCTGGCGTATAAGATGGCACGTATATGGCTTCAATAGCGACTTGAAGGTAGACGAGAAAGTTGAGAAGGTATAGAGGAGGGGTTGGCCCGGGTCCTCCAGCGGGTTTACTGGGTGCTTTGACGACAAGGTAAAACTGAAGACGCTCATCTAGATACTAAAAGTATGTGAGTAGACAGGAATGAGTGGTCTGTGGATTTTTATTGACCAAAATACGCAGCGGGCCGTTCTGGCAGCTCCTCGAGTTTATGTATCCATGAACCCCCTACTGATGGTTCAGGGAGGGCCAGAACCTCATCTGGAGCGTATATCTGAAGTTTAAGGGAATTGAACAACTGCTCTGGGCTTGTCATGGTTCCAAGGCCTCGACCAGCCTGGTCGTGGTAGGAGCGCTCTTGAGTTGCTATTTCCAATATCTGTCACGCTGGAGGGGCAACTGTGTAGTTCCTAATTTCGGTGACTATGTACATGTTATAAATTGAAGGAAACAAAATAAGGGCAAACGCGGTATTCTTTCGCTGTACAAAGTCTGTCTATTCAATTAAACCTTTCGTACATTTCTTTACGTACTCTTGCTGATTAACCCTTGCCTCCACTCCCAATACTTGTCCCATCGGACTGAGGCAACTGAGCTCTGGTAGCGTCGTAGCTTGACAGCACGACGGACCTCTTCAGTGATCCTGCCATCAAACCCAGCTTTCCTCAAAGCACTATCAACGGCCTCCTGTTTGGTCCAGCCTTGTGCGGGAATTACGTCAGGGAGATAGGTTGCGGTCAGTTTGCGTTGGCGGGTTGGTGGCTTGGATCGAGCCAAGAAGGTCGACGATGACATTGGTGACGGGGCCGAAGAATCATCGGTTGGTTGGGCTGGTAGTATTGGTAGCATCAGGGTGATGTATATGCCATGGGTTCCAGATTCCCAGTCTAGATATGACGCCGCATCTTCAAAGTCCGTCAATAGGGATACACTAAGCAGTGCGATTAGACTTAATAGTGGCCAGCTGTGGGTGTGGTCTTACCAGCATTCTAGTTTACGAAGCTCTTTCTCCTCGATAGGTCTGAATCGATGATCGTGAAGCGCACTAAAAAATCAAAGAGATTAGCCAAAACTTCAAGGCCTTGCGGTATTTAGTACCTTATCAATGCGTATTCCTTTATTCCTTCCTCTAGCTGCATGGGTTCAAAGTTACCGATGCAGCCTCGAAGCCGCACTCCGCCCATCAAGCGGGTCGATACTGTGTTCCAGGTAACAAACAACGGGCTGTGGATTTGCCGGACGAAAGGTCACTTCAGATGTTAGCATTGCGCTTCTATGGGTGAGGGTGGGATCAGTGCACGCACAATTCGCCCTGTAGGTACTGCTCGAGGTGCTTCTGGTCTACTGGCTCTTCATTGGTAAGTGTACAGTATAGTGTATCAAATGCATAGTAGCAATGCTCTACAACGCAGGTCTCGGGTTTGGTGGAGGTATTAGCATCTGCAAGAACTTCTGACATCGAAGGTGCGCGAGCGAACGATTGGTAGCAATGTCCAAGTTCTGGTAGCTGGTGAGCAGGTGAATACTATAGCACACGATGCTTTCTCACCAATACTGTGAAGGAATGTGTCCCCAGCTAGCGGAATGTCCCGTGGTGGGTGGAGGCAAGGTCGGGCCAGACTGCTCCGCTAAGCGCCGAACCATGGGCGTTTCTCATTTGACTAAGCAGGGGCCGGCGTTTAGGGGCCAACGCATGTCACGGGGCATTCCAAGATAGTGAAAATGACGGCGCACCTGCAAGAAACCGATTGCCGATAGCTGAACTTCCCACACGTCGAAGCTAGATCTATTCAGTCACCAGTAGATATATAGCTGGATAAGAGCGATGGAGTGGGTATATGCTCTCATCCAGCACCACGTTCGACCATGGCAACCACAAACTCTACTCCCACAGTTGGCGTCGCAGCAGCACTCAAGGCCGCATCCGATTCTTCGTTCACGCCTCGAAAGACTCTGTTCGATGAGTTCTCTCTGGCCGGACGCGTTGCCATCGTCTCGGGCGCAAATCGGGGCCTTGGTCTTGAAATGGCTCTGGCGCTCTGCGAAGCTGGCGCAACTGTGTATGCGATAGACTTGCCTGCTACCCCAGGCCACGAATTCATCGCAACTGCGGAATATGCAAAGAGGCTTGGATCCAAGCTCAATTATGTGTCGGCCGACGCAACTGATCAAAAGTTGATGTGGGACAAGGTTGCGGCGATTGGAGATGCCGAAGGGCGAGTCGATGTTTGTGTCGCCGCAGCGGGAATTCTTCATGGAGCCAACTGTCTGGACTACAAGGCTGAAGACTTCCAACGTGTCATGAACGTTAACGTGAATGGGGTTCTGTACACTGCACAAGCGGCTGGTCGCCAAATGGAAAGATTCAAGACCGGTGGAAGTATCATTCTCATTGCCTCCATGAGCGGATCTATTACCAACCGAGTGAGCTGTTTTAAGAGTTTTACTTACACAATTACCGATCTGCTTGCCTAGGACCACGCTTGGGTCGCATATAACACTAGTAAATCTGCTGTCCTGCAGATGGCTCGTAGCATGGCCTGTGAGCTCGGCCCTCAAAAGATTCGCGTCAACTCTATTTCTCCAGGTTCGTGTTTTCCTAGGCAATATCAGCAATCGCCTGGCAATAATGTATCTCAAACAACGCATTTAGGTCACATATATACCAAAATGACTGCTGCATTCATCGATACTCAACCCGAACTTGCGGACAAATGGGCGAGCATGAATCCTCTCGGGCGTCTCGGTCGTCCGGATGAGCTCCGTGGAGTAGTAGCATGGCTCGCATCCGATGCATCCACCTTTTGTACTGGCAGCGAGTAAGTTTTCTGTACGAAGCCGATAGGGACCAGCTAACGAACGGTGTTTTAGCATTATCGTTAGTGGTGGCCATCACTCTTGGTGATGGTATGTTCAAATTAGGTTGTATGGATGAAAAGCAAACAAATATTCGTTTGATAAATACAAGCCTAGTCAATACAATTAAAATGTGTCACAATTGGATTTTAACTATAAGAGGATTTGACCGAACGCGCCTACTCAGCAACTACGTCCTTTGGCAGCTCTAAGCCAACTCGATGAGCCGTAGCCTTCCTTTGCTCCTCAACAGATAAGCCATGGAGGGGATTGTACCTGTCCATAAGAACCTTCGTCGTAGGTTAGAGCAGTACTATTAAAAGAACTAAAATAACTTACCTTGTGTTCACGCTCGGCTTTCAAGAATGCAGCCGCGTTTAGTGTGTAGCTTGTAAACTTTTCGGCGGTCATCCCTGGCGAAGTGGCCACAGCCCGTATTTGTTTAGAGACAAATGTTCCTCGTTTTGACCTGGGAAAAATGGACTACTTTGCGGGCTTGTGAACGAGTGTAGGTCAATAAGATAACAAAAGATTTACCGAGTTTCTTATCTCTCGTAGAAACGATCGGTATGCTGCTTGAGATGTCATTCTTGTGGTTGTTTCGGCTTAGAAAATGCTTCGTCATGTGACCGCTGGAGATAGGAACAGTTTATGCTCAATAAGTTTATTGTTGTCTAGTTGTGATAGTCATTATAGAGTGTCAAGCATGTCTCTAATTACAGCTCTTCCTTTTCTTTCTTCTCCACGCTTTCATCCAAAGGCCAGCACAAGGCGGGTGATGTGCCAGTGAACAAATACTCACACTTTTCGGGCTCGGCAATGGTAAGAATAGCATTTTCCGTCCCGCAAGTGATATCAAACTATTAGGAATGTAAAATGTTAGCAAGGGAGGCGACCATGAACACGAGCACTTACGATCACGCTTCGTTCGGGGCCATTCCAGCAGCGTGCACCACCTTTGTAATACTGGCGGGTGTAGTATGCGTGGTCCCCGGCAACCACACCTTCCTTGTCGCTCCAGCCAGAAAAGCGTCTGCGGATACACGTAAGTCACTGGAGTCAAGGAAATAATCAATCTGGGTCCCACCCCAAACTGTGTGATGAGTGATCCCTGTTGGATTTTTGCGTTGCGGATCCAAATAGGCAGATACTGTAAGTGTATTCTCCAGTGTCTTTTTCGAGGCACGTTCCATCCAGTTTCTTCCACTCTCCGTCTTTACCAAAGTGCCCACCGCTCTCGAGTTTTGTCAGGGCCTCGTTGTTTTCCTTGAGCTCACGCTCAGCAGTATTTAGTTTGTTTACAGCGTCGTTGTGTGCATTACGAGCTTTGACGGTAGCTTCGGAGGTCGAGTCGGATGATGTTGAAGGTTCGGGGATGATTCGCAAGAAAGAAAGCCAAGAGAAAACTGGGCCCTTGAGCGAAGGGGGGATAATGTTTTCGAGAGTGTCCACTGAAACTAATTGAGCAATTGTTTAAGAAGGCGCAAAAGAACACTCACAGAAAGTCTGCGACTTCTCACGGGTTTCCTGAGGTCCTGAAATATGGCGGGCGTGCTCGAGGAGTAGCGCAACATGATCAGCGCGAGCGAGTTCATCAAGCTTCTCTGTGGTCCACTCGTCCTCCTTTTCGGGCTCGGGCTCGGGCTCGGACTCAGGTTCCTTTTGTGGTTTCTCATCCACAGCAGGCTCTGACCCCTCTTCTGCAGCATACAAATTAGCTTCGGCTTCGATGATTTCGGCCTCGGTCGCAAGTGGATCTGTACCTGCTTGATTGATAACGGGTTCGGGTTCCACACCGTGGTAGGCGTCCCAACCACGTACGGCCTCGAGGACGCCCATATCCTAGTCGTGCTGGTTAGCCGGGGACCGAACTATGAAAACAACGCATTGCTGACCTGGTAGTTTGGATTGTAAGATCGTTTTAAGCCAGCAAGGATTTCCTCCAGTGTATCTAGTTTGGCCTGAAGTTCGGCTTGCTTGGCGCGCAGTGACGTCAAGGCAGCATTGTGAGAAACGAGAGAATTGTACAATGCTACGGCTGCTTTAGGATAATGTCGAATGGACATAACCGACTGTGCTCACGGGATTGTTTCTGGTGCTCCAAGGCTGCCGCATCGACAGACTCGGTATGCTCGAGGGCAACTTTGAGACGCTTTTCCTCGGCACGCTTCTCCTCAACTTCCCGCTGCAACGTGGTAGCAGCGGCCTTGAGGCGAGCGATTTCCTTCTTGGCGTACGTTATGTACGAGGAACGTATTTTCGCACCCTGTGGGTAACGAGTTTGTGATGTGCGCGACCTGGTGAGGGTCAGAAGCTTACGGTCTTCCGAAGCTTGCGCTCTGCTTCTTGCTCGGCGCGATACTTCTTTCCAATCTCCTCACACTGGTTGGGACAGGCTCCATTGGGTTCATCTGAACCGTCGCAGCACTCGGGTTCTATTGAATGATCAGGATGTAAGCTAAATACAACACACACACGAAGTTGCTTACCACAGAGACCGTCATTCACGTGCGAACTGCGAATAGTCGCGCCAATATGTCCCTCGTTCTTGCAATAAAACACTCCATTGGGACACGCGCTAGTTCCTGCATTGAGTTTAGCTTTGTGCAGCATTATCGGCCATTGAACCAACCTGGCTCGTCACTACCATCCAGACAGTCGCAATAGTCGTCGTTTATAGCAGAGTAGGGAATTGTCTGGGTGCCATCAAGACACTTCCAAGTCGCTGGAGTGGTCGAGGTAATAGGTGCATATAATGAGGCAGACTGAGGCGCAACTCCAAGCGGAATCGAATTGCTCAAAGCCAAGCTCGGCAGTACTGCGGCTGTCGCGAAAGCCAATAACATCCTGAGGGAATCGTGGTCGTTTGGACGTGTGGTTTCAATTGACGTGGTGGGTTAAGCGCCAGGCTTATGGCATCAATTTAATAAAGTGTGTGTGCTATTTAACTAGCTTGTCACTTGTACCCACCGTCATCGGCTTGTTTCGCCATGGCAGGCGTGCTGAACGATCTGCCGGTAATTGAGCTGTTACGAACCTATATTCCGGGTTTTCTATTTCTCGGTCTTGCGAGCATCTGGTGGTGCACTTCTTATTTAAACTCATTGAAACCAGCTCGAGCTCTTTTCGATTTCTTGAGTCGTCCATTTCAAGGGTTTCTCACCCTAGACGACATTGCCGAGTATAATCCACTGCTAAAACCGACCGGCGTTGCACCTGCTGAGATCAAATGGCTTCGTGGACTTTGTTTCACTCAAGTAGCTGGATGGCTCGTTTGGACGGTGTCCCGGGTTGTTGGAGGGGCGCGCCCAACAGAAGGGGTGGGCCTTGTAGCAATCACGTTAGCTTGGGTTAGTAACGTGTCCATTTTTGTGAAGTATACCTGTTTCTTACGTCTACTAGGCTCTTCAATTCGCATTTTTGTTCCCTCCTCCGGCTTCGGCGCCTTACACCCTTTTCTTATTTGCTCTCATCAACACGCTCTCGGCTTGTCTTGACATAGTGCACTTTCGACCCTCCTCAGATGATCTGTACAACGTCACTGCCCTGGTGCATGCCATTCGTGCAGTGATTTGCGCTCTTATTGTGTTTCTTGCTGGGCGATATCCGCTCTCTCCGGTTCTGCTTGGGCCGGAGATCGCGAAATCTGGCGATGTGGGTGTTCCATGACATTCCAGTTACTATAGCTCATGCCCATTCAGCCACCATCCCAACGTTTTACCTCTCCCGAAGACGGGGCTACATTGTGGCGATGGTTAACGTTCTCTTTCATGAACCCGTTATTTAAGCTAGCCGACGAACGCTCGTTGCATGCCTCGGAGGATGGAAAGTATAGTCTAAACGACGAAGACGTATGGTCACTTAGTCCAACTTTTGCTCACCGCAACGTTTTCAGACGTTACTTGCGTGAAATGTAAGCAACTTTGGTTTCCCGTGTACTACGTTCCGACTTTATCCGCCCTCGATTAGGGGAACTAAAGGCCAAAACATATCTCTGCTATGGTATCTCTTAAGGTCGAACTCATTAGACTTGATCATCGACATAACTCTAGAAATGTACTCCGCTGTAGCAGGTAAGTAGCCTCTCACCAAAACAAACAAGTTCTTAAATCTCTTGTTTGTTTCATTTCGGTAGGATTTATTCCGCCCTTCGCTCTGCAACGTATACTGCGCTCCCTAGAGCAGGTTCGACCCGGAGAGCCTGCTCCCCGTGAGGCATACGTATGGGCATTCATAACATTCATAGCCCACATGAGTTTTGCTCAGCTCGATATTGTTCACCGTTGGCATACTCGGCGATGCTACGAGGTATGTAGAGCACCTAACGATAATAGCACCCATCTATCTACTCATGCAATGATAAGCGTACTCGGGGGACTTTGTTCTGTGCACTACACTACAAAGCACTCAAGCGACGCGACTTGAGCGGGGCCGTAGCTTCCACGAAAGATGGGGAGAAAGAACTTTCTGGCGCAGATATTGGCCGAATCGTCAATTTGATGCAGTATGTGTTTGTTGACCTTTCAACATAACTAACTAATCGACGTTCTCTGTAGAGGCGATGCCTATGCGGTAGCTCAGCGATTCTGGGAGTTTTCAGCTGTTTTTTCAGCCCCGGTTCGGCTCGCAATTGCGCTTTATTTCCTTTATCAGTTCGTTTCACTTATCGTGAGATCTCAACTTTTCGCTAACGGAACTCATAGGGTATTAGGCTTAAGCTCATTTGCCGGAGTTGCGGTCGTATTGCTCGCCTATGCCATCAACTATCCCCTAGCTAAATGGAATATATCTGTTAGTGCATTAAATGAGCATGTTCTGTATTCACTAACAAAGACTATGATTAGATTGCACGACAATCATGGAAGGCCCGTGATCGAAGAATGTCTGCTGTCAGCGAGCTGTTGGCGTCCCTCCGTTTCTTGAAGTATATGGGCTGGGGTATGTAAATTAATGGGATTCCAGCTTCAGGTTATTCAACCTTTCTTTAAGAGTCTCGCTGGGCTGAAGAAGTCAAGCACGCACGTAATGTGGAGCTCCGTTGGCGGGTTAAAGAGAATATTTGTAGCGTAATCATCGCATTCATCTGGACCTGGGTTCCCTCGGCGGTCGTTCTCGTTGCTTTCACAAGCTATACTCTTATCGCAAAGAAGCCCCTGACAGTTAGTGGTGCATTCACGGCGATCGAAGTGTTCAGTCAGCTACAAGGACCCATGTCGCAACTGCCTCAACAAATATTCGCTCTGCTACATGGTGCGCTTTCCCCCATAAACTGGGTGCTATATGCTGATGGATCTGCTAGCCTACGTATCAATGCAGCGTATACAAACGTTCCTGGCAGAGGAAGAGGTCGAGGATTGGGCCTCTGCTATGAAGCGGGAAGATAACGTACCTGAAGGCGCGGTTACGCCCAGCCAAGTTGGATTCGAAGATGCCAGCTTTGGATGGCATTCCGGTTCTACCCAAGCTGATAGTACTCATGATGCTGGCCTCCCAACTTTCAAGTTATCGAATATCACTATTAGCTTCCCCATAGGTAAATTAACGCTAGTGACTGGCGTGACAGGGTCTGGAAAATCCTCACTGCTAGCAGCCCTTTTGGGAGGTGAGTTCATTCCGACTTTACTCGAAAACCTCACGCATCAACACATGATTTCTAGAAATGGATCGAATTGCGGGGCGGGTCTATCTTGACAAACGCCGACACGCTGTCTCCTACTCTGGACAACATCCTTGGCTTGAACATGCCACTATTAAGGACAATATCCTCTATGGGCTCCCCTATAGTAAAACTCGCTATGAAGCTGTACTCGATGCTTGCGCTCTACGGCCCGACCTGAAGATACTTACGGCAGGAGATCAAACAGGTAAGCCCAGGGTGCTTTATGCGAGCCTAACCACTGATATCATGATAACACGTAGAAATTGGTGAGAAGGGTGTATCGTTAAGTGGGGGTCAACGTGCAAGATGTGCACTCGCTCGAGCCGTTTATTCATATTCTAAGGTTAGTCTCAACTTTGGGCGTAAGCGGGCCGTCTGAACTCCATCATTGCCGGTTATAGACCATACTGTTGGATGACCCGTGAGTAGTATCTTGCTTAGTGCCTTACCTTCCCGCTGTATTGATATTTGTAATCTAGCCTTGCGGCCGTTGACATGCATACTGCAAGGCACCTGGTCGAACACTGCCTTTCTGGTCCACTATTGCGGGGAAGAACCATTGTGTGTATATCTTATGTCTTCATCTAGATATATTCATCTATATTGCTTTTCTTGCACCAGATCCTTGTGACTCACCATGTTAGAATGTGCTTGAATGCGGCGAGTTACCTGGTTGAGATCGGCAACGGCCGAGTTGTCCGTCAAGGAACGATCGGAGAGCTGCGCCGCCAAGGACAGTTATCTGAGATACTTCAATCCGAGGATAGCCTGATACAAACCGATACTGAGGTGGTAGACGACCCGGCGGAACATGTGCAAAGCAATATTAACGAGGCCGATATGGATGCTTGCAATGGGGAAGTCTCAAACGATAACGGAAATGCCCCACTCCATAACGGGAATATTGGCAAACTCGTCGACGAGGAAGCTCGGGCAGAAGGAAGAGTATCGTTGAAAACCTATTGGACGTATATCCGGTATGTGATCTGTGGGGTCGCCCCTTGAATCAGCTGAAGCTATACTCTCTATAGAGCTGCATCAATCTGGTCGTGGTTTGCCACGCTTCTACTTCTCCTGGCCCTGCGGGGAATCACCATTGGCTCCCAGTTTTTCCTAGCCCGGTGGTCCGAGGCTTACGGACGCAGGTCGATCGAAACTCTTTATGTCCTCCTACTCAACACGTCCAAAGGATTTTGGTCTTGGCTTGATTCACTCCCTCCGCCGTCTGAAGACTCAATTCCATGGCTCTTGATCTACTTCGGGATATCTCTATCAGGGGCTTTCACGGTGCTTGCCTACATTGCTATCGGGTACTGGTCAAGCCTTCTTGCTTCGCGATCACTTTTTACGGCCATGCTGAATCGTGTCATCCGTGCACCAAGTCGCTGGCTCGACGTTACCCCCACTGGTCGAGTCCTTAATCGTTTTGTGTCAGACATTGGTGCTGTAGATTCAGCCTTAAACCCCTCGGCTCGCGCGGCTTTATCTGGAACCATCAACTTTATTGCGAGCTTCCTCGTTATTGTGCTGTCTGTCCCCTCGTTCCTTCCCTTTGCCCTAATCATAGCCTGGCTGTACATCCGGATAGCCCCACCGTTCGTACGAGCATCTCGTGATTTGCGTAGGCTCGAAAGTATTAGTCTTTCACCCGCTTTCAGTGGGTTTGATGAGTTACTCCATGGGCTGGTACATGTGAGGGCATTCGGTGCGGAGCTACGGTATCAAGAAGGATTCTACAAAAAGGTTGATCGGTGAGTCTTGGTCTATTCGTTTAGTAATGTGAAATTAAACACGCTTCACCAGGTTCCAAAAGTTTGACCATCAGTACTGGAACTGCTCATTTTGGCTGATGTGGAGATACGACTGTAAGCCCATTCTATTTGGAAGTAGTTTTCTTATCAAAATTGGCACGCATCAGGCCTCGGCTCAGTCGTTGTGATGCTGGGAACGCTGTTTGCGTTGTTGAGCGGGGTACGAGCTGGGACTGCTGCAGTTGTCATTGTTCAAGCAGGCGTGTTTGCCGAAGCATCACGACAGCTCGTACGGTAAGTTTGAGCTTTTTACCTCCTCAAGGAATCGAGTTGGTCCTCAATTTGCCCGGTCTATAACAGAGTATTTGCTCAGCTGGAGCTTGATTTCAACTCCGTCGAACGTATCGGTGAATATCTAACCCTCCAGCAGGAAGCGCCCGCTGTCATCGCCAATGCTCGTCCTCCAGCACACTGGCCATCTCGGACTGGGGGAATTAGTGTAGAGCATTTGATCATGAGATATGCGGAGGGTCTACCCGACGTCCTTCGCGATCTGACTTTCGAAGTTCGCCCAAGAGAGAAGGTTGGCGTGGTGGGTCGGACGGGGAGCGGGAAAACGAGTCTAGCTTTAAGTTTGTTGAGAGCAATAGAGCCTGCTGGCGGTCGGATTATGTGAGTCCTTCATCTTGCGTGGGGGTCTCGACATAGTATGTTCAAACCTGGGTAGTATCGACGGTGTCGATGTATGCACAATCGGACTCGAAGACCTGCGCAGTCGCGTGACACTTGTCAGCCAAGACGTAGCCCTGTTCTCTGGCAGTGTTCGAAGCAATCTCGATCCTTTCTCAGAATACAGTGACGAGGACTGTTGGGATGTTTTGGAACGCTGTCACCTGGGCCGGCGTCCCGAGGCTTCAGCTAGTGGCTCGGCCGATGATACGGGAAGGATACTAATTTCGAGCCTTGATACGCCTGTAAGCGCCGGTGGGAAGAGCTTTTCAGCTGGGCAACGCCAGCTTCTGGCTCTGGCCAGGGCGATGTTACGACGGAGCGCCGTCATCATCATGGATGAGGCTACCTCCAGCATCGATCTGGAGACAGACGACCAGGTTGAAATTCAGCATTTTAAACCATATTTCTCACGCTAATTCTAGTCTTGTCTACGTAGATACAAAGAACCATTCGAGACGAGATGTCAGATGCATTGGTCATAACTATAGCCCATCGACTCAAGACTATAATCGGTAGGCTGAAACTATTTCTGATTATTTCTTTTCTTGTGACGGTGCTCCCAAGACTACGACCGCGTGCTTGTTCTGGATCATGGAGAAGTTGTCGAGTTCGACAGCCCAGCAACGCTCATGAATCGGGAAGATGGCGTCTTCAGAAGCATGTGCCAACGCTCCGCCGATTGGGATGAGCTCAGCCGGATTGCAAGCCATCACCAGACGCGGAAATAGACTCGCTGCGCCTTTGCTGTCACAAATGTAAATAGATACGAGAAAGTAACGCAACGCGCGCGCTACCGCTCTATTTGATGTTATTTGATGTTGGTCACGAGACGCTTAGTCAGGCCCCGGCGGTCAAGTCCAATTCTTCGATACAACCGCGCCATACTACACCCACCAACACTAAACTCAGAGGACCTACACCATGGCTGCTCGGAAGGTGTGCTTTACCGTGTTATTTACAATCAAAAACGTTAACATTTGTATGATAGCTACAAAGTAGGCTGTTCCCACTGTCATCATTGTCCCCAAGTGCCAGAGCATCAGCTCACACCTCTGTACAGCCGAGATTGACCGCACTTTAAAGAAGGTGTCAGAGGGCGTTGAAGTGTTTGAGTCTATATATGACAAAATGCAAGCGTCTACGAACCAGACACAGAAAGAGAAGCTTGAGACAGACCTCAAGACTCAGATCAAGAAGCTGCAGCGGTTACGCGACCAGATCAAAACATGGGTTGCCAGCAATGAGATCAAAGACAAGTCTCAATTATTGGACAACCGAAAGCTGATCGAGACGGTGAGCATGCTCCTACGCGTCGTGTAGGCTAGTCTACTGAACTCGTGTGCGCCACACTCCGATTCGGACGCCGCAGCAAATGGAGAAGTTTAAAGCCTGCGAAAAGGAGATGAAGACAAAGGCTTTCTCGAAAGATGGCCTAAACGCAGCCCAAAAGCTCGATCCAAAAGAACGAGAGAAGGCGGAGATGACACAGTGGGTTGCAACACAGGTGGAAGAGCTCATGCGTCAGATCGAGGTCACCGAGGCAGAAATCGAGCAACTCCAGGGCGGTACAGCGAGGTCACGAAGAGCAAAGGCGACGGGTGGAGGCGGCCGAGCCGAAGAACTCACAACTCTGAACGATAGGAGAAAATGGCACGTTGGACGACTAGAAATCGTATTACGATTACTGGAAAATAACACGTTACAAACGGACACTGTCGCTACACTCAAAGAGCATATCAGCTATTTTGTTGAGAGCAACACCGGGGAGGATTTCGAGTTCGACGAAGGTGTATACGACGAGCTCAATTTAGATGAGGAGGAGGAGGCATTTGGTATTGCAAACGATGACAACGGAAGCGACGGAGAGGACGAAAGCGTTCCAGAAGGTGTGCTTTTTGGGCCATTTGATGGTAGACTTACATTTATGCGTTACGTTCAGAGCGACCTTCACGCAACTCAGTGAAAGATCTTAAATCTAAAGCACATTCCTTAGAAGACGATTCACATTCCAAGAGGGAAGAGGTAGGACTATATTACGCGTATGCTACCCTATGTTCACCAAGGCTTCATTTTCAGAGCAGCCCAGTTCTAAAAAAAGCGGCGGCCCGAAAGCAATCTGTACATGCTGATTGTGAGCTTATACAACAAAGATCTCGTTTTACTTACGAACGTGCCCTACATTTGTTCCAGCCAAACCTGCGCCGGCTATCCAGCCACCAGCACCACCCGTAGCCAAGGTATCACAACCAACAGCGCCTACAAAAGTAGTAAGTCCTAGCTCTATTATTCCTGTAATTCAAAAGTCCAAACCCGATCATGATAGACTCTGCCGCCGATACGATACGCTGCTGCTGCTGCTGCTGCAGTTAAGCACGACAACCCACCTCCGAAGGAATCTCCGAAACCTGCACCTGCCGCAGCGCATCCCCCGCCCGCTCAATCCACTCTCAGCTCGACACAAACCGCCCCCTCCCCCGCTCCTGCGCCTGCAATACCATCTAATCCTGCGCCACCCGCGCCCTCAATACCTCCACCAGCATCTACGGCGGAACCTTCCACTCAGTCTTCCGAGCCAAGGTCACCATCTATGGCATCTAGTGTTGTTTCACCAGCACCCCGTTCACTGCCACTTGATGCGCCTCCGGGCATTGTAGCCCAGCCACATGGAGAATCACGACACCAAAGTCCCGTAAGCAGCAGAGCTGGGGTCGACCCAAGCCTTGATGCTGCAAGTGGTATGTGAGACGTGATCCATTCTACCCAACTCTGACCACGCATTTACCATAAGTATCATCCCCTTATGCGCTTAGCAGTGTTGCTGTCCCGTCAGCTGGCGTGTCTCCATATATATCGGTGGGCATTTTACGTTTGATAGATCGTAGAAGTGCTGACCGCGTTGCGTTTACAGCAAGCGCTTACAGCTGAGCCTTTATCGATGAACGGATCCTCGAATTCGAGCAATCCTGGATCGAACGGCGTTTCGTCACTTCCATTACCATCATCACAACCTCAACTAAATTCTTCTATGTCTGTGCCATCTCCACTTCCTCAACAAGTGCAAGCACAAGGCCCTCCCGGATTTAGTTTAATGGATGCACAGACTCACTCACAGAGCATGTCACAGCAGCAATCCCAACAACAACGGCAGCTACCTAGTTCTCTAAGTGATTTAGTATCCACCTTTGAGGCATCAAAAGAAAAAGGTTGGGGTGGAATGCTTTTCTTGATAAGCCCCCAAAGGCTTAACTACTCTGTTTATTAGCCGCACGACGAGATCCAGAACAAATTAGCAAAGCGCTTGCTGCGGGGTTCGAGAGCATGCCGCAACCTCAAGACACTGCCAAGTACTGCACCGAATTAATACCAAAACCTCACGCCAACTAACCACCCTAACAGGCCTAAATACTACGTTCCAAGAAACCCGTTCCCTTCACAACCATACTACCCACAGCAACCCTTGGCCGTTTTGACTTCGCCTGCACTATACTCTCAGCTGGATGTAGAAACGTTGTTCTTCGTGTTCTACTATCTCCCTGGAACATATATGCAGTAAGTACTAGATGTTCTCCTTTGTCGCGCTATTCCCACAATTTGCTTCCAGGTACCTGGCCGCAAAAGAATTAAAGAGGCAATCATGGCGATTCCACGTCAAATATTTAACATGGTTCCAAAGGCACTCTGAACCTCAAGCTATCACCGACGAGTATGAGCAAGGAGTATACGTATATTTCGATTGGGAGGGATCATGGTGCCAACGCAAAAAGGGCGACTTCCGGTTTGAATATCGCCATTTATCTGAAGACTAATGACGACCAACAACTACCCATTGATGTTTTATATTCATTGTTTTTCTTTCATCCATCGATGCATTGGCGTGAGGGCGGCGCGTATTGTAGGTTTCAGTACGTGGGGATCATACCTTTTTATCTGATGTATCAATGTAGCTTGACTTGCGATAACAAAATACAATTTTGTCCTGATAGTTCAGAATCTAAAGGGTGTATATGCGACCCAAAGTGTACAAACTAGTAGAGTGCAAGGATCACTCGAGTGATACAGTCGCACCCAGCTCCTTGAGTGTCTTCATCAATTTTTCTGCCTCCTCCTTTGGCACGTTCTCCTTTAACACTTTCGGGACTGACTCTACGAATTTTTTGGCCTGGGTGATAGTCAGATGAATCACAAAATACTATTTGCAATTGAACACTTGCCTCAACCAGATTCATGTTTGGCATAATCGCTTTGACCTCTCGAATAACCTTTGCTTTGTTTGCGGCATCAATCTTTTCTAGCTTTACGCTAAATATCGTCTTCTCTTTCGGCTTTTCCTGCGATAATTTAGTAAATTGTGAGGGACAGGCCTAAAACCGAGCGTACCTCGGCTGGTGCGGCATCTTCTACCGGCGCTGCCGCCCCAGCTACAGGAGCAGCAGAGGCAGCTGGCATGGCTATTTCAGTTATGTTCAAGCGTGTCTTTTATTCAAGGACGTTCAGCTGGCTAAGAGAGGCGTTGCCAGCAGTGTTATACGAACCTTGAGCAGAGAAACAAGATCGGCTGCTTGCAGTAGTGTCAGTCCCGATATGCTGTCAACAAGCCCGACAATTTTGGGATCGGTAATCGGGGGTTGCGCGGGCGAGGAACTTGGGGCTGCCTCTGTAGCAAGACATCGTCGAGCGAGCCTGTCATGGACTAGTAAGAAACCACAACCCAAATTCGCAGCATGAACCACATACCTCGGGGCCACTCGAGCTCGCGCGACGGTACGAAGAAAGCTTGCACAACGAAACTTTTACCATTGAGATTGGTTCAGTAGACGTTAAGCTCGCCGATACCAGCGATACTGACCGACATGAGAAACTGACCTGCAAATCCGATTTACGGTTCTCGGGCACGTGATCGATCTTCTCCCACTCAGTTGGTATTTAGCGCCAGCGCCACCTCAAAGCTAGTCTCCCAAGCCGACACCACACCTATTTGGGCAATTACGACTACGAGCCTGCGTGTTCGTTTGATTGAGCAAATCAAGGCTACTTGATAGGGTGAATTATCAACCGTTATATTCCCGGCACACTCGCCAGACGCCCAAGCTAGAAACGAGACTCGAGCTTGCGCCGTTCATGAAAAAGTTCGTCTTGGAAGTATGCATTGACTCGTTGGAATCTGCTATCGCGTACGCCTCGTGTACTTTACAAACTTTCTTTCGAGCACGATTCTCACCCTATCACCCCCTAGCGCTGTCAGAGGGGGAGCTGATAGGCTCGAGATCTGTGGAAATCTCTCCCTCTGTGGTGGCTCGACTCCGAGCATGGGCCTTGTAAGGCTAGTTAGGAAGCATTTGCCCTCGGTTCCCCTCATGGCACGTCGTCGTTTTCGGGCAGCATTCACAACGTGGCCTCATGCAGTCGCCTTTCTATTTCCAGGCAATGGTCCGACCTCGAGTCGGGGATTTTGTCTACTCTCCTCAAGAGTTCGAGACGATGCTAGAGGACGTGGCCGCGTTCCGGGATTTGGGTGTAAGCGGGGTCGTTTTTGGCGTGTTGACACCCAATGGCTCAGTGGACGTCGAACGGTGTTCTAGGTGCGTACAATGCCCACATTGACCAGTCCCACGCTCACTTGCCCCCTAGAGTCGTCGAAGTAGCGAGCCCAATGGAAGGTAGGATGGAATGCGCGAGCTGTCCGATCACTCTAACGGGGCTATTATCTAGTGACTTTCCATAGAGCGTTCGACCTAACCGCAGATCCCTTCCAAGGTACGCTCAAACATGATCGGTTGATTCATTTATCGCTAACGAAGCCCACAAAACGGGCTCTATGCGTAGCATTGAGCGATATTGCGGGCATTCCCGACGTTACACGTATACTCACCAGCGGTCATGCGACCCCCCGCGCAAATGAACCAGCGTCGCTTGAGTGTTTGGCTAGGCTCGCCCAAATGGTTTCTTCCGCACAGAAGGGTCGTCGAAATGAGCTGCGGATTATGCCAGGCTCAGGTATCAATTCTCTGTCTATCAACAGCATATTCTCAGCTTTATACCCACTCGGTGTGCAAGAGTACCACATGAGCGGGGGTTCTTGGACTGACGGTCTGAGTGAGAAATCTGCCCGGCGGGAAGGCAAGTCGTTCCAGATGGGGCAGCCAGGTCCTTCTGAGTGGTCTGTTTGGAAAACGAACGCTGATAGCATCAAGGCTGTTGTGGACGCATGTATGAAGCTGCAGTAATGAACGCACGACACGACTCTGCAAGTAGCCATTTTCAGACAAATTCGTCCTCCTTAAACGGGTGCCCTTGGCAAACAAAGGCGGAATTAGGATGGTACTCCTATTGATGTCCAAGAACTCGGGACTCCCGTGTGCTTGGACGTATGGCGTGCTACCAATGCGAGCAGCTATCGTGCCCGGTAGCTCATGTGACTATGTGAGCGCTCGGAGCAGACTCGAGCTATACCTGTTTGCAGCACGGTGAACCTTGGCCTGAGAAGGTTTGCAGATAAACTCTGTGTGAATTTCACAGCGCATACTGTGTGCGTATAGTACTTGGGTTCAAAACTTGGAGCTAGGAATGAGCTGATAGACCCGATTCGAACCCACAAAGTTTCAGACACGGCAAATGCCTGCAAATCTCGGCCCGCTGCTGGCCGCTGCTGTTGGGCATTATTGCTGGCAACTCGGTGATCTTGCGTCCTAGACCGCCCGCGCGTGCCGCCCGCAGCCCCTATGCAACCCACAGGGTTCATGACAACGAGGCGATCGCGATCACACTCCATATTGGCTACATGACTACCATTGGTGTTCTATGGATTCTGGGGGTGCTCCGCAGTAGGACGTTTTGTAACTGATCATTCTCTTGATACACCAAGATCTTGAGATCAAGTTGTACGATGTGCGAGAGCATCAGCGTCGGGAGCCCGGATAATGCGTAATTACCGCCTCCGACCCCATTAGGATTCAGGTCCTCATCTCTTTCTAGACATCGGAAAAATTCAGGAGGCGACCTGAGCTACACCCAGGTAGGTGCCGGGCCACCCTGTGTAATGTCACTATTCATGCAAGGCAAGATACGAAGCTGACAAGGGATGCATGGGCCCAAGGCGTGGCAATATACCTTTCTTTCGGTCGAGTGTGCCCGAGCGCAGCGCCAGGACCCATGAGTTAATCTCATAGATCCCCGGGTTGACGCACACACCCGGGCTTGGCCCTCGCGTAATTTGTACTTTCTTGGTCTTCGGCAACACGTTGTATATGGATGACGCGGATTTCAGTCGTTTGTCATCTATCTCACTGGGTTGAAACGAGTCATGCCGCAAGACGCGACCGTTCTGAATTGGTCTATACAGACACACACACACATCGATAGAATGTTGCGCTGTCGGGGGGAAACCCCAAGGAAGAGACGGTGTGGTATATCTGATTGATTTGTAAATGGACCGCTAGTCCGTCAAATATGGTTTGAATTCACCAATCGGAGCAGTCGCCAGAACGCTACCCTAAGAAAAACTAGTCGGATATATGCATGCAAGCGCTCAGACGCTGCGTTGTCGCCGCAGCGACCGAGGGCATCGCAAGGTGAGAAATCCAGATGACGAGCCTGGGAGCCACAGGCGTTCAATCGCGCCACCACATCAGCTCGGCTCCGACCTTCCGGTGCGGTGGTGGTGGTGGTGACTAGTTGCTGAGTCTCCAATGGTCAGTGGCCGCACACGAAGCAAGCCTCGATTGAAACATGCGGTGCACTCTTTTCGTCTAGTGCTCGACCACGTGCGATTGCGAATATCCCAATCTGCCGCGCTCGTATCCAAACTGAATACGGGCTCAGGGGCCCGGGGCGCTCGATCGCGGGTGGTTAGCAGAGCACATCGACGGCGGGATATGTTTGACGGGGGGAACAGAGTTTTGAAACGGGCGGGCATGGGCGATGGCCAGGCGATGGGGAGCTCGTATAGGGCCGGGGTGAGCCACAGGATGACGCAGGACGGGATCTGCGCTGGCTGAGTCGGAAACAAGCTTTCTGGTCCACAGGAAACGGGCCCATGGGACACGACGGGGACCGTGGATCGATCGAGGGGTGTAGCAATGGTGCTGCGGACAGATATGTTCCTGGCACCCTTGCGGAATGACTAGCTCTGCCGCGGCTGCTCGAGCCGAGCACTCCACTTGGCAATGGCCAGTCAGATCTGTCCCGTCTTCAGCCCATGCGCCGCTTATAACGCTGCGCTCGCCGACCACCACCCCCTGCTCTGCCAATCGGCTCTGCCCCTAACCCCCCCCACCGGTGCGTACCCTCTCTGCCCGGCCATCGCTGTGCCGCCGCATCGCCTCGGACGACGGCTCCAATCTGCGCTATGCCCCACTCGGACAAGCCCATACGTGGACATGGGTCAATCCTCGAACCCGTTGTCTGTGATCGTGCGCACTTCGTTATCGGGTCGCCCCACGCTGTGCAGCGCCGTCCGTGCCCCCACTCACCTCACCACACCTTTAATATTTAAGCCACGTGCAAGGCTGACTCCCCTTCTGTCTCGTGTTTTTCGCAGTTGCCCAAAGCGTCGGCTTCTACGTCGCGTCCCTAACGCTGTCCGGTGAGTCGTATATCTACCGCCGATCGTGCTCGACACTGACTCGTCCCCAGCTTCTTCACCATGGACCTGGCGTCCGATCATGGCAGTGAGCGCCCAGAGCACAAGTACTCGGACCCCCCTATTGGCTATATCAATGTGCGTCGAGGCCAGCCAAGATCACCCCGGCCGCCCATTGACGTGCACCAGAGCGAAGACGAAGAGGATGAACTCTTGCCAGACGAGCCCGCACACAGCTCGCACAGGCCCCCAGGTAAGTCGCCCGCTGCTTGATTTCCCCCTACCCCCTCCCCCCCCGTCTCGTCCGCTTTGCTCTTGGTCGGTCTATTTTTAAAATACTTGTGCCTATTCCTTCGGTGCTCATGCATCGTCTGCATTCTAGACGGTCGTCAAACGGATGGGGCACTGCTGAGCCAGATACAATCACGCATTCAGACTTTGTTGCCGTTGCTTACTAGCACCTCGCGCGCAGAACGCTCTCCACATCCCGGCCCTGGTCCCCTTGCCTATCTCCCGTCCTCGGCGCGTGACGGCAACGCTCGGTTCGCTCGAGCCCCCAGCAACTCGGGTCACATTCGACACCGAGGAGGCGCACCTCATGATCTCCCTCGAGGCCTCCCTCAACGGCGTGACAGCATCATGACAGCGTCCGAGTCGAGCATGATTTCTGCCGCATCTCCCTCGGTGGGTTTCGACCAGCGCCAGCAAAGCGTCCAGTCCGACGCGCCCTCGGGCTTTGACCCACGTACGGACGCCCCTTACCGTCGCCCAGGCAAACACCGAGTTGGGGAGAGCCCTACGCCGGAAGAGTATATGGCTCTCCCCCCCGAAGCGAAAAAGAAGGTCGATAATCGGTTGAGCGCCAGACGGAGCCGGGCGAAGCGCAAAGGTATTTGTCGTGCGCTCTTTTGACCCGGACGCAGGCTGACGTTTGTGCAGAGCATGTTCACGTTCTGACCACGCAGATAGCAGAACAGCAACAGGTTATCGAGATGCTTCGCATCGAGAACAAGCAACTCAACGACCACATTGCCAATCTCTCCCGCGCAGGTTATTCCCTGCACCCTCATCCCCCACCCTTCCAGCCAGGCCTCGTCCCGCATCATCCACCACACCCTAGCCCGCATCTTCGGCATATCCCGCCCCCGAGCCATTTACATGCGAGTGCGCGACACCTCCCGCCGGTCCACCCGACGCTTCCTCCCCCCTTGCCTTCGGAATCCCCTCGACGCAGCCTTCTGGTTTCGCCAACGCTATCAACACATCCTTCCCTCGCGAGTTCGTCGGGCCTAGTTGCTGCGGCAGCACCACCGACTGGTCCGGGCCAGGTACCCATATTAGCTCATCATGCTCGTCCCGAGGCTGGAAGTAGCTATCCTACCCAGGGGCAAGGTCCACGATACGACAGTCCGGGGCGTGGCACAAAACGTGAGGTGGAGGATGAAAGGGACGATCGTTTGCGCAGCCGTATGCGATATACTAGCCCAGAACGGGCTGACTGGGATCGGGAATCCGAGGGGAGGCGTGGGTCTCGTTCTGGTTATCAAGTACGTTTGCCCAATCCATCTTGAAAACTCCTCTCACGCTCTTGCTACAGTCACCCCCTGCTGAGCGCCGACGCCACTCAAAAGCGCGCGAGCTCTCCCGTTCGCCTTCGCCATCTCCTTCCCGCCCGCCATGGGGAGGTCTCCCACCTTCCCTCGCAGCGCCTCAGCACATGTCCAGTCGCCTTGCTGACTACGACCCCACGGAAGAGGTCGGCGATGAGCGGGCCCCGATCCAGATCTCAGGAAAGGGGTCAGTTTCTGATCGCCTGGCGACGCTGATTCGCGTGCACAAGCGAGCGATCATAACATACCGAGCAACGCGTCAGGGGGAGCTTTCAAAGCGAGAAGACCACATGGAAGGTCTGCTTGGGGCTGCAGAGGTGATTGGAAAGGAAGTTGAAGAACTGACCGACGAATTCCGGTATGTGGGTCAAAATGGAGACTGAACCAAGAAAATTCCGACTGGCGGATATGGGTTTCATATTTGGATGACAACCACGATTTTACGATGCAGTATTTCTCTCTCTCTCTTTTTTGCGCATTTTCTTCTCACGATTTTTTCTTGGTTACGCCTGTTATATCGGTCCCTTGATCGGATAATTATTCAACCCGAACACTGTACTTGGTCTCTGCTCCATACATCCCTCATACCCATTGTCTGATACCCACACTGCGACAAGATATATTTTAATAAAGTGCATATATGATGGCGTTTTCTAGCTACCGAGCTGTTTCCGGATAAACTCGGGATGACGTTTAAAGTAACTGATCGTCAGTCGAATGCCACCATCCAAGGCGCCACGAAAGGTGCAAGAATTAATCGCGGCGCATATAGGGTAACTTCTTTGCCGCGAGGTACCGGATGCGGCGCTGATCCTGCTGGCAAACTCTCCGTCAGCCACCACCGAAGCACCGCCAAGTGTGGCACGCTCCAGCGATCATTGATCGAAGGAATCACGTGGCTATTCCGGCTCTCTTGTAACCACCATGACCGGACTGCGACAGCGCGGTCAAAAATCGTCTGCAACGCAGGATGCGTCTCCAGCACCCGAGGCCGAGATGAACAAACAAACGGTGGGTCCAGGCCCTTTTTTCTAGAACGAAACTCAGATCACTGATACGGTCGGTCGAGATCTAGAAACAAACCGGTTCACCGCTGTACTGGATTATGGTGGCTGGACTATTAGGATGCGCATTAACGGCAAGTCTAATCCCGTATATTTCGGCCATTTATACTGAGCGTGGGTTTGTGGCTAGCTGTCTGGGCTGGTCCCCTTGCGCCCAAGTGCTCGAGTGCCTCCGGCGCTCAAAGTCCCGCCACGTGCCCGAGTTTCGCTCGGAGCCGATGTGGGAAAGCGAGACGCGATTGTCGCCGCCTTCCGCGTGAGTGGGTCACAGCGCGGCTGATAGTGTCAATTAATTATGATATGCGAACCCACAGCATGCGTACTCCGCATATGGTACGTTGTTAATTGTGCCACGTCACGCGTGCTCGACCCACTGATACTCCTTGAACAGAGCGAGATGCGTTTGGAGCAGATGAATATCACCCGTTGGGACAAAAAGGATCCAATCTGACAGCCGCCGGCGGTATCGGATATACGATTGCTGACTCGCTCGATACTATCATCCTCATGCAGCAGCAAGGCTATGATTTCGGCGGAGAGTACGAGCGAGCTCGAAACTGGGTCCAAAACACGTTGACTTTCGATCGCGATGCCAACTTTAACACATTTGAAGTGCGTTTAATTTCGGTGAAATTGTTTTGGGAAACTGAACCAACGCCTTGCTCTCAGACGACCATACGAGTCCTCGGAGGTCTTTTGTCGGCTCATTACTTAACAGGGGACGATTTGTATTTGGATCGAGCTCGGCAAGTCGAGTCCTGTTGGATGGAATTCTCAGACTGAACGACTTGTTCTACGAATAGTGAGCTTGCTGATCGCATAATGCCGGTGTTTGAGACGCCATCTGGGCTCCCAACTTCCATGGTTAATTTATGCGCCTCGAAAAAGGTGCGCATTGACTCATGCGTGCTGGCAGCGCCTTTTTACAGTTTGATCGGACATGCAGGAAGGGGTGTGCGTTAGTAAAGGCATATTGGATCAAGACAACAATAATCTTGTTAGCGTAGCAGAGGCCGCTACACTTCAGCTAGAATTCAAATATCTCAGCTTCCTGACTGATGAGGATGGTTATTGGCGCGCGGCTGAAAAGGTAGACTATTCTGGGGGGTTTGATCGGGACCTATTGCTGACCAGGTATGGCAAGGTCATGGCCGTAATCAAGAGAGGTATGATGCAACCGATCGTACCTATATTCATGTCGTGAGTATGTTGCCTCGCCCAAGTGATTACTACTTAGGGTCGGCCACGCTTTAGACCAGAAACGGGCCAATTTCTCGTATCGGATATACGCCTCGGCTCTAGGGGAGACTCGTTTTATGAATATCTTCTGTAAGTCGTACACCAGTCCTGAGCGCCACTTTTTGACAATGGTCCCCAAGTAAGCAGTATTTACAAACTGTGAGTGTGTCTACTAGAGTGAAATTCGCCACTTAGTAAACGCCTGCATCACTATACCAGGATCGCTCGGAACCTGTTTATCGGGCGGTAAGCCAGTCCGCTTTCCCAGCCTTATTAGCCTTGATTTTATTTCGTAGATGTATGACGACGCCATGGAAGGTATTCGATCAAATCTAGTCAGGACGACCCCTACAAACGGCCTCGTGTTCACTGGCGAGCTGCAGCCCATTCGCTCAGGCGCAAACTACCAACAGTGAGGCAATTATTCGTATGGTACATGCGCCTACTGAAACGTGTGTAGCGAATGGAAGTTTATACCTAAACAAGATCATCTTGTATGCTTCTTGGGAGGTTCGCTGTTGCTTGGCGTGACCGATGGCGGCAGAATGGCTGTCCCCCCAGATACCTCCAAATTCAACGAGCGTGAGCGGGCGGATTGGACAATGGGCGTTCAATTGATCAAGGGTTGTATGGCTACGCACGAGACAGCAACGTAAGAGTCCTTTCACTAATGCGCGTGTAGAGCCCGCTGATCACCGTTGCCCCATTAGCGGACTTGCACCGGAAATTGTGCACTTCAGAGTACCAACCGATTCGGCGATGGTAAAAAGCCAGGCTCCATCGGATTGGTATATCAAAGGGACATCGCGGTAAGTTTTTTGACAGTTACGGCCGGCTGACATCAGCCATCGGCCGTTGGTTTGACTTTTTGCTCCTAGAACTGAAAATGACATGTCATATGATGCTCGATACATCCTAAGGTGATGTCTAATCTATATCTGGATAATCCCAACTCAATGAAATGGACGGCCAGGCCCGAGACCGTTGAATCACTGTTCCTAGCTCATAGATTGACTGGCGACCCTAAATATCGCCGTTGGGGATGGGCCATCTTTCAGGCTATCGAGAAACACTGTAAAGTGCCCTCGGGCGGATATGCCACGGTGCTCAATGTCGACAAGCTCCCTGTTCGCTGGGATGACAAACAAGAAACGTTTTTGCTGGTAAGTTGGCCGCGTGTTGTGGCTGGGACCACTTAGTTACGTCCTTCAGAGCGAAACCTTGAAATATCTGTTCCTCCTCTTCTCCGATAGCTCGGTATTACCGTTGAACGGTGAGAAAATGATTACGCTTAAAGTATCCTGCCGCTGACGTAAACTTGCTTTGCCAGAGGTCGTATTCAATACCGAGGTAGGTTGTTGGTCAACTTTTCTATATCCATTCAACTAATATAGTCCAAGGCCCACCCCTTCCCTGTCTTTACCCCTACCACTAGTACCGGATTTACCTGAGTAGTACATGTAGCTACAGTTGTATTTAATAGGATGTATGCGTACAGCCACCGATCATCGATAGATCGAGACCGCTAGTTGATATATCGCCGCCGGAAGAAGTCACGTTATTCCCGATCCGTTGACTAAAGAACGTTTTCGAGACTTGCCCTTGACCTCCACCTCATTTATCTTGATTACTTTTCCCAACTGCTACAATGTCTGCCGTGCGTACATTTATGGCCCATGTGATTCCTGTCCTAATCCGTCCTTAGCCTCAAGATGATCATGAGGACGACCTCGCTCCCACCACAACGGCGGGATACAAGGTTGGACAAAAAAAGGTGCGCGTATTGCGACCACATATTCACGTCCTTTTTGTCTAAGAACGCTCCAAAAACGCAATCCAGACCGTTGATGAATACGGTACGCGTCTTTCGGCGTTTTGCTGACGCGTCAATTTGCTGATACGACTCCCAGCCCAATTGGACGCAAACGATGAATCCCTGAACCGTTGGAAAGCGTCTCTCGGAATCGGGGCTGGTGGATCGGGTGGCTCAAAGGTACGATGTCGCGCGCGTCGTGATAGCTATTATATCTAAAGTATGATCTAGGTCGTACTTCAACAGCTGGTCTTAACCTCGCCCACGCTTCCACCTGGCAAGGAGGTCTCCCTGGATCTGACGGACCAGCAGGCGATAGCGGCTACCAAGAAAACTCCTATCGTGATTAAAGAGGGTGTCGAATACAAGTAAGCCACTATATTGCTTTCGTATCTTGCTTGTTTAATTCAACTGCCATAGTGTTGGCCTGAAATTCAAGATTGATAACGAGGTAGTTTCAGGCCTTCGGTACATACATGTTGTCAAGCGAGCTGGTATCAAAGGTGAGTCTAACACATTAATGGCGGTTAAGTCTAACCAATGTTACTTCAAGTGGACAAACTTGAGCAAATGATTGGCTCGTATGGCCCGAAACCAGAAACCCAGAGTGTAACGTTTATTACTGAGGAATCTCCCTCGGGCATGATTGCTCGTTCTGGCACCTATGAAGTGGCAAGCCGTGTTTATGACGACGACAAGAGGACTCATGCTGGTAAGACTGCGTAAAATCCTGGCTCAGGTATATTTTGTACTGATTAGGGTTTACCAAGACTTTGTGTGGTACTTTAAGCTCGCGAAGGAATGGTAAAGGAATTTTGTTTGTCTCTATTTCCATCGTTGTCGTTATATCTGGCCCTCCATTCGGGAAGATCCGCTTTGTATTACGGATCAGTCAATCAAACTATTATGCATCTAGCTAATTCCTCGGCTGCATTATGCTCGTTTGAGAAGGGTAGAAGAGTTGGCCAGACGGGCTGTCAGACTAACTCCGGCGGCCGTAACGGTCGCGTTGCTCGTGATCGTTCGGGGGTTGCGCGGGCATAATCAGTGATCGCGCTAAACCATATCAAGCCTTTTGCTAGCTTCTGATCGTAGCTCGTGTAGCAGCTTGGGTTGTAGGCTAACCGCGCGCTCGTGCCGCAAGATTCAACCGAGAAGTTGAGCGATGGAAACAGAACCATGACACCCGTTCTTGGAATGTAGATCCGGTGAGTGGAGGTGAATCATAATTCAAGCCCCTGTCCTTCTTGGTGTAGCGATATTTGCCATCTTTGCCCACTGGCCAGGAAAAACTATTATGCTGAATGCATGCCATTTTCAGAACGGAGTTGGGTATCGCCGGTGATCGCTCGAAGCTGAGATGATACTGAATAACCAAAGTGAGGCGAGAGTGTCTGATCTGCGTTCAAAATTCTAGCAGGAGTCACTTTTGCCACGCCTTTTGAACCTTGAAGGACATCCAAGAAGCCCTGGATGACTTTCGGGTTGTGGTGGTGCTATATGTTCCGACGCGCATGGCCTGGTATAGTCTAACTTTTTTGTAATCGGCCATGCTTTGTGGGAAGGCGTGTGCTGAAACCATCGTAGCCCAGGGATGAGAAGTCGTCTTCCCACATTAAAAACGAATGTTTGGGTGGCAACAGACCGAGCAAGCCGGGCTGAATTGCCTCTAGGCTCGACTACCTTCCGCGGACAGACGTCTCCTGCTGGGTGGGACTGGGCCCTGCATGTCGCAATACCTGCAGTTTGGGGCATCTAGGCGCTGGAATTGGGTTGCAGCTTACAAATTCGAGTTCATGTTCTGTCAGAAATATCCGTTGTATGGTATAGGAGAGGGGTCGGGCCTATTCTATCGACCCAGGATACTGCCTTGTTCCCATCTTAAGAAGTGAGTGAATGTATTGTAGAACAGCTTGCAATCGACCTCAAGTATCACCTCATTGATAGCGATGTCGACGTACACAGTACCTCTAGTACTTCTGCGAGATGGACTACGAGTTCCTGTTGCGTCATGGGTTCTGAAAGGCCGAGGTATATGCGCATGTGCGTCACTAGGCAAGCACGTGATCCTATTTATGAATGCTTCGTAATGTGACGTGATGGTGACGTGACGTACAAGTCACGTGACTGCTGAATGGATGCCGAGCCAGCATGCCCCGCTTAGTCATGTGTGAGTGTGACCCCATGTGTGCGATGCCAAGGGGCCAAGTCAGGGAAGCGTGACAACGACCTGACTGGGTGCTGTTGTTTTGCTCGCAGCCGACCCTATGTATAGACGGGCGAGACACATGGCGCAGGGGATGTGCCTTGTCCTCACCTCCCCCTGTGCTCTCCGATGCTGTCTCTCTTTCTCGCTCCGCTCGCTATCGCCGTAGCTGAGACGGCCTGGGCAGCTCCTATATCCGACATTCCAAGCTCAGTCCTCACGCCGGACCAGATCAATCTCGTCCGAAGCAGGCTGATTGAAGGGGCGCAGGCTAGGTGTGTCAAACAGCCCGTGTCGTACCGAGTCTAAAAAAAACTAACTATGAATAGCTGGGAGCTAGGGACGTCGACCCAGGCACTTCTCGAATACGATTACCCGGCTTTATCTGTATATGGACCTCTCATGTTAGCCTTACCGAACCCGCCTCCGAATGCTTCACTTGTGCCAGGAAACATATACGCTGTTACCGACAGACTCGTGCAGGTAGGGACCACTTAATATGTGAAAAAGCTATTTCTGACAGTGTTTAGACTCGCAACCCCACTGTAGAAGCTTTTGTATATGACACTTCTGTTGGCGACCCGGCCAGTACGTGATGTTTCCCTTTTCTGGCCACGTCCTGTAGTTCTAACATACTCCATAGGCCTGGGCGTAGCCATGCTGGTCGCCAATTTTACTGGCGCGACAGGCGGAGATTACAATACAGCGATCGAGCAACAACTGGACTACTTGCTGAACAAGGCGCCTCGAAACACGAATGGAGCGATATCTCATCGCAGCGAGCAAATACAACTCTGGAGCGACAATCTGTCAATGGTTCCACCGTTTCTTGCATATTATGGTGCCCTACACAACAACCCAACGGTCATAGCGGAAGGATTTAACCAGGTCAGTTGCCTCCGTTCACGGAAGCTTTCTTTCTTTTTGCTCCCGCACCTAGACCATTGTATTGACTAGACCACAGATCAGCACGTATCGCGACATTCTCAAAGCCGACAGCCAGACTGGTCTATGGCGCCACATTCAATTGGGCGCAAACACCGACATGGGTCACTGGTCGTCCGGCAACGGGTGGGCCGCATCCGGGATGACTCGTGTGCTCGCGACCGTCGCAGGCTCCTCGCTCAGCTCGTCCTTTTCAAACGAACAAGCCAACCTCGCGCTCTGGACAGCCGAAATCTTGACTTCTGCATGGGCCTATCAGTTACCCAACGGTACACTCTACAATTACCCTGATCTGTCTTCTCCCTCGTCTGCGACGCCCAACTTTGCGGTATCTCCTTCGTCTGCGTTTTCTGATGCGTCTGGTACTGCGCTCTTGGCGGCGACGACTTACAGGCTGGCCTCACATCTTGTCCGGTACCCAAACGTGACTTCCACGGATGCTACGGGTGTTTCGACCACCCAGTCTCTGTCCGATATACTCGCACGAGCAGGGTATAGTGTACGATCGCTTCTAACGCCTGCCTCCAACGCACGCAAAGCTGTCGCCGCGAGTATTGACCCGGTCACAGGCTGGTTACAAAACGTAGTAAACCCGTGGAGTTACTCCCAGCGGGGTGTCAACAGTCCTGAAGGCCAAGCTTTTGTCCTGATGCTCGAGGCCGCAGCTCGCGACTGGGAGGCGTTGATTAAATCGAGCGATCATGATACACTAGAGAGGAATCTGGGTGCGTAATGCAAAAAACGAAACGCAATGGACTATCATGATTGTACGGACATTTTATGGATTTATGATTTCGCGCCTAGACGGTTTACCGCCCTGCACTGTATTTTATATCATCTACTCTATTTGAAGCCTGTTTGAGGCCTGAACTTTGTTTTCGGTTTGCTATGCTGCTAGCGTGTATCGCACTTGCCAGCGAAACGACCCATGTTCATAGAATATTGGTTATTGCATAACGTGTACAAGTTGTAAATCATAGGCAAGCTGGGCCAGGGTGTCCGAAAGCACAGGTATAAACAACAAAGCACAGAAACAGAAAAAGTCTCAACGATAGTCATCGACACGAAACGGGGAAATCAAATCATAAGTATGATCGTTTACGTTTCCACCCTTGTCAGAACCAAGTTTAAACTTGGAGAAAATACCACCAAGGGCTCTAAGGTTGCCCGAACCCTTTTGTCGCCCCCCAATCTCCTCGTTGGTCACCCCTGCGCCTGTGACAGAACCGTAGCACTCGATCAAGAGCCTTTCCAAGCGTCTTTGTGTGCTGTCGGTGGGTGCACGACAGGCCTCTTCCAAGCGGTCAACCAAAAACACGGAAAGTCCTTGGAAAGACAGTGGGAGCTGAGGCAGTGGTCCTGGTACAACATACAGTTTTCCGCGCACACCACACGGTGCGATGATTTTCGATCCAGGAAACAAAAGTGTAGTATCAGGCGGAGCATATGTTTCGTTTTCAGGAGGTGTATGCAGCTCAAGGAACAGGCGACAGAACCACGGGTCACGTTCGTGAGGCCCTCGAACAAAATGGAGGACCACTCGTACAGAATGCACCCCTGATTTGCTTGCGGCAATGGCAACTGGGGTAGCCATAAGCTGCGTAGATCCGTAGTGAGAAAGCAGGCGAAGAAGATGTCGGAAGTTTTGCGTTTGTATGTGAAAGGCGCCGCTGTCATCGAGGGAGACGTTGGGTGGGAGCGGATCCGCTGGAGGCATGGGTATAGTCGTCGGAGGATTAGGATCACGGAATCCATAGACTACAGCCAAACAAGTAAGCAAAGAGTTGAATATATGTACCTCTAACACTTACCAACTCCATCCAACAGCGTTTCCGTTGGCGGTGCATTAGCAGGACTCTCGTGCAGTGCTACCTCTGACGGATTACGCGAACGCAAGCGGCCAATTGTACTCGGTGGTTCAGGAGCTTGCAGCAGTATACCATTCTCTGACCCTGGCTCCTCGTCAATCGCCCACGTCCGTCGTGGTACTGGTGGTTCGTTGGCTCCCATACTCAAGTTTGAAGTCGACATGCCGAAAAACATGGACGCTCGACTTAACCGCGAGACCGGGCCTGGGTTAGCCTGAGACGCAGACGCTACGCGCGGCCGAACAAAGCTATGGAGCGCTGGTTCAGGCTGTCGTCCCATTTCGTGGGTCGGGCGTATTCGAGTTTGTGAGCTTGCTCGGGGGCGAGCCGCGCTGAGCGGAGGAGACTGGGTCGATCTTCTTGGTGGTGGGCTGGCCGTTACCTCATTGGGTAGTAAAGCTGGCGAGTTTCCTTCGCTAGATGATCTCCCTGGGCGTTCAGGGCGAGGTTCACGTCGCACAATCGTACTGCTGGTGCTAGGCGGGATAACCTCAATTGCCACAGGAGGCTCTGGCACAGGCGCGCTAACATTGGGTGACACCTGTATTTCTGACAAGTTGTTCTGAACCTGCCGTTCTCTTGGAGCGACGGAGCCGAGAATCGGGCTTGCATGTACAGACGCTGTCAGCCTCGCTGGTGGTTCAAGCGGCGTATCGTTTCGGCTCCCAGTCACCTCTTCATAAGTTGGTGGTGGAGGTTCGTCTTCGTCGGCTTGCAGAGGCTGAACTTCAGCCGCAGGGCTCTCGACCGCCAACGGACTCTCTGATCTAGTTTCTTGCGCAGCTATGATAGGCGTAGTGCTTTGACTAGGCAAGGCGGGAGGAGGCCTGCTTTGATAAGCCGAATCAACCTCGGGCGACTGCGCACGAGCCAATACTGGCGTCCACGCCCCACTCCCCAAGTTCAACCCCGGTTCTGCGTCGGAAACTTCAAGCATGCTCTCCCGCAGCACTCGTTGCAGCTCGGGATCATCTTGGCCCTCAACAGGGGGTGCTATGGCTAAGCTCATGCGTAACGCCTCCCGGAGCTCCGCTTCATCTGTGCTATCTGCTCTTGGCGGCGTAGAAATACGCGACGAGCTGCTTGCTTCCGAGTTGATAGAAAGTGGAGGTTCGATGGGCTCCTTAGGAGGCAGAGGGGGTTCTCTAGGCAATGCAGGCTCTTGTGACTGGGAAACCCAAGAATGTTCCACTGGCTGCGGACTAGGTGAAATCACTGGTTCTTTCGGTGGTAGAGGTGGCGCATTTGGACTGGTCGATGCCGTTCTGCGCAGTCCACCTGACCCCCATTGCCCGTGAGTCGTAACTGGCGAAGTAGCCGAATGGCGAGGTGCAGGAGGTAAAGGCGGGAGTGGAGGGAGTGGAGGGGGTGCGCGGGGCATTCCCACCATGGGCATTGGCATTTGGATACCGACTGTGGGTGGGGGAGGGAGTGGAGGAGGTGCTGGGGTAGGAGCTTGTGGAATTGGCGGCATATTCTGCAAGTCTGGTTGGAACGGCCGGAAATGCATACTCTGCCGAGGCGCAATTCCGCCTACCCAGACTTGAGCGCTGGGCCGAGCAGGTGCATGAGGCGCTGGAAATGGTTGCGGGAAGGCAGGTATGGGTGTTGCTGGCGGTAGTGGGGGTGCTGGAGTAGGTGGAGGAGGAAATATTGGGAGCGAAGAATGTCGCATGTGCGCCGAGTTGGGTGACTGTGGTTGAGCATGGTTCTGCAGCTGAGGTTCAGAACGGTGCACCGGCAATGGAGGTGGTGGTGGAGGGAGCTGAGGAGGCGGGGGAGGAAGTGGAGAATGGAAACTAGGCGATTGGATATGGCTCGGGGGAGCCGGCGTAGCCATAAACGAGCGATTTACGAATGGCGGAGGCGGGTGGGGCATCGGTGAAGGTGAACTAAAAAATGGCTGCTGATGAGGACTAATCAGTGGGGCCTGTGGAGGAGATGAGCCGTCCACGGTCCGAGGTACAGGCGAAAGATACGGCGAGTGCTGTCCCTGTACTTGAGGAGCAGGCATGGCAAGTGCATATGGACCCATGTCTGGGCTCTGAGCCTGCTCTGAATCCGGCAACCTCGCCGGGGAATGTTCAGATGGGACTGCACTTCCTATCCTGGGCACTAATGAGGGTGACGATAATATCATTGGAGACCCATAGGCCTGAGGAGGCCAATGATGGGGGGACGGGGATCCTCCAATGGGCGACATGATCATCTCATTGCCGTTCCATGAGCCCGAGCTGCCCGTCGAGACCGAATGCAGCTCGGGCTTAGGTGGAAGAGGAGGCGCAGGAGAATGAGAGGGCGGTTGTGGAGGCCATTGGTAGGGAGTTGGCGCAGGACGTTGGTACATCTCTATCACCCGAGTTCACTGAGGTTAGTCCCGGCGTGTAGTCCCGGTCAGCCTCGTAAAAACCTGGCGAGACTAACCTTGCCCATGCTGGGACCGTGTCAGGACCGGGTACTGGGACCGAGTCGTGACTGGGTCGGTGTCCCGACCTAGTCCCATCTTAGCCTTCAGTAGTTTGACATCGTCACGGCTAGTCGTACGCTCAGTCCCATTCAATCGGGCTCAGTCTTTTTATATACTATCGACCGATCACTGTATTACTATTATAGCACCACAAGACAAACAAACCATGCCATCCAGGGACACTTCTCGAGAGGACACGTACGCGCTGGTGACATTTAGCCACAACCACAGCCACAACCACTGCTGCCATGCCCCGCGCTAGCCCGCCTCCGGAAGAGCGCTCGAAGCCATATGTGCCTCCCGACCCCAACTCGCCCGAAGCTCAAAGGATAAGGTGGCACAAGTTGTACTGTAGTAGTGGATCAACGATGAGTGGGTCTTCGCATCAATAGTAAGGCATGAGAGTCCGATGCAACGGAAAGCGGGTAAGCCTTTTGTTCTTACACGGTAAATTATTTTCGCTTACGTTCAATCCTACTCAAGATCCTCCCCCAACAAATCTCTTCAAGACTCTCGCTCCGGTTGGTAAAGAACACGACAGGGACGAGGATTCGGAGGGTGCGCACAAAAACCGTCCAAGTGAGTGCATATATATTCAGTCGTGTCAACTACTCACAGTTCAATCTTAGTACCGAAGAAGCAAAACACGACCGAAGAAACAGATTATGGGGAGCCGTGCAACGGCAGCTAGTCGTCTGATGATACTCCTCCACCTACGAAACCTTTTTGTGAATACTATTCGCCCGTCAAAATACTATTAATAGATCAGCATCACCTAGCTCCGCACCATCGCGACGGTTCAAAGAAGGATAGGCGAATTGATAGGCAGGGAAGGAGGGACTATTGGTAAGCTGCGAAAGATTATAGCGAGCAAGTGCTCACATTCATTTTAGTTGTGGAACAGCGCGCCCTCGCGTAAAGCAATAAAGGCGAGAATCACTAACAGTATTCGGAAGAAGAAAGGGGCCATAAGCAACGCGGTTACAAGATCGCGATTCTCTCCTAGTATAATTTATGAACTAGGCTCACTCTCAAATGCCAGACCGTGAAGCAGATGAATAGCTCTGGCATATAGAGACCGACATGAGTCATTTGAAGAAAGCGATCGCACTGTTGATCTTCGGGGTCATCCTCTTCGTCAGGACTGTTTTCCAAGTCAATCTCTCGTTGGAATGGCAGAGGTTCGGGTCCAGGTCCGGTTCCAGGCTCGCGCTCACGTTCAGGCTCGGGTTCAGGTTCGGGCCCATCTCCAAGTTCACCCTCACCCGCAATCCAAATTGTGGGCCACCGGGGTCGCCATCGTCGACCAACTCGTCGGGGTTATGACTCAAGGGCGGTGGAGGCTGTAGGTTGTCGTCAGCAAGGAGATTGGCCCAGTAAGTTTGACCTGCGCCTTCGTCAATTAATTCCGGTTAATCTTCCAGATTCGGACGATCAGGTGAATGTGTAGAGTACACTCCCGTGTCGTAGAACCAATCCATTGGAGCATGGCCTAAATAGGGCAGTGTTAGAAAGCCGATATTAGCAGCTAAAATCGTACTAGGTCGCTTCATCATTTGTATACGAAGATCGGCTGCTGAAAGGCAAAATTGAGGATCAAGTAAACCTTCGGGCCATAGTTTAAGTCCTAGATCCAAAGACGGAGAGCTAAATTCAGATCGAGACCCCAAGTCATACTCTGAGCCGATTCTCTCATTGCCCGATATAAATGCATCCACTCGGAGCCCTATGGAATAATTTCCATGCAAATTCGCCAATGTAGACCCAGCCGACTGCACAGAACCTGCAGATGAGAGCGCGGTATTTCCGGCAATCCGGTCGCTGATTCCTACCAGCGGGGTTTGAGAACCAGGAGATGTAGGGGATCCGAGAGCGCTCAAAGTACGAGTCGAGCAAGCTACAGGAGGGCCGGGGAGTGGGAGTGTGCCGCAAGCCGTGGCAGAATTTATGTGTGCGTTCTCGCACATTCCAAGATGTCGGCGGTGTGGCTTTCGATGGTTCTCGATATATTTCCATGACCAAAGCTTGAGATGTATTATTTAACACATTTTAAAGTCGAATTTAGTTGGTTTTCGAAGCGCTCTCTTCGCCTTGACCGTATACATAGGTGAGCGAGCTAATCCCCACCCCAAACCACTCACTTTTCGAGCACACTCGAACCCCTTGCGCAAAAATTTGCCCTTTGTGCAGATTTTGATAGCCATATTATTAATATGATAGGCTACAGTTGAGTAATGAGAAGATTTGCCAAAAGAGGTCTCGTGGCGGTGGTGGCTCAGTTTGGGTTTAACTCGGATGGCATCAGGCACAGTAAGCGCCGAATGACATAAGCAGTCAGTCTACAAGAACCCCTAAGTTGAACTTAGTCGCGTCTAAACAGCTCAGTCCCAGCTACCTGACTCAGTCGCAGACAGATTTGGTCAGTCGCAGTGTATTCTTTCCGCGACTATAGGCCGGGACGCGCCGTGACTAACCTCAGTGAACTCGGGTGTATTTGCTCATCGATCGCATCAGCGAGGATCCAAGCCTCATTTATTACTTAAAACGTGCGTACCACACTTTCAAAACGAGGATGAGGAATGACACTCGACTTTCTCAGTGGGCTATATAAACCCGTGCACAGCGCTCGTCTGTCCAAGGAAACCCCCAATCGAAATTCTCTCTAAATCCACGTCAACGTAAACGATCCAAAATAATCGACAGCGTGCCAGCTAACTTGCCGGATAGATTCGGGGCGCACCCTTGCGGCGAGAGTGTTCTTTATAGACGACTGCGACTTGGTTGCTTATGTATGATTATGACCTCCTGCCGACGTAGACGCCAAGATATCAGCTCGCTGCGCAAAAGCGTCACGAGAAGGGGAATTCACGGTTCTCGATGCAGTGTGGGATTCAATGGTTGGAGTTGTGTGTCTGGGTTGTTTCACGAGTGACGGCTCAAGGCAGTGTTACGGTTGCCGACATGCCCAGTTGTAGTCAAAAGGGTCGGGACCGACGACCGACAAGTTTAGCCTGGCTGGACAAGCAAGAAGATAGGAGGAGACGGTAGCTAGCGTTGCCAACCATCCATCGTGTTTATATAGACGCTGGCATCAAAGGGTCTGTGCTCGATCTTGGCCTTCGGCTGAGCGACTACCCCGAGGCAATGATCACGTTCCTGGTAACACCCGCTCAAGGTAACAGTTTAATTTATTACAATTTGGTCGTAGGTCATAGTACAGATGCACGAAATGTCAAGAATTATAAACATGAGCAGGGGAAGAAGGCGTATGTAAAAGTCCACCAGAACGAAGACACCAAAAAGCCCGACAGCGAATAGAACGAACACATACATACAGCAAAAACATATTATTACTAGTACGCCTAAGTGGCCTATGGGGTATCCTTGAAGTATTTTGGGCACCAATTTTCATCTGAAAGTTTGAGGTTAGATGGATGACCCTGGTGAGAACAAGAAAGACGTACTGTTTTTTTTACATATTACCGCTCAATCGACTCGCTGCGCTTCCTCCTTACTCTCCTGGCTGGCATCGGTGTGCTCCTCCCAGCATCCGAATCGGCCATGTCTCCATCCACTGGAGTACTCGGACTATCCAGGTCATCTCTCAACGAGCGGAGAAGGGCAGCAGACATCGAGACGGGCGACAACGGAGTGGCATTTGCACCCGTCGCAGGCAACCAGCTTGGCTCGCCCAAGAGCCGAGGAAGATCCGCGAGTGCGAGCATGGGCGACATGTTTGCACGGAGGGGTGTAGGAACGGGAGGCGGCGAGCGCAAAGGTTGGCGTGGGTTGCGATTGAGGAACGAACCAAGTGCGCTGAGCGTTGTATGCAGCCCAGTCGAAGATCCAGCGTCGGAATCGGAATCTTCGCCATCGCCGTCGGCAGGTGCTGTGGTTTCCGCAAACGATTCGTCTGGATGCGTGCGTGCAGGGTCGAACAGCACTGAAGCGCGGACCACACGAGCCGCATGGCGTTCGCAAGGCCGGTAGCGTACACCCACTTCGTTTCCACTGAACCCCCGAAACACTGCGTGAGCTGGGCCAATCGTTCAATAGATAACAACGCACCATCGCAGGCACCCGACGCGCTCACGGACACAGCCGCACGTCGACGCCGGCCGAGGGACGGGATGGGAAGACTCTGGGAGGGGGCCGACGGCCGCATCTTCGTCGTCTGGATCGATCCGAGCGGCGCAGGACGAGACGCGGGGCACGCTGAGAGCGCTGTAGTGCAGAACTGCGCCACATCCATTCTCGATCGGGCGGGTGGCTCTCGACGGCGCCCTGCCGAACCCGCGCGGGCGAGACTTGGGGCTCAGGTCGATATCCATCGGTAATGGCGAGGGCCAGTATGGCTCATGTCCCGCCTCCATCCACTCGTCCTCCTCTCCGTCGGTGGCTTCTTCGTTTGGTCCTCCGCAGATGACCCAGCGCGTGCCACGCTGGGCAGTGGCCGCACGCAGGGCACCGACGAGGACTGCATCTGCGCTCTCTCTGCCAAACGAGTGGTGCTGTTGCTGGGGTGCGGAAGATATAAAGAGGTCGGTGCGGCTGCCGACGCTCCGGATGGCGCCTCGTCGTCGGAGGCGAGATGCTTGGCCGGCGTTGTGGAGGAGCTCGCCGGGGATGTCGTCGAATTCAGGCATATTGCGAGTGCGGGGCATCATGTGGTTGGGGGGTGTGTGTGGTCGAGGCGAGGCGTGCGGGCTGCAACAAGGTCTATTATCGGATCGGAGGGGGAACTCAGTCGTATGGTGGATCCACACGATTTGAGGCCCGCCCCCAGAGACCGGTCCCGTGACTGTACAGCACCATCTGTCGCTGAGCCACCCGCCGTTTTGCCGTGCAACAAAGCAGTCTGCACAACGGAGGCGGCCTGGTCGACAGCCCGGTTTTATTTCATTTGTTTCTTTGCTTATGCCATAGACGCGACAGTCCGACGCTCTCGGTTCAGACCCCAGGTCGGACTTGCCTATTTGTCCCGTGGTGATGCGCCCAATATCCTGTCCCATAGCCACAACCCAAGTCCTCATGACTACCGTTTTTCTTATTTTAATCACTATGGTGATTTTAAGCATTCCAGTCCACTCGAAAACCTCACTGTCCTGCCCATATATCAAGACACATATAAACACACTCCATTCACCGCAGTCGCGTATTCAACATGCTGCGAGGTTGAAGAAGCGAGTCTATGGATCCTCGAGAAAAACACAAGCACTGCCCACTGGATTGCTGGTTGGGCAAACAGACCGTAATCTCAAACTACGTATATGGGCTCATTAAACAGGGTAACTTCAGGACGATTCTGTTAGACTCGAAAGAAGCCAAGGGGTAGGTATGACGATCGGTGGTGCAATTCCGAAAACCCGAGCATACATCCACTCAAATATATGCGTGCGAACAAACCCAACGCCAACGCCACTAGGGGGTTCGGAATAGGAGGCTCGGAATTAGACCGCAGCCAACCTGGCCGAAGCTGTTTCAGCCACGGTAATTACTCCTTTCTGGGACGACGCAAATGTTGGTCGTCCCAGCTGCTATCTTCCTAAATCGGCGGCATCGACCGTAGCGATGTTCTTTTCGTTAAGCGATATTCCTGATGTTCGCTAGAGAAACGATGCTGAGAGGTGCCGTGTGGCCTGCCCGATACGTACAATGTGTCAGATTTCACATGCGTGTCAAAAAGTCTGAAAGCCAAAGAGGTTGTTCCAGAAAGGCACTGGATTGGGTGGCTACACGTTGGCCACACCATAGCAGTAGTTCAGCCAGCTTTACAGCCCTTGGAAGGATACACAACAGCCTGGGCGTTCGTGCATCCAGGCCCATCGGTTCGCGTTCTTGATATGAGCGATTCCCTGTCTGCCCCACAAGGTACTCATCAGCCCTGCACAGCACAGTCTCGCTCGTTTGATATTATCGCCGTGGACCTGCGATAGCATACCGAGGGTGTCATTGAACCTGGAGCGCATCGGTGCAGTACAGAGCACCTCCGTCTTGTTGAAGCGCTCGTGTTTCAGTGAGCGGAAAGAGCTCAAAGGAGTGGTTGCGATAGCCCGAGAAGATCAAGTCCCGACGTAGGAGAATGATAAAGACCAGCAAGGGGCAACAGCTGCGATCCCCCTCACGATAGCATCTATTTTCATTCGAAAACCCAAAGCCAGCCTGCGCTCATCTCGGGTTCCAAACAAGTCACGAGGGCTCAAGTGTGGTGCTGTGACAATTTCCGAAAGCGGCCCAGCTCCTGGGTCTGGAATCTTTGGGGACCTCCACCGGATCCAATCTACTCTCGACGACGACGACAACAACAGCGGCGGGACGAGCCCTCTCGATCTTTATAATATATCCCTTTCGTATCTGTCTTCGTGTATACAAACTTGCTTTTGTTCTTCGAGGCACTCTTCGTTCGCTTGTCCCTGTTGCCGACGAACCCCATACCTCCTCTTTCGAGTCACTCTTACCGCCCGCGACCACCTCTCCCACCATCATATCCAACTCTGAGCTTTAGCTAGCCACCATGAAGTCCCTGCGCCGCTCATTGAACAAGGACACGCCCATCATCTCAACTCCGGCCCAACTCCCATCTCTCGGCAAGCCGGTCCCTGCAACAGCGCCGCCCCAAAAAGTTGTTCGTGCCCTACAGCCATACAGATCCACCGGTCCACAAGAACTCTCGTTTGGCAAGGGTGACTTTTTCTATGTCGTCAAGGACCTCAAAGATTGGTGCGCAATCATTCATATTGCCCATGGCTGACACAACGCCGACATGTAACATTTTATAAAAGGTACGAGGTGACAAATCCGCTCACTGGGTCCCGCGGCCTAGTCCCAAGATCCTATTTCGAAGAGCTCAAGAATAGTACTTCCCAAGGGTGAGTTTGACAAGCGTTGTATTGTCTCGTGCTGACTCGGGAATGCCAGCTCACGCCTGTCCGCTCCCGGCGCGCACAATGGCATATCCATAAGCGGTCCAATCTCTCCTCCTTTGCCCCAAGTGCACACAGGTCCAACTCCCACCGCACGCGCCCCACCCGCAAAACTCCCCCGATTACAAACATTTTACGCAATCGTCCAGTACGACTTCAAGGCGGAACGTCCAGACGAGCTCGACGCACGCGCAGGCGAGCCGCTGACCGTGGTCGCCCAATCCAACCGCGAGTGGTTTGTGGCCAAGCCGATTGGCCGTCTAGGCGGTGCTGGCCTCATTCCCGCTGCGTTTGTCGAGATCCGGGACCCGACGACCGGCAAGCCGATCGCGGATGTCGATGGGCTGATTGAACGGGGTGAACTGCCTCGCGTCGAGGAATGGAAGCGCCGGACGAGCGAGTACAAGGCGAGCAGTATCCCGCTTGGCGTGCTTGACGACCCGGTCCCACCAGTCCCGACTCAGTTTGCACGTGGAAGTTCGCAGGGGCATATGAGTGGCGCGGGCTTGTCGGAGCAGTCGACACCGCCGGCGCTGGATCCTTCGAGCGGGGCGTCGTCAATGGAGGACTCGCGCCATTCGCAGGAGCTTCCGCTGTTGCCGTACGGTCAGCTGATCACTGCTTCCGTCCCATCCTTCCATTTCGAGAGCGAGGAATACTGGTTCAGGATCAACGCACGCTATGCACCATACCCACCGCATGATCGTGCTCCTGCACCACCTATACGCGAACTTGTGTTGTACCGTGTGTACGACGACTTTTACGAATTTCAGATCGCGCTGTTGGACGCGCTCCCTGTCGAGGCTGGGCGTCAAACGCCTGGAGGCACGCCAATTCCGACGCCCGGCCCAGATGAACCTCCGCCAGATAGGATGTTGCCATACATGCCTGGACCGCTCAACTATGTGGACGACTCGATCACGACGATCCGATGCAAAGAATTGGATGAATACTTGGGCAACTTGTGCGATTTGAACTCGCGTGGTGCCACTCACGTGCTCGCTCACCCACTCGTGCGCCGGTTCTTTTCGCCCCGGGTTGGGGACACCATGGATGAGGTGGCAGTT
Organism: Ceratobasidium sp. AG-Ba; assembly: GCA_016906575.1. NCBI lineage: Eukaryota > Fungi > Basidiomycota > Agaricomycetes > Cantharellales > Ceratobasidiaceae > Ceratobasidium > Ceratobasidium sp. AG-Ba. Next base: position 2,017,505 of record CP059613.1, on the reverse strand, counting down.
GAAGCGGCCCCGGGTCCGGCATATAGTGATGGGCAAACGGTGGGCGATCAAACCGAGACGGTTGCGAATCAATTTTCGCGCATGGGAGTACACGATCGCACGTCAGGCTACCAGGCCTCGACGCACACGCGCACCCATTCACGAACTCACTCACGTGCTCAGAGCCAGAGTCAAAGCCGGAGCCAGAGCCAGGCTGGACGATATTCCGAGTACGAAGCAGCAGGTCAACTCATGAGCCCACCTTTGCCGACTGCGTCGTCGGGAGGAACGAGCGGGGGTGTACACACGCCCAACCCGGCTTTTATCAAAGTCAAAATCTTCCATCGCTCGACGGACGACTTGATTGCGATTCGGGTACCACCAAACGTGACGCACAAGCAGCTGATGACCAAGGTGAGCCAGGCACAGTGGCATGTGGGCCCAGCACTGACGTAGACTACAGGTACGGGAAAGGTTAGATCGGGACGTGGCCAAGTTGCAGTACCGGGATAGCATGCGTGGACGTGGAGAGGAGGGTTTCATAGAACTCATTGGGGATGAGGCTCTACGGGAGTGGATACGGGCGTCAGATAAACTGGTGTTGTTCGCTGATTGAGTGTTGGTAGGTCGTATTCCCATCACAAATTACGTGCTCTAATCCGGTTTTAGATATATTGTTCATGTTATTTAAATATTCGCCCTATGCGAGGTCATTTTATTCCCCTTTCAAAAGGGCCTTGAACTTTTTTGGAGTTTGTTGTCTCTTTCGTACTGTGGTTCGAGTGTAATGGTGATTTGTCGTGAATCTATTCGTATTGGAGTTCACTAGGTGGCGACGAGGAGACTGATGGGCCACTAATCGCTTACAGGGGCGACTGTATGGGGCATGCCTGATGTTCATGTCCTCCACGCGTTGTGCTAAGGACTACGTCATCTTCAACCCCGATTTGGACGGTTCCTAGGCGTTTGCCTCTGGGTACTGGCTATATGCGCGCAGGGCTGGGCCTGGTCCCGCTGCTGAACATGGAAAACGGGAGCGGGCGTCAGAATGATGACGAAGAGGCATGGTCTCAGTGGTGTGCCCCACGTCATTGAGGGTAAGCGGGTGCTCCAAGCTGGAGAGGGGTGTACGAGTTGCATCATTCTCTCTTGTGCCGAGCGCTCAGCGGACTTGGGGGAGTGGGCTAGTGGCAGGTCCGTGTGTATTAGACAGCTAGTCCATGCATAAGAGACTTTTGACAAAGTGCAAGTACTAAGAATACAGTGGGATGTACGAGAGAGACATGTCGCACATAAAAAAGGACGGGGACAAAGCGAAAAAGGAGAAAAAAAATAGAAACGGTCGTAAAGAGGCAGGGGGGGACTCAAAGCGATGCGTCAACGCAGGTCTTGCTGAGCTCCTCACACTCGAGAACGAGCGCACGAATGGGCGCCGCGGCATCCTCGGCAGTCGATAACAAATCCCGGAATCGAGCGTCGCAGTGCGCGGGGATAGGGTCATCGCAGCTTCTGACCGCCCGTGCAAACACTTCGGCCAATGCTTGGAGTCTAGCTCGTGCGGCCGCAGTTGGCACGCGTGGTTCGCTGGCCGTGGGAGCTTGGCTAGATGCCGCGAGAGATTGCAGTGGTTGCGATACTGGTACGGGGGGAGGGGGCGGTGCTCCGTATCCGTTGCTCGTGTACGCTCGGGGCGGGTGAGGAGCTCCTGCAGTGGGCTGGGCAAGGGATGTCGCGAGATGGCGCAGCGAGTCTAGTTCCTGGCGAGCTTCCTCGAGCTGCTGGCGCGTAATGTGCAGCGAACGCTCGAGATTCGCGATGTAGTCTGCTCGAAAAAAAAACGCATACAGTCAGTTTTGCGTTCTCCGTCGGTTAGCCAGCAAGGCCAGGATGGCGGAGGCGCACCTTTGCGGCGCTCACGATGTCTGCGTGCAGCGAGCTTGTTTCGTTCGAGGAAATCACGACGGGCTTCATCGTCGTCGCGTACAGAAGATGTTTTCGTTACAGGTGACGAGGGCGAGGTGCTGTTCGACGGAGTAGGCGGGCTAGGAGACGGCTTTGAGCGGCGGCGGCGCACAGGCGAAGATTCGGTATTCTCCATGGCGGACGAGTGTGGTATCAGAGGTAGCGTTCGGACGTCAGCAGGGGTGCGTAAGAAACACAAACGCCGGACCATACGACCCCGCTACTTTTGACGACCGAGTGCACCATGACGCATATTCGTGCAAATTCATGACATCACCGATCTGGAGCTCTTGCTTGTTTGTTGTGGGGGGAGTTCAAAGGCTCTGGGTCACTCTAGAACTGCTATATCTCCACAGGTGTCGGTTTCACTCTTATCTGGTTTCTTCTCGCTGTCTGATTTGGAGCATTAAACCCACTTTAGCTCTCAAGGCTGAAATCGAGTATCCAGGAGCCAGAGATTTAAGTGCCCTTACAAACCCTCGATTACTTGTTTGCTCGACAGAAAAACGTCACTATGCGCTTCATGACATCATTCTCACATGCCACTTTCTCCCGAATCGCTTCCGTTTCCTCACCAATCCCTAGCGGTTATGTCCTATCAATTTAACTCGCGAAGTCGACGAGTCACGTGGTTTGGTTTAGAATGCGCTATTTCTTCACATACGAGAATAGAATGCAAGCTTGTTTGTGGGCGATTGCTGTTTTATCTCGTTGATTGTTATCAGATAAACTAGATATGCTAGCTGTTCGATTAAGAAAATATGTGATAAATCCCGGTCACACGTCTAGAATCAATATCGCGCTTGATCCTGCCCTCGTTTCTTTCTGGCGATCGATGATGATCATTCCGCGTTGCTTAGAGGCGGAAGAATTACGTAGATTCAAGACCGGCAGGTAGACATACAAAATGCTCTAGACTATATCCTGATCGCTCACTGGTACACACGCAATGCGGCAATATCCCAGTATGCATCCTTGAATGCTGTGGGGTTGTTGTTGACATAGTCTACACAAACACAACAGACGTCAGTATCCCTATCCATCAGATCTCGAGACTGTGATCACTCACCGACACAGGTGCTCGGGCATCCCGATCCTGCATATACATCAGCGTTGCCAGCCCAATCGCCGCAGAACGTCAAGTTGATGATAATGTTCTCCGGCCCGAAATGGCTCGCAATATCGCAGCTCGAGTTGACAAATGCGGCAAACGGCGTGCCAAATGTGCTGGTGTCGATGGACGATGCGCCCGACTTGACGGCGGCTGGGACTGTCGCACTATTTCGGGGCCAGAACCAGACCTTGATATAGGTCGAGGTACGTTCCATCGCGTACCAGCCTCCACCGTTTGCGTTGAAGGACGGGCCGTACGAGTTGGTTGAAGGTGCTTGGACACCACAGCCCGAGTTTCCGTTAACTTGCCAGTTGCAGTCGAGGTTTGTTGGGTGTCTGAAACAGGGCCAATTAAAAAAAAGTCATGATGGAGGGCATGGGATCAATCACATACCCGGTTTGGTCACGGGTAGCAGGTTGAGAGCATCCTGCAGTGGTGTGCAGGGTTGCCGCGTTGGGCGCTTGGTCGTTGACACCCTCGATTATGTCAATCTCGCCTTGAGCCGGCCAGTTGTTGGTGTCCGTAGTCCTATGAACACAATTAGATCTAACCAAAACAGTTCAGACAGACACTCACCAGTACGCGGGCCACGAGCCACATCCTTGAGGCATGTGACGCACGTCCATGATTTGGAGATGGGTCGACCATTGCTTTTTGCTTTGGATGCGGACCGAGTTTCGTCCCGGGCCAGAGGAGGAGAGTGTGGTTTTGTAGTCGGCGCGCATGACGAACGAGTTGCTAGAGGCGTAGGTCAGGTTTTGGCTCACAGCAGTCGCTTGGTTGACGTAGCTACCATGTGCATGATTAGTATGATATGTGCAAGAGTGACAATGATCTCAAGACTTACTTGACACGTCCGTGAGTGGGATCAGCGATGGCGATGTGGTCAAACCCGGTGAGGAAAGAGCTCCCGATAAAGGTATCAGAGACTTTGTAGGTCGCGGCCTGTGCCAGAGACGCAGCGGCAGCTGCAGCAGCAAACGAGAAAGCGAGCATGGCGAGAAAGTGGGAAATGTGAGATGTGGAATGGTAGTTGTGAGTTTTTTTTTGCTGCTGTATATTGACCATTTTATAGCCAGAAAGAGCGCATATATGAGCGGGATGGAAGCAGATCGCGTCGTAAATGCATTTAAGCGACGATTCGTTTCGAGTTGGCCGAGAGTGATGGAAGAAGCTAGATAGTACTCGGGTATTTCGCTTTAAATGGGACTGACCATCTATGATATGCGCAATGCGCTACAGATGAGATAGATCGAACCAGCACGGTTGTACACGAACCACGGCGTTACTGGGGCAACGTAGCACACGAGTGGCGGCCAGCATCACCGGACAGAGCACGCTGAAGCAGAAAAACCGAACGATAGAATAAGCGAAATGAGTCCAGAAGAGGTGACATGAGGAAGAGTGAATTATGGGTGCGCGATACGTTGATGCGAAGGCGGGTCGAAGCAAGGCTAATGACCGACAAGCTTACCCGAGCTTTGCGACGGCACGCACCCCGTGATCACCGAAGCACATGGGTGCGCCAGAAATGATTCCCAGTCGGGCACTGCAGAGCCCAAGTAGTTTCAGCTGAGCACCTATCCAGGTACGGTTATGTCACAGACGTAACTTGAGAGCAAGAACTGAGGATTGCCAATTGGGCTGTGCGGCGGCGCTTGTTTGAGATTGTGGGGACTGTTGACTCTTCTGCAGAGCCGACCACCGATGTCCGAGTCCGACCTTTGCGCCCCCCTCTCTGCCGCCGCCCCCAATGATGAAGACCACACGAAACACGACAATGTCGACGACAAACCGGCTGTTGCGGAGGGTAGCGAGGAGGCGAGGAATGGAAATGAGAACGGGAGCGGGAACGAAGCTCAGTCGGAAGAGATCGCGGCGTATTTTAAGCTCGAGTCCGCATTGTTCACGTACTACTGCCAGACGCTGGTCGTGACAATCGGGCGGCGACCACCAGCACCTGTGCGGACCGGGGAAGCAAGCACGGGCGGAGGTGGCGCGGTGGGAGCGACAGACGGGGAAGGCCCATCTCCTCCCTCGCATGAGGTTCTCACCCTTTCCGCACCGTCCAACCCTCCGCCGTCTGAACCCGCCGGCTCAACCACGGGAGGCTCAGCCGCTGTGGTTGACGTCGACTTGGGCCAGCTCAAGTCGGTCTCGCGTTTGCATGCTCGAATCGAATATGACGAGAACGAGTCTTGCTTTGTGCTTGCTGTCATCGGTCGGAACGGTGCTTGGGTTGATGGCGATTGGTACGGAGCTGGTCGGAGAGCTCCTCTTACTGCTCGGTGAGCCTAGTGCTTTGCTCTTGGACAATTTGCTGAACTATTATCAGGTCTCGAATCCAAATCGCTTCACGCGTATTCTATTTTGTACTCCCAGACACAGCATCCCCACCATCGCCTTCGCCCTCTTCTCAATGCTCAAATCACTCGCGTTCCCGCTCCCGCACTCATTCTCGATCACGGTCCCGTACAGTTTCGCTTGTCAGGACAACAACGCCCCCACGTCAGAGGTCCCCGTCGGTTGATATCATGTCCTCGGCCGATTCAGGGGATGACACTCAATGGGTCGAACCAGAGCCCGAGCCACAGCCGGTCCGGGGGAGAACTGCGAGGAAAGCGCCAAGGGGGGCTGGGGTCGCAAAAGGGAACGGAAAGGGAAAGGAGGCAGAGGCAGAGGCCGCACCAGTCAAGGGCAAGGCTGGGAAGGGCAAAGGCAAGGGGAAAGGTTAGTTCCTGTTTGTTTAGTTGGTTGCGTCTTCTCATGCGTCATAGCTACATCTGTCTCGCGAGACGCAAAGCGCAAACAGCCCGATCCGGAACCTTCAACTTCCAAGCCAACGGCATCCAAATCTACGGCTGGACCATCCAAGTCGACAACTGTAGCATCAAAGAGCACAACCGCTGGGCTCAAGACGACCCCTTCACACCTCCTAACTCCCAATTCCGAATCAGAACCAGCGCCAGTACGCCCTGCTATCACGTTTGCGACACATTGCTATCACGCCATCAAAGCATTGGGCGGGCGGGCAACGTTGGCGGATATTTGCCAATGGATGAGAGACAAGTACGAGTGGTTTACTTCCGCTGAAGGGCTGGCTACCAAGTGGGAGGTACGTGTTTTTGGGTGTGTCGCAGCCTTGATCTGACGTTCATGCAGTCATCTGTTCGGCATAACCTGTCATCCAACAAGGCTTTCGTAGCGCACAAACGAGGAGAAGGCGAGAAGGGCAAAGGCTTCTATTGGACGTTCGATCCCGCGTGCGAGGCCTCGTTCTTGGAGCGAGAGAGGCGCGCTCGACCCATGGCCAATCCACCTACGTCAGCCCAGGCTCAGGTGACTCTCCCTGCACCAGCAGGCGATGATGGCACAGACGTATCGATTGACGTCGAAGCTGAAGAGGATGAGGTTAAAGGCACAGGTCCGCCTAAGCGAATCGACCCATCAACTATAATAGATGAGACGAAGCGAAGACGAGCGGAAAAGGAGGAGCGAAGGAGGCTCAAGGCAGAGAAGCGCGAGAGGAGGGAGCGACGGGAAAAGGAGAGGGCGATGAAAGCTGCAAAACGATTGGCGGCTACGAACCCGTCTGCCGCTGCAGCTGTGCCTGGTCAGCCACCACATCCGTTTTTCTTCCCACCGTACGGTCAGCCATACCCGTACCCTCCTTTTGCACCCCCGCAGGACGGACAAGATGGCACCAACCCGGTTCCAACGTTTATGGTCAAAGGACCGGACGGGCAGATGGTGCCTATGCCCATACCTCCAACCTACATGGTGCCCGGCCCGGATGGCCAAATGGTCCCAATGCCAATGCCGCCCTATATGATGGGCATGCCAATGCCTGGCGCGCCTGGGGGTGGAAAAGATGGGAAGCCCGAGGGAACTCAAGCGCCGCCAACGTTCATGGTCAAAGGTCCGGATGGCCAGATGGTTCCCGCACCTTCGCCTATGCCGGGCCCGTATGGGTTCCCGCCGTATGGATATCCGTATTATCTACCTCAGGGGCCTTATTGGATGCCTTACGCCCCCGGAGAAGGCAAAGCTGGTAGTAGCGAAGGTATTGGGAAAGAGCAGATCCCGCTAGATCCAGCGATCAAGCAGGAGGACATGGGTGGGGGAACTCTGGGTCACGACGAGGAGAAGACGGTGAGCCCACAGCCTGTGCCACCATGGGGTATGATGCCTTTTCCGCCCCCACATTCTGGGATGATGAGCGCACCATCTCCTGGGGTTCCGGGTGTGCCCACTCCTGGGATGGTGGCCATGTCACCCCCTGGAGCTGGTCCAAGCGGGAGCAGTAGAGGGAGTGGGGAGGTTCCGCCCGCTGCTGCACAGGTCCCAGCTTTGACTATGGCAGCACCAACTCCAGCACCAGCACCTACATCCGTAATATTGGCTTCAGCTGTAGCGGAGACTACGACCCCGGGTCCCTCTCTTGTTGAGACATCAGCTCCTGCACCACATTCAATATCTATATCTCCATCCGCCCCTGTGATCTTGACTCCTGTACCGCCGACATCTGTCTGTACTACTCCTGCCCAACCGATAGCTACTACAACCACACCGGTTCACCGGACTCCAACTCCCGTCGCACTATCTGCAACTTCGCTTGCGTCACCAGCACCCATACCTACACCAACGTCCAGTTCTGTTCCTCCTGTCGCAACAACACCGGTACCTCCAGCGCCAGCGCCCGCTGTTGGCCTATCGAAACTGTCGATTCCGATCGAAGTTGCCCCTCCCCCTGAGTCGTACGCTCCCCCAGCTGGGGGTCAAGCGTCGCCATATATGATACTACACGAAGGCAAACTCTGGTTGTCGCCCGAGGTGTTTGGAAGTTTGAGCACAGAGCGCCTAGACGAGCTGCGGACATTGGGTGCTCGTGAGGTGAGTGTTTGGCTTATTAATTGGGTTGAATTTCTTGGAATTAGGTTGGTTGGTGGACGGACCTCGCTGTGCTATATATATATGTGGCCCGTCTTTATTAGCTGGGCTATTTTGGGAGTGTTGTACGATTGGTGCCGCACGCATGACGATGTCTTATCATCGCTACCTGACCATTTACCCCTTCTCTCCCATCCTCTTGTTTGCTCCCCTTTCCCTCAGTTCTGACACGCCATCTTCTTATGCCAGGTAATCAACAAACTTCAACCGGATATCGTGCAGTATCTCAGGGGCAAGATGCGTTCCGGAGGGCGGGGGCGTGGCCGAGGACGGGGTCGTGGTGGTGCAACGAGTGGAATAACTAGGCCTTCGGCGAGCGCGTCGCCCGTGCCCGGAGGCGATGTTACCGCTGGAGCTGCTGCGCTGAGCTCTGGAGCACCTGTGGTCGCAGCAGAATCTGCTGCCCCGTCAAATACCGATGTTAACGTGATCGCGCCAAGCCAGGGGACGTCTGCCGTGAGTGTATCTATACCTACCAATGCCGGCGGAACGGCATCGGACCCGACCAGCCACGGCGATTTGGGTTCGAAGTCTCATGGCCCATCTGTCGATGGTCTTCCTGGACCGAGTTCCGTTATTGTTTCATTGGACGAGAAGACTCACGGGCTCGTTCGTCCCCGAGAGGAAGATGAAGAAACAGCGCCCGAACCTAAACGGCCGAAACCCGACGCCCAGACGCTTACGGCCTGACCTGGTCTCAGCTGCGAACTCATCTCGCACATCAACCCTCTCCGCTCTTGTTTTATTTTTGCTCAGGTTAGACTTTTTCCTTTTGCTTTTTGGTCTCGAGTGCGCTTTTATTTCCGAGCACCGACGAGGAGATACTCAGGATTTGTGTATGTATAAGGTATACCTGGTGATGTATGTTAAGTTGAAGATCTATGCTTTGCTAATCTTTCGTGGGCATTGCCGGCGGCATTCGGGAGGTTATCCCGTCGATCGCTCGTTGAGATCAATGGATTACCGGATCAGTTTAAGAAGAGAATTTCAGATGAGCATCGTCATTTGTTGCGATTACGTGTTTGGTGGCTGTTGTTGCGCTCAGCCTGCAACAGATGCACGGGTTGCTACCAGAACAAGACTGTCGGGATATTTGAGGAGGGCTAGGGGTGCTATCCCGCGCGCTCTCCAAAAAGTTCTTGCTCTGGCGGCTGCATTGACTGCAGCGCCGAGGGGAAAGAGGTCTTGTGCGGTGATTGTGGGGTTGGAACGCCGAGATTTGTACCATTACCGGTAAGTGATTCATATGACCCGGGTTCTCGTAGCGCTGTATTTCTTTTTGAAGTATAGGACGTACATCTGCTGTGGCAGGCCTCGGCAGCCGTTGGTGCTTAGGGTTGGTTCAGGTGACGTCGAAAACCGCGTGCTGACTGGATGCCGCTCACTACCCCGGCACACAGTAGGGACCATTGTTGCTTGACTCAGCATCTCGCCTCGACTCCCTCCGCCTCCACCCTTTCTCACGCGGCCTACATAAACCCGCAGGCCGGGCGCAAGACTTGTCCTATCATCCTTCCTGGTTAAGTTCTTCTACCCTTCTTGCCCTTGGGTCTCGCCGTCCCTGCAGGTCGCTGTGGTTTATCCCAACTCCGATACCAACCGACCAGCACTTACCATACGATGAGGTTCCCTACGACGGCTTTCCTTGGAGCTCTCGCTGCCGTAGCTGCCGTAGCAGCTTCGAGCACGGGCGTGTCCGGCTCTGGGCTCGTGGCACGGAGGCCTGTGCCCGAGCTTACATACCCGATCTACTTGAAGCCGAGACATGGCGACGACGACGATGAGCCACACGCTGCGACCACGAACGGTTCGTCGCACGCCATGGTATCTGGGCACTCACACGGGCACGGACAACCGATGGCTGAGCTCAACGAGACGGCCATCCTCGAGAAGTTTGGCCCAGACCCGCTCTCATACTATGCCCACGACTTCCAACTAGAGGGCGCTGAGCGCAAGCTCGGGGGCTTGATGGTTTTCCATATTGTCGTAATGAGTTTGGCTTTCTTTGTAGTACTGCCGTTCGGTAAGCTGCGTCCGCCTTCAACTGCTCGGTCCCGCAGACTTGGACTCACAAACATCCCGCAGCTATTGTGCTTAGGTCCGCAAAGCACAAGGCTCACAAGCCGGTCAATACTGTATTCCTTGTCATGACAGCACTCGGATTCTTCTCTGGGACGGCGTACAAAAAACTGAGTCCAGACTTGTAGGTTTTCCCACGCGCGTTCTTGCACCGCCACCGGTGCTTGTTTTCTCAATCGATCAATTTCTAATTTGTTTGACGTCTCAGGTATGAGGGATCGGCCCACGGTGCTGTTGGAAATGTGCTCCTCCTGCTTGTCAACGTCATCGGCGTCATCGATGCACTCCCGCTCATTCGCAGATTCTACGACTTTGTGCGTGCTGGGCCTGCAGAATGGACTCCGTCACGATTGTATCATTTTGTCTTGCGTGGACAAGAGGAAGAACCAAGGCGATGGATCGACGACAATGAAGAAGAAGTCAAACTTACTGCTGATCCCGAAGAACTTCGACACTCGCCTCTCGGGGAATCCGACTCTGAGCATGCTCAGCAAGTGCGCAATGGTCTCTCCATGCTCCGGTTTAACACCACTTCTGCTTGGGTGAATCAAGGCGAATCCAGCACCTCCACACCCCCTCGCCACTCGCGCGAATTCAGTCAGCAACATGACTCGCCTCTATCGCGCCACTCGATCGGGTCCGAGGCAACGCTCCATGACTTGGGCTCACCATCTCGCTCCTGGCCCCTGTTCTCGTCTCCCAAATTGTCTATGTATGAAGCACGAAACAAACAGGGCTGGAGAGCCCGGGCCGACTGGGCCGCAGAGTGGGCATTCAATCTTGCCGAGCGTGTCATGATTCCATTTGCCTGGGGTGTCGCGTTGACCGGAGGAGCAGTCTACACTGGGATCTGCCGAGGAAATTACCTGAACGGCTGCCTCGCTCATTTTATCAGTGGGTCTTGTTGCTCATCTATTGTTATCACTCACTAACTTCTGTCTCAGAGGGCTCGATTTTCTTCTGGTACGGCATTTTGACCTGGGCACGGTATCTTGGTGCTTGGTCCGACCGTGGCTGGGCTTGGAACCGCACGACCACCAAGCGCGTTTCGGCCGAGATGGTGGAATCGTTTGTTATCGCTCTCTATGGTGCGACCAATACCTGGATGGAGCGCTTTGGCGCACAGCCGGGTGATCCATATACTACCAAGCAGATCCAGCATATTAGCATTGCAGTGATGTAAGTGATTTATGTTCTCAAGTCGAGCGGTTGTATTAATAAATCGGAAATGACAGGTTCTGGTTCGCCGGACTCGTCGGAATGGCTCTTGAATCATCCACCTTCCGTCGTTTGCTTGCAAATACTTCCGTCATTGGCAACCCGCGCGCTCGAGGTCAACCCATCGCTGAGCCCCCAAGCTATACCGGAAGTTTCAACCCCTTCCCAGCGTTGGTTATTGGTATTACCGGAGCAGCCATGAGTGCACACCATCAAAACTACGTCTTCCAAGTCCAGGTTCACGCACTCTGGGGCAACCTGCTCACCGCGTTTGCAGTCATCCGATGCCTAACCTACTTTTTCGTCTGGCTGCGTCCAGCGCGTTCGATTCTGCCGTCTAGGCCGCCTACAGAAGCTCTTGCTGGTTTCTTCCTAAGTACAGGTGGCTTGGCGTTCATTTCAAGCTCCGAGCCAATCACCTTTGCCGCGATGCGAAACGGACATGGTGAGTTTCCTAATATCGTACACAGTGGACTTGTAATCTGATTGTCTGGGGTAGATGATATCATGATGTTCCTTAATGCAATTGTCGCAATTGTGTGTTTTGCGTATGCGCTCAATTTGGCTGTTCTCGCAGTCAAAGGATGGGCAGTCGCAAGAGGCGAGCTTGCAGAAGACCCTTCTCATGAAGGGGAGCTGGCATAACTTCTTGTTTCCTACCTTCTTTCATTCTTTCTTCTTTCAAACCTTAACTTCCATCTTGGGTTTTCAGAATGTGTTTTTATCAACAGATTGCGTATCATGACTTTGTAACGAATTTACGGATTCCCCTCCTACATGTATCCCAACGACACTGTTTAGATAGCTCTTATAATTTTAATTTTTAGCTGACGCTGGATCTTAACGGGGAAGAAAGCCCGCTAAGTGTTATGGGCACAGGATGCAATGCCTTGTGCAATGCACAATCACTTGATTCGAATCTCCCATCAGACTACATGCAGATATCATGCCGTTCCAAACACAGCTGAGCCCTCTAACCATACCCAAGAACACAGGAATAGCACCCTGTGCGATTCAATTGAACTTTTATAGGATGGGACGAACTACGAACTTCACCGTCAGCCAGTTGAATCACATCACCAAGCCGCTAGCTGAACCCCGAAAGCAACACAATGCCGAAAGCGAAGACTGACCCTTGCCCTCTGATATCCTCAGAAGCGCCGTTGTACACTATAAATACCTCGAAACCTGGCTCATAGTTGTGACTATCATTCAGTTGATGCTCGCGGTTAACACAATGCGCCTTTACGTGACTGTAGTTGCATATATTTTTCTAGTAGTGCCCGTGTTCGCAACATCGACCGGCAGTCTTTCGCTCACGTGAGTATTCATGTAGCCAGCAGATGGTTTACGTATTAGACATATACACTCTACAGGTACATTGCTCGAGGTTCAACTTGGGCAGCAGCACGTACGCCCAATGATACCGTACTGCCAAGGCAGACGATCCAATGGCCAACCTACGCAAAGATGCTTCAGCAAACCGCAAATGAAGACGAACCTAATGGCGTTAAGAGGAGCACGGCGCAACTTAACGAAGGTGCGAACGTAGTCCACCCAGAGACGGCAGAGAAGAACTCTGTCACCAAGACGCAAGCAAATAACGAAATCATGACACCAAAGGACCCCAAGAGCGAGTATATGCTAAATTTGTTCTTCTCTAAACCTCTGACACTGGTTATCAGAAAATGAAGCTTTCCCTTGGAGATCCGTTCAAATAGTACGTATTACTTATATTCAATTCACCATAAAAAAAATAGGCTGGCTGAACGGTCATTTATGCAGGAGCGTGTATGGGATGCGGAGTGTAAACGAATGGTGTACTGTATTTGTACATGCTGAGCGTCTTGAAATCGCGTTGTGTAAGCAGTCTTCCAGCTCGCATGTCTAGTCAACATGTTACAGAATAGATTGCTATATGGTATGACATACGGGTTGTGAAAGAAATTACGCCCTAAATCCGTGGAAGAATTTCCATCCGCCCATAATCTCTCCTCTATATCGGCCCATTAGTTGAAAAGTAACGAACATTGGGCCTGTTGACTGTCATCGATAGAACCGGCTGATAGCAGATCAGGAGAAAACTGATGGAAAAGAGACCCGGGTTAGTGATATACGAGCTAGCTTGCAGGTAAGTGGCCTATATGGCAGTGTTAGTCAAACCGCAATGGCATGGAAAATGGGCACGCAGACAGGCGCGGTGCTCGAGTAAGCGGTGTGCTAGCGTATGGATCCGTGAAATGATAAATGACATCCTTGTCCTCCTGGAGGACGAGGCCCCGATTAGTGGGTTATGTGTCTGCGGGGTACATACCATAGACGATAAATAGTCATAGGATTGTGTATGTATTATGGAAATTTAGGCTAACCTTGTACTTATTAAATGCGAGCGCATACATGGGGCTTTTAAGCTCAAACGTGAGACAGAAGTAGAGCGTCATCCAAGTAATCTCACGCAGCACGAATAACATATGGAGTTCGCCATAATGATAGTAGTTAGACATGCTACTCATTCTCATAAGGCCGAGCCGATTCAAGCAGCGAAAATCTGATTTGTGAAGAATTTATGCCCCCCTTCCCAACATATACCCGTCAGGTACGGTAGCTTCTGTAGCTTTGGTTTTAGTTTGCATTGAAACCTTGTGGGAGTCGATCAGTTCATGCGATGGGCATAGGATGAAAAGGCTCATGCAAAGCACAAACATGTGGCTAATACATTAACCTGAAACACCGCTGCATTGTATGCCCATATCGAGCTGTTTCGGACAGAGCCAAGACTTCCAACAATATCCAAGGACACAGCAGTAGCATTCTGCTCTGCTCAATTGACTTTCTATGGCACGAGAAAATAGGTGGGCTCTGCCGTTGGCCAGTCGAGGATGACATCATCAAGCCGCTGGCTCGACTTCGAGATGCTCCAACCAACGCCATGCTGACATTGAAGGCCGACCCTCACTCGCTTGGTTATCGCCCTCACATCGCCGTTGGAAGCGCTATGGTGCAATATAAATCCCTACGGGTTTGAATCGTGGTCTTGCACACCACTCGTTCCAGGTTCGCAGTTCAGACAACATGCGCCTTTTCGCTCCTGCCGTTGCACCTGTTGTTTTGGCAGTGTCTGCCATCGCAACACCAACCATCAATCTTCCGCCCGAACTCGCCCAGAGGGATTCCTCGAGCTTCGGAAAGCACGGAGCAGTTGCCACAGAGGTCAAGCAATGTTCTGATCTGGGTGTCGAATTGATGAAGAATGGAGGAAATGCGGCCGACGCTGTAAGAGGACGCTCTCTATTAAGATCTGATATTCATTGGGACAACATGCTCTTTCCCACATCAGATGATCGGCGCCCAGCTGTGCGTCGGAACTGTTGCCGCCTATCATTCAGGCATTGGGGGAGGTGCGTGTACAACCGCCTTACAAATTAATAAATTCTTCATCAAGCTCGCTGGTACATAGGAGGATTTATGCTTGTCCGCACACCTAATGGGAAGTACGAGACCGTACGTGTGTTTTATTCTGCTACTTTATGTTCACTAACGCTGTAAGTTATATAGATTGACTTTCGTGAGTTTGCGCCGGGCGGTGCGACAGAACTCATGTATGTCAACAAGACTGGCTCTCCCTCTCAAGTCGGAGGTCTATCTGTTGCGGTGCCGGGTGAACTACGTGGCTTTGAGATGCTGCATAAGCGACACGGAAAGCTGCCCTGGAAGAAGATATTTGAACCGGTGATTGAGGTCGCTAAGAGGTGAATAAGAACTTGGGATGGTGGAAAATTGTACATGTGAGCTGAGATGCCTTATTCCAGCTTCAATGTTTCTAGGGAGCTTGGAAAGGTTTTGGCTGGTAATCTTACGTGAGTGTTTAATTAACTAAGAACTAACTCGTATGTTAGAGTGCATTCACGTTACAGGTATATTACTCAAGATCCCACCTGGGCGGCAGTATATGCGCCGAACGGCACTGTGGCCGTTGCAGGGCAAACGATTCATCGGCCAACTTATGCAAAAACGCTTCAGCGAATCGCAAACGAAGGTAAATCTGCCTCTGCTGATATATGCACGATGTAACTAATATAGCTATTTCATAGGTGTAGACGCATTCTACACAGGTTCTATTGCCAGGAACTCTATAGCAAAAGCGCAAGCAAACGGCGGAATCATCACTCTGGGGGACCTTAAAAGCGAGTTTATTGAATTTGTTCTGCTTCACACCTCTGACACTCATTATCAGGATACAGGGCGATCATCCGGAAACCGGTTCAAATCGTACGTACCAGCATCCGGTTCACAAAAACAGACCGTCTAAATTATTGGCCACATAGAAATATAGGAATTATACTCTTACCTCGTGTCCAGCTCCATCCTCCGGAATCATCGCTCTCTCGGCAATGAACATACTCGAGAACTTTGATATCTCAAACTCTTCGAACATCAACGCTACTACCCACCTTCTGGACGAGGCAATCAAGTTTGCTTGTGAGTTGGCTACCTTCCTGGATATACGTGTAGTACTTACGGTTGTGCCGAACGCTAGACGGTCAGCGAATGAGTCTTGGGGACCCAGCCTTCGTATCAAATGTCACTTCCCTCGAAGCTTTCTACCTTAAAAAGAAAACATCGAAGAAGCTAGCACAGAAGATCTCGCCAGATACCACGTTTTCTGCCGCTTATTATAACCCTAGTAACTATACGGCTCAGCGAGAGTCGGGAACATCGCATTTAGTTGCGGCCGACTCGTCGGGATTGGTTGTATCTTTGACAAGTACGGTCAACTACTATTTTGGAAGCCAGCTTATGACCGAGGATGGTATCATTTTGAACGACGAGATGGCGAGATAGTTTATTCGCCTGTAGAATGGTTACTGATGTTGCTCATATTAGGATGATTTCAGTACCCCGGGAACTTCGAATGGATTCGGATACATTGCTACTCCTGCAAATTATATTGCACCTTACAAGCGACCGCTTTCTTCGATTAGCCCGACGATCGTGGAAGATAACAAAGGGCATTTCTACTTTGCCACCGGAGCTGCAGGCGGGTCGCGAATTAGTGAGCAAACTATGTGCAAGAAAGCCATTAGATGATTAAATTATATTTGTAGTTACGGCTACCCTCCAGTCGCTTTGGCACGTATTAGATCAGGGTATGGACGTGCAGAGTGCGATCAACGCACCTAGGATGCATGACCAGATCGTACCACTTACGACGACGTTAGTCACTTCTAACCGTCTTGCTAATTCGTAACTCACTTTTTGTGTGGATAGCTTCGAATATACATACGACAACGCTACCACGTACGTCACACGTCTGAAATGTATATCTTTCTTGTACTTACCAAACACAAGCGCATATATGGCCGCATTGGGTCACAATGTCACATGGGTGGCACCAGGGCAGAGCGTTGTTCAGGGTATCTCACGTAGCATGAAAGGAGTATGTACCTTGTTACCATAGCTTGATGCACCTGTTAATGCTCTTAATAGGTTTTCGCCGCGGCCAGCGATCCGCGCAAGTTGGACTCGGGATCTACTGTTTATTAATTACATTTTTGTTTTGAATCCAAACACAATGAAGTCTGCGCGAATAGGGCATGATGAATCTGGAGGAGAGGTGCTATGGATGGGTAAACAAGCCCTGGTTACACGATATTTCTGAGGGTTTATTAGAGCTGAGAGAAGAATGACTCGAAAGGTGGAGCATTCGCAACAAACTCATCTCTCGCGATCTCCATCGCATCTTTCATAAGCCCTGCACCCACCCTGCCTATTCTGCTCACCTCCGCTTGCTTTCTCTCTTCGTGCCCACCAAACCATTCTCCTTCTACTGCGTTGATGACTATTTCTCGTCCAAGCAGCTTCCAAGCGTTGGTCCTTTGAAGGAGACCATAATGTCTTGGCGCAGCACTGGCGTAATGCGCCTGAAAAAGGGAGAGTGCAAACGCCTTTATGACAGGTTGATATGAGAATCGAGAGCTTTGGTGAAGCAAATACAGGTGGGCGGCTTCGCAAGATCGTCAAAAAAGAGTCAAGCGACGGATAGGTGTACATACTAAGTTGTGCGATATCCTGTAGTGGAAAGTTCGCCCCCGCAAACTCCCAGTCGATAACTGCGAGCCCGCCCCCCCGTTCGTCTAGAACAAGAAGTGAAGGAGGCCAGCAGTCTCCCAACGAAAACGCCAACTCTTCCTCGTACTTGGTTTGTAGCTCGAAGGATTCAATCGCGGATCGAGTCAAATCGTCTGCTACGTTCGGATCGATCCCACATTTAAGCAAGTCACCGTGGACAGCTCTTACTGCCACATCCAGCACCAGATTTCGTGCACTGGGATTCTCGAAATCCAAGTTGAACAAACCAGGGTTGAGTTCTCCCAGGTGGGCAAAGAATGAACCGAACCGTTCCCCGGCAGACTTGGCATCCTCCACACGTATGTTAGGAGACAATAGCCATTGGTTGACTCCAAGAGAACTGGTTCCGAGGTCTGACATCAACATAACATGGGCCGATGGGTCGTGATGTATAAGCGTAGGTGTTATGACACCGGGGTGGCTATATGCACGGGTTAAAAACGCGAGTGCACGAGCCTCGATTGTCTATTTGTATGGTCCATATTGTGAGAACATACGTGTGGGGAAGAGTGCTTGTGAACATACCTGCCTGAACTGACTGAACGGAGCTTTCTCACCTATCGTAGCGATATACGGTGGAGCGTATTTTGCGACTACTGATTTAGCTGAACCAAATATACACTCGTGCTTCTCAGAGCTAGCAGAAACCACAATCCTAGATGTGAGATTGTTTAGTCCACCAGAGAGCGGCGTCGATGTGTAAGTATGACATGGATCTAATGACTTGAGAAAAGGGGCGAAATCGAACGAGAGCGCTGGTGCTGAAGCTGCCATGTAAATTCGAGGACTATAGGACCCATTTTCACGACTAGCCGTAATTTATAGGACGTTTCTGGCAGTGCCATGAACCGGCGTCTAGTCCTAGCCCCTAAACTATATGAAGCGCCAACTTAGATATTACGATCTGATATCCACGCCTTTTCCGTGGTGAGGGCTAGCGCAAAGGTACCAAGACCAAACCTGGAACAAGGTTTCTCAGCGGCAAAAAAGTTATGTGGCCATACGGTAAACGCAAACGTACCGTCTCTCCGTCGGTTTGACGTAAGGTAGCCACCCAATTCGCCACCCAGACTACAGGTACAGTATCAGTCACACTACAGCGATAGGGTTTATTGAATATTGATAATGTGCTGTAAGAATGATGAGTACTATGTTATCATGTATAAGCAACCGCCGAAGCCGGCATGTATGCAAGTTTTCGAAACAAAATATCTACGATTCCCAGCGTGCACCATTGTCCTGCTGAGCCAACGCGTGCAGTGAGCCAAAAGGAGCTGTCTTAATCTCACTTTGTCTAATTGCAACGGCTCCACGGCCTTGTTAAAATTGTATATAGTTGTAGAAGAGGCAGGTTGTATTATAATTTCAAAAAGAAAGGCTCAAAAGGTGGAATGCTTGCAACAAACTCCCTTCCCGCCAATTCCCTGGCGTCCTTTATAAACCCGGCACCGAGTTTGCCCAGCCTCCTCATCTCCTCATCTCTCTTCATTAAATCCCCTCCAAACCAATGCTCTTCAACAACATTATTCACCAACTCGCGTCCGAACAACATCCAAGAATACGCCCTATGCATAATACCGTAATGTCTCATATATGATTTCGGAAAATGCGCTTGAAGAAATGAAAGCGCAAAAGCCTTGACTACCGCTCGAGATGCGGGTGAGGATGTTTCGTAAAGCAGGTATAGGTGTGCAGCTGGATTCCATCGTGAATGGTTGGTAAAAACCTAAATCAAGTCCAACTCACCAAATTGCCCAACATCCTGCATTTGAAAGTTCATCCCTGCGAATTCCCAATCGATGACCGCCAACCCCTCTGCTCGCTCGTCTAAAACGAGAAACGAAGGTGGCCAACAGTCTCCCAACGAAAACGAACATCTGTGTGGATACTCGCGCTGTAGTTCACACATTTTTTCAAACGACTCGAGAACCAATCGAGTCAGCTCGTTTGCTTCGTTTGCTTCTATCCCACATTTGAGCAAGTTTTGTCGAACTCCCCGAACCGCGACGTTGAAAACTAGATTTCGCGCGCCCGGATTCGAAAAGTCTAGTCCTAATGGTTTTGGATCGACCCGAGTGAGGTTGGCAAAGAACGAGCCGAATCGGGTTCCGACCGTTTGGACATCTTCGACCTGGTTGTTGGGAGAGACGAGCCAGCGGTCGAGTGTGACAGAGTCTGACCCGAGATCAGACATTAGCAAGACATGGTTCGCTGTATCGTGGTGAATTAGACGAGGAACCGAAACGTTGTGGTCTGGAGAGTGGGTATATGCGACAACAGAATCGTGGTTCAAAAGAGTGAGAGCGCGGGCCTCGATTGTCTGTATCACCGAGTTAAGTGTATAGGCGGAGCCCAAGTAAAGCTGTTGCATACCTGCCTAAATTGACTGAATGGCGCGCTTTCGCCTATCGTTGCGACATATGGCGGAGCGTATTTAGCCACACATGTCGATCCCGTTTCTTTGAACAAGCATTCGTGCTCTTGGGCACTAGGTGAAATAGTGACCCGAACCGTGAGATTGACGAGGCCACCTGAAAGAGGCGCCGAGGCATAGGTATGATGCGGATCGAGTGACGCAAGAACGGGTTCAAAGTCGAACACGAGTGCAGGGACAGAAGATGTCATGGAGGTTTATCGGCGCACTGTCGATCAACGGGGCTTTTAGCTTCAACCCAAAGAGGCGATGACCGAAACATATTCGGCTCCGAAATCAATCCACATGCTACGAGTATCGAGTCACGTATGAAGGCCAGTGACCGAGACTACCGAGAGATAACCGCTCAAGATGGTCCGCTTGAGGCGAGTCAGCCCAACACGCATTGTTTCTCTCATTGTCTCACGCACCCTCGGCGCCTCCCCACCGAAATCACGCTCGATCTGGATTATTCCACCACTTTAGCCCACCACCATGACATCCACACCTACTGCTGCAGAGCTCCTTAGGAGCCCGTCTCGGCCGCCTGCAAAGCTACAGACAGAGACGTTCCGAACCTCACGCCCGTCGATTGTGGGGCCGGATGAGCCTTCTTTCCCGTTTCCTGTCGTTATGCGCGGAGCGGTTCAGAGGGGATTTGGACGAGGTGGGAGGGAGCTGGGGTGTCTGACTGGTTCGTCGCTGTCTCTTGGTTTATCTTTACAGATGGCTGATGGTGCGAGTAGCGAATTTACCCGACGAGTCGTTGGCTCCAATGACGACGGTGGCGAAGCCCGGAATTTACTATGGGTATGCGCGGGTGCACTTTGAAGAGGGCAAGGAGGGTGTGCCAGATGCGGATAGGGAGGTGTGGCCGATGGTGATGAGTATGGGCTGGAATCCGTATTACAAGAATGAAAAGTTGACTGCGGTGAGTCCATATTAATCTAACGTGATATGGCAACTTGACCGGGATATAGGAGGTACACATCATGCATGAATACGCGAGCGAGTTTTACGGAGTAGATATGAGTGTGGTTGTGCTTGGGTACATTCGCCCCGAGCTGGATTATATCTCTAGAGGTGAGTGTTATATGACAATTTATTGGGGCAGAGCTGACGAGGTGCGCAGAGGCATTGATAGAAGATATCGAGACTGACAAGCGAGTGGCTCTCAAGTCCATGAATCGGCCAGCATACAAGCAGCATATGGCTCAACTCTAATTGATAGGACTGTACTAGACTCGGATACCCATTGCATACATGAATTTCTGAACACTCGTATGAGCAAAGATAACATAAGAGAAGCAACAAGGGCTCACTCATTTAGTGCTAGTAGCACGCTTGACCCCGGCCGAGATTGCGTTCATCTTGGTGGGCTGGTCACGGAGATAGTACAATTTCGCTCGGCGCATGCGTCGGCCACTCTTGCCGCCTCCGCCTCCAGCACGCTGAATAACCTTGACCTCTTTGATCGCAGGTGACCCCACGCTGAATCGCATTTCGACACCTGTTCGTTGCACGACGTTTCGGAGTGTAAAGCTCGTGTCTGGTCCCTTTCGTCGAACGGCAATCAAAACGCCCGAAAAGTTGTTGGGCGCATGGGCGAGTGTGAGAGACAAGACTGAGCCCGGGAGTACTCTGTCTTTATGAGTTTTGGAAAAGAGAGTGTCCATGAGGGTTCGTGCCGAGTTGGATGGAAGTGTCTGGTGCAAGTGGGCCATAAGTCCTTTGCCTTCGAGCATCCGTTCGGGGTGCTTGATGTCGGGAAGAGGTGCAGGGGGCGGCGTAGACACCATCGACGAGAACGGGTACGGCGTCGAGGCCGTTGCCAGCCCCCGCCTGAACACCGAGGGTGGTGCAGACCTGAGCAGCGAAATGAGCATATGATCGTAAGAGGGAGGTCAAAGACTAAGCGCGCGCTAGACCAGTCTCGCCTAGAGCCGGCGACGACTAGGACGACATAGGAAATGATACCGGCCAGGACACGCACTCGGACCCAGTCGCTCCAGACGAACACGACCCGGCCGACGTCGCCGACGTTCTCCGTAACGACCAACGCATCTGACGTCCGTGAGCTCACTGGCCGCGCCGAGCGGATCATTACTCGGGCAGACTTGAGGGCCAGTTCAGATGCCTATGAGCAGGTGAGTCAATACCATACTCGATTGGAGAAGGGCTAATGGGATGGTAGTTGTTGAGTGCGAGTGCCAAGTTCCGCGAGGCACTAGGAGGAGTCTCGCGTGCGAGTGCAGTATTCGCAGAGGCCGTGGAGAAGTGTGCGAGGTGCGTCTTGCGATGACCTCATATCTCGCTGTCTGCCCATTCTAACTTTTTTGATTTTTGACGTTTGCCTAGACTCAAAGGCCCCTCGGACGCGTGCGGCAAGGACCTCCAGGTGTGTGTGCAACCCCACGTCTCACAGCTTTGACGTGCCCAAATCGTGCTCACGCCCTATAACAGGCTGCCGCCGGTATACACCGTGAGCCACCGCAGTTGGGATTCATCTCGCACATCATCTCATACACTATGCCCAGATCTCATATCGAACCATGAACGTATCCTCGAACATACCATACACCACAAATTCGAGGCGCCTCTTCGACAGGGGCTCGAAACGTACAAATCGACGGTTGCAGTACGTCATCCCTATCTCGGCTCCGTTGCTCTAAACCTTATCGCTAATCTTCACTAGACACGGTCAAACGATTATGAGCGCGCGCTGACTGAAAAGAGTCGGCTCATTCGAAAGACCGAGGCGGACAACATGCGTGTTGGCAGGAAGAAGCTACGGGGTGCGTACAACCCATTCCTTTTCTGCGCCCACTGACACTCTTATCTACTAATAGACTTGAATTCATTCCGGGCTGCGTTGGCGGCTCTCCAGGCGCAAGTAAATGATCTTGACAAGCTCAAGTCGGATTATTATCAGCAAGTGCTAGAGCATGAACAGAACGTGTGGAACGGCGTTCTCGGGCACGTAAGTTGACTCATTTTTGGTGGTTTGATATGCGTAACGAGGCTGATTGATTGCCCGGGTCTAGGTTTCAGTCGTTGTGAGGTCTACGATGGATGTATATGATCGGATTACGGCCAAAGCGTGAGCCCTGCCATTAGTTGCCGAATCCTCGTCTAATTATACTTTCGTTTGCTCTAGTTCGGACCCTTCACTCGAACATATACTTGCATCAGTCCCAGACCCATTCGACGAATATGCCTCGGCTGATTCTTCAACAGACGCAATATTTAGCATCCTCCCCCCGCTTGACATTCTGGCTGGCACCAAAACGCCCACAGGAGATAGTACGGCACCTGGAAGTGCTGCATCGAGTGCGGGCAACGCTTCCGCGCCACTCGCCCACTCGGAGTCGGGACAAAGTATAGGCACGAGCGCGAGTGGAAACGGTTTAAAGACTTGGTTGGAAGGTCAAAGCGATTGGTCCGAGGGGCACGCCAGGAGACATTCAGTCCCACCTATTGGAATAGGATACCCCGCTTCGCAGTCTCAACATTTCCCGTACTCGTCTCCACTCGCTTCTCCGCCGGTACTTGGACCAATCAACGAGACTCATGCTGACGAGGGCAATACGAGACCGAGGGGATCTGGATTAAGAGAAACGAGCGCGTCTCCAGCTGGGGACGGGTGGGCGTCGTATGCCTTTCCGGGAAAGACAAACGGCGCCGAAGAAGGCATGAGTGAGGCCGCGCTGGACGGAGCTACACCCATTGCTACACGGTTCCCGCTCGGTGGGAACGAGAAGGATAAAGATACGGAGAGCGAGAGCGCGGTCACGGTCATCGGTGAATCGAACGTGCCACGATAGTGAGCTGTGAGTCTGGATCTAGATTTTGTATCGTTTATGCATATGGACACGGTTCGGGCTTTTGTTGTTGTATGCGCTTTTTTTTTCTTTTCTTTTTGTCGAATCGCAATGGCGGTTGGAGTGGTGACTGGATATAATTCTAGTACTGCTACAGGTTTACTTTAGCCCCAGACCTTTGAGTACCTCTGCATCTACTTTGCTCGGGCTTTTAAACAACGGGTCGGTTCCGCCTGCTGTCTTGGGGAATGCGATTACGTCCCGAATCGATGGTGTGTCGCAGAGTATGGCGATTAGCCTGTCGAATCCGATTGCGAGGCCTCCATGTGGGGGTGCTCCGGCTGAGAGTGCAGATAAAAGGTGGTCAAACGAGGATACTTCGGTCTCGGAAAGCTATTTTGGGAGTAAGTAGGATGACAGGGGTAAGTAAGAGGTGCGTACTTGGAGAACGTTTTCAAAAATAAACCGCTGCAGTGCTGGATCATGTACACGCACCGAACCGCCGCCAATCTCGACCCCGTTTAAGACGAGGTCATAGTGCTGGCCTCGGACCTGTTTATTTTCTCGTCTGTGAGAAATCCATATATAGAGCTGCGACACGTACTTCTCGTGCCTGTCCGTTCAAAAGTTTTTCTACATCTCCGGCCATGGGGGCTGTAAACGGATGGTGTGAGCTACTCAGTCGCCCTCGGGCGAGGAATTCCTTGTCGCTATCTGCGCTTGTGAATAATGGGAACTCGGTTATCCAAAGGAAGTTGTGAGCTTGAGGAGGCCTATATGCTCCTTTTTATGAACATAGATTTAGTACGAGAAGGTAGAAGGTGGGAGGATGGCATACCAGTTTGTTGGGCAAGATCCTTGATGGCTAGACGTTGTCGTCCAAGGGGCGTCGAACCGCCCTATAAGTTGTGATTGAGTTGAGCGGGAAGAGCAAAACAGGTTTCTAGACTTGCCATATCAAAGGTGGAAGTGCGAACCGAAGCCCATACTTGATCGCCAGATTGGAGGTTCAAGGCCTTCGACAGCTCTGCACAATCGGATCCCAGGCTTTTGGATATTTCTGACGTCCACAAGTTGATATTTGCTTGGGTTATCGTCACACAGCTTGTGTTGGGTTCGAGCTACAAGATGTGTAAGTATATGCGGCCGGTAGGATTGTAGAACATATTACCGCGATAGTTTGTGCGGTCTTGTAGAACTTTGTGTCATTTTTACGGACGACAAGGCACTCGAGCATTTGCTGGTTCGATAAGAGACGCTGCTGAATAGGCTCAGGTAGGAGATGGGTGACCGGTTCGATCTAGGGGGGAATTAGAAGTGTTGATAGAACGAAGCGTAAAGACGTACCTCTAAACCAAACCGCGTATCAGGTTTGTCCGAACCATACTGAACGACAAAGTCAGTCTCTTCGTCGGCACCAACTTTTGGAACATTCATACCTTGGCCATCGCGTCCGCATACCTCATCACCTGAAACCCCTTGGGCAGTTCTATCCCCTTGACATTTTCCCATATCTTCGTCACTAAGCCTTCAACAACATTCTTGACCTCCCTTCCTCCAATCCTCCATCCGTCCCCCACCTCGGATATATCTCCCCATCCGACAAATGCCATCTCCATATCGATCTGCGTAAACTCGGGTTGCCTATCCTTTCGTCCATCTTCGTCTCGGAAACACCGAGCGATCTGGTAGTACTTGTCGATAGCACCGGAGCATACTAACAGCTGTTTTGGCTGTTGGGGAGATTGAGGTAAGGCATAGAATAGTGGATCGGATGGTGAGGACAGTCGGGTCGGGACGAGGAACTCCCGCGCACCCTCAGGCGTGGATTTGAGAAGGATGGGTGTTTCCACTTCTGTGAAGCCTATTGGTTTTTTTAGTAAATGATATTGGAAGAAATTCGGACCAACATACCTAGATTATGCAGGTAATTCCGGGCAATGTGGGCTACCTGACTTCTCGTTTTAAGGTTTCTGGCGAGCGTGTCCCTTCGGAGGTCTAAGTACCGATGCGTAGCTCGCAATTGTTCGTTGACCTACAAGCAGCCAAGTCAGATACACGGCACACCTGGCCACCAACTACCAAATCGCCTACCAACGCAAGCCTTTCGTCTGTCCGAAACGGTAATTTGGCGGTGTTGAGTATGGTGTACTTGTCTACATGCACCTCAACGTCCCCGTTTGAAATATCCTGTCGTATCAGAGAGAAATAGCAAGATGAGTACATCTCGGCTAAAAACTGGACTTACTCTTTTATGCGAACCAGGTCGAGCGACGACCTTTCCTTCTACTAATACCACCGACTCAACGGGAACATCCTCCAGTTTGAGAGATCCTTCGGATGAGCTAGATTCAGAAGGTCGAATGAGAAGCTGTACTCGATCTTCGCTGTCTTTCAGCGTAAAGAATGTTAGGTGTTTTGACACAGCACTGAGGGCAATTTAGTTTGTCTGAGGGTTTTGCTCAATAATAATGTCGACATACCGAGCTGGCTGGATCCAGCCTGCAAGTACAACATTTTTGCCAGCATCTTTTATGCTTAATGAGCCGCATAGATGAGTTCGAGGTGGGTAGATCCCTGGATATGAATTCGGACAATGCTTTCAAATCATCACTTTTTTTTTTGAAACCACGAACCATTGTGAGCACGGGCAATAAACCCAGGCTCCTCGTTGCTCAGATGAACACTCGAATGGATGGAGCGAATCCCAGTGTGTCTTGTCCTTGTCACTTGAGCAAGACTGGTGACGCCAAGACGAGGTCGCATCTTGCTTCCCAAATTGCGAGAGGCGCTGGCGGCCAAACACACCCACCCGCCGCTTCAAGGCTTCAAGCGCGTATGATCTGTGGTCATTATCTATAAATGTTGATTGAATCTCTGGTAAAACTCGACTATGTTGTCAGGATCAAAATAACTAAAAGCGCGTCAGTGTTTATCATACCGACACAAGATGCAGATACACAGTGGCATTCGCCGAGCCGCTCTGTAGCTTAGCGGTGCCATCTGTCCACCCACACTGTGAAAATGCATATAACCTTATGGATTCTTCTCAACTGAGAATCCATCTTCAATGTAATTGAACTGTACCTTTAAAGATTCATAGAGAAGTTGCTTGTTAGGAACTGTATCATCACCACGCCACGCATTGAGAATCAGCTGGGTAGTATCCAATTTCTAAAAATCAATATGTTAAATAACACCTAGTGAATAAATGCTATTCATCGTCGTCTGTCATCTCTTCCCCTTCTCGGAGACCCATGTGCCGTGTATACCCCTTTTCCTGGCCCAAACAAAGCCATTAGTGTAAGGAGCTGTTCGAAGCGGGAGGAGTAAAACCCAGAGCGGGCTTGCGTGATAAAAGTTAGAGCATGGCAGCGAACGGTACGACAAGGGCTTACTATCCAGAAGGGATCACGTTGAAGAAATATGCAAGATTCTGGAAGAACCCGAGGTCATAGCTGTTGACAAAAGTCTGCGGTACCTCAGCCAATGGGTGCTTGAATAAAAGCGCTGGCCACTGACCTCGCCTCGGTCTTTTGCTCTATCAGCATATATACCATAATCGTATCCCTCGACAGTGGTGGTGCCCTTTCCGATTTGGTAAATATTCCAGAGAAGCATTATGCTAACTGCGAGTCCCAGCGCGAGGGCCAGGATATAAATGATAATATATGCCATCTCGGGAGTCCAGTAGGGCCAGCGCTGCGGGCAAGTGAGTGAAACCCAGAAAAATATCCCGTAAATGAACATACAGTTGTACCAAAATTGATCGCCTCCCAGGCCTTTGAATACCCCAGGAAGACGAAGCAGAATGTCGAAAGAACAAAGTACGCCCTTGGAGAGGTGTAAATGATAGATCTAGCCAATTGGGTGTAACTCACATAAATAACACAAAGTGTCTCTCATTGCGTAGGCCGACCTAACCAAGCAAATCAGCCACCTAGGGTATGAGCAGCAGATTGCACTTACGCATTGATTGATCCCTAGCGTTCGCAATCTTAGGAGCAGACTAGATATTTGAATCTGGGCTACTTACACTACTGAAGGGCGTTAGGATACAACACAGCACCAAGATAGATTAACCCACTGGACAATGGTGGTCCTAGGGTATGAGCAATAATCAGACAATGTCACCCGGACCCCAGCATGAGCTTCACTTACATATTTCAAGATACAAGATTTACAGATACCTAAGGATAAATAAAATGATTCGCCGATAAAAATACGAACGATGACGAGATGCACTTACGACAATGATGGGTTCGCTAAATATACATAAGTTTAGGCCTTATCTGCGAAACCAAAATAGAACTTACCTCGGGCTTGAGACTCTGGCATTTACTGCACCTCGGTGCCGTAAGCTCATGCCCAACATGACTAGTGCCCGTGAGTGCAATCGGCGACCACTTGACGTTCTTTCCCCCACGTTTGGGAGCCCATTTCCATCCATGACCTTCTCCTGTACCGAGCCCGTCTTCTGGTCGCCCAGGATGAACAGTACAGACATAGTAGTAGTGCGCCAGGAGGTTTGATGCAATGAGCAGGCAGATCGGGACGTTGATGAACGGATAGGGAAGTCCTGGGGCTATCACTTCGACTTGACGCAAAGCCAAGTCAGACATCACATTGAATTTGGCCGCACGGACTTACAAAAGATTAGGACACCCGAACCCATGAGTAGACATGCAAACCCAACGAAAAACGGTCCAGCTATCCCAGTTAGTTTGTCGGCAGCACGTTCCATGCATTTGAAGCATTTGACCACCTGGCCATTACACCATCTTAGCATAGTGAATGAGGATCTAGAGTGTGGACTGGGTGCTGCGGTGGTGGTTAGTGTTGGGCTCCGCAAACGTTCTGCAGAGCCACATCAATAGAGTCCAGTCCCTGCCTACACTTAGATAGTACTCGATCATAGGCGTCTTTACAATTGAATATCATGCGCGAAGTATATATTGTTTGCATTGACTGGAAAGACAAAACTATCAACCCAAAGGTGGGTGTATCTCCTGCATGAGGTAACTTCACCCGTTCTGACTTGTGCGACGTAGAACCTGTTAGATCTCATGTCCGCTCTGCCGCTCGACGTGCAAGACAAGCTAAAGAAGTTCTACCACGCGGAGGATTCATGGAGTAAGTTGGGCAAAATGCCTCATTAATTGCCGTTTATCCAGGCGATTTCAGGATCACTCTTAGGTCATTTGCTCCCCCGGCATTGGTTGACACAGCAGGCCGTCCCTCTTGGACAACTTAAATTCGGGAAAACTGAATACGGAAAACCGATAATTGTAAGTTTTATATCTCGGCCTAAGATGAAAAGTTTGACAGTTTATCAGGCTTCAAGCCCTACGCCGCTATCTTACAATGTAACACACGATTCAGACATGGTGGCGATTGCTTGCGAGGCAGGTAACCCGATCGGGATAGACGTTATGAGAGTAGCCTTGCCCCGAAACACCAAAATGCACGAGTTTGTTGAGTTTGTCTCGGACCAGGTACGCGGCATTCTCCGGGTACACGAAAGCTCACCTGACACCGCCAACAGCTCTCAGCCAGAGAGAAGCAGATTCTACGGTCTTCATCCGGAGATGAACCATCGCGGCTTCTTTGGTTGTATCGGATGTGGACCGTGAAAGAAGCCTATACCAAGGCATTGGGGGAAGGCGTTGGATATGACTTTGCACGGATCGAGTACGACGTTCTAAGCCAAACTGTCAAAGTCGACGGACACGTTCCTCGGGGATGGGACATTGTGTCGTTTTTGGTGCCGTACCAAGCTGACATATACGTGGTCTCGGTCGCGTGCCAGACAGGGGGTGACGAATGGTGCATGTCCCATTTGGACTCTCCGCCAGAGGGGTTAGTCAACTTTGTTGACGTAGAAACACTTGCCAAAGAGTTCACGTCTTGTTAAATAACAGAATAGCAGATGTTACTGCCGTTTTGGTTTTGCAACAGATACACGCCATAAAAACATAAAAGGCAATGTTAAGAGTCCGCTGGTGCTTCCCTGAAAGACCGGTTAGTTGCACGGCGAGCGCGTATAGCATGCATGCATACCTTATGTATAGAACATTGTTACACCTGGTGCATGAACGTTAAAACACGCGTTCAAGTGTAGTTTTATGCCCTTACCTAATGAAGACTTCGCCCAACGCGCCGTTTGACTTGCCATCCTCGAATTCCTCAGTGTTGGCGAGCTAAAAAGAGGAAATATAAGCTGGGTAGTTGTAACACGAGCAGAATTTATTGCCTGAAGGTTCATGTAGCTATCTGTGCTGACAAGATAGCCCTTGTACTCCAGCCCCCATTTGAGTCGGACGAAAACCGGCTTGCCAGTAAGTTCCTGGAGGAAGGGCTTGGGATTTACTGGCGTAACCTGTGTAAAAATAGTTGTGAGTTTATTTGCGGACAAGAACGTGTGGTGCTCACGGTTGACATCGTTGTGGTGGCGAGAAGGGCGAGGGCGCTTGTGGCCTGGATTGGCTAAATCAAAACACGCACACACTGAGTTCTCTGGACTGATAAATGTACTCCATCACCACGAACCCCCCACCGGTTTATCCTCCCCAACTCACCAGCATAAAGTGAACAATGTCCGACCACGAAGGCACCAGCGGCGCTGTAGACGACGAGCTCTCGCTCCCCAAGGCGACAGTCCAGAAACTGATTGCAGGTCGGTTGCGCTGCTCTTCTCCCCCGATTTGGATGCTGATGCTCTTCCCCGTCTTTGCAGAGATCCTGCCAAAGGATATACTAAGCTCGAAAGAGTCGAGGGACCTTATTATCGAGTGCTGTGTTGGTAAGTAGTTTGCCTGCCCTCTGTATCGTCAAGGCTAATGCTGTCCCACCAGAGTTCATCCACATGATATCGACCGAAGCCAACGAGATATGTGAGAAGGAGGCCAAGAAGACAATATCACCAGAACACATCGTTGGGGCTCTAAAGGTATGTCCTTGTCCTTGTCCCGAAACCACATACCGGTGCTCAACAACATCTGTCGCTAGACCCTTGGGTTCGAGTCGTATGTAGAAGAGGTTGAAAGTGTGCTCAAGGACCACAAACAGGCTCAAAAGGTGTGCTATTATTGCTATTTGCCACCTCTGCGAGAGCTAACATCTATCTAATTGCAGGACCGAGAGAAGAAGACTTCCAAATTTGAGGCTTCCGGCAAATCAGAGGAGGAACTATTGAACGAGCAAGAAAAATTATTTGCAGCTAGCCGTGCTCGATTCCAAGCTGGCCAGTAAATTACTCTTGTGCATATTCCCTCATCTGGTGGCAATCCCATTATAATGCGGTGCCCTTTGTGCTCGACCGCTCTCTCACCCCGCTCGTTGAACACCAACCGTTTTATTTAGCCTACTTCACCGCATGTATGTATTCACTGTGAATTGTGTCTAATTGATCTTGTTATTGTGAACTCTAGTTGTGTGGAGCTACGCGGTTCTTGAGACGCGTGAGTCTATCTTGGGGTAAATCTCCGTTCCACAACTCGATTGTCTTTCCCGAGCTCTCCTCACGTTTGTACTCGACCTTGGGAAGACCAGTTTGCTCAATAGTATACCCAGCCGAAACGGTTGCATAGAAAACAGCTACACATGGGTCAGTAATGGGGTGTGGAGTTGACTACAGGTACCAACCTTCCTGCACGTTGCCGCTAGCCAAGAGTAACCCCGCGGAAAGTCCACCCAAGAATGAATTACCTGCCCCTGCACGAGCATATGAAGTTAGATAAGGCACGTACCGAGCTTGTGGTTCCACTCGCCAGTTACGTCGACGACAACATCAACGTCGTCGGCTGTCCAATATGCGGGGATCCACCAACCGTCTACTCCCCCATTGGATAGTGTAGCACCATACGCCCCTAGCGCACCACATCGAATAACGACGTGTCCAGAGCGATTCTTGCCTATACCAAATGAGAGAAAGACTGCCGCCGCGTCTTCGATCACAGACGGCGTATTTTCTCCGGCTTTATCCATAGAGAGTAGACCCAATGCTTCCTCCGCGTTGGGACTGAGAATATCAATTCTATGAAGGATCTGTTTCAAGGACGGAAGTTCTTCCGGAACGCAGCGAAACTGGATGTGGTGATGGGTCAGAGTGAGGTTGTATGTACTGGAGGACTTACTGGAATAGGTTCATATATTGTAAACGGTTCCCAGTTTTTGGCACCATGTGTATCTGCGTCGTGCATGATCTGCGAGGCTCTTGTTGGCGAGCATACGAAATGAATCTGTCGAGCTGATTCAAGAGAGGTACCAGGAAGATCTTTAGGTGTCAACCGTATACGAGGCGTGAGATAGTCGAAACTATGGACCCGTCAGATGCGTAACCAAATTAGTAATGGGAAACATACTCTCGGAGTTCCCCGCGGTAACGGTTTACTGCTCTGGTCGTCTGGGTAGACGCTTGGTCTCGAAAATGCCACATTTCGGAACCATAGTGGTCAAGTTCTTGTTGAACCCAGGCTGGAAAGTCAGTCCCTCGATCAACAAGTTGTCCGACATCCGAAGCTGGTAGCCTTTTAGAATCAATATTGAACAGCAAATCGGCGTTCACTAGTAAACATACCAGATGCGTGCGCCTATAGCTGCATAGGTCCCGCCACCCCCTATCTATGGACTGGGATAAGTTATCTCTAGGTCATTCATTGTTGGAATAACTAGCCTGGGTAGGTTGGGTTTTACCTGTAGGTTTGCCTTCAGTGTCTAGAAATTCAAACTCGTCCAGGATGAACAGTCCGAGAGAAACAAAGTGCTTTGGGTTTGGCGTAGGCATGTCCAAATGACCAGCCTGATGAAACGGAATCAAATATACAATGCAGGATTCTAAGAGATGCACTCGAATATAGAGCAGCAGGCAGTCTCTTGGTGGCCAAGGTAAGTAAGATTGTGGTCAAGATCATCTCAGTAATGATATGCATTCCGATCAATGCAAACAGTTGTAATTATGGCCAAGAATGGCTTCCGCTTGACCACCACAACGCCAAAGTCACTACTGTGGTCTCTGGATTATCCTCTTTGGTGTCTGATACTAGAAAACTGGCCCATTGAGACTAATCCTCGCTTCCGCTGGACGGATAATCTATAACGCGACCAAACGTCTCTTGCAACCATGAACAATATGGAGGATGAAATGGCCGATATCGAGCTGGTAGGTTCTATGATCAACGTTGCCACTATGTGCATGCGCCTACCTATTCTTGCGCGCAAAGCTCGAGCAGCATCTTAAGAAGACGTCAGATATTTCCAGAAAGATGACTGGTAAAGCGCGTAGCTCACAAGCACCCAGTCTCAAACTAGCTGACATATTGTGTCTAGGTATTCTGGCCAAGTTCGATTCGCGTTTGGTCAAACTGGAGAAAACAATCAGGCCACTTCATAGTGCTACCCAGTCCCTCACAAGGCTTGCGACTAGTGCGTGAGTTTTAGACTTCAGTTGAACAGCTATGGCTGAGACAATGGGGCAGACATTGACCGGACGATGGAGTCTATCAATGCCATGGCGAGCGAAAAGCAGGATGTCGTAGCGGAGGAGAACCTAGTCCTGAAAGGGTACGAGGCGTCTCTACACTACGTATATTCACTAATCACCTTAACTAGGCCAAAAGCTGGAGAGCTACATATCTATGTCGACGCACTCGAGAAGCTCAATGCAAATATCGCGTTTCAAACTGGCGATCCTCGTGCCCGAGAGATGGTGAGCATCAATGACCGTAGTCTACGATTAACTTGTTTACTTTACTTTCCCCTAGGCCCGTCTCGTCGAAACCGGTGCAAAGAAGCTCTGCCAGCTTTACACAAAACTTGTTGCCGAAGCTAACGCATACCCAGCGATTGACCCTACTAATTATCTAAATGCCTCCGACGCGTTACCTACCATTGACGAGGCTATTTTTGAGAAACTGGTACCTGTCGTCGACGCGTTACGAAAATCACCCACACCCACAACTCATCCTTCACACCCCGGTAGCAGCGCTATACTCGCTGTGATTCAAGAGGCGCAGGTGGGCTATGCAGATATGCGCAGTCAATGGTGTAAGAAATCTGTGGATAGCGGGATAAGACGAGTACTGGCTGCCGCAGATACTGGGACGGATAGGATCGCTGTTGGACACGAGTTTGGAACGTGGGTTAGCGGAATGCTACTTCTTGCAGACGTAAGCGGGTTTGAAAGCTGCTCGTTCTATTCTACTAACAATTTTCAGGCCGAATACAAAACTCTCCAACGTTGTGCCATCTTGACCGGGCGAGACACAATAAAGGAATCCTTTGAGGTTATCACTCGCCCACTGGTCACCGCGTTTACTGCATCATTATCGAATCTCAGCTCGCTAGTAAAACGAAATCTGCAAAATAATATATTCATGGCATTGGCGATCTATTCGTCTCTCACACAAGTACAGGACCAATACAGTGATATCTTACTCCGCCGCGCTGGTCGGAAAGACAACGACCTAAGCACAGGAATTCACGCGCTCCGAGGCGTCTGCATACGAAGTTTTCCCGAACTATTGCTTGAAATCAAGACACCCGCCATGTCGCCCCCGACGGCTACGCCTGGTCGAGGCGAGATCGGTACAGGGATCGCGGATGTGACTGTATCGGTGAGTCCTCTTCTGTACTTGATTGACAGGTACCATATTCTGATGGGCACTGCTATATTAGACAGTCGAGTACCTGGAACAGATTCCAGCCGTCGCCGACGCCATGAGTTCGATGTTAATCACCCTAGGAGACGGGAACTGGAGAATGGGAGAAGGTACGATTCCGGGAGCGAAGACTCGGATCGAAGAGTCCAGCGAGCCAGAGCGCGTAATCCTCGAGCATTTCACTTGCAAGTCTATTTTCGCTCGTGAATTCTGACCTAGCTAAACCCGCTCTTCCAGTCGATATTATTTCAACGCTACTCTCGACCCTCACTACTGTATCCCGGTTCCTAAAGCGACCTGCACTGACGGCGATATTCATGCTCAACAACGTGTCTTATCTTCGCGATAGAGTTTTGCTGGCTCCTCGCTCCAATATTGATGACTTGCTATCGAGCCCCACACAAGAGGCCCTCAATTCAAATTTCCGGAGCTCAAAAGTGAGTCTATTTTCAATCAGGCGAATGTGCGGGCTGATAGTCAGTGATTTTCAGGCTGCATATTTCGACACCAACTTTACAGCCCTCCTTGGATGCCTTACCGATGATATCAAAGACAAAAAGGCAGGCATCAAAGACAAATTTGGTAGGTTCTTTGAAGCCCTCGAAGAAATCGCAGAACGACACCGCTACGCACGTGTCCTGGCCGATGATCCAGAGGGCAAAGAAAAACTCCAAGACGAGGTCGTTCGGCTGGTGATACCTGCGCTCCAGCGATTTACACAGAAACACCGAGATAAGGAGTTTAGCAAAAGTGAGTTGTGCGGGGGCCGTCTGTGAAATTTGCTGAATATCCCGCCTTGACAGATCCGTCAAAGTGTGCGTGCCGAGTTGCTCCGTCTTTTGTTTTCAAATGTCCTGATATATATGTACAGATATCAAACTGACTCCGGAAGAGGTGGAGCGGCAATTGCGCGGGCTATATGCTTAAGCTTGGGCTCCATGTTCATCTAAGTATTCGGCAAGCTGTTTGTATACCAAAAGTCTGGAGTCTGTATGTAGTAGTACACTGTTTTAGCTCGATGCAAGACAGCCTAATGAATGTGCAAGCGAACGTAGCGAATGGGGTGTTGAGCGACCAACAAAACCAAAGGAGAAAATCAAAACGAAGGAAAACGAAGTGTTCGAGGGTACGTAGTAATAGTGCAGTAGTGTAAACGGTATGATACAGTATACAACCTGTCCGCGCTGGCAGGTGTGCACAAACGGAGAGATATCAAAGTGGAGAGAGCGTCTTTTGAGAGGTGTTCTTGTGTTGCGACGTTATATCATCGTCGAGGATGCTGAGATTGTTTTCGAGATCGATAGTGGTAGGACGAACTGGTCGGTCGACAGAATAGAACGTTTCGGTGTTTTGTCTGATCAAGGACATGTTAGTAAAGTTATAATCATCAATGTAGTAGAAAACATACACAGTGAACATTTCCACGTGCACACCTGGTCGGGGAACTTCTGGCTTACGACCAGCCGAGCCGCTTCGAGACTGAGAACTAGAAGGTAGCATCATGAGCACTGGGCTTTCAACCGGGCAAGTACTCAACACTTACATATAGACCTCTTGGTTGGCCCACTCCGACAGTCGCCGCACAGCTCGGCACGCAACGATGCAGCTGAAAGTTGCGGCTGGGACGCTGAACATGATATCCATCCTAAAGGCAAAAGTCAGAATGGATAGCCAGGTACACTTCGGCATCGACTTACGGAGGGTTCAGATGAAGAAGCGCGAAGACCTAGAACCAGATGATGGTCAGGCATCCATGACAGGCTGATAGATGATGGAGGCACGTACCGACGCGACGGTGTTGCCAAGAAAAGCGACGACAAAGTATACAATCCCGTCGTGGAACAGTAGCTTCCACAAGTCGGACCCTTGTCTTCCGCCCGAGCGCATCAGCCCGACGGTAGACACGACCAAGACAATAAAGTCGAAACCCATAGCTATATGCGCGTTAGAACCACCGAAGGGGATAGCAACCTGGTGACCAGTACTTACTGTAGGTATAGACCATTCGTAAGAGCTTATTCGTCGTGCCGACGACAACGCATGTGTTGAGCGCGGGCTCCCATCTGGATCGAACGGTGACAATATCTTGAAGCGAATAAGCCCATTTTTTCCACAACAGAAAGCCAGTCGCTTACTAATGAAGAGAATTGTCCAGTGACCCAGCGCGATGACAGCCAGGCCGCCTATAATGTACTTGCTGCGGGACCAGATGGCGATACTGTCAAAGATGACATTTGAGCGATGTCGGTTCAGCAGTACAAACGGGGGGACTCACGCTCTCAGCATCAACAAGCCCGAAGCGGCCCCGATCGCAATATTTCCAAATATCTATTAGCGGGAGCTTAGGAGATGTACCCTCGATTAAATATGGCAGGATACTGTACCTGAATGATGATATACAGAGCTAGAGCCCGCGAGTTACCGTTAAGGACAACATATTCAGCTTTCAGCTTATAGAATTACCCACCTTGGCAATCGACTTTGTACGTTATACTAGTCGCCACATTGAGCATGATCAATGCGAGGAGAATAGAATATCGGCAAGTCAGGTACACGGCCTGTCCGAGAAAAGCAGAATTGGTCCTCTTGTAGGTTCGTGGGCTGAAAAGAAGCATATACGTACACTCGGCCACTATCAGAAACACGGATCAGCATCTCGGACGGCAAACGGGGCTGAGGAACGTACCTTGAAATCTCTCCATTTCACGAACAAGCTGTAGTCGAAGCTGAGGGACTCGAGGAACTCCCAGGCATATAGTCCGAGGAGCACTAGCAAGATCTTGACAAACGCTCCAGCTTGCACCTCGATGATATGAGGATCCGACCAGTTCACCATATTGCGTATATATCTGGGTTGCTACAATCTATTCCCGAGTCAGTACTCGCTATGCCAAAAGACCAAAACACGCACTGGTTCGAGAACAGACAACAGACTCGTGAGTTAGTGCACTTGATGAGGGAGGGAAGTGAACTACAGAACGATCGAGTCGTCGTCTGCAACTTTTATATAAGTAACGAGGCCGGCCGCAATTCGCTGGAGATCCTCCATTTCTCCTAATAGTCTAGACAAACTGGGCCAGCAAAGGGCAATAGATGTCTATACTATTTGCAACCTCCATCAAGCACCTTCGAATCCCCGGGTGAACGGACAACTCGTCCTAAAATGACAAGTGTGCGTGTGTGGCTCGGGAATGTCCGCACACATGTGTTTCGCTCGCATACTGTGCAATTGCACGCCACTCCCCGCATCCCGATTCAGGCATGAGTGCGGTCCCGATGGGAGCGTGATCGATGACAGGGGCGAGGCAGCGAGGTCTCGCCCTTCACGAACCGAGCGGCATCGTATGCTGTGCGATATGGTAATCGCCGCTCCCGTTTCTGCGTGCGATGAACGTCTTCAGCCAGCATGAGCTCGAGTTCTCTGCATGCGGGACGGATCGTTCTAGTGCAGCCTGCGACCAACGCCGACAACTTTTCTGACAAGCTCTCCACTCGCGCTCTCCGATTCGACAGCAGACATGGAGATTTGATTAAATGGCTGGCTTCTTCCCGCTCTGCCTATGTGCTTACGCTCGAACATCCATCAAGATGTCGGCCCCCGATCAATGTTGTTCGGCAAGAGCTCCCACGGACCCACTAGAACGAGCAAAGAAATATATTTGGCAGGCGTAGATTGCAGCCTCCGGAGCACATAGGCCAAAATCGTACAACAAAATCCAAACTCGTTCTCCTCCGACCGCTCTTCTACATGACCATTTTGCAAAAACCACCGATTGAATCTTCAAGCGTTAACCGCGATGGGGAAAGACGCGCGGGCCTTGGGTTCGATAAACGCAGATCCCGGCTTGGAAACGCCCGGGATGAGCTGGTGCCCAAGGAGACGAGCATTACGTTCAGCGGCCACGCGCATGGCCTGGACACTCAACTCGGCGTTTGTACCGTGGCTGAGCATGCGTGGGCTCGTGCCGTCCTTGAGTCCGAGCTCCTTGTCGTTCCAGACCGGCTCGATGATTTTTTCTTCAGCCATGCCCACCCCAGCACGGCCGCCGACGGCCTTCCAATCAGCTTCGCGTTTAATGCCAAGGCGGTCAAACGTCTCGTTGACCGCACCAACCAGGCGATCCATCTGTTCGAGGGTGTGTCCGGGCGTGGGGGTGATGCGCAAACGCTCTTCGCCCACAGCAACGGTTGGGTAATTGATAGATTGGACGTAAATGCCATGATCGATAAGGAGCGAGTCGGATGCAGCCTTGGCAAGCGCTGCGTCGCCAACCAAAACGGGAACGATGTGCGAGGGGCCAGGAACGACGGGGATCCCGTCGGCCTTGAATCGCTTCTTGAGCTCACGAGTGTTGAGGTGCTGGAGCTGGCGATCACCCATAAATTCCATTTGGTAGGCAATGCTTGCCTGAGCGCCCGCAACCATCGCAGGCGGAAGCGAGGTCGTAAAGATGAATCCGGGAGCATACGAACGGACCATGTCAACCATATCGGCCGAACCAGCGATATAGCCCCCGACGGTGCCATAAGCCTTTCCAAGAGTGCCAGTGATGATATCGACACGGTCCATAACCGTGCCCTTGATGGGATTGGGGCTCTGTCCAGCGCGCTTGTGTGCCTCAAAGTCAAGGTGTTCAGCCACTCCGGCACCACGGGGTCCGTACATGCCGACGGCATGGACCTGTGGCAAAAATAAGCCATGGGCGGTTATATGCCATCAAATCTATCACTTACTTCATCCAAGAAAGTAATTGCCCCGTACTCTTCAGCCAAGTCACAAATCTTCTCGATCGGACCAACACTTCCGCACATTGAATAGACGCTCTCAAAAGCAATAATCTTGGGCGTCTCCTTGGGATACATGCGCAGCTTGGCTTCCAAGTCGTCCGTATCGTTGTGCTTGAAAATGACCTTTTCGGCGCGCGAGTGACGCATTCCTTGGATCATGGACGCATGGTTCATCTTGTCCGAGAAGATAACGCATCCAGGGAACTTGGCTCCCAACGTCGAGAGGGTAGCATCGTTGGCAACATAGCACGAGGAGAAAACGAGCGCAGCCGGCTTGCGGTGAAGAGACGCGAGCTCGTCCTCGAGCGATAGATGAAAGGCACCGTTGCCCGCAATGTTGCGGGTTCCGCCAGCACCCGCGCCGTAGCGGTTGAGAGTGCGGCTACAATCACCGAAATGACAGGCACGTGAGAAAAAAGTGAGACAAAAATGATTTGAAATTGTACGTACTGCATGGTCTCGAGAACGACGGGGTTCTTGCTCATTCCGAGATAGTCATTGCTGCACCAGACGTCGACTTCCTCGCTCGCCTCGGCGGTGTGTGCGACGGGGAACTTGGGAGCGATGCGGTTGATATTGTTAAAGTAGCGATAGCTCTTGTCCTGGTGCTTCTTATCGAGCTCTGCAGCGTAGAACCCCTGATAATCGAATCCGATGCGCGTATTGAGAGCGGAATCTTCAGCAGCGGCCACAGCGGCAGACTTGGCAGCGTGCGGGCATCCGGCCGGAGACGACGCGGGGTTGCTCTTGGCGCGGGCGAGCTGGGTTGCCTGACGCGCAGCCTCGCGACCAGCTTGAGCGTGCGGGCAGACACCTCCGCTCGGGACGGGGTAGACACCTTCGGTTTTGTGGATGGCATCGACTTCGGCGCGGCCCGCATAGCTTGCATAGCCGGCGGTGCGGACGGCGAGAGCTTGGCCCATGATCGGGCAGCTGCGGGCCTTGACAGCAAGACGGCCCATCGAGGCGACCCGAGTACGGCCTGTCGAGCGTACATGAGCGACAGAACGAGCGGTGAGTGTAGCATGTACTCACCCAAATAGGAGCATGTAGTTTTATACTTGGCTAACGCCGCAAGAACCTGATTGCCGTGCATTGTCTGCGGCCCTGTCAACGAACGTCGACCAGGCGAGTAGAGAGACTTACTGGCTGTGTTGTTGTTTAATGTATCGCGTAGAGGTAGCGAGATGAGCGGGGGTGGTAGCAGTGATGAGGTACGGTGGACGAGTTGCGGTTAAATACTGACAACGGGCCGATGTGGTATCCAATCACGGCCCACCCAAAAGCAAACAGGCGGACTTCTGACACCGCTCCCTTCCGCTCGCTCCTCGGAACACTTTCCACCGCATACACCCCCCATCAATGCTCCCTTACGATCTCAGTATGCTTTTTCCGTGTCACCCGGCCTTTGGTATCCTCGATCCTATCCAGCGGCGCAAGCTCGGCGGTCAAACTGGTCAGTCGGGCGCTCCCCCCGAGACGTCGTGGAATGTGAAAGAAGGTCGCGGGTACGCGGTTTCCCCAGCTGCCCCCCCCCCCGTCGTATCGCGCTATACTCGTCAGCCGCACCTACAAATGCTAGGTCCCACCCGGCCGAGACGCAGGCTGTAACCGCAAAACTATCGCGTAAATTCGAATGATTGTTTCAGACGACTTCTTCATCCGCATTCTTCCTGTATGTATGTCTTTCAGCCTTACGTCGAACGACCCTTCGAGACATATTTCTCAAATGCGATTGGGCAATAAATATATTGTGGGGTGGCCACGTATAACTCTTGCTCGGTGCGTCCGAGAGTACCGATAAGGTACCCCGAAAACCACGGGTGGTTTCATTTTGCACACAAAAGGGAATGCTACGATTTCGGCCACAATAGGTCCGTGCCCGTCCCCGAAGATAATGAAAGATCGAATTGAATGTGAGAAAGCCGCACGGTCATCGCCCGCCATGTCGTCGGCAGCGCGATTCTTTTCAGCGAATGAGAGCATTGAGGTCATAAATTACACATCGGCGACCTCAACCCGATTAGGTAACCAGCTCGATGTCTGAAAGAAGCGCGATTCGAGGGGGCACGGCATTGTGCGAGTCTGGTATTGCCCAGGCACTACAGATAGGCTATCGTCGAGAAATAGAAAGAGCGCGCATGGTATGTTCTAGACGGATCCTCTGAGCTGCTCGAGATAGGTACTGAATAGAATTGACACCCGACACCGCGCAACACTAGCCAAATTTTGCTACTCCAAGTTGCACCATTTTGGTCCGAAATGCCTTGGTTTCATCGCGAATATAATGCAAACATAGCTCGTCACGGATTTAGTGGTTGTGTCAAGACATAGTATGCGTTCCTGCGAGACATGTATGGATAAAAGTTGCCTCCGTACAGGTGCTGAAATGCTGAAATGAAGGGGATTCGGTTCAGTTATAATTGGTAGGGCGTTTCTCCGACTCAGGGTGAGATGAGATAGGGGGTGAATGCTAGGACAAGAAAACGCCTGTACGCCACGAATCCGCACCTCGATAACCGAGCGCGGCTTCAGGGGACCGGGCTTCATCTGGTCATAGTGCGAAGATGCTTTTCTAAACGGGTACTGGAAAGATAAAGTTAGACATTATCTGCGAGATAGAAGGTGTAGGGGAGCTCCAGCGAAGAGTGGGATTGGCTAAACGAGTATCCAGGAGCAAGACATTTAGGGGCCAAAGGTGTTCAAGTCCCGCGTGACCGCGATGTGTGGCTCTATTTACATGCGCTATCTGCTTGGCGCACTCTACGTGAATATAGTCCCATACTTTTTGTGTACAAAAAGTGAGGTTGAGTACCTCAGGCTACCGAAATGCAAATCGATTTGCGACTAGACACGGGGTGCTGCCCGCTAGAATGTCTTCAAACCGAGGATACATATCGTGTGGTATCACATTAGATTTTCTGCTGAATTAATCTACATAGCAACATGGCTCCAACAATGGTCGCATGATTCGCTCTAGTTGCTTGACTTGTCGACCACCCGACCTGCGGCCGGCAAAAGAGGATTACGTACTTTATTTTGGACAACAATGACGTTTCTGGAACACTGCTCCTTGCTTAGCGCCATAACATACAGTGTGTTATTCGGACGCGACCTCGTTGCCTGCGTCCAGTGTACCCTGCACCACCATGCACACAAACGAGCGTACCCCTCTAATAGTC
Organism: Ceratobasidium sp. AG-Ba; assembly: GCA_016906575.1. Lineage (NCBI taxonomy): Eukaryota > Fungi > Basidiomycota > Agaricomycetes > Cantharellales > Ceratobasidiaceae > Ceratobasidium > Ceratobasidium sp. AG-Ba. Next base: position 1,975,212 of record CP059613.1, on the reverse strand, counting down.
ACCTCTGTCGGTCACTCGTCCAGCTCAGCCGTGGGAGATCGACCGGCGACCGATGGAGAAAACCAGAAACGTATCGGTTCGAGGTTTGCCTTGTCTGGCTTGGTGACGCTCGCATTTGCGGTTGGCCTAGTGGTGTTTGCCGTAATGTATATGGACAAGCTCCCAGACGATCCAGAACGAGCAGCGCTCAAGATATTAAGGAAGACACCTCTGATCGTGAGTGGTGTTACAGCTATGTGATAGGTGAATCACCTCAGGATTGACGTTGTCGCATAGGATGGCCATATCGGTGAGTCGATCGTTTGGTTCGCTTGTTTAACGTTTACTGAAAATGTAGCTGCATTTCAGATCTACCGTATATGGTGAGGTTGTTGCACCGCAATAACCTTAGTGAAATCAACTTGGAAGGAGCGACAGATGGTCAAGTTGACATTCCCCGTCTTCGCGACGGCCGAGTTGGCGGCTTCTTCTGGAGCGTTTACGTTGACTGTGCTGTGAGTAAAGTCGTTGTCATATCAATATTGGATCATTCACAGACTTCTAGGATTCCGGCCCGGATTTCATGAAACCAGCGGACCGTGTTAGGTATGCGACCTGCAGTTTTGCGCGGGTTCGGTAAATAACGCTGCCGGACAGGGATACGCTCGAACAGATCGATGTAGCGCGACTACTAATCGGACAGAACTCGGATGTATGTCTGAAAACAGCCAATCTCCAACCACCGTTGTCTTAACTTAGCCTAGACATTCGAGCTGGCTACCACGTCCAACGAGGTTAGCAATGCTGTGCGAATTGGTAGAATTGCCTCGTTGATTGGGGTCGAAGGGCAAGTCACATTTTCAAATGAGTGCTAACTTGTACCGATCTTGTCTTGCAGAGGTCACCAACTCGGAAATTCTATTGGCGTACTTCGGCAATATTACTTATTGGGTGCCCGTTATATGACACTGACACATGGGTGTCACAACGCCTTTGCTGATTCGGGCGGGATATTTGAACCTCTTCCACCGCTTCATGGCGGTTTGAGGTATGTGATCTTGGTGTCTCAATCAAACTATATTAACGGATGAAAAGCCCATTAGGGAAGGAGCTCATACACGAAATGAATAGACTCGGAATGCTAGTTGATCTTTCACACACCTCCGACGAGACAGCTGTTCAGGCTCTGAAACTGAGCCAGGCGCCAGTCATATGGTCCCACTCCTCCGCTCGTGCTGTGCATAACGTAGCCCGAAATGTGCCGGACTACATACTAAAAATGATTGGTACCGGCGAGGGCCAGAAGGATGCTGTTGTAATGGTGAGTTTTACCCTGTTCAAGGACGTTTTGGATTCTGAACAGCGTTCGTAAAGATAAATCTGTTACCCGCTTTCTTGGCTCCTAATGACACTGCTGGTGTGTCAGAAGCTGCTGATCATGTAGAGCATATCGGAAAAATTGCCGGTCGGATGCAGTAAGTATCCATGTTATGTGCTGTTGCTTGTTTTGGTGGCTGACCGCCGGTAGTGTCGGGCTTGGTAGTGATTTCGATGGGGCAGAGGCGTTTCCTAAAGGTCTGGAGGATGTGTCCAAGTATCCAGCATTGGTGGGTTTCAGCTTGGTTTAGACATCCATAGCTTCACATGTATGCTAACCAAACTCTAGTTTGCTGAACTCATAAGGCGCGGTTGGACAAGAGAAGAGTTGGAAGGGGTTGCGTCCAAGAATTTCTTACGCATCTTCCGAGGCGCAGAGGAAACCGCCCGTCAGATGTCAGAGGTTCCACCAAGCTATGTTCTATATGACAAACGAGTCGAACTATAACATTGGGAAACAGTTTCTATTTATTGCACTGTCTGTATACCGACGAAATTCTACATGGATTGAGTGGACCATGTTCATGTAATAACACCATACTCGCGATCTATAAATATCTTTTTGCGCTGGCCCGCACTCGTGCGTCGAATACTGGACTCCGGATGGACGTGTGCGCAGTATGAAAAGGATTCATTGCGGCCTATTCTAGCAGATTGAGCATGATGGTTAAGGGCAAACCAATACGCTCTTACTTTTACATACAGCTCCCAAAGCTCCATGAAAAAGTTCCTGATCCCCCCAGAATCTTCATTTTTCCCGTCATGTAGTAGTATAAACTTCATGTCTGTCGGCAAGCATAGGCTCACAACACGTACGTAGAGAGCTGAAATTACTTACTGCCAGGCGTGATAAACGCAGACACTGTCCATTCATTGAATTTGTCCACGGCCTTGAGATACCTGGAAGCTTGTATTCATCAGTTACTTAATCTGTATCGGGGGTTAACCAAACTTACATGGCACCATTGACTCGCATAACGTCCTCGATCACATCCAGGCTGGCGTTTGCAATCATCATGACTACTTGGCGGTCTACCCCGCCACCCATCACACGGGTGGCTCCAGTGTTTGTGTTTACCGAACGTTCGCCTGCGCTTGAAGAGGCACCTGTAGCAACGGCTCAATTAAATTCCAAGTACAAGCAGTAAGCATCACTTGCCTGACAATGCTGCGGCAGTAGCGGCAAATGCACTTGTTGACCAACTCGGTAAGTTTGAGCTCAGACCACTAGATATGGGTGCTGAAGGCTTAGTTGAGACATGCGTGAGCGAATAGAGCGGAGTGTCAGTTGGCGAGAGTAGGAAGAGATGGTGGGACATGGTGGGTGTGCTGTGATTGGCTCGAGCTCGACACGTGATTGCGGGCTGTCGGCTCTGGCGCTTAGGGAATACTCCTTCACTCCAACCACCTCAACGTCAGCATGTGTGAGTCTTAACTCGTCTCATACATTTCTATTGTTTACCCCATCCACAGACAACGGAATCGGTCTTACCACGCCAAGGGGAAGGTTGGTAGACAGCTGCTACTATTCTATCTCCATTCTCACATGCTGTTTTTAGTGGCACGAATGGTTATGTCGTTCGCAACCTCTCGCACCTGCGTCCTCGCGACACGCAGCAGGATATGCACAAATTTGATCAAGGTCCTCCTAAGCACAGAGAGCCTGACGAGGGAATCCTGGAACATGAACGCCTCCGGAAAATCGAGGTTCGTTGCCTGGAGTTGCAACTGGAGCTGGAGGATAACAAGTATGTTGATGGTCCATTTTACTGCAAATTTGTGCTTACCTATATCACCTCTAGTATCCCAGAAGAAGATATAGAACGCGAAGTGTCGAAACTGCGAGCTCAGTTGACGGCCAGTATGGCTAACCCGCTCCCAACCTCGGCGAAAAATATCAAGGCATCCGATACGCATGGCCTTGCTGCCGCCAAAAAGGAGGAACTCAACAAAATGGCGCGCGCTTTGGGTACTTCGGCAAACTACGTCGAGGGAGATGCTTTCAACCGGGAGAAGCAGGAGGAGTTGCGCAAGCAGCGGGCCGTTGAACGAGAGGAGAGGGATCGCCAAAAAGAAGAGATGCGCCTAAAGCGCGAGGAGGGCCAGAAGCGATGGGAGGCTGAGCGCAAGGAGCGCGACAGGATTCGCAGGCGTCAGGAGGATCAAGCACGGAGAGAGCGAGAAGCTCGCATGCCGCCTCCACGAGCTCGTGGGCGAGATGAAGATTCCCACCGTCGCTCTCCGCCACCAAGGGACTATTCACCACGTCGCCGCGACCGCAGCCCGCCTCGCCGTCGCTCCCCATCTCCATACTCTCGGCGGTCTTATGCTTCGAGACGTTCCCGCTCTCCCCCGCGTCGTCGTTCTGACCGGTCACTTTCAAGGGAGAGGTCCCCGCCATCACCCCCTAGGCGTTCTGCACGCTCTCCATCGCCTCGACGTGGCCGTGATTCTCGGTCGCCTTCACCTCCTAGGCGCAGGCGCTCATCATCGCCCATGCGAGATGAATCACCTCCCCGTGGCCGTCAGGCAAGCAAGTCACCCAGTCCAAAGGGCCGTGCTCGTTCAAAATCTGCTGAATCCGCCATGTCTGTATCTGGGAGTGAAGGCAGCCGATAAAATGACATCTCATTATTCATTGGTTTCGCTCTCCGTATATCCTCCGAATGTTCTGCATAATGTACATTATTTTCTGTTGGAACTACGGCCGTTTAAGGCTTCAGCGCCTAAGCCAAAACCTGGAATTGGAAATATATTTTCGTCCGACGCCACTCCGACCCCGTATCTACTTTCAGCATTTGCCTGACTCAGAAATCTTTGGCTTTTGCTCAAGACTACCACGACCCTCCCCTTCAAACACGTACTCTTCACCGGCTGCTGTTTTGTACCGCCCAGCTTCTCTGCCTTGAAGATAACAAAGACTTGGTGACAAACGCCTCATCATACCCCGGAAATTTAAACAGAGTTTGAACAAACCTCTAGACAGGATCTCTGGTGCCTACAACTCCATTCTCCTATAGATTAATTTGCTGTCTTGCCAAGTATAGCAGCCATGCGTCCCGCCGTAACGCGCGCATCCCGTTCGCTCTTTCGCGTGCAATCCCGCCTGGCTTCCACAAAAGTAAGTCATTCCCTTTGCTGGTTTGCAACAAAGTAATAATGTCTTCACTCAAGCCATGCACAACCTACTTGAATGTTACACACCCCGAAGATGAAGCGGCTATCCCCCAATCGGTAAAGACGCACATCGCCGAAATCGAAAAGAACATCGTAAACACCTATGCGCGCCCTCCATTCATTCTCCAGCGCGGCAAGGGCTCCTGGGTCTGGGATACGACCGACCGAAAGTACCTCGATTTTAGCGCCGGTATTGCTGTCAACGCGCTCGGGCACGGGGATCCGGAACTTGCCAAGGTCGCGGGGGAGCAAGCCGCCACCCTGCTTCATACATCCAACGCATTCCATCATATCTGGTCTGGCGAACTTGCGTCTCTCATTGTTCGCCTTACCAAGCGCGATGGTGGTCTTGGGTTTAATCCTGGTGCAGATAATGGTCCGGGAGACGCCAAAGTCTTTTTCTCCAACTCGGGAACGGAGGCAAACGAGGGTGCCTTGAAGTTTGCTCGAAAGATCGGGAAGGAGCGGTGGGCCCAGGCCGAGGAAGGGAGAAGCTGGGAGAACTCTCCCAAGACCCGAATCGCTTGCTTTGCCAATGCTTTCCATGGGCGATCCATGGGTGCACTCAGCGCAACTACAAATCCAAAGTATCAAGCTCCATTCGCGCCGCTAGTTCCGGGATTCGATGTCGGCCAATATAACGATATTGCTGGCATTTCATCCTTGGTTGGACACGATACGTGTGCCGTTATCGTGGAGCCCGTCCAAGGCGAGGGTGGTGTACATGGAGCGGATGTAGAATTCCTTCGTGCTCTTCGCAAGAGATGCGACGAGGTCGGAGCTGTCTTGATCTTTGATGAGATTCAAGTGAGTAGTTTATTTATTGTTTGATAGATAGACAGATATTGATCTTAAGTGTGGTATCTAGTGTGGTCTTTATCGCTCAGGCAAGCTCTGGGCGCACTCCATATTCCCAACCGACTGCCACCCTGATATCGTCACAATGGCAAAACCTCTCGCAAACGGATTCCCCATTGGTGCGATCCTCGTGCGAGACAGCATCGCACAAGCTATGACAGTTGGTCAGTCCTCCTGGCACCGCTCTGTGAACTAACACGATAGATTGATTTCTTTTTTGGCTCCTACAGGCTCGCACGGAACCACTTTCGGAGGCTCTCCGATCGCCACCCGACTAGGCCACCATGTCTTATCACGGCTTTCGGAACCATCGTTCGTCTCGCATGTTCAAAAGGTTGCAGACCAACTTGATGCCCGCCTGGCCGCGCTCCGTTCAATGTTCCCTGACCTTCTAGCGGGCCCCGCACGTGGGCGAGGACTTTTGCGCGGGCTCCCGTTCAAAAACGCGGAACACCCGGCTAAGCTCGTAAAACTTGCGCGAGAGCGTGGAGTTTTGTTGCTTACTGCAGGCAAAGATGCCGTGCGACTGGTCCCGAGCTTGAACGTCGAGGCCGAAGACGTAGACCACGCGGTGGATGTGATCGAAAGTTGCTTGCATGTGTTGCAAAGCCAATCCTAGGAGGACAAGTGATTGAACGATAAATTTTAGTTTAGTTATTATCATCACTTGCACAAGTAGTGAACTTGGCTATTAATTGTGATAATGTAAACGTATACCTGATTAAGCGACAAGTAGTAGATCATTCAAGGTAGCATACAGGACAACAAGAAACATAATTGGGGATAAATGAGAGAGAGAGAAAAGAGAAAAAATAAAATACGATCCACAACGGGCTGGCTCCCATCAACCCGGCGACTTGTAGAGCCCCATGCAAATTATTAGTTTGCCTCTGCGGTCAGCCGACGATGAATGGGTACGGAGCAAATGACCCTGGGCTGATCACCGGGTGGTACTTGGCCTACACAGTGCTCAAACCTTACAGGTCACAGCCCAACTAAAAATAACATATCATGAAGCTAGATAGGATGTATATGACGCGTGTCTGCGCGTCTAGACGAGCCGCGATCAGCGTGATATGCCGATGGGTTTGTTCTAAATCTTGTTGCAGATGTTGGTGGGCTACTTCCATAAACTGGTACGACTCCAACCTCTGTGCAACAACTTGCATGAATCCTTGCACGTCGTTCTGGGACTTTGTAATGGTGGAGCTGGTAAGCAGGTTATTCTTGAACTGTCGAACCAATTCACTCAGATCTAAACATGGCGAGGGCGCCAGGGATGGACCTACGCAGAATAATACGATATAGTTCAGCATCTCTTCCTTTTTAGCCTCAAGTAAACGACAGGCCTCATTCTGGGAAGCAAACTTCACCAGTCGAGTATGGTTCTGAAGGCCATATACCTCGTTTTCAAGATGAGAAAGGTATCTATATATGCAAGCTCCAGCGAGAGAATGATTTGGTGAAGCAGCTAAACTCACTCTATGAGTTTGGCAACGATTACCGAAACCTCATCAAGTGTGCTATTGCGTTTTGATTGATGTTATTGGTTTCGTTGGTGGAATGTTTAGCAAGTTCAATAAACTCCTTAATACGGATGACCTGTTCACTCGCGCTTTCTTGATTAATAGAGGACATCTGCAATACAAGTGGTTGAATGTGTGCGTTGGTATATACTAACATACAGATCTCTCACTCTACAAAAATAACAATGGGTACTCACCTTTAAGGTCCGTACCCATTTACCTAGGATGTGGTTTATATCGGTGACCAGCGGAACGTTCATTGCATCCATTGCCTCGTTTGCCAATAGCTTGGCTCCGTTACGAAGTATACGACGACGGAGAGGGACTCCGGTCGGTTGTAAGGTGTCTGTAGCCATCACGACCCAGGGAAATCTACCGCCCAGGCCTGCACAACAGCAGGGCGGTAGTCGAGGATGAAGAGGGATGAGCCACCCATGTGATTTTATAGAGCAATTGCACAGGATCGACGGGCACCCTTTTGATACGATCGTATTCGAGAACACATCCAGAGTTGCAAAGGGCGTTGAGGCAGTGATGACGGGTTACAGCATTCTGAAGCCGTTGACCCACCTAGTAAAAACCTGCAAAGCGCTCCTTCTTGATTTGGAACATTGGCTTCTACAGCTCTTGTTTATTGGATGGTATTGCCACAATGTTGGTCTATGATCGAAAGATGTTCGATTGTATCCTGCAAGGTGAATATATGCGGGTATTTGATCGACTTGGTGAAGGTCCGGAAAAAGTCGCGGGCCGGATACACGAGCAATCAAAGGTAAAATCTAACAGACACATTATATATCGACTCTTTTTCGGTATCTAGCCATACTAGGGCCCTGTCGTTTCATTCGTCGAGCCGTTTCCTCCACCCCTGCTAACACACGTAGGAAGTTGGCGCTGGCTAGCCCTGCAAGCTGACTGCGCGTCCAACCCCGGCGACGAAGTTCAATAAACTACATGCAAATCAGCTACGCCAACCATCATATAACAATGCTCTACATACCAAAGCGGGGTAGGTTGATGCGTCTTCTAGCCCCTTGGGTGTAGAAGGTATTCCATCAAAGTCGCTCCCGATGCCAACACTAGAACAGAATATTCAGCTCTTATTACCAATCGAGATCTCCGGGAACTGACTGTTCTCGACCGGCAACGCGACCGATATGCTCTATGTGATCTGCAACATCCGCAAGGGTTGCATTGTCTTGACCTGTTAGGAAATCTGTTGAGAAATTCACCTGGTAAGCAAAGTTAGCAGGTTCAATTCGATTAGACGCTAATAGCCACAGCCTACCATAACCACTGCGTCTTTTTTGCCTTTACTGATCCCGATCATGTTTAAGATATGATCTGGTACATTGCGTGCGAGCTTGTGCAACGCACGAGCGGCTGAATGAGAGAGAATGACTGGAGCAAGGCTCAGATGAATTGCTTGGATCGCGGTGTCGTCTGAAACATGTGAAAGGTCGACCAACATCCCAAGCCTGTTGAGCTCGAGCACAAGCTCTTTTCCAAAGGCGCTACAGCCAGAAGTTAAGTCTATACATGACAGTACTACCGCGCAAGTTGTACGGACCTTAACCCGCCATGAACCGGCGTCACCGGCGTGAACACGCCAGCAGAGTCAGCAAACGCATTATTGCAGGAGTGCGTTAAAGTTAGGTAGCGTGCGCCCACTGAGTAATATTGTCGGAGTACTGCGAGTGAATTTCCAAGCTGATGACCACTGGAATAAAGTATATGGTTTATGGTTATCTGCAAGGCGAGGATGTTGAGACAGAGCACATACCCCTCCACGCCGATAAGAGATGCGATTTTTCCGACCCGAAAGGCCTCCTTGATATCAGCGGTACCTGTAGCTAACATAAAAGTCTAGCATGTGTTTAGATCAAGGCAAAAGATACGGGCATCGAGGGAGACCTACATCCGAGTACTTATGAATCAGCAACTTTGAGACGTCGATCTGCTCCAAGGTGTCCCTATAACTCGCATTAGCTAGGTGTGTTTTTTTTTGAATGTGCTATCAAAATGAGCTACCGGACACGATTTGTAGGCACCAGGAAATCTGGACCATCGTCCTGTAGGTAATATTTCCAATGAGTGAATACTGCCAATTCCTAGCACTATAGGCTAGGCGACACACCTCACAGGGCACGAACACACTCCAAAAGAAGCCTCCAACATGACCTTTACGTAGACGAGGAATATCTACGTGACCTGGCACAGTCTGGTGCAAATCAAAGGACGATATGTCATTTTTGTAGAGCCATCGGAGGGCCGCCGGTAAATCTAACGAATATGTGCGATAAGTATGGTACTGTGAATATATGAGCGACTGAGCCTACCGATGTGGCCATCCTGTAGGAGGTTAACAAATATTAGTCAATGATATGAAAACCCTGTTGATGAACAAGATTGCTCACTATCACTGGCGCAGCTTGCAACACTGACAGCGCTACTTGCTTTGGATCCCCATGCAACTTTTCGTCAAAGGAAGCTAATATTATAGTAGCTATAGTAAAAAGTACGACCAGCAGTCCTCCAACAAGAGGTTTGGCGATGCTCTTAGGTGGAAGGCTGAGTCCGTCGTTCTGTGATGGACGGAGGAGCGGAGCACGCTCTGGTGATGATTCAGACATTGCCAGTAGTTATTCAGGTATGAGAAAAACGATTTCAGAGGCCTGTGACCGCGTTTGAGCGGCAATAAGTTGGTTCGGTTAAGTCTCAGGCGCCAGAGTAGCAAAGACCTCAGGCTGAACCTCTTGATGGACGTTACTTGCACGCACTTGGATTTCACGTGACAAATGCGGATGTGGCTACACATCACCTGCTACATTCCCCTCCACGCATACCAACCCATGGACAATCCTGGCCGTGGGTTCGGCACAATAACAGTAGTGCTTAACAAAATGAGAGAAAATCGGGTAGGTGATAAATACTTCATGCCCAAGCCCAAGCTACAAGCAACACAGCGCGTCAAACCTTGGCATCAAGGTCAGTAGCCCAACTGGTCCCGGACAGCATCTTGACCTATATCTGGTCTAACTCTGACTCAACGCCAAGTCATGATTCTAGGTTGGCACTCTAGTGTATGTTGAGTGCCTTGGCTCTGACCCAAGTCTTGGTTTTGACCGCGGCAAACATGAGGAAGAAAGGACGCAAACGAAGCAGTTAAAAGAAGGTGCATATGAGTTCGTTTTTGAGGACATATCACACAATGAAAGATCTAATAGAATTCAACTTGCTTCTTTGATTTTGCGTAGTGCAGAGTACTACGAATCCAGTTTTTCACATTATACCTTGTGACCGATGGACTTGTGGCACCGACACGAAATGAGAAAACAAGTAAAGAGAATCTCGTTATCAGCGGAATTTGGAGAGAGGCGCTCGATCATAAAAGTATGGCACGAGAGTTTCTATCAGTCGGGTTTTGCTTGAGCTATATATGCTATCTAACCAGTATTAATGCGAGCTGGGCATGGCATATGGTACACTATCTCCAAAGCGAACTGGGGAATGAATGGGCGCTATATCCAAGCCCCAGTTCCTCATATTGATCACAAGTCGGTTCGTTTCTCATATCGAGCCATGCTAGGTGGGAGGTGAGCCATTTGACGAGCAACAGATTCGGCTCCCTGGAGTACCCGTAGTAGGTTTGCACTCGCGAGGCCTGCAAGTTGAACACGGGACCAACCTCGGCGTCGAAGTTCGGTGAACTAAACATAATTAATACAAGATGGTTTGATATATGCGTTTCTAGAGACTTACAAGGGCTGGGTATGTCGAAATATCCTCTAGGCCAACGGGGGTTGAAGACACACCGTCGTAGTCACTGCCAATACCGACACTAGATTGCATATATAAGCATCTCGGTTTATCGAAACTAATCACAAGCGTACTGTTCACGTCCAGCAATCCGACCAACATGCTCCACATGGTCTGCCACTGCAGCAACAGTCGCGTTGCCAGGGTTCGCCACAAACGCTGACGAAAAGTTGATCTACATGTACATGTTAATATTCACGCTGTCCAATTGGGCGATCGAATGACGTACCATAACCACTGCATCCTTCTTGCCCTTGCCTGTTCCGATCATCTCCAAAATGTAGTCTGGTACATTACGAGCAACGTTATGTACGGCTCTCGCCGATGAATGAGAGAATATAACAGGCGCGCGGCTCAACTGGAGAGCTTGAGCTGCCGTGTCGTCTGAAACATGGGACAAGTCTACCAGCATGCCAAGGCGATTCAACTCCAACACAAGGTCTTTGCCTAGCTCGCTAAACCAAATGTAAGTAAACGTGGTATACATATAGTCAAGGCACACTCACCTCAGCCCGCCATGAGTTGGAGGCACAGGGGTCGAGATTCCAGCCGAGTCGGCAAACGCATTGTTGCACGAATGGGACAAAGTAAGATAGCGTGCTCCCATCGCATGGTACTGTCGAAGTACCGCAAGAGAGTTGCCTATCTGGTGGGCACTTCAAACCGTGCGATACAATTTAGGATCGAACGCAGAATGAGCTGAAAAAGACGCACCCCTCAACTCCAATTAATGATGCAATCTTGCCAATTCGGAAAGCCTCTTTAATGTCGGCGGCGGTTGTAGCGAGCATGAATGTCTGTAAGCAAAGTTAGCACTGTGGCTGCGAGACGACAAAGATCCATACGTTAGAGTACTTTTCAATCAGCAGTTTGGAAACGTCAATCTGCTCCAGAGTATCTCTATCCAATCCTTCAGTAACCATCAGCATGTCATACTCGGACACGACCCCACCTAACGCGATTCGTAGGGACCAGGAAATCTGGTCCATCGTCCTACCAACCCCCCCAAGATCAAAACTCAAAAAAGTTCCACAAACCAGAATCGGACAGCGCGTACCTTGCAAGAGACATACACACTCCAAAAGAATCCGCCCACACGTCCACGTTTCATGCGCGGAATGTCCACATGAGCAGGCATCCGCTCGTTCAAATCAAATGCCGAAATGTTATTCTTGTACACGACCCGCACGAGTTCTGGTAGATCTGTTTTGGTTCGGTCATCAAACTCTGGGCTTGACTTTGTCTAGGATACGAAAAGTCCTGACCGATATGTCCGTCCTGTAGACGGATTAGTGTCCCCGAGCTAGATCACTCTCAACGGATAGACTTGCCATTACCGGCGCACTCTCCAACACACCCAACGCCGCTTTTTCAGGATCTCGTGGCATGCCTTCCTCCAAAAACGTGACGACTGCGACGATTGCCGAAATGAAAAGCAGCGTGAGCACGCTCGAGATCGTGAGCTTCACAACATCATGTTTGCGCTTCTCGCGCTCGGGTACCTGGTCGCTGTCCGCGTGAGGCAGACCGTTGGTCGTTGTTATGACGTGCGACGAGGGAAGTAATGGCGCTCGTTCGTCTTGTGCGCTAGTATCAGCCATGATGGGGCACGGCCGTTCCTGGTCGTAGTCAGCTCCTGGTTATTCAAGTCTGCCCACAGGGATGGTTCGAGAAGCCACACTCGTTATCTTGCGCCATACATCCACTTATCTCGCCCGTCAAGCATAGGGTTGTCTCATCACACAAATTCCCATTTCAACTATACGCTGCAACTTCAGTTCAGGACTGGAATTGCACATCGCAGTCGGAATCAAGAGGAGAAAACGGAACAGCCAGGATAATTCACAGGAGGGCAACGGCATAACACAGGGAGGTATGTCCATGGGGTGATCAGAGGTAATAGAAGGCGGAACAGAAACCGGCAACCAATTCGGGGGCAACCGTTCCACGGATGATACTACAGCATTCAGGAAAAAAAAATAACCAGCTCCAAAAAATACCACAACAGGTGAAATGAAAGGATAGAATCGTCCCGGAGGACTGAAAACTTATAAACTTTGAGTTGTAAAGAAAGGCAAAGAAAAAAAGCGTAAAAAGAAGCAAAAGATTGCGTTGGAATGCTCTGGCATTCGCACCTAGAGTTACAACCGGGGGAGGCGCGCCGCGTCCTCCCAGTACTTCATAGGCGCCTCACTCCTGTCGCACGACACCAATACCTTTAGCCGAAAAAAAAAGAGAAAATGATCGTCGATCTTCTCCCCGATCTCACACACACTCAGAAGGCCTCGACGTCGAGTCCCTGGCGACGGTTGCGAGCCATTATCATTGCCTCCAGTCCACCGATCGCCTTGGAACGCACACGCGAAGCAAAGTTGCGCGGCCCGAGCTCGCTCACTTCAGTTGGGGGGCCGCGGGGTTGACGCACAGGCTGAGACAGGGCACGAGCCGGGGTTGATGCGCCACTCAAGCTTGCGAGAGATGCATTCGATCCAATCTGGCTCTGGCTCAGGGTCTGGCCAGGAATAGGTCGCCCCATCCCGAGTCCCTCGTACAGACGCTTCGAAGCCTCCTCACGGGAAGCCGGCAAGGGCTCACCTCCAACTGGGGTAGTAGGTGAGTTGGAAACAGGGCTGCGACTTCCAGTGCTATGGCCGTTATCAACCAGGATCGTCTGAACTCCGTCTGCGCTGGTGGCGACCACGTCGGGCTCCGGGGAACTAGGAACACTCGGCGCGGCCTCCGCGGTGTTCGAAAGGCCGGAATTGAAACGAAGAGGCTGCGGGCGCACTCGGCTGTTGTCACGGGAGCCTGCCGAAACAGGGGACTGATCGCGGAACGGAGGACTCGACGTGAGCTGACGAGCGACCGCAGCCGGCGGGGAAGTCGAGTTGGCTGCAGCAACCGAGGGACGGCGCCAGGAGAGCGCAGTGCTGGACTTCTTGGGAGAAGTGTTGACCCCCGGATTGGCACCAGACTGGCCGAGTGAGGTACCACCACTGATAACCGTCGTCGAGGCGTAGGAAGCCGTCGTGGGTGTCTGTGGAGGAAATCCCTCGTCCTCAAACCTTTCCTTGACCGGCGAGGCAACCCGAGGTCCGAATGAAAAGGCGGCCGCATTGGGGTTAAGCGCGGTCGTCCCAGACAAGCTGGGTGCACGTGCGCCAAAGCGCCCGTTTAGGCCAGCAGTCATCGGAGGCTGAATGATAGCAGAGTCCTGATCGATGGACATCGCGCGGCGCGGGGACGGACCATTCCCAAGGTTGAACGTTGTCTGAAGCGGGCCAGCAGTGGAGGGGACAGCAGCATTTGCGGCAGAGACTCGGCGGTTGATCACCGGATTCAAACGCGAGCCGTTGGAAAGACCGGATTGGGCTTGCTGGGCAGCCTGAGCTGCTTGGATCTGGGCCTGCATTTGGGCCTGCTGCGCCTGGGCGAGGATCTGGGCTTGGAATTGCTGCTGCTGTTGCTGCTGCTTTGCCTATCGGGACAAGGGAAGGAGAAAATGTGAGCCATAGCCGCAACTGAATGGGATCAGTCATCACCTGAAGGATCAAGATCTCGTTTTGGAGCTGCAACTGCAGTGCTTGCTGCTCTGCGCTCAAGCCCCCAAGAGCGCCTGGTCATTGCATGACGCACCATCAGCATGGGATGCACGCGCCCGAGGAAAAATTGCGTACCATTGAAACCGCCCATGCCTTGATTTTGGAGCATCTGCATCATCATCAGTTGCTGCTGCTGCTGCTGGAAGCGGTTTGGCTCGGCGAGCGACGCAGTCATGGGGGCGTTGCCGTTCATCATGCTGCGAGGGCCCATGGCACCGTTGCCAAACTGCATCTGCTGCATCTGGGCAACGAGCAGGTCCTCGTCGTCTTCGTAGATCGCGCCGTTGCCATAGTGCGAGTGCGACGCAAAGCGGGGGATCTGGAATGAGCCGCCGGGGGCAGCGGTGTGGGGGACGTTGGCGCCCGAGACAGAGCGGACGCCGCCGGTGCGCAGACCGGCGAGGAGCGAGGCGCGGTTGTTGGCCTGGGGCTGCATGGGAAACGAGTGGGGGTGGTCACGAGGTAGAACTATAGACAGGGTCGGGTGTGGGCACAAGGTGGGGGTACGGCTCAGCGCGATGCGAGACACGGTGGGGCCAGCGGCAGGCGATGGCAGCAGCGAGATCGACGGAGACCGGCGCTGTGGCTATTAGCAGGAGAGACAAATAACTTTTGTGTGGTGTATCGTATTCAGAGCAAAGGCAGGGCAACGCAAGCAAGGCAAAAGAGCAAGAGCAAGAGAAAAGAAACTGCGAACACCAAGCCGAGGTCACGGTGGTCGCAGCCGCCAAATCCTTCCGCCCCCTTTATATCCCCCACGTGGCACCCATTTCAAATCCGTCGCCGTCCTCAGTTGCACCACATCCGCACACTTCCGTCTGCCCCCGCACTCGCCAGCCACGGCAGCTGCTCGCTCCACGCGACGTCCAGCACACCCAGCCCGTCCGCCAGCTTGTGTCCGCGCAGCACCTTGAGCGGCACGATCAGCGGGTCCGTCATCAGATCGCTGTACACCCGCGCGTGGAACACCTGGATCGTCCCGTCGTCGCTCGCCGAGGCAAACAGCGGCTGCGTCGTGTGGAAGCGCAGCGCTCGAATCGCCCGGGTGTGGTATCGCAGCACCTTGTATGGCTTTTGGCTCAGCTCAAGATCGAACCAACAGAGTTTTCGGTCGTAGCCGCCAACAATGATGTGATCGCCCGAGGGATGAACGTCCATGCTTGAGATCCATCGGATACCGGGCATAAGCGTCTTGAGCAGCTTCTGCGCCGCTAGGTCATACAACCGAACGTATCTTTGTGTCTAGACAATCCGGTTACTATTTTCAGACATTCACCGATATGTAGAGCCGACTTACTGCAACAAAGAAATGCGGCTTGACAGGATGAAACAGCACGCACTGAACTGCTCCTTTCACCTTGCGGAACGGTGCCTGCGAATGTCGCTTACTCGTTTGGTGTATCCAGACCGCACCTTGGCTCTCGTTTCCGGCTAGGATGAATTGTACCTCAATCAACACCAACGAACCGGGACACATGTCGGACGAGACTTACACACGGATGCCAGGTAGTCTCCTTTTCGGTGGAATACGATCTGCTTCGGCAGACCAGACCCCGCAGGAAGTAATACAGTCAAGGCAGGCGACGAGTGCGAGGACGTTTTCGTCGCACGCGCAGTTGATGTTGCGGGGGTAACAATCCATTTGAGCGATGGAGACGAAGATTCAGGTCGAGGAGGCAGACTTGCGGGGTTAAGGAGCGAGGTAGTGAATGCGTGTACATCAGATGAGATAAACGGTGGGATAAGATAATGTATTGCGTCTTCTCTGTACGCATGTCATTAGAATCCCAAACAGTGAATGAAATGAAATCACTCACACTCCCACCACAAAAAAGTTGGCATCCGTTCTCGGACACCACGCCAACGCCCCGATCTTTCCTTCGAACACCCACCTGGCAGCCTCCCGTCCGACCAACATCTCCCACAACCTGACCACCCCGCCTTCGTCTCCGGTCAACACCCACGCCCCATCTGGGCTCACACAAACACACCGTACCCGCGCGGCACCATCAACACCTCCAGCCGCCGCCTCGTGTGTGGGGAACGGACGCAGGCTCGCCGGACTAGGCAACGAGGGGATAAGCAAATTGGGGTCAATGTTGAGCTTGGTTCGTTGGACACGAGGCGCAAGATACAGATCGAGTAGACGATCAAATCGTTCATTTGCGAACTGGGGATATGCGGGCACCAGACGAAGCGCACTGTGTTTTTGTGGCAAAAAGTTGCGCTCGCGGTCTTGTTTCTCTGTTTCGTTGAATTCTTTGGTTTCTTCTTCGGTAGGTAGGTATTCTTCGGGTGGGTTGTACGATTCAGC
Organism: Ceratobasidium sp. AG-Ba; assembly: GCA_016906575.1. Classification (NCBI taxonomy): domain Eukaryota; kingdom Fungi; phylum Basidiomycota; class Agaricomycetes; order Cantharellales; family Ceratobasidiaceae; genus Ceratobasidium; species Ceratobasidium sp. AG-Ba. The sequence goes on along the minus strand of CP059613.1, from coordinate 1,958,560 downwards.
GGTTGTTGGGAGTGCTGGCTTTGGAGCTGGAAGTGGTGCAGGGTGGTCCGCGGCGGGGGTTGCCCACAAATTGTAGAAACGGGGAGCAGATTCGGATGTGGTGGGCTTTCGAGGAATGATGCGGCCTGCTCGAATGGCACGCACGATCTTCATCACCTACATCACGAGCATTCAGTTCATATTTGTAAATGATTTACAAGACCGCTCAACTCACTTTTTGCTTTTCCCATTTGCTCGGTACGAATCGTCGCTTGGGTTCTGGTCGAGCACTGAGAGGCATGATCTCTTCCTTGCCTTTGCCAGTAAACCATTCGACGGTTGGTTCGTATGGGTCATAATTCCCATCGGGATTTTCACCCTGCTGCAGCCTACGAATAATATCGAGCTCCTCGGCCGTCAGCTGGGTATCCTGCATAGTTGACTTGTCGAGCGCAGATGTCCATGATGTAGGATCCTCTACAGTCGACAAGAACTTGTCGAGCTCATCTCCACGAGCGGGTCGAAGGACCTTTTTGCCGTCAATTGTGTAGCCTATGTGAGGCATGTCATCGTACCAATGAGCAGGAACGTTTCCGATTCGATTTGGGTCCTAAGAGAAATATAAGATTGGTTTAGCATACAGAAACCATAGCACACGCACATCTTCAGTAGACGAGTCTGAATCATAGTCTGGCTCAATGGGATTGTATATTCGCTTTGGCTGTCCCGTGATGCCAGATGTGACGAGTTTCCCACCGAGCGGAATTGGGCTTGCGGACCGCTCAGAATCGGTTTCGCTGCTCGACTCGTCCTCCTCCACATCTGGCTCATCTTCCTCGTCTTCGTCCTCTTCCTCACTAGAACTAGCTGGGTCAAGCTCTGGAAATGGCTCAGCATCACTCCCGTCGCTCTCTTCGTTGGCGTCGCTTTCCGCTTCGCCATCACTTGGCATTTCGAGAGCAGCTCCAAGGTGGTCCTCCTCATCGCTATCCGCCTCTACCATCCCCTTTCGCTTCCTGTGTTTTATTTTCCCGTTGCCATTGGTGTTTGAGGCCGTCAAGAATATTGTTGAACCGTTGACTTTTTGTTTAGCCGCCATAAGTTAAGAGAAACAAGGTCAAGTTAAAAGAAATTGAAGACCAGTCCAAAATCTTTAGATTAGCGCCCAAGTGGTTGTTCCCTGATCGGCGTTTACTCTCTCGACCGACGGTCAAAGACTTGCTCTCGACCACAAGATGGTAGCATACGGAGGAGGTGAGCATCCACGAAACTACCATCACGAATCAAACACTCACGAAATCAGACGAGGTCTCGGCACTTGTCTTGGACATTGGCACGTCGACGACGCGTGCAGGTTATGCAGGCGACGACGTGCCCAAAGCTGTCTTTCCAACAACATTCGGCTACACCACCCACTACTCCCCTCCAGAAGGCGCAGACCCGAATGACGAGGAAGCAGCCAAGGCGAACAAGGAAGTGAGGATTCATTTGGGTGACGAGGGAGTCAGTTTGTGGCGCGAAGGCATGGAGGTGGGGAATCCGCTTCAAAATGGGATTGGTGAGTATTGTACACGAGGGTATGGCACGGCTGCTTAATATCTTTCTATTTTGATAGTGTACGACTGGACTCCAATCCCCGCAATTATAAACCATGCGATTACCAGGTCATTACGCTGTGATGCGTCCGAGCATCCTATACTCGTTACAGAGCCAGCATGGAACACCCAAGCAAACAGGGAGAGGATGGCTGAGATTTTGTTTGAAGAGTTCAACGTACCTGCATTCTACATTGCGAACAATGGCGTACTTAGCTCGTAGGTCTCAGTTCTAAGTAGCATTAGGTTTTTTGTGCTGACAGTTGAGCGCACCAGCTTTGCTGCAGGCAAAGGCACGGCGCTTGTCATTGATATTGGCAAGTCAGTAGCCAGTGTCGTACCAGTTTCGGATGGATTTGTCCTACGAAAAGGTAACTACAACCCGCAAACACTTAAGCAGACTTGGCTGAGCGTTCCGCACTCTAGGCATCGCCCAATCCCCCCTCCCTCCCCTCGCACAAACAACAGCATTCACAATTCTCTCTTCTGGTAATCCCAACAATGGACGACCTGGTGCAGCCCTCACCCCTCATCAGCTCATTGCATCTAAATTGGTGAGATCTTACCCACATGAGCTTTGGGGTATATCATGACTCTTATCGGCAGCCAGTGGACCTGAACGTCCCGCCTAGCTTTACCCCTCGCCTTGACCGTCAAAAAGGGACCACAGCAACATGGTTGTCGTGGGCTGAAAACCGAGAAGTCGAAGAATGGTCGAACGGGTGTGTTGGAGTTTTAGACCAGGGATGGAATGACCAGTGAGAACGCACATTCTTTATTCAAGCTGGCTCCAATCTTATGGGTATCTTACTTTAGGCATGCTGCCATGCGTCCAGCCCGACACTACGAGTTCCCCACAGGCTTTAACTCGGTTTTCTCAAGTGAACGATTTGTTCCTGGCGAAGTATACTTTAGCCACCATCATCTCGGCGTGCGTATCTTCCATTACGCCTCCTTCTGTTTGCTATACTTACACACTCTTCTGAAGCAGAATACACCACAATTGCCACCTACACTTCCTATGCTCATCTCTGCCTGCTTGAATGCAACTGAGCCTGACCTTCGCCCTGCATTGCTCAACAACGTCGTTTTAACTGGTGGAAACTCGCTCATTCCTGGCATGGCAGATAGGATCAACAACGAACTGATGAGACTGGCCGGAGGAATACACGTGAGTTTCCTTTCGCTGCCTTATGTCTTATATGTGCCTTATGCCTGGATCCAGTCCAAACTCAAAATTCACGCGCCTGGTAACCCAGCTGAGCGCCGATTTGCACCATGGCTTGGAGGAAGCATTCTCGCAAGTCTTGGAACATTCCACCAATTGTGGATTAGCCGAGAGGAATGGAAAGAGCACGGTCCGAACATTGTTTCCCAACGATGTAAATAGCTGTTGATTTGTTGATTTGTGTAAAGTATGGTACAGTAATTGTTCTTTCTTGGCACAACGTCCGATTGGTTTCATTTTACCAAAACAAACTTCGCACACTACTTCTTTCCTGAGAGTAGCATATTCCTGAAATCGTCTTGATTTTTTGGACCAGTTCCGGGTGGCGCCGAAGAGCCTTCCGCTGTTGGCTGGACAAACTGCGTCGCTTGAGGCTTTGCAGCACCAAGTCCTCCCTTCTTGGTGCCCAGTCCGGCGCGAGGTTTTGCCGCCCGCGGTACAAAGGACGCACCAGCCCCGGATTTCGTTGTTCCAGCTGCCGATTCTTCCGTAATCTCGAGCTGAACACCATTGAATGTAATAGGCTCGGTAAGGAGCAGCAGTCGTCCGACATCCTGTAGGCTCGAAGTCAGTCTCTAAGGTTCGGCAAGTGAGCGATTAGCAGACGCACTGCAGCATTCTTGAACTCTACAACTGCTTCGCCCTTTTCTTCTATTACTTGTACGCCTACCACGGGTGCAAGCTTTTCAAACGTCTGCTGAAGCAGTCCATCACCCGCCCCGGGTGGAACCTTTCGAACACGCAGGCTTCGAGAACGGATTTCAGCCTTGCGCGTTAGCCCAGCGGATTCTTCGATCCTGAAGCACAGAAACGCAGTCAATTACCGAACAAGAAGAGATCAGGGGGAAATTACTTGTGTCGGGCGTGCACGCGCGAATCAGCCAGTGTGACCGCGATACGACGTTTTTTCAGCTCGTGGTTGTTCATACTAAGTGCTTGAGATGCCGAAGACTAGGGCTCTGTAAGTATTCTATATAATTTGAGAAACAGCAGCAAAACTCGCCTCTTGTTCAAACTCAACGAATGCATACCCCTTTGCATTTCCGTCATTGTCGGTTGCAAGCCGGATCTCTTTGATTGCGCCAAACTACGATCAAATTAGATCAGTATCAATTTGGGTGTCGATTGTGTTTAGCCAAGTCATACCTGCCCGAACAACTGCTGGAGGTCCTCCTTGGTGCTGAACTTGGACAAACCAGCAATATAGATCTCCCGTTGGTCTGCGCCAGCATCCGTTCGTTCCTTTTTACGCTCTGGGTTGGAAATATATACGCTCATTGGTTGGCCTGGTTCGAGCTCTTTCCCGTGGAGGCTCAACGCGGCTTCCGCAGCAGCCTAAGCAATAAAAGCTGACGAATTGTTTACACTGGTAGTGCAAAACTCACGGGAGATATGTACTGCAGATAGCAGAACCGACGAGTCGTTTTGAACTTCTTACTTGGCCAGCGAACGTCCAAGATCTTCCCAAACTGGGTACATGCTCAGTTGGTGTCACTCGTGCAGTCGCAGGAATACATACTGGAGAAAACAGCCGCCGTATCTCCGCATCATCGGTGGTCTCGAGGAAGTTGGTGATGTACAAGGTAGACTTCCAAGCCAGATAAACGGTAATTTCAGTATCGTCGATTCGTTTTTTGTCTTTTGTCAAGGCTGCTGGAATACTCTCCTGATAAAGAAAAAGAGTCAACGCCGCGCTGGGACCCACAAAACATAACGAACTCGATCTACAAACTCCACTGTCACCACAGGCTGATCTTCAGCCTGCATGAATTTAACCTCCCGAATGTCTCCACACTGATGATAAACAAAAATCAGCATATATCTCGCATCCACCTCACAAACCTTACGTCACGGAATAACTGCTTAATCTCACTTTCTCCACTACCTGACGGCATGTTGGTGACGAAAACGGTGCTATTCTCCCGATCCCTATCATTTAGCTCGAGTCAGATATTCGTCATTCAGGTTCAGCAACACCCACCGTTTAAGGGTCGTAGTGTCTGAAATCCAGAATCCGTAAAACATAGTTTATTTGTTCACATTTGATCGAAACTTACCAGCTTTGGTTTTCTTTTTGGTAGGCTCTGGATTGGCTCGCCGGGTGACAGGACTTTCAGCCTTTCGCTTCCGGTTATCAGTAGATGTCGTATCCACATCCATGGCACTTTCGTCCACGACCGGGGTGGGAGCTGCTTCAGCGACAGCCTCCGCGGCTGTTGGGGCTTCAGTGGTATTGTTGGCATTAGCGGCTGCATATGCTTCGGCGGCTTTCATCGCTTCCTGTTGATCCTGTTTAGCCACTGAATGTAAAGTCAAATAAGTATGACGGACCTTCTGTCGTTTCTTCATAACAAGTGCTTGGTGCTTGTCAACAAGCTCCTGTGCAGTTGCTAAACTTTCTTCATCGCCGTACATATGCTCAAATAGAATCCAACTGTCCCACACTTGCTCAGGCCAATCCAGCGGTCGGCTAGCGCCACGTTTATACACGTCTCGTGCTTGATCGATCTCGTATCGCTGACTGTAGAGTGCATCAAAAGATTGAACGGTTGGAAACAGTTCGAAAGAGCTCACACAAGATCTGATGCCCTGAGGGTGCATGCAAGATAGCTCGTCTTGTAGTGCTCTTCAGTAGTCTTCCACATGTCAGCTATCATCTCGCCGAAATCAGCTCCTCGAATGAACTTGCTGTACTGTGATATACAACATAAGTGTGATGGGAGCGCGGCCGAGGGAACAACGTACTGCTGTGGCTAAGTACTGTTCGAGCCGTAGTCGAGGGTCGCCTTCAGGTGAAGCTACGCAGTGATGTTAGCATTGAACTGACCTCGTTATCCCCATAAGTCGGTTAAGACTGACCTTGCCTAACAGCATCGATACACTTTGGCAAAGTAGTGACTAGCGCTCCAAATGCGGTCTCGTCTGTATTTAAGTCAACTCGGTACGGTTGGTGAGGTCGTCCCCGAGACTTACCTATACCATCCTCAGTTTGTAGGTGTTGCCTCAACGCGTCTGCGCTCGCAAGGCCAATTTCAACAAAATCATCGCTGTTTGCAGGCTTCAACTTGAGCAAAGCAATGCCCTTGTCGGTGAGGGCTGACGCATATAATTAATATCAGACTATCTATCGGCGAATGCTTCCTACCATCCACTGAAACAACCGTCTCGGCAATATCACTATCGGCATTTTTGCTCTGCGGACTTTGTTAAAATCCAATCGCGTGAGGAAAGTCCTCGTGTACTCACTGCTGACAGTATGCGTGCAGCCCAAACCGCCGACGAGAAAGGAGTACTTCGTGTAGCGCGTTCTAGAACTAGTGCTTCTGTCGCTTGGATATTCACAAGGTCCTCTTCAATCTCGACATCGTCCATGTCTTCGTCCTGTCCCCTCGACTTTTTGCCACGCTTGTTTTTGGCATTGGCTCGCATTCCTGCGCTCTTTTTCTGTGACGGCCTAGTTGGCGCTGGGGAACAGACGAGAGACAGTTCGTACTTACTACAGCTTTATGTAACCCGGACCAGAATGCCTGCAGCGTCTCCTCTCCTCCAGGCTCTAGCCGCCGCCGTGCGGTTTCCGCAATCGCTCGCTCGTACAAGGGAATAAGGAATGTCGGATCGGGTCGCCTCCACTCGTAGTCAATATATTGAGAGTACACGACTGGCGAGTCTTCCGCCTGTTGCAAGGTCATCTCCCATCGTTCTCGCCATCCGTACCTCTTCTGGGGCTCGCCTTTGGCTTTGTTGGCAGCAACTAGAATTTCCTCGTAGTTTGCGTCAGGCAAGTAGGTTGAAATGAAGGTAGAATAATCCTGAAGTGCAGCATCCAACTCGGAATGGGGGGTATGAAGGCGTGATAGTAGGATGGTTTGAACGCGTTGAAGTTCTTCGTCTGTAGGCTGGGTCGAAGCCAGGTATTCCATCTCCCATGACACCCATTGCTCCCATAAAGCATGGCCCTTTGTGATGTGACCCGAGCCCTTTGCAACAAGTGTCCTGAGTAGTTCGCGAACGGTATCGTGAGTCAAGAATGCTTTGAGTTCTTCGTCGGAGGTCGTAGCAGAGTCTATGACGAAGCGCATATGTTTGAGCAGGATTGGGATTGCTGTTAGGGTATACGAGTCAGTAAGGAACGATATACGCGCGACTTGATATGGCATACACAGATAATCTGCTTCGGCGCGTTCAAACACGCTTGTGATTTGGCTGAATGCCTCCAAATTCAGTGTACTGCTTGATGTAATTTTGTGGTCAATTATGGGTAGCCACACATCTATCACGAGTAATTAGACAATTGGTCGGCGAAAATAGAGCATAACCGACCCTCTGTAGCTGCCCAGGTCTCTACCATCATTTCTCGTGCTACCACGACCTGGTCCTCCATTCCAGGAAGCGAACTCGCAAGCCTAATGTGTTCGTATTGTTTGGCAAGGTCATAGGGGTTCGACTGAAGAGCGGTAAGCACTGCAGAGAGTTCCTCGAGCACAGTTCCCTCGTCTCTTGTGTCCTCTTCCATTGCCGACATGACAAGTCGAGACTCGTTGAGAGGAGGTGGAGGTCAACGGCACCGCTCAGATGACAAATCGAGCACTTTCGTAACTCGCAAGCGCCGACCACGACCAGCTCACCTCTCTTCCCGCGTATCCACACTCTCCTTTTACGACTTCATCCCTCCGACGACCAGCCAGCTCTCATGGGTGTAACATTATCTTCCATATTTACTTCTCTCTCTTCGCTCGCATCCTGGGGAAAGGAGAAAGACGTCCGTATCCTTATGGTTGGGTTAGTGCTCCACCTTCTTTTCAGCACCCAAAGCGTAACCTGTTTGCCCCTTTTAGACTCGACAGTGCTGGAAAAACCACTATCTTATACCGGCTGCAGGTATGGCTATCTATAAATCATGTGCACTGGCAAAACCTGAGTGATTGGTTGCTCTAGATTGGAGAGGTCGTCTCTACCATCCCTAGTAAGTACGCATGTTTCATGGTGTGGCGCAATGCTAACCGCGGCTTCAGCCATCGGGTTCAACGTGGAAAGCGTGACCTACAAAAACATCAAGTTCCAAGTATGGGATCTTGGAGGTCTGTCCTGCTTACTCATGTGTTCCGCTCTGGTTGCTGAACAACTTCATGGCGACCCAACCTAGGTCAATCCAGTATACGGTGAGTCTTGTATGATAGAATCGATGCTCTATGTTGGGCGCTGATACTCGCTGTTTAGGCCATACTGGCGGTGCTACTATGCCAATACGCACGCCATCATCTATGTCATTGATTCTTCAGATCAAGACAGGCTGCAAACGTCTAGAGCAGAACTATTGACTATGTTGGCTGAGGAGGAGCTAAAGGGCGTACCTGTGCTAGTGTTTGCGAACAAGCAGGTGCGTACGTGACTATTGTGTGCCTAACAACGCTTAAGCTTTAATCCAGGACATGCCCGGATCTTTGAAGCCTGGCGAGATTTCGGACCGTCTTGGCTTGGCGGGAGCCGAAAAAAGCAGGGAATGGAGCGTTCGAGGTAGCTGCGCCACGAAAGGAGAAGGTTTAGAGGAGGGACTTGACTGGTAAGCAGATTGCTCTTGCAGGGTATACTTTACTAACAAAACCTTCAAGGCTGGTGGCTACTATTCAGAAGAAATAACCCTCATTCATTTTCGCCAGTTACCACCCATGTTCTGTTTCTGTTGAGTACCACCGTGTAGCATTGCGTTGTTCAGTATTGTCTATAGTAGGACTTCTTGTTGTGTTTATCTAATTGCACATTATACATCCATTTACACCCAGCTTGTTCTCTACATTTCGGTGAAAACATGCATAAGAAATGGCAATGATCACGTGTAGCACTTTGCCATGGATCAAATAAAATCAAACAAAGTAACTCCATCGTAGACTTCCTCCACGTGCTTAATGTCGGCAAACGACGCGCACAACAACAAGCACAAGGCGAACCTGCTCAAACGCCGCAGTCGCCGGTCCGCATCTATCAATGACCTGCAGGAACCGACTTCTCCGTCATCTCCGGTCGCTGCCTATCCTCCTTTACTAATACCTGAAGATGAGCTTCCTGCTGGCTCTGCTCCTGAATTTTATGGATTCGTTGCCTGGCTAGCAACTGCTATCTTATGGTTCATTTACTTGCTATGGGCGTTGCTGCCTGACAAAGCTATACGCGCAGTGGGGATTACGTGGTACCCAAGCCGGTGAGTTTCACACTCTACTTGTGGATGCGACCACTAATTTGCGCATAGCGAATGGGCACTTCTTATACCATCGTACGCTGTTTTCCTAGCACTGCTCACATATTTCACCTATTTCGCCCTGGCAATCTATGCAACGCCATCATATTCGGAGCTTAAAACACTAACTGGTGAATATGCACCCAATAGTTGCTATCAGAGACCGTGTAAATGACCTCTAAATTAGATCGGCACTCACACCCACGCGTCGATATGTTTCAGACCGGGCTCTCCACAACATCTCACTTCGCGGAGGAGCCCGTACCTCAGGCGCATGACCTTCCTATCGGGTTTGTGAACCAGGTTCTGTACGGCAAACGAAGTCGACAGCATGCATAATCCCATGCCTTATTTTCACTCCAACGACCCATCTTTACCCCACCGCTTGAGGTCAATAGAATTCGGCGGAACTAAATTTGCCTAATAATATTAGGCGTCAGGCGTCCTAATCAAGTGACCAATCAAACTAGATTCGCTCGTTTGGCTACTTCGAACGAATTTGTCAGCTGTTCCTGCATGCTTGCACGTCTGTTTCCTTGTATGGAGATACCTCTCCCAATGGATCTGCTGCAACGTGAAATCTTCAATAATTCTAATTCTTGGGAAACGGTCGCTAGGCTCATTTGCTCAAGTTGTTGGCTGCTGTCACGATCAAGTGGCAATTTATTCGTTTATTGCGATAGGTTGAAAGTGGTGCAGTATCGTTGTTTTCGCCACAATACTTGCGGTGCAACTGGAAAGATTGAAAATAGATAATCACGAGCTGCCTGGTCAGACCAGTCCGTATGAGGTTGCTATGTACGCATATACCACGCGACTACGAAGATGCCAAACGACCATTTCGATGAAATCACGAGAGAGGGCGCCACATAGTGCTCCTACGAGTTTGCTCAATCCTCCCGGCGGGCCACGTCTTGCATTAGCAATTCCGTTTCTTTTAAAAGAGCTGGCGGGCCACCCTGTAATGCATCTCATCCGTCTTATCCACTATGCGCTTTGGTTTTGCTACTGCTTTGTCGCTGGTCTCTCTGTTGGGGAGCATCGTGGGTGCGTACCCGACCGTAGGTAAGTGGGCCATATGTTCAGGTTGATGTATGATCTGAACTTGGTTGACTTGCCATAGGTGATGTTACTGGTAACATCCACGTCCATGACCCTACTATGTGCCGGGACTCGTCTGGGAAGTGGTTTTTGTTCTGTGAGTACTGCTTCAATCATTTTTTCATGTCTACTGACCATTTAATAGCTACCAGGTGGGCCGGGTCGACTGTCTGACGGACTCATCCATTTAATTGACTCTGTTTAGTGTTGGAATTGATATCCGCACCTCAACCGACAGGTAAGAAACCCATGTATACGGCAGGGCCAAAAAATGCTTATGGGTACTTCAGGATCAATTGGACGCTTATTGGCACCGTGTGGGCCAACAATCAAGCAACCTGGACCAATGAATACACCGGAACCAGCAATGGAAACCTCTGGTACAGGAGGATTTTTACTTAGCCTACATAGTACTAATGCCCATCCGTGTTCAGGGCTCCCGACTGCACGTACAGGAATGGTACATTCTATGTAAGCCATTTTGGGAACTCAAACTGGCCAAGTTATTAACACCCGAAATAGCTGTATTATTCGGCGTCTTCTATGCGCAGCCAAAACTCTGCGATCTTCCTCGCCAAATCCACGACTGGAATGCCTGGTTCTTGGACTAACCGAGGCTTGATCACTTCTTCGTCGTCTTCTGATAATTATAATGTGAGTTAATCTTTGCCACCTTTAGTTTCGTGTATGACTGATCAGAAGTAAAAAGGCTATCGACCCGAACCTCATCATTGGTAAGAGCTCAGCCGCTCATCTAGGGAACAGAACTTGACAAACCACATAGACGGCAACAACTGGTGGCTTACGCTTGGCTCGTTCTGGAGCGGTATAAAACTGTGAGCACATCGTTCGTGATCAAATCATACAGTTCTGAATGAGTTGGATAGCGTTCAACTCAACCCTTCAACTGGAAAACTCTTGAACTCTGACATTCATTCGCTCGCTCAACGCAGCATTGGTGAGTTGTACATGGAACAACTTCTCTCAACAACCCCCTAACCTATATTTTAGATGACGGAGGAGCTATTGAGGCGCCGATGATTGTTAAAAACGGAGGCTTCTACTATCTGTTCACCAGCTGGGATACATGCTGCAACGGCACTCTCTCTACTTACAATGTACGAGTCGGACGCTCCACCAGGTTTGTGTTGTATTTCAGGTTGATGTCATCCATATTTATATTCAATTCTGATAGCATCACCGGCCCCTATGTCGACCAGGATGGCGTTGCGCTCATGTCGGGTGGTGGTAAGTTCCTGTCTCACCTCGATAGCCTACGAGGCTAGACTGAGTTTAATTACTCTTATAGGTACTCTGATTTTGGGTGCACATGATTCTGTTATTGGCCCAGGTGGCCAACATGTTTGGAAAGACCGCGATGCTTGGGTGATCGATTACCGTGCGTATTTTGAGCGCCTCTTCCGGCGGTTTGGACAGGTACTGAGATGCGGTTCTTCGTTAGATTACTACACCAGCACAGGTTCGCTGCTCGGTATCAACTTGGTCGATTTTTCGAGCGGCTGGCCTGTTGTGTACTGAGGGGTTGGCTCGAGGTTTAGATGTCCCGCAGTAACTAGACTAACGCCCCGAATATACCCGTGTATATATATGCGCAACTTGTTCGCGCCGTCCGGACGGCCAAAATAGATTATATCAGTCATAAAGTTGTTTGAGTGTGCCAAGTAGCACAATGTGAGTTGCTTTTGTACGTTCATTGTAACCTTTTACCTATTTCGTCTTAACAATCTATGCAACACCACCGTATTCGGAGCTTAAAACACTAACTGGTGAATATGCACTTGACGAATACTACTGTATTAGAGACACTGTCAATGACCTCTAAATTAGATCGACGCTCCCGCCCGCGCGTCGACATGTCTCAGTCCGAGTGCTCCTCACTTCGTAGAAGTGCCCGTACCTCAGGCATACGACTTTCCTATCGGGTTTGTGCATCAGATTCTGTGCGACAAACAAAGTCGACAGCGTGCATAGTACCATCCAGTACTTTTGCTCCGGGGGGCCGTCCTTATCCCACGACTTTTGCTGGTAAAATTCGGTAGAACTGAATTTGCCGAATGGTCAGGTGTCCTAATCAAGCGGCCCAATCAAGCAAGAATTGCCCATTTGGCTTACTTCGATAGAGTTTGTCAGCTGTTCCTGCATGCTTGCACGTCTGTTTCTTTGCGTAGAGACGCCTCCCAATGGAGCCCATTGAAGCGTGCGATATTCAATGACTCTTGCGAAGCGTTCACTACACTCATTTGATGGTCAAGCTGTTGGCTAGTATCAGGACGGGGCGGCATGTGTTCGTCTATATAATATATTGAGATAGGCTGAAAAAGCCGCAGCATCATCGTGAGAGCAACAACACTTGTGGTACAAATGGAGAGATCGAAAATAGACGACCATGAGCCGTCTGATCAGACTAGACTATATGGGGTTGCCATGTACGCATACGCTACGCGGCTACGTTTTTGTGTCTACGACTACGAAGATGCCAAACGACCATTTAGGGGAAATTCCGAGAGAGGAAGCCCACACGTGCTCCTACAAGTTTGCTCAATCCTCCGGCGGGCCGCGTCTTGTATTAGCCGTCCCCTTCCTATTAAAAAGAGCTGGCACGTCACCCTTTAATGCATCTCATCTACAATGCGCTTTGGTTTTGCCGCTGCTTTGTCGCTTGTCTCGCTCCTCGGGAGCATTGTGAGCGCGTACCCAAACCCAGGTAAGTTAGCTATACGTTCAAGTTTATATATGATCTGAACTTGGTTGACTTGGCATAGGCAAGGTTACGGGTAACATCAACGTCCATGACCCTACTATGTGCCGGGACTCGTCTGGAAAATGGTTTTTGTTCTGTAGGTGCCGCTTCAGCTTTTGCTCTCGTATCTGCTGACGATTTAACAGCCACCGAGTACGTCGTGCAGGTTATATAGCGGGCGTACCCAGCTAATTGACTCTATTTAGTGTTGGAATCAGTATCCGCACCTCGACCGACAGGTAAGAAACCCGTGTGTACGGCAGAGCCCAGTAATGCTTATCATCAGTACTTTAGGATCAACTGGACACTTGTCGGTACTGTGTGGGCTAACAACCAAGCAACCTGGACCAATGCATACACTGGGACCAGCAATGGAAACCTCTGGTACGACATCCATTTTGCTGAAACTACATAGCACTAATGCCCATCTTCACTCAGGGCTCCCGACTGCACATACAAGAGTGGTACATTCTACGTAAGCCATTTCGGCAGCTCGAACTGGCTGAACGATTAACACCCGAAATAGCTGTATTATGCGGCATCTTCCTTCGGCAGCCAGAATTCTGCGATCTTCTTCGCTAAATCCACGACCGGAATGCCTGGTTCTTGGAGTAACCAAGGCCTGGTCACTTCTACAACGTCTTCCAATGATTACAACGTGAGTTGATCCTTGCTCCTTTTGGCTTCGTGTGTGGCTAATCAGCAGCAAAAAGGCTATCGACCCGAACCTCATCATTGGTAAGAGCCCTGCCAGTCACCTAAAGAAAAGTTATTGACAAATTATGTAGACGGCAGCAACTGGTGGCTTACGCTTGGCTCGTTCTGGAGCGGTATCAAGCTGTGAGTGCATTATTCGTGACTGAATCGTGCGTCTCTGAATCGGCCCACAGAATTCAACTCAACCCTTCAACCGGAAAGCCCCTGAACTCTAATGTATATTCAATCGCCCGTCGCACTTGTAAGTTCTAGATAGAACTTCTCAGCGGTCGCTGATCTAGGTTCTAGCTGGCGGAGGAGCTATTGAGGCGCCGATAATCGTCAAAAACGGAAGCTATTATTATCTGTTTACCAGTTGGGATAAATGCTGCTCTGGCACTTCTTCTACTTACAATGTACGAGTTGGACGCTCCACCAGGTTTGTGTTGTATTTCAGGTTGATGTCATCCATATTTATATTCAATTCTGATAGCATCACCGGCCCCTATGTCGATCAGGCTGGCGTTGCGCTCACGTCGGGTGGTGGTAAGTTCCTGTCTCACCTCGATAGCCTACGAGGCTAGACTGAGTTCAATAACTTCTATAGGTACTCTGATTTTGAGCACGCACGGTTCTGTTATTGGCCCAGGTGGCCAGCACGTTTGGAAAGACAGCGATGCTTGGGTGATCGACTACCGTGAGTATCTTGGACTCCTCTTCCGGTAGTTTAGGCAGGTACTGAGATACGGTTCTTCGTTAGATTACTACACCAGCACGGGATCGCTGCTCGGCGTCAACTTGATCGATTTCGCGAGTGGCTGGCCTGTTGTGTACTGAGGGACCGGCTTGGGGCTCAGTCATCCTGCAGTGACTTGACTGACGCTCCGAATGTACCCGTGTGTATATATGCGCGAGTTGTTTGTGCCATCCGCACCGTGAAGGTAGATCCTGTCAATCATACAAGTGTGCGGATGTGTCCGGGCCGTCATGCCGTTGTCGTCTTTGCGTCCGCAACGCCCGGTTTGTGCCTTGTCGAGCTTTCCCGATGAGGCCCGACGTTGAGCGGGACTAACAATCGGAAGTCACGTCCGTCGGACGAAATCGATTCGGATACACTTTCGTTGAGATTGTATGCCGACTTCTTCGACAAATTAACTAAAATATTTCATAATTACTGCAGTACGGGATCCATGCTTTCGTGATGTTGTCATAGAGAACTGCAACTATAATCCAGCTCTGGGAGGCGCAATGTGGGAATTGTAGGTCTTTCGTAATTTGAAATTGGGCAAGTTCCCACGGACTCGAGATTGGGTGTGGAGATTGGGTGTGAAATCGCCCGGACCTCAAAAGGCTGTCGGTCGCACACTGGAGCTGTACTTTCCCTTGCTTCTCTCTTCAATCCCTCTACTCCTTCATCTGAATTAACATGGGTGTTCTCGACGTCGTTCCCGTGCGTAGACGATTCGGGAGGGTTGGGAGTCCTGGAATGCTGATCTGCGAACTGAGTAGGCGGGCGTTTTGACTGGCGACAATGTGCGCAAGTTGTTCGAGTATGCCAAGGAGCATAACGTGAGTTGCCTTTGTGCGTTCATTGTGGTCTGCATGCTGATTGTCTGTTCAGTTCGCCATCCCGGTGAGTACTAACACGAGTATTGGAATGGTTTCAACTCAAGCATAAATATCTGTTCCGTTGATAGGCTGTGGTAAGTACAATTATCTATGAAATATACGAGAAAGCGCTCTGATTTCGGAATCTGCCAGAACGTTACCTCCTCCTCGACCGCTAATGCCGTTCTCGAGGCCGCTCGGTGAGCACGTGAACCAGATGGGCACGGAACTTGCGCTGAGACTCATCTGTGCAGTGACATCAAAGCCCCTATCATTATCCAGGCCTCCCAGGGTGGCTCTGCCTACTTTGCCGGCAAGGGCCTCGCCAACGGCAACCAGGAGGCCTCCATCCTTGGTGCCATTGCGGCGGCTCACCACGTCCGCACAGTCGCAAAGGCTTACGGCGTGTAAGTCGGCATTGGGAAATTCACATGAGCGAAGCTTACGTCATATTTCCGATTGACAGCCCGGTTGTCCTGCATACTGATCACTGCGCGCACAAGCTCCTCCCGTGGTTCGATGGCATGCTCGATGCCGACGAGGCCTACTTCAAGGAGCACGGCGAGCCTCTGTTCTCGTCGCACATGTTGGACTTGTCCGAGGAGCCCAAGGAGGAGAACATTGCGACATGCGTCAAGTACTTTACTCGTATGGCCAAGATGGGCCAGTGGCTCGAGATGGAGATTGGTATCACTGGTGGTGAAGAGGATGGCGTTGACAACACTGGTGTCGACAACGCGTCGCTGTACACTCAGCCTGAGGATATCTATGACGTCTACGCGGCACTGTCTAAGATCAGCCCGAATTTCAGCATTGCGGCCGCCTTTGGTAACGTGCACGGTGTTTACAAGCCTGGGAACGTTGTTCTGCGCCCAGAGATTCTTGGGAAGCACCAAGAATATGCTGCGTCGAAGATTGGTGGCACGAACAAGAAGCCTTTGTAAGTGCTTTCAGCCGTCAAACGCCTTCCTGTAGTTAATTTCCGCTACAGGTTCCTTGTGTTCCACGGTGGATCCGGCTCAACCAAGGAGGAGATCAAGACTGCGGTTACAAACGGTGTTGTCAAGATGAACGTTGACACCGGTGGGTTGGACAAATTTACGCTTGGCGCTATGCTCATCGGCTTTTCTTTTGCCGCGCAGACACCCAATTTGCTTACCTTGCCGGTATCCGTGTAAGTCTCGGGCCGATTGTTATGATGGCGCGTACCTAATTCGTGCCTTTTCCCGTAGGACTTCTTCAAGGCCAAGGAAGGCTACATCCAGACCCAGGTTGGCAACCCAGAGGGACCAGATAAGCCCAACAAGAAGGCAGGGCACATCGTTTCAACTCGCCTCGCCAAGACTAACGGCACAATTTGCAGGTTTACGATCCACGTGTGTGGGTGCGTGAGGGTGAGAAGACACTCTCGGCCCGTGTCAAGGAGGCTTGCTCGGACTTGGGCAACGTCAGTGAGTAGACATTTCGTCAGCAGTCTTGGATGTATACTGACATGCACGCAGACACTCTGTGATCTGTCTTGTATCTATTTTCACTGTATCGATGAAGTGTCAAGTGAATATATGCTATATTGATCAAGTATTAAGCGCCGTGATGACGCAAGGAGCCAAGAGACGGTCACGTGTGCCGCGCCGACCCAAGCTTCCCGGCCGACGTACTTCCCGGTTTTTACTGTATCCGTGTTTTTGTACTTTACAACGACGGTCTCTACTCATCCCACCTGCACAAATACTTAGCTTTCTGACGCCCAGGCGGCCCAGTTACTCCCATCATGCACCGCCGCACCAGCTCAAAAGGCCTGCCGGCTCCTGGAGCAAGCAGCACGCCCAGCATGCGCTCTCCGTACTCGCCAAACACCAACTCTCCCCAAGGCTCTAGCGTATCGCTCCTTCCCCCGATGGTGCAACGTGCGAGCGGAACAAACGTCCTCGCAGCACACATGCAGGCCCCCTCCCCTGAATCCCAAGGCGAACAAGGTTTTATGCCTCTGGTCTGTCTTCTTGGCCTACGAGATACGCACGTCATGCTCACATCGCTTGAACAAAACCGCAGGGAAACACATACAAGGGGTCCGACGCCTCGTTCTCATCCAAATACTCGCTAGCCCCCGACCCGTCCAAGTGGGGTGCCTACGTTACGTCTGACCGTCCCGAACCCGACGACGAGTTGCACAACCCCGACCCCGCACGAGATCGGCATTACGACTCTGGGGGCACGTTTTTTACTATGCGCGGTATCGCGAATCTTGGATGCCTGGCGATCCTCACGCTCGGTTTACTCACCTTGTTGTGAGTAGCTCGCCCCTGAATATAGTTGATCGACGCGTGTTGATTTTGTTATTCGTGTCTATAGCGCTGGATACCCGTTAATTGTACACTTTACCCAGAAGGAGATGTCTACCTTGGGCGGATATAACCTTGGTGGCATTAACGCCACTGGGCAGGTCCCTGAAATTCCCGGCAACTTTGGCCTCATTGACCGCGAGACGCCTCGGGAGGCATACACGCACAAGTCGCTTGAGGATGGAACCGAGTGGGACTTGGTTTTCAGCGACGAATTCAACACAGAAGGGCGGACGTTTTATCCAGGGGACGATCCGTACTGGGAGGCTGTAGATCTTCACTACTGGTACGTCAATCTGACTTTTTTGCTGCTGTCAAATCTCATCAGACTTTTCCAGGGGTACTAACAATCTGGAGTGGTACTCACCCGATATGGTCTCGACATCCAACGGGTTTCTGAATATTACGTTAACGAGGCAAAAGTGGAGAGGCCTGGACTATAAAGGTGGTTTGATCATGTCCTGGAACAAGTTTTGTTTCACTGGCGGTTACTTCGTTGGTATGTTGCGCTTTCTAGCGTACCGGGCGTTCTCTCATTTCTTTCAGCCAACGTTTCCTTGCCCGGAAAGAGTACTGTGTACGGCTTGTGGCCCGCAGTTTGGGCGATGGGTAACCTAGGTCGTGCTGCCTATGGTGCCTCGCTCGATGGGATGTGGCCCTACTCATACGTAAGTCTCTTGGGTTCTTTCAAGGAGTTTAACTAACCTCGTATCATAGGATACATGTGACGTCGGCACACTCTCTAATCAGACTCGCCCTGATGGAACGCCTCGCAATGCGACTGTGAATGGTGATCCGTCCTACGACGGTGTCCTCTCTTTCTTGCCCGGCCAGCGCCTCAGTGCCTGTACATGCCAAGGCGAATCTCACCCAGGGCCGAAGCGTCCAGACGGCTCGTTTGTCGGTCGTTCCGCTCCTGAAATCGATATCCTTGAGGCTCAAGTCGATGCTGGAACCCTGATTGGACATGTCAGTCAGTCTGGCCAATGGGCTCCATACAACTATGGATACGAGTGGTTCAACACATCGTAAGCCACCCAATAGATTAACATTTGAATGATATTCTGAAAATCGTTATAGTGAGAACATCAAGCTGTACGACACTACCATCCTAAACTCGTACCATGGCGGAGTTTATCAACAGACCACCAGCGGTCTGGCGATCACCAACCAGGTACGTTCTGTTGAGTTATTCGGGCTTTGTTGTAGGATTCGATAATGTTGTAGGACTGCTACACTGAAGGTGGTGGATGCTTTGCGGTCTATGGATTCGAGTACAAGCCCGGGACTGACGGTTATATTACTTGGACCAACGACGGCAAGCCTTCTTGGACGATATACGGTGCGGGCATGGGTCCCGATCCCCGCGTCGAGATTGGAGCGCGGCCGGTTCCGCAAGAGCCAATGGTAGATACCCTTTATTTATATCCTCGGGGCACTGACCCACGTGGCGACCGCAGTACATGATTGTCAACTTGGGTATCTCACCCAACTTCGGTGCAATCGACTTTGAGCATCTCGTGTTCCCAACTTGGATGTTGGTCGACTGGATTCGTGTGTATCAACCTAAAGACGCTCACAATGTTGGCTGCGACCCACCAGATTTCCCCACGGCCGATTACATCAACACGTAAGTAATTCTGGTTCGCGGCTGATGCGATAATTAAATTCCTACATTCTTTCAGGTATATTGAAGCGTATACCAATCCGAATTTGACCACTTGGGTTGACGACTACAAGCAAGTCATACCGAAGAACAAGCTCGTCGATGGGTGTACATAGAGTCTACGTGGACCAATTCAAGGTCTAGAATTAATTATTCAGATGGTATTAGTAGAGTTTATTATTGGGACTGGTGCGCTTGCATACCTTCGTTTGTTTCCGCTATTGTTTTGTTCGATCCCTCATCTCAAGAGGCACCATGGAATTTATACCCTGTTTTCACTTTGGAGGGGGGTGATAAGTGCTCGTAGGCGGTGAGAAGTGTGATTGTCAAGCGTCTACCCATGAGGAGTATTTTTTCCAACCCTTGACATGACAAACACCCGGCTGACCATCCATGAGTTTTCCCTTCAGGACCGCAAAACCTTCAGCCTTATTGCGTCTAGTTCTTGACACCTAGATACTAAAACGAGCTACGATCGCTGATCGTAACCAAGAACTTTTACTTGTTGTGGCTGTGGATAACTCTATGCGGACCGATATGCGCCCGTGGATGTCTCCGGTCAGGCCGACCCTCTGGGATTTTAAGTGTGTCGACTGATCCGCACTGAATTATGTGCTTGGCCCTCTTCTCGCTCGTGATTCAGCCTGTGCGGCAAACATAGTTTACCTCTTGTTCTCTGCTACGACTCTCGCTCGTTTTCTACCCCGACAATCCTTTTGCCCATTCCTTTCCATTGGCTTGGCACTGTACTCCTATGCATCGGCGCACGTCGTCCAAAGTTTTGCCAGCTCCGCCTGGAGCTGGTCCTGCTGTTGCCGGGCGAGGAGTGTATGGGGCCACGCAATACCAGTCACAAGAGGCGTTGATGACCCAATCTTCGCTGAGCATACCCCTGGTCGCACCTCGCCCGGCGCCTCGCCCCAACCAGCAACGAGGGTTTCAGGCTGCGATGATGCAGCCTCCAGCGCCAAATGACGAGCCTCCGCCAGGCTACGGGACGTCGGTACGACATAACCATGAGCCTATCACGTTCAGCTCTGACACTGTATGAAACCAGGATAAACTCGCACCTTCCCGCAAGGGATCCGAAATGTCGGTCTCGTCCAAGTATGCTCTAACGCCTGACCCCTCAACATGGGGTCTCAACCTGCTCGCGAGCGTTCCCGAGCCCGACGATTATTTGCACAATCCCGACCCAAGACGCGACCGTGCAAGCGATTTGGGAGCGTCCATCTTCACAGCCCGTGGTATCGCGAATCTAGGCTGTTTGTCGCTTTTAGCGCTGGCGTTCATTGGGCTGTTGTGAGTGTTCAAGTGTGTTCCTGCGGCGTTTTTTTTTGGTTTGGCTAATCCAGATGACACAAGTGCGGTTTATCCCATCGTGGATAACTTGACAGGCCAGAAATATAACACTTTTGGTGGATATAATCTTGGCGGCATCAACGCCTCAGGCCAGGTGCCTGAGATCCCAGGCAATTTCGGGCTGATTGACCGGGACACTCCAGAGTCCGCATATACCCACTCATCTATTGAGGATGGAAGCGAGTATGACCTCGTCTTCAGTGACGAGTTTAACCTCGATGGTCGGTCGTTTTATCCTGGAGACGATCCGTTCTGGGAGGCCGTTGACCTTCATTACTGGTGGGTCACCATGTATAACCGACAAAGTCTGAAGCTGAGGTTTGGTTAAAGGGGAACAAATAATTTGGAGTGGTATTCGCCAGACATGGTCACTACTTCTGATGGATACCTTAACATCACTCTCGATAAGCACAAGTGGAACAAACTGGACTACAAAGGTGGCATGATCGCTTCCTGGAACAAATTCTGCTTCACTGGCGGTTACTTTGTAGGCGAGTGCTCTCTGCTCCGGTGCGCAGTTCTTGGCTCACATTGATAATTTAGCCAATGTGTCACTACCTGGAACAAGCAACGTGTATGGCCTCTGGCCAGCAGTTTGGGCGATGGGAAACCTAGGTCGTGCGGGCTATGGAGCTTCTCTAGATGGCACATGGCCATATACCTATGTGAGATCGCGCAAGTTTCTCGTTGCATTAAAAATTCATTACAGATCAGGATTCTTGCGACGTCGGTACACTCCCGAATCAAACTTTTCCCGACGGTACTCCGATTGAGGCGAGGACCAGCGGAGACAAAGAGCACGATTATGCACTTTCGTACCAACCAGGCCAACGTCTTAGCGCGTGTACCTGTCCTGGGGAATCTCACCCAGGGCCAATTCGCCCTGATGGGACGTTCGTTGGACGCGCTGCGCCAGAAATCGACATGTTTGAGGCACAGGTCGACCAAAACAGTCTAATCGGACATGTCAGTCAAAGCGGACAGTGGGCGCCGTACAATTATCGGTACAAATGGCCGCAAACACCGTAAGTTTTATATCTCTTGGAGCGAACTTTCTTCAATCAATCTTGCTTCAGGGAGAACCACCAGTTTATCGGAAATGGAAGCCAGCTCAACACATACCTTGGAGGCGTATACCAGCAGAGTACTAGTGGAGTAACCATTACAAACCAGGTATGCGGGTCAATTCGGGGCTCAGGCCCTGCACAATCTTACACTTCACTTTGTGTAGGACTGTTATACCCAGGGAGCAGGTTGCTTCTCGGTGTATGGTTTCGAGTATAAACCGGGTTATGACGGTTATATCTCTTGGATAAACGACAACAAGCCTGCTTGGAAGATCTATGGTTCAGCTATGCAAGCCGACCCGGATGTTAAAATCGGCCCTCGTCCAGTTCCTGTAGAGCCAATGGTAGGACTTTTCACAGACTGAAATCCACTCAAGTAACCAAGACGTTTAACTATTCCTTTAACCTACATAGTACATGCTAATCAACCTGGGAATATCACCCAATTTTGGAGCTATTGATTGGGAGCACCTCGTGTTCCCGACTTGGATGTTAGTCGACTGGATACGAGTATACCAACCCAAAGACAACCATAATATCGGCTGCGATCCGCCAGATTTCCCCACTGCCGACTATATCAATACGTGAGTTTTACTCACTCCCACAGATTTCGGCCGAGCTGACTAGCGATTGATTTTGCAGCTACATTGAAGCATACAGCAACCCAAGTAAGTGCAACAAATACATACTCGGCTGAGAACTATTCTGACTGGCCTATAACCGAATTCGTAGATTTGACAACCTGGGTTGACGACTATAAACAGCCTATACCCAAGAACCGGCTCACTTCGACTTGTACTTAGCCACCTTGTTACTCCTGTTGTTGTACTTAGCTATGTTGTATGCCATGCGCTTTCCAACCCGCTTTAAGATGCTTTTCTGTTAATTAGACAATCGTTACGCATAAAGCAAGGTAGGAATGGACCGATACTTGCCCCGGTAGTTAGATGAGCGACCTAAGCCGGTCACTATTTCACCATTTAGAACCTGCGGAGCGAATTGATCCGTCAACTGTGATACCAAGGCTTGTCCCTGTAGAATTGCATCTTGTTTATTTGCGCAATTTCGGTAAAATAAAATCATATTTCGTTGGCTTCTTGGCTCAATTCCGCTAGTCTCGTAAGCAAGTAAAAGAAAATGTGCTTTAGTTCGCCGTAATTCGATGTATTTACAGGGTAGAGAGCGCAGTTCATTACACACGTAATAGACGTTTATGGTTACACCGAAGGTTACGCGTGAGTGAAGTGCAATCTGTGTGTGCAAAGCATCGGAGACAGAAAAGATACGTGAAATGCATGACCGTGCATTTGATTGCTTATGGTAATACCACAATAGTCCCACCTTGTTGAGTAGCAATCACCTAAGTAGTTCCTTTTGCTTCTGCGAGAGCGCTATTCCCGAGGTTGCATAATATTTAAAATTAGGTCGTCACGCATGACGGAGGCTCGACCTGCTTATCTCTTGTATTCAGCCAAAAGTACGCTTTTTTGTATCTTTCCTTGTACCAAAAGAGCGCATATATACCTTCGCTGTTGTGATCTCCACCAAAACCTCGGCAGGGCATAAAGAAGCAGCGCCTCGGCCACGATGCTTGCTCGGCCATGATACCCCGCTCACCGAAGGGGATGTAAGCCAATCACCGGGGATACCTGCCCCTAAAAACTTAACGCACTGACCTACTTCCCATTCTGCAAAAGGCAGTTGAACCAAGCTAACTCGAGCTTCTGATTCTTCAGCTACCAAAGGAAAATATATTAACCGACCAAACATTCCACTTCCATTCCAAGTATGGCCAATAAATAGGGGGGTTCCGGGGCAGACAATCCAATAGCAACGGTTCCTTGATTCCGGGACGTCAGACATTCCGTTGATTGGATATGAGAAACCAATCAAGCGTTTCTGCCTATAGCGCTCAGCAGCATATAAAGCCAGGGTCGGCAGCGCCCTTTTTTCCTTGGACATTCCCCAGTCATACGCTTAACAACTTGCAAGAATGATGGCCTTTACTTGGATGGACCTCGCTGCAATCACTCTAACGGTTGTATGCGTTATCATATTACGGTTGAGTCTCACAAGAAGCAAGCCCCCCTTACCTCCTGGCCCAACTCGCTGGCCAGTAGTGGGTAGCTTGTTCTCTCTTCCCGAGAGCGGGAACATGTTCGATGCGTTTACTGAATGGTCTAATCAGTACGGTAAGCCACCGGACGCCAACCTTTTCACTAACATCAGCTCACAAGAATCCTGTAGGCGAAGTTACTTTCGCTCAAATACTGAACCAAAGCATCGTGATCATTAACTCGTACGAAGCAGCTCTGGAGCTCCTTGAACACCGTTCAATACTATATAGCCAACGTCCACGAATGGTAATGGCAAATGAACTGTAGGCATACTACACAAGTGAATACACCTGCGACTCAATCTAATTTTGCCCCAGAGTCGGGTGGGAGCCATGCCTTGCAACGATGCCCTATGGGATAAACCACAGACGCATGAGAAAAATAATCCACGAAGGAACGAGTCCAAAGGCAATGGAGGTATATATCCCGAATGGCAAACTCGATGTCCTAGTAATATCTGATCCTTCTTAGACGCTCAGACCCGCGCAAGAGCGAGAAGCGCTCAAATTTGTCCAGCGACTACTAGACACACCTGGTGATCTACATCAACATATACGCCAGTAAGGGATCTGTTCATCTATCGACAGAGGCGTCTGGCCATTTCCTTATCGTTAATTCCCCACATGTGTAGGACAGCTGGTGCTACACTCATAAAACTCGTATATGGCTACGAAATTGAAACCCGTCACGATTACTTTCTAGACCTGGCAGAAAAAGCAGTTGATATGTTTTCGGTCGTAACAACCCCTGGGTCATTTATGGTCGATACTTTCCCTTGGCGTAGGTATTTTTATTCAAAAAACCTTCGTTCCTAATTAAGCGTGTCTATGCCTACAGTGAAAATCCTACCTTGGGCACCTTTTAAGACGAAGGCAAAAGAGTGGCAAAAACTTGTTACACGTTTGTTGGAAGAACCCGCAGGATACACCCGACAGTGCATGGTTAGTGGGCCTAATATACATTTGTTCTTTTCCGAGTTTTTACTGTTATGAAACTGAAAGGAGAGGGGGAAATTCGAACCATGTCTTCTGGCTGGCTGGTTGGAACGAGCGGGTGAACAGGGCGCCGAGAAGGACGAAATGCTAATAAAAGTGAGGCCAGGATTGGGTGTGAAAAATATGCGCTAATCGTCTTTTGTTCCAGTGGGCGGCAACGACAATCTACAGCGCAGGAATAGATACGGTATTGCCAAATGAGCCTGAATAGCAGCACCGCTATTAACTTTTCTGTGCATAGACTGTTTCATCGGTCTCGTTCTTCTTCGCACACATGGTTCATCATCCGGATATCCAAGCAGCCGCTCAAGCTGAAATAGATCGGGTCGTTGGGACTCAGCGTTTACCAACATATAGCGACCGGGAGTCACTTCCCTACGTTGAGGCGCTATTTAAGGAGGTATTACGTTGGCACCCGGCTGCCCCGTTCGGTATACCTCATCAGCTGGATTCGGATCAAGATGATGTGTACAAGGGTAGCTATCGATAGCCGGTACTATATATGCGCGAGTCTAATCTCCGTATGGCAGGTATGCGTATTCCGCGAGGAAGTTTAATCATACCTAACATACGGGCTATGACTCGTAACCCAAATGTTTACCACGACCCCGATGGTTTCACTCCGGAGCGCTTCTTGAATGGCGATGGAATCGCCGAATCCGACCCGGGAGCATTTGTGTTTGGTTTTGGAAGAAGGTGAGCGACTGAAACAGTGATATTCACCGGAATGCTAGAGACATTGGAATGTGTTGTTAACAATCGCGCCAGACGATGCCCCGGCATACACATCGCACACTCATCTGTGTGGTTATCTATTGCGCTGACTCTTGCTGTTTATGATATCACTCCTTATGTGGGGGCTGACGGAACACCCGAGCTTCCTACTCTTGGGTATTCCCGGACTACAATCAGGTAGGCAGTATGCAAATTCGTTTCTGGCAGAACAACTCACAAGCCCGTAGCCAACCCGAGCCTTTCAAGTGCACCATAAAGCTGAGGTCCATGGCGACAAAGAAGCTCGTTGAAGACTCGGTTATCATAAATTGAATTGCTGTACACTCAACCAGTTTCATTCTTGAGATCGAGTGTTAGTCTATATGTGCGTCTTTGTAGTGGGTGGTAGCGGCCAACTACCAGTGGTTTAGGATATGTTTGGTACAGACGTATGTGTATCCATGTTTGTGGTTGGCTAAAGCAAAATAGGGGATGGTAGCTCCCAATAGTTGTATCTCTCCATGGACACGAGTATTAATAGCTTGCGAAGAAATGATGGTCTATACACGGGGCAGAAGTCATATAGTGCCAACAAAACGCAAGACACCTAGTTGCAAGGGAATCTATCGAAATATTTCGCAAAGACTTTGCTGCAAGTTAGTTGTGTTTCACTACGATTACATCGGATAAATACCTTCTTTGGTCTTGACTGTCCCATACTCTAACATATCATCCAATGTATAGACGTGCTCGGTTGAAAGTTTGTTGATGGACACGATGGTCCTTGGCTTGAGGAAGTCAGGAATGATTAGGTCCACCGGATGATCGTCCGGGAGTTGATAGGTCAAATCGTTACTGTAATATTCTGGGGTTGATCCTTTAGGAATCCTAGCATGTTTGGTGTCATCGCCGTTTCCTCCACAAAGCTACATGCTTGCCATGAGGAGGCTGAAAATTGTAATTATGAAGTATCACTCACATCGTCTGTCACGTAACCTAGAGTGGGCTCTGGTTCGGAAAGCGAAAACGTTTGCTGGTCGCGGGGTTCATCAACGGGCATTAGGTGGCCTAACGCTTGTGTTAAAATCGTCTTCGCGTCGAAGTGGTCCGAAGGGTATTCGAATAGCTTGTCTTTCACATTGCGAGCGATTGACCAAGGAAGAGTAATATACGTATATCCATCCTTAAAGGGCAAAACGGTGACTGAAAGAGTCTATCAACATAAGTAGCATATATCATGCAGTACACGTACGCTGATCGTTCCAGGTAAAGGGGCCGCGATAAATGTCAAAACGAATCATCCCAATGTTGGCGATGAATACGTAGGGGACATCTGAACGATTCCATCCGCGGACGACCACTTCATGAATTACTTTGTTGGCGTAGAGGTTCTGGATGTTCTGCGGATCCGAATAATCAACTCTATCCACATAGTAGTCTAAAACTCTGATAAGTCTCCTTCGTCTCCCCGCAACAAAATGGCTCACTTTCGGGAGAACACCCGTGTGGTGTTCCTAGTTCCCACTGATTGTAGATGTTGTTTGTAAAAGCATCAATCTCGGCACCTGTCTTAGTGTCGAATGCGTGCTCTGTTGTATTAGTGTGGTACTAATAAATGTTTTCAATCCGACCGCGCGTAGTATGCTGGCTGGGCGCGCACCATATAGGTCCTCCTGTTAGCATCCAAATACTTTCGCGAGAAAGAAATGCTCGAATTATTCGATCGGTTCATTTTTATACCTGCATGAATCAAATCGATACGCGGCGGAGAAAACAATCAAATGAGGCTCACTCATCCATCCTGTCGGTTAAGTCAGTGTGTTGTGTTCCATCATCTTTGGGTAACACTCACCAACAGTTTCCATAAACCTGCCAGACTCCAGCGCCATACTGTATTCATCATATTGACGGCAGAAACGAAGATGCGTATGCCCTTCAT
The DNA here is from genome assembly GCA_016906575.1 of Ceratobasidium sp. AG-Ba. Taxonomy (NCBI): domain Eukaryota; kingdom Fungi; phylum Basidiomycota; class Agaricomycetes; order Cantharellales; family Ceratobasidiaceae; genus Ceratobasidium; species Ceratobasidium sp. AG-Ba. Next base: position 1,931,158 of record CP059613.1, on the reverse strand, counting down.
GACGATTAGACAGGTTCCATTGGCTTATAACAATACATACCTCCCAGAATTGCGATGGGCGTCTCTGGGTGATGTTCACGAATGGCCTTTTGAACAATATCCCAGCCTTGTTGGTTCACAACAGACATATGCCTAGGAGAAAAACATCAAAGTCTATCTCTAACAGCTGGAAACAGGGGTCGAGCATACCCAGCCAACAAGAATAGGTCCGTCGGTTTGCGTACAAGATCTTGGAACTACAACAGACCAAGCATTAGTATCAGTAAAGACTTGGACGTATGTTGACAAACCCATGTTTCAGCAATCATATCCCGTGGGTTCTGAATCGTTGTGTTCAGATTATGTTCCTTGAAATCAAAAATAACACCGAGTGATGTCACTTGTCGACCGCTAGATTGAGTATGAGTTAATGCCAATTGACTTGAGCCGAAAGCGTGCGCACCGTAACGTCTTGAAACGTCGATACAGCGACCCGATGGGAGTTTTTACAGCAGTCTTGTTACCCAAGTTCAAGATAAAAGCGTTCGAGCTAAGATATTTGCCAATAGGACGCTTGGGTGCGAAGTTATCGCGGCTGCAAGACCGTCAAGTTCTGGGAGCATAGATGTAACCCGACGTACTTACACATCGAAAGTTACGTCGGCTGCTCAATATTCTTCAGTAAGGTTGAGGCTGAATGTTTCATAGGCCTCACATTTATAAAGCTCATGACTGCGATGCGTCAACTCGCATGAGAACCCGAGGAGTTGTCCGACTGGTCGGGTACTCACTTTCCTATGGCCATAATATCATAGGGGATATCAAGAAATGGTTTCATAGCCTACGGGTAGCGAATATGAGTCTCTCGGCATTGATGTTGGAATGGATATAAGCTTGCCTCATGACCGTTAACGCCTGGGAGCGGATAACCGTCCGTGAGACCCGACCCATCGTGCAAATCACCCGAATCAACGAGTAATAAGTCGACGTTTTTCTCCTAAGTAGTTGATAATGTTTTCAAGGGATTTTACCTATTATTTAGGCGGTAAAGCATACCTCTGCTATTCGTTTCATATGTTGAACAAACGAGGCAAAGTCGCCGAGTGTTCCTCTGTAAAATCAAACAACACCTCGAATTGCAGCCTACGCGCCGGAAAACCAAGTGCTTACGAGTAGTTGGGTTCGGGCCACTGGTTTTTGGTATGACCAAGGAGCCAACCTGCAAGTAGAAAAGGTGAGGAGCGTTGGCAGGCCGAACAGCCGTCGTCTGCATACCATGGGTATCGCTCGTGTGAAGTATGTTGACTAGCAATACGTTGGAATTTGTTGTGAGACCAATGTTGCAAAGCTCTTACCATCGCCCCATTCAAGCGGTCCTTTGGGAAGATGTGGCACTAGTTTCGCCCCATGAGACAGCCCAGCTTGGAGAGCACAAAGATAGAAAAAATCGACAAAACGCATATTCAAATCGGTGTGGCCACCAGAGTTGGATAAAGAGAGTGGTATTTATGTACGACAACCTGGTGCGAGGTGGCTATGGTTGTTGGAACCAAGTTAATCGAACCGAACTGTCCAAACAAGGCAGCGCGCTTCGATTGGTAATTGGCGCCGGCCGATCCAACTCGATAGATTTGATCGCTCTACATTCAGCATTCTGTCCAGTTGGAATTTTGAAGAGAAGTAATGTACATGCTTCGTATTTCAAGAATCAATACTACAGAGAAGACATGCAAGCAAACCGTGCCATGCAAGAAACGGTAGCAAGAAATAATATCACAGGCAAAACATTTTTTTGATACTGGGGGTAAAGGCTACACCAAACCATGGTTTAGGCTGTGCGTTCAGAGATCCGCTGCATCAATCGTCGCGTTCGTAACAAATACAACTTAGTCCATGTGGAATAGACCATCTTCATCATCATTGGTCTTGACTGGCTGAGCGAGCGGGCTGGCCCAGGTGCTGCCCTGCCAACGCCTCATCGGGTTGTTCTGGCCAGTAGCCGGCGGTGACATTGCGGTCTGTGACGACGAGCTAGGAGTGCGAGACATGGAGAGACCAGAAGGTGCGGGAGAAGGACCAGTCTTGTTCAAAGTTGAGAAAGTAGGCCTTGGTGGAGTGTTGTCTTCAAGAGCAAACGGATCGTAAGCACGAGGTGTAGTACCAAGACGTGGTCCATCAGGGGACCAATCGTACTGGCCGTTTGAGGGACTTGCAGCGGGAACCAAATGCAGACGACTAAGCCCTGCGGCAAGTCCTTGAGGAAGACTCTGGCCAGGCGCGTGGTTTCGCAAAGCACGGGTCGAGGGGGAAAGAGCGGAAGAGAGTTCGGATTTCTGGGCGCCAGGTATCGGGCGAGAATGCATTGCGCCAAGAGTGGAGACGGGATCAATAGAGGCCGAGATGGAAAAGTCAGGAGCAAGGCCTTCACCGTGGTTATTCATTGTGCTCTGCTCGAATGATTGCGCGGAAATAGTTCGGGCTCCGCCTGCCATGCCAGCGGGTCGATGAACATGAGACAAAAATCCGGCAGAAACATTGGACGTTCCTATAAGCGATGACGATACCGGTTTGTTTTCCTCCTCCCCAAATCGGCCTTGAGATACAGCTCGCATCTGTGAATTGCTGAGACTGGTTGAAGGATCGGCGTCACGGCCTCTTGTCTTGTTTTGTTCGTCCCAGATAGACTTGATATCAAGCATGTTTGTGGATGGAACAGATCTCGAGAACAGCTGACTGTCTACACTAGGCCGAGCACCATGCTTGGTTCGGCTCATTCTCCTCTCACGTTCACTTGGCGAGAGCAAATCTGTCAAGCTGGATGGCAAAAACTCTTCCAGATCCTCATCATCTACCGCATTATCGAGATCGCGGGCCCGGATAGTACGCTTGTCCCCCCATTTTGGATTGAATGGCATTGCCTGACTGGCTGATTCATTCTGACCCAAGCTGTAAGAAAGGAAGAGGGATTTAGATCCAGGGGCGGAAAACGGTGAGGAACCAAACGGAGCTGGATTTTCGCGAACTGGGGGGAGGTTCCAGGAGAGAATCCGTTAGCACTTGAGCGAGCGACATGGCCAGGAATGAAGCCTGGAGAAGCTTGAGGAGGTGAACCGACGGGTCCAAAGTCTACTGGTGCATTGTTCCGGCCCAAACGAGCCGCTGCAGGATAGTTTCCAGACGAGCGAGAGAGCGGAAGTGGAGAAGGGCGACGCTGAGACTCCATAGGAGCCTGAACCGGGACCTGAGTCGGAGGTGGAGCAGGGGCGCTAGTATTGCTCACATTCAGATTAGCATCGGCGGTGGAAGGTGGTGGGGGAGCAGAAGATGCTACGGGACTAAACTGGCGAGGAGGAGGCTGGCGAGGCGTCGCAGAAAGTTCATCGAAATCATCTGTGAGATTGAACGGAAAGTCGGTATCCTTCAATGCGGGCCCTGACAGAGCTTCCGACAAAGCGGCAGGTGTGGGCGCAGCTTTAGATATTGTGATCGGCGCCCTGGAGCCGATCCCCATTCCGATAGGCGGAGACGCACCCTGCACGTTCCCAGCTTTACGTTCGCGAGACCGAGCACTCCGCTCCCCGTCGCCACCTCGCCGTGCGCGTTCACGCCCCTGGCCTCCACCTGCCTTGTCGCCACTCTTGCCGCCAGCCGAAGCTTGAGCCGCCCGTTTGTTGCGTTTGTCCATGGACATTGGTTGGCCAGGCAGCACATGGGCGAGAGCGCATTTGTGCCCAAACTTGCAGCTCCCCTTTACGAACCAGGTGCATACGCTCTTGGATTCACCTGGCTCATTGACGTGATGCGAGAACGGGCAGGCAGATCCAGCAGTGCACCCGCCGACCTTGAAGAACTTGCACGGTACACTAAGACTCTATGAGCAATACATCACAAAACAAGACAACCAGCTCACTGAGAGAGATCTTTGGCTGACGAAGAGCATGCAGAGTGAGGAGAGAGACGCTAGGACGAGGGAATGCCACATACATTTAGAGGATGCCTTCCCCTTGCCCGCCTTATCCTTCTCTCGCTCGGCCGATACCTCTTCGTGCTGGCTATTCGTATTCGTACCGTTCGTAGGCATTGTCGTGGGCGGGATAAATAGGAGAGGCCGGATGGAGGTGTCGGTGTGGAGAAGGTGTGGCAAGGTGGTGGACGCCCGGAAGCAGCTGCCTTGGCGAGGCAGTCGGCATCCGCGGAATATCGGTAGGCAAATTTGCCCACAGCAAACCAAATAAAGGCACCGGGCGCAGTCACCGAACAGCAGTAACAAACTATATGCTCTACTAAACCTTTCTATATTCGCTCTGGCCGCATATCCTGCGCGGCTGGGCCCAGCAGAGCACCCGAGGCCGCACCGCAATGATGTGACAAATCACCGCGCATGAACAGCCAGGTCTGTATTAAATTCATGTAATGTTTATGTTATGCTTTCACATCTTTGTCTCTACGCTTCGTCGGCCGAGTCCTCTGCACTGTCTCCAGAAACTTCCTCGTTCTCCTTGGTGGCCTTTGCCATGAGCGCGGCCAACTCGAGATCTTCTGTTTCTGAAACAGCTTTGGGCTGCGGATCGGGCAGGTCTCAGTCTTCGATTCTCGACACTTTTGAAATGTCCTGACCTTCATCTTAACATTCAGTTCCCCTCCGTCCTCGAGAATAGTGGTCCGGATAGCTTCAATAGCCTTCTCGAGCGTATCGACTCCAGCAACCTTGCGAGAGAATCAGTAAGCTAGTTGAGCGACACGCGTCTCAGATGACTGACTTTATCGGTCGCGTTCGTTCCAAGAACATAGAAAGGAGGCGCAACAAGCTTGGCTTTTACCGGAACTGCTTCAGTGCTCACGGCCTCACCAGCTTTGAGGGCCCGTTTGATGGCGTCGATTCCGGCCGGCTGGAAGCACGTAAGCTCAATGTCCGCTCGCAATTTGATCGGCTGTGGTGTCAACCTTCGGGCAATGGTCGACGTCAAGGAAGCCAACACCGGTTGAGAGATGTTCAGTCCCTCAAACACATCAGGCGACCTGCAAATTCAGATCAGCATCAGTGCTAACAAGACTCGCGCGCCGACTCACGTCAACGCTAGCTTGAATGCATCGTACGTGTGCCCATATTTGGTCGCAAGCGGCCATACAATCTGTTCATAAAGCTCCTCTAGCTTCTCCTCATCTGATCCTCCAGGGACCCCAGCCTCCTCTTCCTCTTCCTCTCCTTCCTCTGCCTTGTGCTCCGCTTTGGACTCGGCCTCCTTCGCTGGAGCTTCAGAGTCAACCACACCAGAGGTACGAGTCGCGACATGTCGCATGATGGACGCAACGGCTTTGGACTTCATAAACTTGTCCTCGCATTTCGTGATATCTTCCGGTGATACACGCCGCTTTGACAGATCAATATATCCTGTAGGCTAGGCTTAGTCGATAGACCAAATGCTTAATCGAGGAACTCACCCTTCTCTTTGTCCACACGAAGTACGACTACAACTTCATTCCGGCCCACTCGAATGAGTTTCTGAATACTCCTAATACGCCTTCGAGAAAGCTCTGAGAGCAAGATCATACCCTCGATATTGTCATACTCGAGCTTGCCACAACCCTAATCAGCATACTACAATATAGATCTAGGGTATTTGCCTACCAGTTTGACATATGCACCCATCTCAGCTATCTGCCGTACTTGAACCATGACAAGGTCATCGACCTCGGGGTATTTTTGTTGGTAGTACCTCATCTTGCCGCCTGGGGGTGGTTGTGGATGACTAGGGTGATCAGCAAGTGCACATTTCAGTTGGAAATTATTTCCCCTTCGCACGTGATATATGCGCACGCTGACCGTTCCAAACGAGGATATGTTACTTCATAACAAAATCTTTTTCAAACTTGTAGCCCTACTACTCCGAAATCCAACACCGGTTTATGTTTAGGGTTGTGGATACACATACACTCAATGACAGCGAGCAAGTGATCACTCGGGCATACGAAACAACACCTTGCCAGATTTTCCTTCGTTGAACAACCTATATGCTTCGATAGCAGCCGACTCTTCGAAAGGAACAATCCCGCTGATGATTCCTGCTTCGCCCCCGACAGAAAATATATCTTGTCGACTCCTGAGAAGCTCGACGCAGTAGGGGAAGATTGATCTCACTGGGCACCTCCCGAACGCAAGACTAACGTTTTTAGAGTAGAGCGCGTCGCCGTTAATCGGGAATTGCGGGTGTGTGTGGACGCCTATTCAATGAATTAGATATAATTTGCCTTTAAATTCGCTTCATTTGGGCGAGAAACTTACCAACAGACGATATAACGCCAAACGGGCGGATAAGAGTGTATGCTAGTTCGAGTGCCGAGTTGCACTGTGAAAAGGTATCCAGGTAAGTTTACATGGGTCACCCATGTATGCTAGCGATATTACCTGTAAAGCACGTAAATCCGTACATGTAAATTCAACGCATACAAGTAACTTTTGTCTGTCAATTTTTTCAACGAGATTGCCTTACAGGTAAATCACGTATACATGTATTTTGGCCTGCAATTTTACCTGGGTACATGCTCGGCCAGTGTACTCGGCCGCTCAGGCCTACATGTAAATGGCGCATACATGTATCTTGACTAATCATTTACGTGGGTGCCGCACTTTGGCCAGTCTCCTTAGTCGCATTGGTTTACAGGTAAGATCACATACACGTAATTTTAGTATCATATTTACATGGCTAACCGTCTTCCTCAAACTCCTGCTCCTCTTGGTGAAACGCCGTTTGGCACAGGTCTTCGTTTCGGTCTACTATTGCCCATTCTCCATTTGACTTGTCTGCTTGCATCTTCACTCGTCCTACGGCGCAGTGCACGACAATGATATTAAGCACAAACAATCGGCCCATCTTGGTATACGAGACGAGCCGTGTCGACGCATAGCCGATCGCTCCCTTGGCCTGTGCTGTATAGGCTAGGACGCGGGGTTGGGATGATTCGATGTCGAAACGGGGATCGGGAGGAAGGGTGGTAGCGAGTGAGGATAAAGTCGAGGCGGCTGTATCCGGTCTGCTCAAGCATTTCGACTGGCCCGCTGTTCCGGGTATTTCTGTCGTATTCACATCAATGTTATAGCGCATAATTAGTAATTTAAACAGTTAAGATAAATCGACTCACTCGTACAAACGAATTGTCTCGCTTCCCGCAAGCCGAAATCAGGTTTCGCGCGCACGTAGCCCGTATGCAGTCCCCGCAACCATTATTTCGGAGCCCGCCCCATTGCTCGTACCGCTCCGGAAGAAACCGCATCCATTCGTGATGCGATCGAGCGTGGCGAATGGTGGTTCGCAGAAACGCGGCCACGCGGCGGCGAACTCTGGGCTGCATCACAAATCAAGCGAGACAGGTGAATCGAAGTATGGTATCCAGTTCTGAGGCCTATAAGGTATAAGAAGATATATATATATAAATTAATGTTGACGATCTTAATCGGAGTCCATTGGATGAATGGTTCACTTTCATTTAAACCTCGGGATCGACAAATAACCTACCTCCAGGCTTGACTGTGCTCTCAAATCGTACCTCAAACGCGTTGAGTTCTCCTGGAATAGATTTGAGTACGGCACGCGCGGTAGTGGCGGGCGGGACTTGAAGCGATGGCACGTCAGGTCACGTGATCGCACGGATCCCCGTGCGCGTAAGTCCGGGCCTCCCATCTGCCACCACCTGCTCCTGACTACCACCTCACCTGCCGCTCGTACCGACGCAATTGTTAGAACACTAAAGTAACCGTGAGTTAGTATAGTTCCGACATGTTAAATCGCTAACTCATATCCCTTTCATTCCGCCTTGTTTGCATTCTGATTGCCGAAGTCACGTGTGATGAATGTGAGTCCAGCTGAGATCGATAATTTTGATGAAACTGACCAATCACCACAGATGTCTCGTTCGAACAACGACGACATGCCTAGGATAGCTCTAGAAGAATACAAACTATACAAGAAATTGCTGGAGGCTCGGGAAACTCAGGGTAAGTCTAAATGATGTATACAATGTTCGTTTTGTGAGCTGACATATTTGCTCTGAAGCTCCTCCAAATTATAATATTGGTGAGTATTCTGGATACTCCATTGAATGTTTATAAACTCTTAATTTTCTGTGGCAAGCAAACTGAGCGCCCGTCTCGACACCGAACGTCCTGACGACGGCGAGGCTGCAAACATCGATCCACGTGGTACTAGCATGCGGGGGCGCCGGCTTGTGTCATTCCAGCATGAGGAGGGGCCTGGATCTTGTTCGGGCAATGATTCTGAGTGCCCTGCCCCAACTCAGTGAGTGTTTCCCGTAAAACAACTCTATAATATCTCACAGAAAGATTTAGAGTAGATATTGGTCCAAAGATAGAACACGAGACAAATATGCGACCCGCACCCAACGTCGCATAGACTCCCGCCATCATCCGAGTCAGTTAAATCCGCATACATTCTGCCTCGTAAGCCACTGACATATTTTTTGCACCAGTCCAACAGGTCAGACAGCACTCCCCACGGCAGATCCATCTTCCATGTCCCTGGTTGACGTTTTCCATCCCCCACTGTGGGTCCTCCTGAGCCCCACGCAATTACTTAAACCCACCAAACCCCTCGCTCGCCTCACCCTGCTCAGCTCCCATCCCATACAGCTTGTCAGGGAGCATGGAAACCCCAAAGCACAAGGCGATAGATGACAGAGAGGTGCACTCATGCTGTCACCCCACTTACCCACTAACAACAAAGGTAGGCCACAGAGCAATCCCGTCAAAACAAACAAGCGTACCCAAAAATTGTAAGTAGATCATACTCTTACGGCCGCTCTGTACTAACCAATCAAAACATCTCGCCCCTTCCGAGCCGCAACCCGAGCCTGAAAACCCGAATCTACCCGCTTCCCCTATCCCATCAATCGAAACTCTCCTGAACAATAACGACCAAGCGAGCCCAGACAACGTACCAACCACCAGCCCCTCTCATACAACAATCAACAAGACACCGGGCAAGCAATCCAACGCCAAGTAGAGCGATTCGACGGCAAACAAAACCGTACGTGCCTGGTAACTTGCGGGCTATCTACTATGATTTAGAACAGTCTCCGTATTGTCGACACATCAAAAATCAAAATTGTTCGATCGGCAAAGCAAGTTGCACCGAGCAATCGCCAGCTGCGGACGCGCGGCTAGGTTATTCTCCCAATACCCACTCCCCTGCGCTCCCCTTTTGTTCGTAGTTTTTCCTTTATTATGTTTCATCTTTTCGCCTTGCTCTCAATGATGTCTTATGTATACAAAGGACCGGTCGGACTTAGATGTGTGTGATAGCCCCTATGTAATTTATATAGTAATCCATGTAAATGAACCGAGTGGATCAATTCTAAATGACCCCCGTAAACTACCCAAGAAGAATTACGTGTATTACATCTAAAAACACTATAAGACTTAGTTGGGTTACCCATGTCGGTACACGGGGGTAACCCAAGTATCAAAGTGACATTTTGGATACCTGGGTACCCCAGGTAAGTTCCTATATGCTATTACCTGGGTAACCCCCTTAAATATTACATGCGCGACCCATGTATGACTTACGTGGGTTTCTTTTCATAGTGTTGTTTCCAACAATCTGATCGTTTGGAAGCTCAAAAGAGCAGACTTGCCTTAGACAAAAGGACTTACCTCCAGCACAGCATCACAGCCGTGACCGTTCGAAAGTTCATTCGAAACATTCGATGCATCATCTAGCGATACGACTCTGATCGTACCACCAGGGGTAGAACCTAGAGCTCGAAGCACTGTCTCCGCTGTCTCCCTACGATTTGCATTGGGATCGATCGCTATGATCGCAAAATTCGACACGCCGGCCAAACCTAGAAGCTCTATAAGGCTGACAAGTGTACACTGGAACCATCTTGTTCGAGCAGCTGGCTGTAATGCCCAAAACCTAGACTTACTAGGCCAACAGGACCAAGTCCAACCACTGCAACCGTCAAAAAATAATCTTCTACCCGAAGCTTCACTATAGGTGAATCTGCTGTGCTTGCCTTCAAGGTCGTCGAGGGAACAGGATATGGTTGCCTTGCGAATAGAGGTGCCAGATTCGGATGCTGTATAGCTTGCAGAGCGGCAAAATAGCCTGTCGGTAGTATGTCCCCCAGCAAAATCAACGAACTATCGCTGACACGATCCCATGTCGCAGCTTCGGAAGCAGGCGCGTCGTCCGGAGGAAATTTGAACAAAGTCCCGCCAGCATGGGGTACCCGGACGTATTGGGCCTGAGCGCCAGGGAGCCGTGGGGATCCAAAAAGCAACGAGTGTTCGCACCTCGAAGTGAACCCGGTTCTACATGAACTTTAGCGGCTAATTAGTTTGGATGTAGCGCACCGAATATCTGATATGAGCCTGCTACTTACCGACATTCACCGCAAGAGGAAGTAAATGGTGACACGACCTAACGATTAACATAAGTTAGCTTCCACCGTTAGTGCAGCCAGCCATCACAGACTTTATCGCCAACTTTCAGTGTAGAGTAGAGGGATGGGCGACCGGCTATGTTCGCTCCAAAATTATCCCCAAGCGAAACCACTTTCCCCACAAACTCATGTCCAGTGGTATATCTATTGCGATTGGTGGGTGGTGCTGTAAATATCGTAGAGTAACTTACGGTACATCAAATGGTTCTAATCCTCGATATGCATGTAGATCACTACCACATAGACCTGCCAGCTACATATGTGGATGATGGCATCGCAAGGTGGGACCGGTAAGTCACCAAATAAACATGCATATAACCCCTACTCGTACCGTAACCTTAACTATGGCATCGTCCGGATGAACTATCCTTGAGCAGAGCAAATTTAGATTGTTTGGTTAAATCGAACGAAGACTGCATAAGACTGGACGAACTCACTGTGGAATATTTTGGTTTTCAAAACGAAGCTCTGGTGGATGTCCGGGATGGAGGCGCAAAGAGGTCATCGTAACTAATTCATTTTGGTCTGCCATGTTGATCGGATGGATGTTTGTGCCTTGGCCGCGTACAATGAGCTGATAAACCTCCGATTGACCACGTGCCCCGGTTATGCAAAATGTCACAACGTCATAGTAGCCTTAAGTTTATAACTCATATACTACAGCACCAATAAACCAACTACAAGTCGCAATTCTCTGAGTTTTCATATGCTTTTTATCTAACTTCACCTTGAACGCAGTTCGCGGCAATAGAGTAAAGCAGCGGACCGTACTTGGATTAGTATACCTATCGATATAGCTGTCAAAAAAGACTTACACTTCCTAGTAGCTACAAGTAGCATCAACAAGACTTGGAAGGTTATACAATTAGCAGTAGGGAAGCCTGGAAGATCGCAGCCAACGTCATGATTGTTTTCGGGCTGGTATACGCGAATTCAATCCTCCAGCCTCTGGGTTGACAACCCGAGGTTATTTCAGCCAATCAATTCAAGAATCGAAGGGAATCCTAGGCTTTTGATTGTATGATATAACTTAGCCATACTAGTTAGTACGCATATACCTCAAACTACATTTACCATACGCTCCATAAGAGTCGGGCGAGGACTAATAAATTTCTTATTTCTCACTCGATTTGTGATATTTACCTCACTGGCGCTTCGAGAAAACTTATAAGGGCGCTATCTAATTGAAGAGACGGTGCAAGAAAATCATGAATCCATTTATTTGGATCTATTTGCCTATACCCGTAAATTAATCAATCCAATGAGATCGATATTTGAAATTATGATCTTTCACCTTGGCGTCATTCACCTCATCCAGTCAGTACCATAGACGATGAGCGTCCCAAACACAATCAAGACTCAAAAGGCTGCGCTACGAAAATCTGTGTTGAACGTTCGGTCACTTCTATCTGCTGCGCAAATCAAAAGTTCCTGTATGTGAACAAACGTATCTTCCTGCCCGTTTATAACACACTAGAGCTGGGTAGCAGAAGCTATTACCAAAAAACTACTCGAATCGTCCGAATTCCAAACGAGCACGTCAGTTAGCTGCTTCTTGAGCATGGAGGGAGAGGTAGATACAGATGGGATTGTCAGGTCTGCTCTCGATAGTGGTGCGTACGTTTGCCATACTCTTAGTCACCATACCCGAATTGAGGCAGCCAAAAGGGAAAACCCTTTACGTTCCACGAATGAACGGTCGGGTCATCAACATGCTTCGTGTCTATGATGTTCAAGATCTAGACTCTCTGGAAGCTGGCAAATGGGGGATTCGTGAGCCAAGTCCAACGCGGGATGGGAGTGAGCGGCAAGAAGGTGTGTAGCGAAACTTAGGTAGTGCAAGCCATGCAAACTCGATTTTATATACCAGCATTACAAAATGGAGGTCTTGATTTGATTGTTATGCCTGGTATGTGTTGAACTTATCGACGACACAGGATATATGCTAAATCCACGTTCTAGGAGTTGCTTTCGATCGGAATCTTGCACGTCTGGGATATGGGCGAGGTAAGCATACCAACAGTGTATTGCTAGAAGATGACCCATCACTATTGATAGGATATTATGACCGCTTCATAAATTCTTATGCCGAGAAATACGGGGAGGCTCAAATCCCAAAACTAGGTTAGTGTGTTTGTTCTGGGTTTGCTTCCTTGTGATAAATTGGCTGCTTCCCAGTCGGAATTGCACTGGATGAGCAAATCGTCGAGTCTGGGAGTATTCCTATGGAGAGTCATGATCGATCGCTTCACGTTATTATAACCCCTACGAATAGCCACGCAAAGAGTGGAGTATGAATTTTTTTTTTTGCGAAATATGGTTTTGCCCGTTGCCGCGGAAAAATGAAAAAAATATAACCATTCAATACAAGTAGAGTGGACATTATAAAAAAGGATATATGGCTGCCTTTGAGGCAACAAACTACGAGTATTATACGTAGGAGTTTCCGGAGGAAAAGGAATCACGCAGCAGAGGGGCCGACGGCAGTCGCGGGGGAAGCGGTCACAGGCATGTTGGGATCGACAGCCATAGTAGTTGGTGCAACAGTACCGTTACTCGCACCATGGGAATGAAGCTGTACAATCTTTTGATCTCGGAGTGCCTACGGGTTATTTTGAGAGGGCGAACTTTAGAACTGGTCGGTGAGATGTTACTCACGTCATTGGTCTCTTTCCTCTTTTGCATCTCCTCAAGAGATGCCTTCTTCTTCTCAACATCTGCTACAAGCTTCTCTTGGTGCTGCTTCTTGATCTACATACGCTTGTTAGCCAAATTTATAAAAATGAGCAATCAAATATTTACCTCTATTGTCTTGAGAGCAGCTTGCTCGTCTGAGACCCGAGATTCATGCGCATGCTGAGCCTTGTTCAAAGCCTTGGCAGCGTCATGTTCCTTGCGAACCGCCTTCTCATGAGCATGAACAGCCTTGTCAGTCATCTAGAAGCCAGGCAAATACGTTGATATAAACTCATGTGGCACTGCGAAACAAATACCTTCTCAGCTTTCACTTCGGCTTTCTCTGCAGCCTGGACATCCTTCATCGCATGCTTCAGTGCGTTCTAAGGTAGGAGCGTCCGTTATAGTGGTGGTGTGGTAAAATGTTAATAAATACTGACTGCATCGTTCTTTGCTTCGCGCTCGAGCATCTTTTCGATGGCCTTAACGTCTTGCTCGTGAGTCGACATGGTAGTGGTAGAGATATATGAAGTTGTGTTGTTTGGAGGAGGAGGTGGTTTCTGTGCTGACGGTTCAACGCCGCTAGGTTATTATAGCTTGCTGGTCCCCAATACTTTGTCCGCACCAAGTCACGTCATACCCTACGTCATGACGGTATCAATTAGAATGCTTGGCCCCACTTTATTGAGTCGAGGAGCGCCTATGATGATCGAGTGGGCTGATCGAGGGCGGCTCCGAAGCTGCACCGCCACATACGTCTAAATATATCCTAATAAACTAAAATAGACATACACATTTGGATTGTAACAAGCCAGTAGACCCAAGCGGTTGGTGTAGGTGATCTTGGCAAGTAGCCTATACTGCATTCAACCTTCAAAAGCCATTCTTCGTGCATGGTGATTGTATACGGTTGCACGAGTTTGTGACAGTCTTGGCCGGTGGGGCATTGCAGTATAAAACTATACCATCATATGTGCAAATGTGTGCCCCAATATTTCTCGTTCCATATGTCCAGGCTATTTCTGATGAACGAAGCTAGTGCCAAGTGGAGGGAGATCCGACTCTGGTCGGAGAGTTGGTCATGCACTCACTAGAGCCAGTCGTTGTAGTAGTAGAGGTGGTCGTGCTGTCACCCGTGTTGCGTGAATGAAGGCTGGCAATCTTTTGATCTCGAAGCACCTATATGCAGACTTGTTAAGAGCTTGGAGTCCGAACTCGGGGATAAACACCGACATCATTGGCTTCTTTCCTTTTTTGTATTTCGTCAAGAGAGGCCTTCTTCCTCTGAACATCTGCTGCTAGCATCTCTTGGTGTTGCTTTTCCAGCTGTATGGGTCAGACTCAAGTAAGATAAGCAGCTAATAACAAGGGCAAATCAGCTTGCCTCTATTTTATTCCGAGAGGCTTGTTCGTCTGCAACGCGAGACTCATGTGTATGGTGAGCCTTGTTTAGTGCCTTGGCGGCATCGTGTTCCTTGCGGACCGACCTGTCGTGGTCATGGATGGCCCCATCGACTTTCTAAGTTCGTAAGCATAAGCCCATGCCTGACCATCCATACTCCAGGAGTGAGCACCTTTTCGGCCTTTACATTGGCTTTCTCGACAGCCTCTAGGTCCTTCATTGCGTGCTTCAACGCCTTCTACAATCTAAGTGTCGGTCAAACGGATAACACAGTTCGAGTTACACTGACACTATCATCTTTCGCCTCGTGTTCGAGCAACTTCTCGATCGACTTGACGTCTTGCTCGTGGGTTGACATTGCAGGACAACCAAGGCGGAGATTGGTCGAAAGTTGTGGTGCATTTTATAACAGGCTTACGTTGTTCTACAAATCACATCAGTCGTCCGCAGACTGCCTGATATCATAGATTGCATATGCGAGTCATGATGATTCGCTAAGCCGAGAGTGTCGAACCGGCAAACATACCCGCAACGGCATAGAGTGTACAAATCCGATGATATTCAAGACGAGAACGCATATACAATCATTAGGCATAAGTGTCCATCAGTACTAGATAACCCTTCACATCTTCCAGTTCCTCGTGCCGTATACAGACTTCGGTCGCTCACGAACTGGCTCGTCCATGGATACGCCTTTGCGCGCGAGAGCCATGACAGTGGCGAAATCACCCTTTCCGGACGCGATCATAGATGAAGGGCGACCCGAACCAGTCACTTGCTCTTCCAGCTCCCCCAAAGTGCCAATGCTCTTAGTAGGCGATCGGGAGCGAAGCATGCTGCCAGTGAGTTGCATAGTGATGGGCACTCCGCCTGTGAGTTGAGGAACCAGTCCACCCATTACGCTACCCCCGGTATATTGCGCGGCAATGGTACGACCGGTGCCGGTATTTTGAGGAAGGATCTCCCCGGTTGAACGGCCTGTGAACTGAGGCCGAACAAAGCCGCCTCCGCCAGTTGTTTGGGGCTTCAGGATCCCGCCTCCGCCAGTGGTTTGAGGTTTAAGAATACCTCCCCCTCCACCGGTAGTCTGCGGGCGGATAATACCCCCACCTCCTGTGGTTTGTGAACGAATGAAACCTTCGCCGCCAGTAGTTTGGGGACGAATGAAGCCTCCACCACCAGTTATTTGAGGTTGGATCATACCCCCACCGGTGTAAGTAGGAACAAGAGGCTTGACGGGGGAACTTGGGCGCAAGTCTGCTGGAAGTTTATCCTATGGAAGCAACTATATCAGTATCCACCGTGTATTGGGGTTAATTTACTTACGATACACTCTCGGCACCAAACTCCTCCATCCTGGTCTACTTTGGCTCCAGAATCCAACTGCTTGCCACAGCCAGGATCCTTGGGGTTCTTCCTGTTCTTCTTAGCATCCTTGCCTCCACATACCAAGCAGGATGAGTGCCATCTGCTGCCGTTCGGGCCCGGACGAGTCCCCATCTCCATCGGGCTAACGCTCTTGCTACACCAAGGGCAGTACATCGATCCCCCAAACCGTGGGGCGTTACCAGTCGCCCCCATCGTTCCGGCGCGCGGCCGATTTGTGACCGGGGCGGGAGCTGCAGGAGGAGCTGCAGAGGCAGCGGAGGGCAAGCGGTTGATCGCATAGTCTCGAGCGGGAGCCGACCTCATTGGCGCCTCTGGAGCCTGCGGTGCAGTCTTGACGGCACGGTTGGCCTTGGGCGGGGCTGGTGTATACGTTGCCGTCCTCACGATCGGAGGAGCGCACTACGGAGAGATAGGTTTAGAGATCAAGACGCGATCACGTGATCGTGTGCGCTTACCTCTGGATGCGCGATCATATCCTTGAGCTGCACAAACCGTGCTTGTTGACCTTCCCAAGCATCTCCCCCAAATGGCAGCTCACAGACGGAGCACGTGAAGCAGTCTACATGGAACGTTCTCGCTGGGGTAAATTCGCCCGTGTTTCCGGTCTTTGCATATCCGGGAACAGTGACAAACATGTTGCTGCCGTCGAGGTGGAGTTTTTCGTCGCATTTGAAGCAGCGCTCGGTTGATTCGATTGGCATGACAATGTCATCGACTTTTACGCGACGTTTAGCGGGCGTTGGTGAGCTGGTGGTAGGAGGTGCAACAGGTATCGGAGCCGGTGGGGGACTAAACGCGTCAAAGTCTGTCGATCTCTCAGAGACCATGCTCGTAGGGCGAGGAGAAGAGGACTCCTGCAACTTTTCACGACGGCGAGACCATGACAGCGAGTCGGTGGATGTGTCACTAAAATCTCCACGAGGTCCAGACGCGACAGAGGTCCGAGTTCTACTCTCCCGGTTCTTCAGCCAGGACGTACGGGGCTCCTCAGCGTCGTGGTAATCACCCATGGTCATTTTCTTCGCGCTTCCCGATACGCTAGGCCTCGTACGCGTCCCAGAAGGAGTGACAGTCCCGGTAGTACTAGCAGGAGAGTCGCGTCCAATGCTGCGTCGCCTGGTGAGTCGAGAAGGAGTCGTGGGCTTGAATTCTTCCTCTTTATCCATAGAGCTATCCTTGTCGTCTATTATCTGTTCCTCCTCTTCTCCAGCGGATGCCTTGACGCTGTCGGCCACCTCAGATGCGATAGACCTTTGGGTGCTGGATACCTTGTCACCAATTTGACCACGCGAGAATCGACGATTGCGAGCAGAAGTAGAGGGAGAGTCAGATCCAGCCGAGCTCTCAACAATTGATTCACGCAAGCCAGTTCCGGATCGACGCGTCTTCAGAACCGGCCTTTCTCGGCCGGCTGATGGTGGGGACATTGAGCTACGAACACTTGTGTTTGAGGTGGAAGTCGTCCAGTCCGACCGTGAGATGGTGGATCGACTGTCGGAGGTACTGACGTTGCTGTCGTCGACCGAGGAAATGCCAATGCTAAGCGAGCCAAGATCACGAGTAAGCTTTCCGACAGGGAATACAGAGTTCGCAAGGCTATCATCAGCCGGGGGTGGTGTAACACTGCGTTCGCGTTCGCGCTCACGTTCACGCTTGGCTTTTGGATCTGACGGCCTTGGACGACTGGCGGACCGGAGGGAGCTACGCGGAGCGGGCTTTTCTTTCTCTTCTTCTGCCTTGCGTCCACGATACGTTCCAGGGCTAACACTTCGATCACGTTGCTTCATCGCACTCTTGGACGTAGACCGTCTCAACGGCGGGGTATCGGCAAACTTGGCAGAACGCTGCGGTGGAGGGCTGCTACTTCGTTCACGAGGGCGACTGGCAGAACGCATAGCGCTGCGCGGCGAGGGCTTGTCTCCGTTATCGCGTGTTGTGTCCCGAGAAGGGCGCGGAGACGGCTTGTCGCCAGAAGACTTTTCGCGGGGCGGCTTCTCGCGAGGGTCTCGCGAAGGACGAGCAGCAGGAGAAGGACTCGCGCTCTGGTCGCGCTCGCGTTCTCGTGCACGCTGCCTCAGAGCACTGCCGACCTTTCGTGGACCCATCGTGTCGCGACGAATCATGTCAGGATTTAGAGGGCTGATAGGGCTGTCCTCGTGGTCATTCTGTTCGTCATCGTTCTCAAAGTCTCGGCTCTTGTCCAAGTCCCTGCTTCGATCCAAGTCCCGGCTCCGGTCCAGATCCCTGCTCTGGTCCAGGTCGCGACTGCGGTCTGCGTCACGGCTGCGATCGGCGTCGCGGCTTTTGCTACGAGAGCGGAGTGTCTCTCGGCGAATAGCGCTGGGAGAGGGTGCTCCGCCACCTCCCGCAGTCTGCCTTTGCTTCAGCTCTTCGAGGAAAGACAGAGACTCTCGAGGGCGATGACCACTCCCTGGCGTCTCTGGAGCAGGGCTAGAGGTCTTGGAGGGAGTAGCACGAGGAGTGACTTGAGTACTAGCACGACGCTCCCCGCCACCCGACTTTCTGCGAGCTCGAGTAGCAGCAGGGGTAGCCGGAGTGCTAGATGCGTTGAGAACCTTGTCCAAACAAGGCTCACAACAAGGTTTCCCAGCCGGATCACATGAATGGCCTCGCTCGACTTTGAGACCGCAATACGTGCACTTGAAGCATTTGGCGTGGAAGAGCTTGTCTCGGACTGTGACTGATGACCCGTCGTGACGACCCATGAGAACCTCGAAGCCGCATTCTGCGCAGTGTCCCTTGAGGCCGCCGTTCTTCTTAAAACAAGGACGACAATAAAATACGCCCGTCACGCCGCGTGGATCGTCAAGCCCTGGGTAGCGAACAGCGTCCGTTGCGAATGGAGTATCGCAGTCTGCGCAAAGTTGAACCGGAAGCGTGTTCTTGGGCTGAATGGTGGAGCCGAGCGTGTTGGTCAAGTCACCGAGATCGGATTCGTCGGCGATAGTAGGGTAGTCGTCATCCGTAGTGACGTCACTTTGTACCGGGGCCGGAGGTGTCTTGTTTTCCGGTGGGATATATGCTTGTTTGAGTGGCGATGAAGGGCGACTGTTCGTGTTTGATCGTGTACCCATGCGAGAACTGTGGTTGAGAGGCTTTGGGAATGTGCGTCGACCGGGAGATCGTTGTACAGGAGGAAGAGCAGCCAGATTGGTGTGTGAGGTGCCGAGAGCATCTGAAGGGGGAGGAGTGCGAGGGGGAGGAGAAATATCTTCCTCCCTGTTAAAATCCATATTGAGCATTCCTAGAGGTGGGAGTGTGCCTCCAGTACGTTGAGGGACAAGACGGCTAGGGGCAGGAGAGGGAGAAGGAGAAGGAGATTTGTCTTTTGACGTGTAGCTAAATCGGAACAAAGTTAGATTAACCTCTGATGCGTGAACATGGGACTGAAACTGACGTTCGTGACCATCGGTCCGTGTTTCCATCCTTTGAGCTGACAGGAGAGACTTGCACAGATGCATCTATGGTATTGTATGAGTATCGTCGCGTGTTGAAAAGAGATGGATGGGCGTACTACGCGGCAGGCCTCCGCAGCGACAACGCGTCGCTTGGCCGCTGATGAGCTCTCCACAGCGTGAACAGAATCCCATGGGATGTGGGTGTGTTCTTCAGAGTCGTAAGAGTGTAGAGTACAAGACAACCAGTGCCGGTGGTTGAGAGTGCAAGCACAAGCGTACACGAACAGAGCGCGTGTAGGACCCTTAAGCCTCGGTCACGTGAGCCAAGGTGGCCAAGCGCCCTGCCCAATCCCACCATGTCGACCAACGACCCGCTGCTCACCACCATCGAACCAGACGAAGTCGGGCCGACTAACCATGCAGCAGAATCACAGAGGAGCGCCCCGAGGGAACAAGTTGTCCTGACCCCGACGAACCGGATACAGCAAAACACCTCGGCATCCGACCTGGAGGCTGGTGAGTGTTCCGAGATATCTTGGAATCCTAAACAGTACTTACGTTTTGAACAGGATTGGCAGGTATATGGAAACAGGTGCTACCTCCTTTCGAAACTATCTTTTGTCCTGCTTAGACTCCCACAGTCATCACATCCCATGGTGCTATTTGTCCTCTACCTCTTGAGGATCGCGGCGATCACAGTCTACATCTTGTGCGGGTTTTTCACAGACAATTATGTCTTGTCTGTAAGTCAATGCTGCTTATGTCTATTTGATATACCCTCATGCTAGAATAGACCGTTATAGTTGTCGTCTTGTTAGCCATGGACTTTTGGAATTGTAGGGTAAGATGCCGTCATCCTAGATCTTCCGTGAACCGGTGTGGATGGCACTCCTTCTCGGTAGAACGTGGCAGGGCGCCGGCTCGTAGGACTCCGTTTCTGGAACCAAGTAGACGAAGATGGCGAGAGCTACTGGGTTTTCGAAAGCCGGGATGTGAGTCGAATCCGTGATCCGGGTGGCTACCTCTAAAATGACATGATCCAGCCTTCTCGGCCAGCCAATCCAATAGACTCCAAGTGAGTGGCCAGATTTTCCTATGCAGTACAATACTAACAAGCATGGTAGGATGTTCTGGGTAGAATTAGTTTAGGTTCATCATGCAGGTATAACGTTAATCACTCTGCCTCAGACTGCACTCTACGTGTTTCCGGTTCTTTGGATCCTTCTATTCATTGTTTCCATCCTCAAATTCAACATCTCGTGAGTGTTTAGTAACATTTGACAGAATCAACCAGTGAGCCCGAGCCAAATAGATTCCTCCCAATCGTCGGCCTCGCGCTCGTTTTCAACATTACAAACGTTGTTGGCTTTACCTACGCGTACGTCCAAACGTTTTTACTTTTACACTAGCATATAGCTAACATTTGCTCTACCATCAGCGACCGAGATGCGAAACAACGCTGGGCATCTTCTGTAGCCGCTAGCGGTTGGAACATGGGTGTGGGTGGCATTGGTGGTCAGATTCTGGGCAGTGCTGTCCGGAATAGCGTTGGCAGAGCATTCGGGTTGTAAAAAGCAAGATGGATTATGAAATCATGCTTGACAAAACAGGAGTAGCAATATGATGTCACAGCACATGCGCACAAAAAATATGGGGTATGGAAACACAGCAGTACGATGATAGCAAGAGAATTGCATGACAGATGAAAGCATCCTATAATGATGGCCGAGAAAGGTTCAGCTTACTGATAACATGTTTGTGACGGTGCTGCAAGAAAAATCCAGGCAAGAGGAGCAAGCAGGCGAGAATCACTCCCGAGGTAAATGTCGCCACCCAGCGGGGTTGCTTGTTCCAGACAAGCAACACAATTCCAGCACAGAACAGACCAAAGGCTGCGCTACAGAGCCCAACCGCGCACAAGAGCACTTTGCTCATGATGTGCTCGCGTATCGTGGTCTTGGACTCTTTTTCTTTTCGGATCAACTCGATAACTCGTTGGATATCTTCGTCTCGAGGGTTAGGGAGACCTCCTTTTTCGGCAGATTCCTCTGACGCTGTGTCGTCACCGCCAAAAGGAGCTGCGAAACGTAATGCGAGTGAGTGGCGAGTCCGACTTTTCTCACACATGCCAAGAGAAGAAGAATACACACTGGGTTCTGCATGGGAAGACAGTTTTTGCTCCCAAATTCGCAGTTGGAACCTCACATAGTCCTCTAGGTTGGGAGCTGGTTGTTTCAGCTCGGCCGCCAACCAGCAACTGGCAAGAAATTCCGAGTCGTCTTCCCTAAGAATGGAAAACCATCTACCTGACACTGTTGAAATGCACGTGAGAAGCCTGCCGCAAGCGATAGAAAAACGCGCAAGACGTACGAGTAGCCAGCAGAGCCGTGAACACAGACAACATCAACCCGCCGAAGAACGCTGCATTTGTAGCCTCGGCTAAGCGGCTATCCGTGTCGTCATTCGTGATAGAAATAAGTTGAGCTTGAACGCCACTGAAAAGGACCGCCTAGACAGTACTTTGTTAGTCCCCCTCCCCCCAGGGTTTTGCATAGCCCAGGCGATGCTATGTCAACGTACCACCAGTGCCAAGTTGGTAAATCCGTCGACAATCAGCTGAGTCCTCTGTCTTGTCGCTCTCCCACTGAGACCGTCGCCGATGTCGCCATTGAGAAGGTTCATGCTCGGCGACATGGACATGACCGTGTTTTTGCGAGAATGGCCATGAGAGAGGCGACCATGGCTGTATGGCGTGATCGGAGTAATACTGGCCGCCGAGTTGGGCCCCGCCTGGGGGGTCGCAACCTCGAGAGCAGGGCGCTGAGGATGAGGCATAGCGGAACGGTAGCAGATATAGTTCCGTCTGAAGAGATTGGTTCCGAGACCGAAATGAAGTCGTTGCGTCGAACAGAGATGGAAGTCAATCGAAGTTGATACAGCTAAACTCGTCTGAGAAAACTATGGGCATAAAAAAGGTCGTACAGGACTAGATGCAGATCCAGTCAAAGGAGGGGGACGTAGTTCTATGCGACCCGTCGGCTACTGTCAACACCCCCTTATAGCGCCCAGGATTTGCCGTCCCAAAGGAAGCCATATAGGGTGATCAAAGGAGCGCCAATCAACACGCCAAATAAGACAAAATCCGGCTTACTGCGCGGTCGCATATATCTTCTGTACTGCCCCGCGGCGCGCTGGGCTCTGGCCCCATGCTGTCGTTTCTGTTGAGAACGCCATTTGGGCTATGTTTGTGTGGCTACAGCAGTGTTAAATTGCGTCTTGGCAGGTAAACATTCTGGATCGCATAGCTTTTTCAGCAAGTACAATTACAACATGGTAAGAACAGCAGTGGGAACGCAAATACTAAACTCCCGGTCGAGCCAAATGGAGGTGCTTGATGACATGCTTATGACGATGACGAAGGAAGAAACAAGCAAGCGGCACAATACAGACCAGAACGGTGGCAGAAGTGAAGATAGCTACGGCTCTACGTTGCCTATTCCAGGCGAGCAAGAGAATACCAGCGCAGAACAGCAAGAAGGCGGCGACAGAGGCAGCAAGGGCACTGAGCAACGTCCAGCTCAGTATACGTTCTCGCACTGTCGTTGGCCCTGCTTTCAGATTTATGCATTTTTTGGGGTCTCTCCCCTTTGGCCATGCCGTACTGTCTTCTATCTCTTCTTTCCTTTCGGCCTGGAGTAGCCAAATAATACGCTGAAGATCCTCTACTATAGGATTGTAGGTGTCATCCGAGTTTGCTGTAGTGTTTTCCGGCGTAAGCTGGATGTTTCCGGTGTTGCCACGTTGGGGGGAGTTGACGATTCCTTCTGGAGGCATGCTATTGGCCCCACCTAGGTCAGAACTTTCGGGACGAGATTTCTCTCGGTCCGGGGAATGGGTCAACGTTGCGCTAGTAGGAGACTGAGCTGGAGAGTACTTTTCTTTAGATATGGTACCGTAGCCAAAGATAGAGTAGTGGCTTACCCGCTCCTGTATTCTGCATCACTCGGCTGGTTCGCCGACTCTGAGACTGTTCTATGATTATTTCTGCCGTTATTCAAGCTCTAAAGGCTCCAGCAAACAAACGTACCCTTCTTGATTTTATCTCTAATTGACTTGATCTGATAGTCTATGTATTGCTCAAGCTTTGGCTGCTTGTCGTTCATCTCTGCGCAGTCTTGCGCAAGCCAGCAACTAGACAAGTAATCAGAGTCATCCTCTCGAAGTATAGAGAACCATCGACCAGCCACTATCATGAGTACAACCTTCATCAATGAGAATGAAAACAGCTATAGAAGTTCGACACTTACGCGTAGCTAACATTGTCGTAAACACCGAAAAGATAAGACCACCGAAGAAAACAGCATTCGTTGCTATCGCCAACTGGTTGTCGTTATCATTATTCGTCACCGAAATAAGCTGGGCTTGTACGCCAGTGAAAAGGATGGCCTTATTATTGGGTGAGGCATGGCGCTAGGCTAGACTGGACTCGAGACTTACCACGAGGGCCAGGTTCGAGAACCCTTCAACAATGAGACGGGTGCGCGCTCGAGTAGCACGTCCGCTCTCTTGCTCGATCACCATATCAGAAGAGTCGTTCATCGTTTAATCAAGTGACTCTTATAGGGTTATCGAGAGTGCGCTGTGGTCCAAGAAAAGAACGAGACAGACCCAGTGGCCGTGGTGAGGGAGAGCGGTGGAGGTATCTTCATCCCAAGTCGATTAAATACTGGCGTCTCTGGGAGTTGGGGTCCTTCTTCCTTCGAGCCTCGGAAACAAAGAGAGGATTCCGGACTTGCTCGGGGGTTTGGAGCGCCGTCCAGAATGGAAGAGCGATGTGTACAACTATAGGTCCAGGGCACAACTCATCGGATGGCGCTACTATGCTCCTCGTCCGGCGATATGGATGAGCGTTTCCTACTCGAGTTAGGGACGGAATCGACCTGCCGCATGTTGAACATGTAAGCCCCTCAAATCGATTTTAATATATCTCATTTGAATCGCAATTGTGAAGGGTGATACGTGCAAATCAGTTGATCCTGGCGCCAACTAGTTAGCATCGGGATAGTGAGTGCGTATATGCTGCTGTCCCACGCAGTTGTACCGGAGTCGAGCAGTCGTCCGAGGATCCACGCATAAATACGAGGTTTTATGTAAGCGAATAGAGAAGGGTGCAATCTATCAGGAGAATAGAACTCAGCCTTGCAAATGCGGCTCAGTAAAGGAAGGCGCCAAAAAACGAGGCGGCAAGCGCGTGTGGAAAGGGCCATACACCCTGGTTGATCATGCGTGGTGACACGGCTATGCCTTTCAGGTATGGTGTGATTTTAGTAACATGGCCGATGAGGAGCTCAAGGAGCAGGCCTCGAACAGGAGTCAATGGTCTATGATTGGTAAAACGTGCCCGAAGATAAATGATCGAAAGACAAGAAGATGCGGAGCAAGCCAATCAAGAGATCTGGAGCATCAGCATAAATATCACACTCGATGTAAACGTCCAAATAAGTAAGAAAGGTACAGAGATTGTCCGGCCTGCAGCATTGATCGGATTGAAAAAGCCAGACGACGCTGTTGTGAAGACTGTGGTGACCGTTGTGGGGAAAGACGTGGGAAGCACCCTGGGATGAAAGGTACGTCAATCACTCCTCGACGCGAGGCTCGGGCCCTGAACTCACAGTGTCGTCGTCTCGATTTCGCCATCGCTAAGTGTCACTGTTTGCGTCGTGGTGATCGACGTGGCTACTGTCGAGATTAGCGTTGTGGTGAACGTGACAGTGACAGTGTCCTGGGTCCCAGTGTTTGTTGGAGCAGCCGGCTGTGAAAACCCGGTGGTGAGCGAGAATCCTGGGCCGAGGAAAGGTTGTTCGGGTGGGGGCGAAGATGCCTGTGGTTGAACTTCAGGGGTTGTAGACCCGTCACATGGGTCGTTGCCGGACGGAGACTGGTTGTTGAGGATGAACACTGGGATAGGGGTGACCGAGAAAAAGGTTTGGTCGTTGATACGTGAGACCTCGTAGTATGTATACTTCCATACTCGTTTAGACAATGCCTAACACCCCAAAATCTCAAGTACGCACATTGTAGTCCCCCGTCTTGAGACAACTCGGAATGGCGAAATTAAGATGTTTGACGGTACTCCCTGGTTCTCCTTGGAGAAGCTGGGGGCCACTAGTGACCGTGATATTGGTGTTGGTTTGTGACGAGATAAGAAATATGTTGAGCGAAACGAAAGCAGTCGGAAGGGTGGAGCCTGGGATGGAGGCTCCAGGAGGCAGCCTGCCATTCCCGCTCACGTCTACAGATACTCCTATTGCGCCCCCGGCTTGAAGTTGGCTTGGGAGCGATGTAAGCAACGGACGATGTCAAGCAACAATCAATTTACCTTCCAGGAGCAGGCGCGTTGGATATTGCCAGCCCGGCAGTAAAAAACTGACCGTTGACCAGCTGAGCAGAGACCGAATACTCAAACACAAAGAGTAGTACTAACAGCACTATCCAGTACTGTGTAAATTGCGTACACAGTCCCATTTCAAGAGGCCGACCTGCAGCCAGTTCAGCCTGTGAACGTAGAGAGAAAACAGCTGCGTTTACATACGAATCGAACGATTGCCCAGTCTAGAGCGATGACGCGACTCGGAACAGCCAAGAAGTCCTGGGCTAGAAGGTGTCTTGCCAACCACAGAAAGCCGTCTGGCGAGTCTCAGATGGTAGATGAAGTACGAAGCTCCAAGAAGGCAAGCGTCTAGGAAATTTGTTTTACCAAAAGATGCAAGCAAGACAAGAACCAAAGGAACGTGAAGTCTATTTAAAGAGGCAATGCGAGAGGCGAAATACAAGCGATGCAGTCAAGACGAAAGGCCAAGGAACATAAAAACAGAGAGTCCCTATGGGAACATTGCGTTGGTTGTTACGCAGTACCCAGATCATGATTCACGTTCATTTCAGGACCTGACGATCAGGTTGCTTCGCGGAGACCACCGGGGCCCTCCGATTGCAATTTCAACTGTGGGCGCTTACATGCACTTATAAACAGGCCCAAACACCCCGCACGATCCAAGAACCGAGAGCCGGTTCCGACCACAACAATGACATTTACCCCGACTCCAGCTAGCATCCCTCCCGCTAACGTTCTCTTACGACTCAAGCAGCCAAAAAAATTCCAGTTAACATCACACCTTTGGTATGTTGGGTTTGCACCGACCGGGAGTATCACTTACACAAAACAGAACCCCGTTTCATTCCTTTTACATGCTGCCCTCGTGTATCCCAATAAATTGGCACTTCTCTCGCCAGACGGGCCACGGCCGACCTCTTATACATACGGCGTATGGTAAGGAATAGCCCAAGCTGCACAGCCTATGTGCTCATTACTTGAAAAGGGCGCAACGCGTACAAAACTTGGCTTATGCATTGATACGAGTGCACGGAATCAAACCCGGAGACAGAGTCGCTGTTATTGCACCCAACAGGTAAGGACTATTAGCTCCCGTTTGCTTCCGTTGCTCACATTCTCTCAGTACTCTGATTGCAGGTATAGGATATGCCACTTTATTCTAGCCTAATTGCCTGAACATTTCATCAGATGCCCACTTTGGCGTACTCGCTGCGCGGGCCGTGATCACACCAATCAAGTACGTGAAAGGCATAGTCATTGTGTATGAATCTGACTCTGCCCCCCAGCACTCGGTTGACAATACCAGAAGTAGACTATATTCTCGAGCATAGCGGAGCTAAACTTGTCCTCGTTGACTATGAGTACACCAAATTCGTTGAAGGAAAGAGCATTTCATACGTCGTTTGCAACGACAGTGGCCAACAGGGCGACCCTTACGAAGACTACCTCAGTGGGCCTTTTTTATGTACTCGCTTATAGCTCCGCATTCACACGTGTTTTCAGCCGAAGGCCGTAGACGTAGCCGGGAGGAGGGCTGGGGAGGCCTCGACATGGAGCCCGACGAGAATGCAAACGCAAGCTTGTGCTACACGTGAGTTGCTACCCGGCTTTTCACGATAAAACGACCTCACCTGACTGCATGCCAAGATCCGGGACTACCGGCCGAGTGAGTTGGGTTTGGGTGCTTGTATAGCCGTTGTCTCATCCTTGCTCTCAGCCAAAAGGCGTGATTTCTACATTTAGAGGTAGGCGATCATTGGGGTGCGTGGGTTACCTAGCTAGATATATCTTTTGGACAGGCTCGTATTTAGCGGCAGTTGCGAACGCATATGAAGCCCGGTAAGCGCTGTCACAATTTGCCCGTCTATCATTGTGTACTAATCTCGCAACTAACAGAATCACACGGGATTCTACGTATCTTTGGTGCGTGACCACGTAAGAGATCTCTGCCAACGAACTGACCTGAGAGCAGGATCCTTCCCATGTTTCACGCATGCGGATGGACATATCCATGGGCCAATGTGTTTGCTTTTGCCACTCAGGTAAGATTTCTACCAGCTCGCCAACAAGCAGCTAATTGAGTTTTCGAACCGCAGGTCACTATTCGTGCTGTCGTGAACTCGGTTATTTGGAAGCACTTGACCGAATCAGGGGTCACTCACTATTGCGGGGCCCCAACTGTCCAGGTAAATGCAACGCATATAAGCCATTTAATTCACACTTTGATCGAAATTTAGATTGGTATTATTAATGCACCAGAGGCCCGAAAACTAGAGCATAGGGTTACAGCGATAATTGCTGGTTCAGCACCAACAGCTCATTTGATAGGCGAACTCGAGAAAAAGAACATTCATGTCACACACGTCTACGGACTCACGTATGTAGCCTCTTTCCATCACTTGCGCATATCTATCTAACCCTGGCGTAGGGAGGTAACTGTTGAGTTGCGACCTTTTGGTTCAACGTCTAACTTTTTTCTAGACCTATGGCCCCTTTACGCGCAATCACCCTCAGCCGGAATGGGCTCGCATCTCGCTCGACGAGCGCGCGAAGTTTGTAGCGCGTCAAGGGCAAGCGTTTGCAACCGCGGACGAGGCCCGAGTGGTGTTCACTGACTCTGGAGACGTGCTCCGTGATGTACCTGCTGACGGCAAGACTGTGGGCGAGATTGTGGTCCGTGGTAATATTGTTATGAAGGAAGTGAGTGGATGTATCGATCGGCTATCATATATGTTTATCTGGCATATTAGTACTTCCGTGACCCCGAAGCTACAAGAAAGGCGTTCAAGGGCGACCACTACTGGACTGGTGACTTAGCCGTAAAGCACTCTGATGGAACTGTTGCTATTACGGATAGGAGCAAAGATATAATTATCAGGTGGGTCTTGCGCTAGCTATTGGTATGTGGAAGTTGCTAATTATTTATAGCGGGGGAGAGGTACGTTTCAGACGGTTATCGTCTACTAGGTACTGACACCATCCAGAACGCATCTTCGTTGGCAATTGAACAAGGTGAGCGTGCTGCACAAGTCACACCCCCCACGTCTAACGCTTCGGAACAGAACTCTCGACTCATCCCGACATCCTCGAAGTCGCTGTCGTTGCTCGTGCACACCCTAGATGGGGTGAACGCGCCATGGCCTTTGTGATTCTTCATCCACACAAAGCTGGACGCTGGAAGGGCAAAAGCGCCGAGTTTGAACAAGACCTGCGCGAGCACGCCAAGAAGCGTTTGCCTGGGTTTGCGTGCCCTGAATGGGTGCAGATCGTGCCAGAGCTGCCCAAGACCTCGTAAGTCTCTTCCGCTAAACCCGCACACCTCGGCCCCAACTGATAACGTTCGGGCAGGACTGGGAAGATTCAAAAGGTGAAATACAACGACGTGTTGATAGCCCTGTTGTTGACCCTCTACATGCGCAGAACGTACTTCGTAGCCGGATCGCAAAACTCTAATATCTACGCATCTTGTATTTACGACGAATATTGGAAGTGAACCAACTAGCATTCATCTCTAGATGAAACAGAGAGCCTTTTGCAACAAGAATGGGTAAAACTAAAGGGAAAATGTAGCCATGGGCATAACTCCTTGTACAGGGATGGTAGAGAGGGACACAACTGGGAATGTACAACCGACGACGTTACGGAGGTAAGGCGATCAAAACGTACAAGAAGGATCAAAGGCGGAGGGAGGGGTAATGGTATAAAATAGGAAACAAGGGTGTGTGAGGGTTAAGCAAGAGAAAAAAGAAACCGAGAGCTAGAGAGTGTTCGATAAAGAAAAATCAATCGCCGCCGGTAGCGGCAGTCGGGTTCGTCTTGGACAGTCGTAACAAGCGGAACTTGCCCGCACTTCGCTCACACACGTACACATTATCCTGTTCTCTCGCCAAGAATATCACTTCCTCCTCGGGCGCGATGTAAATGTCGGATTCGTCTCCACTATCGTTGGCGTGGATCGCTACATGGCTCGACCCGTTTTGCTTGGACGATGCTGTGCGTTTCTTCCCACTGGCACCGGTACCACCTGCTCGCCGTTTGCCGTTTGTTGACCCAACAGGTCTTCCAGCCGAAGTAACAGCCGTACCGAGTCTCCAGACATACGGACTCCGTCGACTAATCGCACCGGGCGCGACTTTGTAGTTTGGCAACGCAGTCCGAGACTCGTCCGCAGGCTCCAAAAGCGCCTGTCCAACATCCGTCGCTTCGATCCCGCCCTGACGGAGTGCAACAAGTACCGCACGCCCATCAACGTCAAATGCCTCGACCCGCTGGGTGTCGCCCATACTGTTGTCCGAACTCCAGTGAATTCGACCCTTGAGCACTGCCCGTCCGCGCGCATCAACAACAGTCGTGCTGTGTCCCCCGCGCGAGCAATAGAACAATGCCGGAGGTCCAAAGTGTCGGGGTTGGGCAAGGAGCGAAATGGGCTTTAGCAACGCTTTGGTTGGCCCAAATGGTGGAATGGAATCCTCGGCAGTTGGAGCAGCTGGGGTCGTGGCCCCATGTATGACCTCGACGGTCGTCGTAATCTCCTCGGGTTCGGTCGCCTGAGGCGTGGTCTCCGGCTCTGGCTCCGGTTCCGGCTCAGTTTCAGGCTGGGGAGGCGGGGGTGGGGGGCGTTGGACTGGCTTGAATGGTTCAGCAGGGTCCTCGACCTGCAACCGCAAGTCCCGCAAGAGTGTATACTCTGTCTCATCTGCCCGACGCACAGGAAGCTCAGGTGGAAGATATCCCTCCCGTAACCAGTTCTGCATAATCGACGGCTTCCACGGTCCTATCACCTAGTTAGCATACATCTACAATGCTCAAAGACAATAACTAACCTTGGACAACGCCTTTGGGATCAAGATAGAACCATTTCACAACAGTCGGCTGGGGAGGTGGGGTAGGAGGCCTAAACTGCAGAGCGTGTGCAGGATCATCTTCCAATGAATCCTGTCGCCTCGGTCCAGACCCGGACGCACGCGGGCTCTCATCCTCCTCTCCTGCCTGCTCGACCTCCCCATCTTTGCCGCCATCCCCCCTCTTGACTACCACCAACCCTGTCTCGTCCTGGGACTCGCGTGGCGCAGCGATAACTCGTTCGGCGTCCGGCTCCCACTGGTCTCGATACTCGCAAAACGACAAGTACGTCGGGGGGATAATATAGTCGTCGGCAATCGAAGCAAGAGGAAACGCAGGAGCAAACGACAGTTGTTGGAAAGTTGTATATGCACCAGCTTGGGCAGTCGTAAGCGCAGCCATCTCTTCCACCAACACCGGATCCGGAGGATTGGGCGTCGAGGGCCCGGGCGAATTGGGAGGTAAAGGCGGAGCAACATCTCCATTTGGATTATGCGTCACCCGTCCAGACACCTCACGTCGTCGTCTTGCGAGCGACGCGCTCCGTCTCGAACTGGTTCCAGCCGCAGGCGGAGGCAGGTCATCACCCACCGAGACAGTCGTCGTCACAACAGTCGGCTCAATTTCCCTTCGTTCAGACTGTGCGCCACCAGCACGAGCCCGTCTCCTCGCTGCCCGCCGCTCGTTCCTGCCGATCCTGACCTCGCGAACGCGTACCGTCGCAGGCTCGAGTCCAAACACATTTTGGGCAAACACCAAAAACACTTCGACCAGATCGTCGCCCTGGAGCTGCAACTCGAGGTTCTTGGGTGAATCTGGTAGGATAAACGTACGCGATAGACCGAGTGCAGTTCGGTACGTGCCCGCGAACAACTCGACTTTCTCGCCGGATTCGCCACACAAAATCGCGAGGAAGCTGCTCGCCACCCATTCATCAGAGTTTTATCTTACGAAAACAGCATGACCACGCACCTCTTTTTGGCCGTTTCAACAGCCTTGATCATGATTGCGCCCTTGGTCCCGGGCAACTTGATGTATTCCAGCTTGGGTGCAGCAGCGGCGCCACCGGCAGCGCCTTCCGGACCTCCAGAACTTGAACCAGCATCTGGAGTGCCGTTGGTCCCTTTGCCCGAAGTGCCTGCCCGATCCCGACTCCGGTCCCTGTCCTTCTTTCCACCTCCAAATGCACCAAACAACTTCGGCAAGAGTCGTCTTCGTGATGGGCCCGCGGCCGGAATCGGGGGTGTCATAGCTCGGTTGTTGGGAAGTGGATGCGAACGAGTTGAACGGTGTGAGCCTGGTCGGGGAGACGGCGGTGGTTGACTTCGGGACACGACCGAAGGCGACGAAGGCGGAAGCGGAATGCTAGTAAGCGAAGGGAGTGTTGCCGGTCTTTGGTCACCCGGCGTAGGCGGTTGAGTGTTCGTGACAGGGTCCGGCAGTGACGCGGTCGAGGGAGCGACAAACGACCACCGTCTCGGCCTTGGACTCTCTTCATTCTGCGCCCGATCTGTGTCTTCGTTGACTTGATCGAGTTCGTTGCCGGTGAAGACTGGATGAGACTGGCTCTGTAACATAACCACCGACGCCCGCCGTACGGCGGGATTTGGCACCACGTCGGGCGGGGGTAGCCGGCTCTCTCGCAGCATCTCGGCAAACGAGATCCCGTCGCTCCCACCCGCATTAAGTTCGGACTGTTGAAGCGTAGGCGCTCGGGGTAATAGGTTGTTCGAACGAGAATGGGCAAGCGCAGTACGCATAGAGGACAGCGTGGCGCTGTCAGCTCCATTGCTGACAGTTGCTCGTCGGGCTGTTCCGCCAATCTGCAACGGTGGCGAGGCGACGGCGGCGACAGGCGGTTGAGCCTGAGCCTGGCCTCCTGAACTTGTTCGCTCATCCAATGCGGCGCTAGCTTCGGGCCCAGCTGCAACGAGCGCCTCGTCGTCGCTGGGTGCAGCTTCGCCCCAATCTGATTTTTGCTGACCGTTGCTTCCGCTCGCACGAGCCAAGGCATGCATCGGGGACTGAGAACTGAGACCAACAACGCTAGAGAGCGAGCCGCCACGGGTACGGCCGTGTGCATTCGCAACAGCCGCCAGATTTGTAGTAGAGACACGAGTGATCAACGGGCGATGCTCGACACTCGACGCGTAGCTCGGAGGTAGAGGGAGTGGCGGTTGAGCTGGTGGTTCGGGCTCTGGTTCTGGCTGAGATGGGCCGAGGGCGGAAGGCGCAGAGGACGAGGCGGGCATATTGACGCCCGGCTGGACACTGGCTCGTATCTTCCCCTTGTTGGCAAGCTCTCTGGATCGACGGGTGTTTTCTGCCTCGCGCTTAACCTCGAGGTCAAGGCGCCACTCAACAGCTCGCCGGACTTCTTCGAGGGCGTAGACACGGACGCCGTCTCGACGGCCAGCGATGGCAACGAGCACTCCGCGCTCCTCCATCACAATCACGCTCTTGAACGCGACTCGCCGAACCAGTGCGTATGGCTGGGAAACTGGTGGGCCGACGAGCGGAAATACATCAAGGCCTTGGGCATGGCACAAGAGCAGATAGTGCGGCGCCAGAAATGTGCCGCTTGTTGGTGGCGTCGCGTACTGGGCCGCGCTAAGGCCGGAATTAAGCACGCTGAGAGAGAGGCCGAGTTCGGAGAGAGTGGGAGGAGCGAGTGATGGTGGAGGCGTGCTCGGGCGGGGTGGGGGGGAGTTTTGAGCGGCGGGCGACGCAGGGGGCGAGGCTGATCGGTCTCGTCGTGTGGGAGAGGGCATCGGTGGGGCCACGTCGTTACGTCGCGCGGTGAGCAGTTGCGAAAAAAAGCCGGAAAGTCTGTTCGACGACCGTGCCTGCGATCCATCAGCACCAGCCAACATCATCGAACAGCACACTCACGTCCATCGTCGCCCGTCGACTCCGGTTCTGACTCGAGCTACCACCGGTCGCTGCCGATAGACTCGCTCGCTGCGGCGCCGACGCGTGCGGAAGCGGGTCCGTCTGCGTCGACTGCCGTGGACTCGACGCTGTTATCGGCGATGCCGGCGCTTCGGTGATCCGCACCGTCGGAACACCTGTATCGGGCAGCGGCTGGGGTTCGTCCTCGACCTCGACCTCGGGCGCCGTCGACATCTCCGCGACCGGCTCGATGACTGGCTTGTTGTGCACGTCGGGGTCGGAGCACACCTCGGGCTCGAGGATGGGCTGCGCGTCGGCCGGTGGGTCAGAGACGACGGACAGGGCGGTGCTCGCGGGTGAGGCACCGTCGCGTTGCGTCGGCGGGGCCATCCACACCAGCGGGGACGGTTTCGGAGGTGATGATGGAGGGGGAGAGCAGTCCCCAAACACAAGCGCCATTTGTAATCAATCAGCGCGTTGAGATGTGCCCTCCCTTGCCTGTCACTTTATATTCGACGACTAATTAACCCGCACTTTTCTCGCCTCCGTCATTCATCTCATCCGTCGGCCACTAGCTCCTCGGACACGATGACTACTAGCTGCTTCCTCGCCAAACTAGCGGCCACGTCGAACCAAACCAGACCCCATGACGCCAACCTGGCCACTCATACAATTCCTAGCCGTTCTGTGCCTACAATCGACTAGCACCAATTATGCTATTACGCGGAACCCGATATCCCCATCCACAACAACCCAAACACCTCATCACGAACAAGAACACGATCCCAATAAGCCCCTAGCTCCGTTCCGTCTCACTTGGCGGCGGCAACGCAATCGAAGGCCCAAACATCTCCTCCTGGCTCTTCATCGACTCTTGTGTCGACGCGGCCTTGAGACTCCGCTTTTTCTCCGCGGCCGCATCTGCTTTGGCTTGCCGAGCTTCGTACCTAGACAACCTATCAGTCATCTCTCCACACAACCCCACCTCCCCACCGCTCCACAACCGACAGAACACTCACAGCTTCGTCCCCGGAACTCTCTCCGGATTCTTGCACAACTTGAGCCGACGATCGATCTCTTTCACAAGTCCGACATCCGCGCCTTTACCCTCTCGCTCAATCAAGTCAGCAACCTCCTGGACAAGCGTGAGCATGTTTGCGCTTCCTTTGGCCGCGAGGTACGTCTCGGCCATGTGTGCATCCGCGATATAGATACATGCGATTGCTATTTGAGAGGGTGTATATATGAGTTCGGCATCGGTTAGACGGGCAGCGCGCATGTGGCCCAATGCGGTTGCGTGGACTCGTTTGGCGGATTCTTGGTCTAGTTCGGGTAGGCTCTGCTGTTCGTGTGAATAAGGTGGGTTGGAATGAGTTGGCGACAACTTACCTGGAGGTCTAGAGCGATTCCCCAGAGTGCTTTATGTGCATGCCACACTGTAAACTCGAAACTCAGACTCTGCGCGACCAAAAACTCGAGCTCGAGTACATCCTGTGCAGAGGTTTTTCCAGAAGGGAGTTTGGACACGTAGTAGTCGAGAGAGACCGGCATGTTGCATGTTTTAGTTGCTAGAAATAGAATCGTAATCCTACCACGAGTAGAGTTCAGTTTTTTTTCACGCGCAAAAGTAAAGGAGAAGACGTACATGACATTCATCGGGTGCCAATCCATCACCGTGTTCTTCAGGTAGAACCTCTTTAGGTAGCTCACTGCTGTGGCTTCCACTTCTTCTGCAAGCCCAATCCGAGCGCACATGGACGTGACAACTCGACAGTAATATGTCACAAGCGTATGCTCTTCATCGGCATCCAGAAATTTGACGCCCTCAGACGATCCGGGCTACTGCACCACGACCACAATGAGTGAGATTCATAGAAGAAAACGTGGTAGAGACTCACCGACTCTCTCTCGAGCAACTCGCGAATACCATTCACAGCTGCAGCATTGAGAGATTTCCGATTCGCAGCTAGTTGTTCTGTTGAGAATCTCCAGTTTCGGAATTGCGTCGACGCCTCGTAGAGAGGACGCTGCTGGGGTTGAGGTGCGGGAGTTGGCTCAGCAGGGACGTCTGTCGCGTCGGCTGTCATGGTGGCGGAGTTGAGGAGGTAAAAGGCGCCGGAAGCTAGACCCTAATTTATCTTATCTTTTGCATACATCTACTCACTTCCACCATCACCCTGATGCAGCGAAAGGCTCAACACGGGACGGGCAGAGCGCACATCCATGTATTCGGGTCCCAACCGCACTTTAGCGAACTATCGTATAGATATCCTCTCAAGTTACTTTCGCCCAACATACCATCAGACAAAGGACAGGTTCCAAG
Source organism: Ceratobasidium sp. AG-Ba (assembly GCA_016906575.1). Lineage (NCBI taxonomy): Eukaryota > Fungi > Basidiomycota > Agaricomycetes > Cantharellales > Ceratobasidiaceae > Ceratobasidium > Ceratobasidium sp. AG-Ba. Next base: position 1,895,384 of record CP059613.1, on the reverse strand, counting down.
TGCGATCGCGTATGTACTTTCATACGGTGGTGGACTTGTGAGCGGAGACAGGTCAGGAGGTTCGTTTCTCAGGCAGAGCAAGAAGAAAAGGCGCATTGATGCTTTCAAACGATTGGTAGGATTGATCTGAGTGTCCAGATCGAAGAGGGTGCTGGGCTAGTTTTTCTTACACAGGTTCGTCCAAAAGGATCTCACTTTATCTCGACGCACTGACTTTCTCTGCAGGGCTCGACAAAAGTTTTCAGATTCCGCACCCTCACCGATCGACACCGTTTATCGTCGATCGGACCTACAAGTGCGACTGCAACCTCGCAGCATCTCACAGCGTCGCTCTCTGCACATTCATTGTTCCTGCTCCTCCCAGACCCGGTCACTCCGTTTGAATCGGCATCATACACTCAGATCCAATCATTTACGCTTGAACCGACTTCATCGCTCGTCTTGCTTGATTGGTTCACGTCTGGTCGAATGGCACGAGGGGAAGAATGGGTATTTGACAGGTATTACAGTCGCAACGAAGTATTTGTGGGCGGAAAGAGAGTTGCGAGGGATGTTATGATTCTCGAACAACCTCAAAGTGAAGCTGGAGATCAGGCTGGACTTCCTCGACGCACGTTGAAAGACAGGCTCGCTCCATACGCATGCTACGCGACACTCTTCCTAATAGGTCCCAGGACAAAAGACATAATCATATCGCTCCAGGCAGCATACAACCTCATCTCCCAGCGACAGCGGGCCGAACCCGAGAATCTCATCTGGTCCTTGAGCCCACTCACAGATCCTACGATAGGCGCATGTGTACGAGTTGCAGCAACGGAGACTGAAATGGTAAAGAGCTGGCTGAAGAGTAGATTGGAGGCACTAGGAAATGTTGTAGGGGAGGACATATACAACAAAGCGTTTGTGTAAACTCGAATGAATACCGCTTATTTATTTGTTCGAGTTTGTTTACCGTGTTGGTGGCTGAGATCGGCGCTTGTTCCCATTCGCGGTAATCGTCCCCGCTTCTTTTCCTATCCGCGCCACGACTGACCATCCCTTGGTCATTTGGCTAGTTTGACCGAAATGTGTGGCAGGTTTGCGCTTAGAAACTTTGTAAGTTGGGCCTAGAACCGTCCCAGATGCGTCAAGGAGAACTAATAACCGTGAACCGGACAGTATATGGATCGTGTGGCTAATGAGTATCCGGACGTTCCTCCAAGGCGGTGGGACGACGAAGGTACGTAGTAATCATCTTTCACTATTTGACGTCACTAATCTTACTATTGTGCTATCCCTAGACCGTTTTCACCCACGGTACGCGCCCAGCTAGTTGATAGCCTCTGCCAACTTGGCTGAAAACATCCAAAGATATAATGTGGCTCCACAGACACAGGTTCTTGCGCTAATGCAACAACCAAACGGACAGGGCCAACAGGAGGTTGTTGTGCAAACAATGGTCCGTCCTCCCGTCTTCGGTATGAAGACTCCTCCTAAAAGAGTGGGCAACACAGCGATGGGGACTTCAAGCCCGATGGTGCGACCCCAGCTCGTTCTCGTTCAAGAACCCAATCAATGCGCGATCAGACGTAGTTCTGCAGGGTACGGCTCCCATTTGGAATACCGTACGGGGTATCAAGCATTGTATAGTCATCTGCGAAGGGTAAACTCCTCCGTCTACCCGTCTAGTAAGCCGGCTTATACTCGAGCCAGGTACTACGAATGGCGCAAGCTCAATCCGCGAAATCGCAAACCTCATTACATCAAACACCCAGACGCCCGATTGATGCTCATGGCTGGCTTTTACGAGATCGTCAAAATGGAGCCCAAGCCGACCTACACATGCACGATACTCACAACCGAGGCGAATCAACAACTCGCGTTCCTGCATGACAGAATGCCAGTCATTTTGAATGGAGCACAGGCCGTCAAATGGCTAGAGGCCGGAGACGGGAAAAAATGGAGGCCAGAGGTGTTAGAAGAGTTATCGGGACCGTATGACGGAAACTTGATCTGGTTGGTCATGTCGTTTGGCTTGATACATTAACTAACACTCATTAGCTACGAGGTCCCAAGTGAAGTAGGCAAAGTCGGAAACGAAGACCCTTCATTCGTCGAACCAATCAAGAAGCGTAACAACACTTTGAATGCTATGTTGAGTAAAATGGCTGAAAAATGTAAGCTTCTTTGCCAGCCGACTCTTCCATTTAATCATACTTGTCACAGCCAACGCCGAGGCTAAGCCCGTTGTCTCGTCCACGAAACTACAGGAGCCGATTCAGGTACTTTCAGACTCGGACGAAGACGTCAAGCCGAAACTCAAAGGGTCTTCGCCTGCTTCGCGTGCAACGGGATCGTCCCCTGCACTACGTCGTTTCAAGTCGTCCAAATCAAAGCCAGCGAAAAGAGAAGCCCCATCGAGTCCATCCAAACCGACAAAGCGAGAAGCTTCGCCGCCTGTCCTGGTTAGCTCCGACTCGGAATCGGATGAGATTGTCCTTCTTGAAAGCCTGAAGAGAAGAAAAACAAGGAACACCTCTCATAATCTCAAACGCCAAGTGAGCATTTTCATGCGCCAATTGATAAACTCTATGCTAACATCTTTTTACTGAAGAAAATTCTAACCAAGAGAGATATAGACAACTTTTTCAGAAAGAGATAGGTGGTTTGGAGCTTCGGTAGCATCTTTGCACATTTCCTCTGCTGATTTATACATGTATCGCTTTCGTATAGTTATCGTTGTACTTCATCTAGTTATAGGCACTACAAAGTCTTGGTGGGGTTGAGGCCACTTGGGCGACATTCTCGTTTTCTTGCATCGGATCGTGAATGCATCCATGTCTTACTTTGGCGTATTCGGACATTCCCATCGCTTGTGCATGTAGCAATCACAGTCACTAGACTTGCATTCTTGCGAATGTCAGAACGTATTCCGTTCGCCTTGAGACATGGAAAGATGATTGATGAACTTCTTGAGATGAGTGCTTGAATCTTTTCGAACAATTATATCAATATAAGCTATTTTATCAGACTGAACTTGCCAACATGGACGGTGGCGTTTGTGGCACATGTACGTATAACCAGATCTATGATCGAGCTTTCGTTCGAGAAGGCGCGAGCTATGACTGGTGCAGCCGTAGTCCAGGTAACGAGTTAAGATACTAGCGCTACGGCGTGGACCCACATTCCTACGCCAGACTGGGATTATTATCAAGGATGTTGTTGGAGACATGGGTCCAATTTTGAGTGATATTCCTACTTCGGTGTCAGCCACCTTGGAGCAACTACTTTAGTCCATGGATTCGGACTCATTTTTGCTTGCGGGTGGATATGGCGACACCAGACAAATGCTCCTCTTCCAATAACCTTGCTGCTTAAATTTCATCCGTCATGTTTCTGTCTGGTTTATTGGTCGGGTCAGATTTGTTTTTCATATGATCTTTATAATGTCGTTTCCTCTCGCAAAGTGGGGGTGCGTTCTTGTCAATAACACTCTGTGTATGCTGACTTAATAACGCGAATAAAACGAAACGAGTTTTTATGATTAAAGTAGCCAAAACAATATAAGACATTATACCGCCTGGAGTGCGTAAGATAGAGACAAGGCGCGTTTGAGGAAAGTAAGATGCAGGGAGGCGTGGTGCCTCTAAACGGCTTGCAGTCGCGGAAAAGAGTGTCTGGGAAGACAGAGAGGTCAGCAACAATGAGAGGCGCACGAGAGAGAAAGAGAGAAGAAGGATACAGACTCGTCTATGGACTTGCGCCACGAAAGCAAGGAGTAGACCTGTTACCGTCCTGGACGATGTGGGTGTGAGCGAAGACGCGGGGGCGAGCGTCGGAGCCTAAGGGGTCTATCGACCCAGAGTGCGGCGTACGCGGCGTCACTGCGAACAGCGTTCCTGCTAATACCCCGCAGAATTACCTCGGGCACAATCCCGTGAGCGAGCAGCCGATGTCCCTAACTCGCGCGGACGCCGTAGCGCCAGGACCAAGCGCTCAAACTCGGTGGATACGCGTGCTGGTCGAGGATTTGACTAAGAGTCCCGGTCCTCCTGCAAAACAGGAAGAGGGGGGAGAGGTTCCATGTGGGACCGGTAGAATAGGGGGTGGATAATCAGCTCGACGCGCTGGGGCGGAGCTAGCTGTTGGAAGAGACAGTCAGTATCGAGGGTGTTGGGCAAGAAGAGGCGACATACTTGTGTAAGATAGCACATGGCTGCAGGCTTCCGTTGCACCGCATAGTAAGGTAAGAGTAGGATAGTAGTAGCGGGTGCCGAAGGCCGTAGCTCGTACAAGGAACGAGTCTAGAGGGGGGATGCGGTGGTGGTTGAGGAAGGATTAACTGCTGGAGGGGGGGACTCTTTATACCTCCTGAGGTCCACCAAGATACAAACACGTGCAGACACCATGAGCCACGAGAGTCCGGCCTTGGACGATGAGCGACCATGTCCGCTGAATGAGTTGGACCGCAGCTAAACCGGCATGTCATAAGTGCATGACATACCCGGATCCTACCTGATATGTATGGTTTCTATATTTAGGCTAAACTGAAAGTCTTGTTGGATGTATGCGCATTTTAATAAAATTACTGAGATCTGCGCATAGTTATTGATGGGTATTAGTATCTGATATCAATCATTTGAGGCAAATCATAAAGTTGCAGCGCATATAACCCGGACCGATGCGCTGACACCATCATATCACTCATTTGCTCTTCGGTATGTGCCAAGCAATTAGTCCTCACTGGAAATCATTCGAGGTTGGTGGTATTCAACTCCCACTTTCGTCGCAAGTATGTCAAACTGAAAGCATCTGAGGATTGGACGCAAGCCCACTATAACCACATGGTCGAGCTACTTACAAGGTCTGCTCATTACCATTCACGCTCGGTGAACGTAACTCCGGTAATAGTGTGTACCTCGGGCTGGTAATCGAGCTGCTCAATGTCCTATAGGGATAGAAGGGTCATATATGAGAGTTCAGGCCCCAAGGACAAAGGTGCTGGAGCCGCGTGGTCAACGCTCGTCTGAAATATCATTTTATATCATCCGTGAGCACGACAGTGGGGTGATTACGAATAGAATGCGACTGGGTGTATACTCGTAGGCTGTAGGCGATTACATCGGATGCATTTGAGTTACCACTATTTACCTTGCCCAGGTCGTGCCAAAAACGCATATGTGGCCTATTGGTACGGTTATAAGTTACAAAGAGCTGTGGGGTTGTTCACGAATTACCTAGTAAGGTTTCTGTCCCTCGGCAGTTGGAGGTTCCCTGGATTTCAAGCCTCAACGGCTAAAACACTGCTTCATGGTAGTCCAGAACACGAATTCGTAGGCACGCATGTGGCCGGGAGATTCGGGTGGCTGCGGCGAATGTTGTCTTGTTCAAAAAACATGGGAAATATTTGTATCGGTCGTCGCCTATTGTTTGTTCTTGCATGCCTGCTTTTCCTGATAGTCGGAACCTAAGTTTTAGTAAACTTTCGCCGGTGCAGTTGCCCTTTAGCTCTAAACCTCGTGTCAATTCAATGAGAGTGCAGCAACTTGACAATTCGTCTCCCTGACCTGAGTTGCTGTGTGTGTAAGTATTCTCTTATTGCCGCACCCGAGTTTTTCGCCATAATCCAGGGGCGAGGGTAGTTGTTTGTGTGTGTTGCAATTCTAAGGGGCACATCGAGTTTCCAGCGACTAGCCAATTTTGAACCTGAACGAAAAAAGTGGACACATATTACAGTCCCAAACCCCTTGATAATCCGATCCGCATCATTCTCATCTCCGTTCGCACCGAACCTAGGTTGAATCGAGGATGGGTTGAATCTAATCCTCGGATCACCCTGCCTGCGGTCAAATGTATGATACGTAAACCTACTTGTAAGCCGTTATGTTTATCAGGTCGAGCATAGCGAAAGAGTACACATGAACGTCGCTCGTATGCATTCTGGGTAATATACATATATTTCATGGCCCCTGTCCCGCATATATGCATATCAAATCGCACAAACACATGATAGTACCCGGCATTCATGCTTTCCGCCTCCGGACACGCAAATCTGGATTTCGGAGAGTACGAGAAATCTTGGGCGGGCAGGAATTGCGTTTATGAAGACGGTTGAAATACGACCTAGAAATCCGCAGACCCTCAGTAACCAACTCTGGGGCCGCAAGATACGACAAGTTGCCAACGTAGCCCAAGCTCAGATGCCCACTTGCAGTCTAGATCGTACCGCACGGCTAGACAGGGAGAGTATATCATCCCGTGGTGCCAGTTGTCTTGCCCGGCACGCTTGTCTTAACAGAGGTACGAACTCATGATCGCAAAGAGAGGCGCGCCGGACAGTCCACCACATGACATCCAGTCGCCGCCTCGAGAGTCAAAATTTTCTGAGCATCGGTGTGGATTGGCGGTCATGGGACAAATCATCCATGGTTAACCGAGATGTTCAGGTCCAGATCACAGTCAAGGTAGGTGTGAATTAGCCGTTGGGTGGCTTGAACGGACCGTTTGTGTGCATGGGCGTGTTCTTCGGACCACGGAGCCGAGGTCTGTGTCGGTGTAGAGCGAGAAGAGCAGAAGCCGGTCGAAACTGGCGCAGAAAAAAATCGGCGTGAAAACTTTAGTTTCGCAGGTGGCTCAGGATCAGCAGCGTGGCCCACAAAAAGAGCGCGGTCCGGTGGGTGATCGATTCCCTCGAGACGACTCGGTTGGCTGGAATCCGGACATCTCATCCAAGGCTATTCCCATACAAAGGCTAAACTAGTGCTATATTGGGTTGTTCTGTCTGGACCTTCTTGGGATTGACTCGGCGGGTTGATCAACTCGGCTGGATGGGCGCGTGAAACAGGACCGATTAGGCGGATATTGGTTGTGCAGAGAAACAGGGGAAGGCAGGCTCGAGTAGGCAAGAGACGGGTGGCCGGTAGCGATCTCGTTCGGTAGACGGCCTTGTTTTGCAGTGCGCGAGTCTAAATGACAACGTGCGAGGGCCGGCATTCTACCGCCTTGGATATGAGCTGCTGAAACCGGCGCGTGTGAAATGGGCTCTCATAAGCGATCATCCGCGCTGGGACTTGTTTCCCTCAAAGGCCAGACTTTGTGTCCCTTGCGTCCACCCTCAGCCTCAAGCCCCATCTCTCACACCGCTCTCTTCCCACCACACACATCGTCATGGGCAACGATCCCCTCAAGAAGCGCAAGATCGCCGTCCTCGGCTCGCGCTCCGTCGGTACGTCCTCCACACCGCCGACACCGCCCTCGCTGACGACGTCGTGGCGCAGGCAAGTCCTCGCTCGTCGTCCAGTTTGTCCAAGGCCACTTTGTAGAAGCATATTACCCCACCATCGAGAACACGTTCACCAAGTCGATTAAACACAAGAACACCGAATATGACTGTGACATCATCGATACGGCTGGCCAGGTTAGCAACCAGCCAAACCTTATTGGCAGGCCACTGACGTCTTGCTCAGGATGAATACTCGATATTGAACAACAAGCATGCTATCGGTATTCATGGCTACATTCTCGTGTACAGTGTAGCTTCGCGCGTCAGCTTTGATATGATCCAGGTGTGCCTTTTTTTTCGCACTGGCCGCTCCAATCGACGTATTCATGACCACCTTTCAGATCATCCACGAGAAGATCCTGACATACTCTGGCACTCCAAAAATCCCTTGCGTCGTTGTGGGTCAGAAGAGTGACCTTGTAAACGCCAGGTGGGCACATACATCATGATAGGGCAAAAACGCCCCAACTGACCATTGCCGGCAGACAAGTGCCGACTGCCGAGGGCGAGAAACTGGCCACCTCGCTCGGCTGTGCGTTCACCGAGGCGAGCGCTCGAAATAACCAGAACGTCGGTACGTGCTATTGTCTGTCACCGTTTCCAATAGCGACTCAGTTGTGCGTCATCCAGCCAAAGTATTTGACCTCTGTCTTGCCCAAATCGAGGAGTCGACAAATCCTGCTCCGGACAAGCCTAGCTCATGCGTCATCATGTGAGAGACCTGTTTTAGATGCTTCTATGGACTAGTTTGGCCTGGATGTTGCCGGATTTGTTATCTTTTGCTGCGCTTTTTCTCTTTCTATCCCTCAATATCGCTGCCGTTGTACATTTAAAACGTGTTTTCTAGTCATCTTGACGTATCACGGGCATAGCCCAAGTGTCTCGCCCTGTTGCCACTCGCCTCGCTGCAAGAGCGTTGTACGTGCGTGGTTTCTTATTTATCTAAATGACTAGCTTCGTTCTCACTTGAAACCATGTGCTGGGTGGAGCGATTTCAGTGATCTTAAAGTTCTTTTCATTCATGGTGACACAACGCTACGTATTAATCGATTCTCAGAAATAGTTGGTGCGCATTCCGCCCCGAACTTTCCTTATGCGGATCCATCTCCGAGATATCTGGCCTTGACTGGACGTCCTTTCAGCCCTTTGACAACCACGACTTGATCGTCTCCCGGAACGAGATCAATCGCTTGGTCACTCCACTTGGCTTCATCTCCATCGACGTCCAGGATAATACCCTTGATAGGGATAGATGTCGATAATGTCACTAGCGTTTCCTCCGAGCTTTCGCCCTTGGACGTCGAAATCTTGAGTCCGACTTGCTCAGGAGTGGGGAAATGAATAAACTTGAAGGGTTCCGGCCTGTATCACGTTCGCTGTGAGTAGAGCACTACGGGGAGCATGTCTTGACTTGCCAATTGGAGTAACGGGCTAGGACTTGACCCTTGGCGCCCAGCAACCTCGCCTGGACTACTATCGCCCTTTGTGGATCACTATCCTGTGTACGCTTTCCTTCACCAGGTAGACCCCCTTTCCATAGCTCGGTGCTCGCGTTTGGCGCCAAGGTGACGTCTTGCTTTTGCGTATCGATCAACTTGCCGCCACCCTCGACGTCAAAGCTCCGGATCTCGAGCGTGGCCTGGACCGGTTCGAGCGTCGAGTTGGTCCCCCACAATTCAATCCGAGTCTCAATGGACGAATAAAGCGCCGAGTAGGGAGATAACGGCGTCTTGACGGTCTTGCGCGTCATTCCGACCGTGTACGGCCGGAGCTCGCGTGCAATGGTAAAGTAGGCCGGTTTGGGGCGGAGGAAATAGTCGACGATGGCCCATGAGGTGACTGGCCAGCAATCGTTGATCTATTTTTCCGTGAGATCAACCGAGTTGGAACGTTTGGTGTAAAATGGGTTACCTGCCAAACGAGTGCACCGGCGGTGTACTCTTTGCCTTTGCCGCGCCATTCCCGGCGCCACAGGCGGTACGCAGAGGCAAGAGTCTCGGCCTGCATGATCTGAGTGTAATACACGTAACTAGTGATTGGGGTGCTCAATCATACTAGCCATTGTTTTGGCAGTTCTGATAGCGTACCTCTCGATATCAAACGCGTGCTTGAAGTTCTCGACCAGGTACAGTTCTAGGCGGCGTTCGAATCCGTCTGCCTTGTTATGGTTATTCATCGTGCGGGACTGCGGGTATCGCTCTGCCTCATTTCCACCCAGCCAATAGTCCACGGTGCGAATGTTGGGGTAACCCTCCCTATATTGGGTATATATGAGAACAAGACGCGTAATGTTGAGGATATACAACTCACATTCCAAACTCGGAGACGAAGCGCCCAGACAAAATATCCCAGTTGTGCCAGGGTTCTTGAGATCCCTGGAATTCCAATGTATGAGGGTAAGGTATAAAGTTGTTGCGTTTGACTCACATGCCAGACGTTCCCTGTAGTAATGCGATGAGCAAATGGCAAAGAACAGTAGTGTCCCCGAGCACTTACATTGATGTATATCACCATAGGTCCGATCAGTGGTGGGCTTTCCATAACCACTATAGGGGCTAGCGCGGTGATAATAGGTATCTGACAGTCGGTTCACGACCTCAGGCAGGACATTTTCGTAGATGTATCGAGCCGGGAAGTTGGTCTTACGAAAGTCAACCTTGGTTGGGTCGGCGTCATAGTCGAGCTCGAGCTTTAGTGATTCGGCCACTTGGTAGTCTTCGTTGTTTCCAGCTACGCATATATAGTGAGTTAGGGTGTGTATAAGCGAATACTATCACACAGCTTACCCCAAATGACAAGCGAAGGGTGATGGCGCATACGTTTCACGTTTGCTTCGGCCTCGAGCTTGACAGATTCAACGAGTGAATCATAAGCTGGATACTATAAATAAATAGTGTCAGCTGTGATAAAATCATCGCCGCATATATACTTTACCTGCCCGCAACCAAACATGAAATCTTGCCAAACGAGAATACCTAGTTCATCGCACACATCATAAAAGGCATCGTCCTCGTAGATTCCTCCACCCCAGACGCGGATCATGTTTTGGTTTCCATCGACCAGGAGCTGGAGCCATGCACGATAGCGCTCAGTACCGATGGTGGTAAGAAAGTTGTCGGCCGGAATCCAGTTGGAGCCTAGCACGCAGGTTGAGCGTCCACGAGACTGCCTGGATCAACTGACGCACCTCCACAGAAGATCCGGATATTGTTCACTTCAAAAAGGAATGTACGACCCTCTTGTCCATCGAGGGGGTCTTCTACTACCCTAGCGCGGCGGATACCAATACGTTGCGAGTGGGCGGCCACTTGCTTTCCCGACTGGGGTAAACCTCAATATATAAAACTATCCCAATGTTTTTACCACTTGCCTTGTCTGCGACTTGAATATCGACGATGTACAACGCTTGTTTTCCGTAATGAACCGGATACCAGAGGTCGACTTCGCCCTTGGCGAGCTTGAAATCGACAACCGCTCGCCCGCCTTTGATGGTAATATCTGCGCTCTTGACAACCGCGCCGGCCGAGGACTTGAGCACAACAGCCGCAGAATGGTCACCTGGTCATTTGCGTGTCATCTCTTGTTCTCAATACCCCGAGTTGACAAGCGTCACATACTCTTGGCTTCAGATATCTCGAGTTGAACCGACAGCGTAGCCGACAAGTCTTCTTTCACGTCTTGGCTAATGCGTACGTCCGACAGTCGAACAGCATATGTTTCCAATATGATTGGTCGCCATGGTCCAATGGTGCGAAGAACTGGGCCCCAATCCTGTTGGTTGAGTCAGCTGAGAGCTGGACATTATTCGCTTGCTACATACCCATCCATACGTATATTGGGCGGCCCGAACATGGAGACGCGATGAATCCCCGTTCCAAAGCGCAAATTTACCGTTCTTTTCTTGCAGCTCACGACCTGGTTTATTTGGTAAGATGGGTATTGTTTGCGGAGTATATGGTTGGTTTACCCTTTACGAATGTCGAAGGGAAGGTAAGAACAAGTTCATTGGAGCCTTCGACCAAGTGCTTCTTGACAGCAACTCGATAAGGCAGAAACATGTTATTGGCTTCCAAGATGACCTTGCCATTCTATAATCGACCGAGCCCCGGGAGAATTGAGTCCGTAATTCGTCGTGTAGAATAGAGGAGACTTACGAGCTCGACAGTGCAGTAGGTATCTAGTCCATCGAATACGAGGTCGGCGTTTGGATCCGACAGATCCTTTGGCAGTAGCTGGAACGTGTTGCGAAACTGCCAATCGGCCTCGCCTACCCCTGAATAAATTGTTAGTACCCATCATTAACGCTTCCTCGATACACTATATAAGGTCCGATTTAGCGATGCAATACCGAAGTACTTGCGCGTGAGGGGTTGCAGGCATTCTAGCTTTAGTGTCTGTGCTCGAGAGCAGGCACGTCCGGAAGGCGCGGGTGGGCAAACCACGGGGAAGGTGGAGCATGAAGCTATACTTACATTGGACGTCCCATTCATTTAGGCCGATATATGGGTCAGGAATCTTTCCGAGCTTAATGAGCTCAACGTGGACGGATGTTGGAAACGTGGATGTGGGGATCCATTCGTCTTTTGCTGTCACCGAGTGTGCTCCACGCTCACCAACCTGGGCGAATGACCAGTTTGAGTGAATAGGAATCAAGGATGGCACTGATGCAATTGATGAGTCGCGACGATTCGATTCGAGGTACGAACAATGACATACTTGGATTGCTGGGCACTGGGCCAGATAGCAGAGCGGGATGAGGAAAGGCGCAGGGGCGAGTTTAACGGGGAAATAGCGAAAATATGCGTGAAGAGGGGCTAGGTCTGGGCGGCAAGCGTCGCGGTATAAGACACCAGCTCACTTCTCCAATCGCCTTCGTTCCCGGAGCCGGTCCGATGCGCTTCGCCGAGATTCATCCGCACCCCGGTGGCCAACGAGACACTACCCGCCAAGATCGTTTGCCTCATCAGGCTTCATTGTTCTACCGGCTGGTGTGTCAAGAGTGTTCTAAACCGGGACCGGCCAATCATTCCGGTTAAATCACGTGACCTGACATTAAATGATACGTTCCTACCATCCAACCCCCCAAACGACCAATCACCAAGGTTGCCGAGAGTCATGAGATAGTGCCGTTGTTTCTAATCGCAAGCTCGTGCCTGAGGTCGAGCCGTTATATCTTGCAATCACACCAACGCGGCGTTTCTTCGGGCATTGTCGAGACCGCACGCAGCAGGCCGTCGGTGCACATACGGTAGCCCCTGTTACACCTCGAGTAATAGGCGCTTGGACGGATGTTGCGAACCCAGGTACATCCTGCGTGGCACGAGACTTCCTCCCGTCCAGCTCGTCCCGACATTACCCCGTGGGTAGGAGTCGCCAGATTATGTACAACTTCCTATAAATATTCAAGGCTTGTCGTGCTTCGATTCTTCGTGGTCTCTGCCTCCTCCAGCTTAGCCCCATACCCCGCTCTCAGGCAAGTCCTGGCACCCCTACTGCCATCGGTTGCCATTCTGACAGCTGCTTACAGTTGTGAGCCATGTCACATTCGAGCCACTCCGACCCTGAGAAGGCTGTCGACGAGAGGATTCATACGACTGGAAACCTCAAAGTCGAACGTGTTGCCAACGTTGAAAATGTCAAAGGTTGGTTTGAATCTGGTTCAGCTTTTTGAATCATACTAATAGTCTCAACCAGGCGTCAAGGAGGTAGTCGAGGTCCGAAATGCCGCATTTACGGCCGCAGTCACTCAGACCAAGCTCAATCCTTGGTCTCGCGACTCTATCACCCTTTACTGGTGCTGCTTTATTTCTTTCCTCTGCTCCTGCGCAAACGGCTACGATGGTTCCCTGTAAGTTGCACAAAAGCTATATGCGCACCCAGAATTAATGCGCTTGCTTTAGCATGACTGCGATCAACGCAATGCCCTACTATCAGCACAAATTCAACTCCGGCACTCTTGGTTCTACAACTGGTATTATCTTCGCCATCTATACCATTGGTGGTGTTGCTGCCCCCTGGTTTGCTGGCCCAATCACTGACCGTACTGGCCGACGTGGCGGTATGTTTGTTGGTGCATTGATTATCTGCATCGGTACAGCCGTGATCGCATCTTCGAATGTCAAGGGCCAGTTCATCGCTGGTCGCTTCATCCTCGGTTTCGGCGTTTCCATCCTCACCACTGCTGCTCCTTCGTACTGTATCGAAATCTGCCCTCCTCAATGGCGTGGTCGCATGACTGGTTTCTACAACTGCGGATGGTGCGCTTTTTTCCGTATGATGAGCGAGCTATATCGGGCTGACGCATTAACTACCCGATAGGTTCGGAGGATCTATTCCCGCCGCTGGCATTACCCTCGGCACGAGCAAGATTCAGTCTGACCTCTCTTGGCGTCTGCCCCTCATCTTCCAAGCAGTCCCATCGTTCGTCGTCATTTGCGTTGTCTGGTTCCTTCCCGAGTCGCCCCGTTGGCTCATGGCCAGCTCCCGCGATGAAGAGGCCCGTGCATTCCTTGTCCGCTATCACGGTGGAGGTGACCCCAACAGCCCCCTCGTCGAGCTCGAGTGGAACGAGTTCAAGGAAGGTATCGAGGTCGACGGTGCTGACAAGCGCTGGTGGGACTACTCTGGTCTGTTCGCCAGCCCCAGTGCTCGCTGGCGTTCCCTCATGGTCTTGCTCATGGGTGTATTCGGTCAATTCTCCGGCAATGGTCTCGGTTACTTCAACACTGAGATCTACAAGGCCGTCGGATACGACAACTACATGCAGTTCGTTCTCAACTTGGCCAACTCGTTCACCTCGGCGTTTGGTGCTGGCTGTGGTGTTGCTCTCGCTGACCGCATGCCCCGCCGCAAGGTTCTGGTCATCGGCACGGCTGTATGCTCCGTGATGCTTGCCATCAACGGTGGTCTCTCTGCCAAGTGGGCCAAGACCCCTGCCGACCAGAAGGACCTCAACGTCGGACGTGGTGCAGTTGCCGCCTTCTTCTGGTTCAACATCATCTACTCGTTCGCCTACACCCCGCTCCAGGCGCTCTACCCCGTCGAGTGCTTGCACACCAACAGCCGTGCGAAGGGTATGGCCATGTACGCCTTTGTCGTCAACTGCATCTCGTTCATCAACTTGTACGCCGGCCCAATTGCTCTGGATAACATCGTAAGTTCATGAATTCTAGCTGTGAACAAGGTGCTAATTTTTCGCCTAGAAATACAACTACATCTTCATTTTCGTCGGATGGGATCTCGTCGAAGCCACTCTCTGGTACTTCCTTTGCGTTGAGACCGTTGGTCGTACCCTCGAGGAGCTCGAAGAGATCTTCGGCTCTGAGAACCCTGTTGCTGCTTCCAAGTCGAAGCGCAAGGTCGCTGTCCAAGAGAGTGGTGCAGTGGCCGTTGTCGACCAGACCTATTAGGCGAACGGTGTAGCTTTCTTTGGTGGTTTATTTCTCTTCCTCCCCACTTCTTGGTTAGGTCGCTGGATTTGTACTTTGGCTATTGTCATGACCATCTGATGTTCTTATTATGTTGTACTTTTTGCTCGCAATAAAAATGCTCAAGTCCGAACTCATTCACAGTCTGTCCTTAGAATCAAAGGCATGTCAGTCGTCAACCATTTGTATTTCTCCGCGTCCCCCTGTTCCGCATCCAATACGGGAAATCAAGCCTTCCATCAATCGGTGGGTGAGCCATGCGCGTCCTAGGCGAGTCATCAGAAACGGAAGAACATGCGGCTAGTTGTCTAGCTCGTGCTTGGAGCGAGGATCTTTCCGGTCGGACAGCAGTCTAATTACAGCTTGGGCTTGCTCCGACTTTTGGCCACACCACTAGCTTTCGGTCTCCTCGGGTGAGATCAATGGATGTACAGCGATCACGGTGGCGTGTTATCGAGTCGTAACATGAACCACCATTAGGTTGGCCATCCCGCATCTAAAAAAGAGCATCGGTATATGCGCAGTATCTCCGCTTGAAAGAATCCCTTTGATACTAAGTATAGCACTTGGAGATAAAAACATTCGCTGCTTCACACCATTCTTGGGATTCATGAAGAGAACTCAGATTGACGTCGTGCATGTATGCATCCACGTGACACAGTTTGGCAGTGATACGTAACCCAGCACTGACGTCTTTGGTAAATGATCACACCGTATCACGATCGTCCATTGGTAAGCTATATGCTGATAAACGAATGTGGCACCAACTTTCCCACCCCCTTCTACAGTTGAACCTAAATCGTTTCACAGCGTTTCTGTTTCTTTCAAGTAGACGACGATGGCGCATCTTTCAGTCCCACCCGGATTCTACTCCTACTCGAAACTTAAAGTCTTGCACTATGGGCCAGGCTCGGTCTCAAAGCTCCCAGAAACGCTCAAGAGCCTGGGGACAACGCGGGCCCTAATTCTTACTGGCAAATCCGTCTCCAAGTCCCCGGTCTTTGAAGATACATCGAAAGCCCTTGGTCTCGCACATGTGGCGAGTTTTACAGATATTGGCCAGCATACGCCTGTTGCTGGAATCAAGAATGCTCTAAAGATTCTAGAGGAAACGAATGCAGATGCAATTGTTGCACTCGGAGGCGGTAGCCCTGTAGATGCTGCCAAAGCGATTAGTTATTATAGGCGTCAGGAGAAGGGAGAGAGTGTAGGATTTTTGAAGATTGTTGCTGTTCCTACTACTTTGAGTGCTGCGGGTAGGCTCCTTGTATGGTTATCTCTGCACATGGAAACTGATTGGGTTTAGAGTATACAATGAATGCTGGGTATACTAACGAGGAAGGACATAAGGTACGTGGATGCCATTGACCAAGCAACCACAATTTAGACTGACATTATTTGGCATCAGGTGTCGGTCAACGACCCGGAATTGTGTCCCGATGTAAGTTGGAAAAAGCGTCGGAATGATTGGCATTGATGATAATCCAGGCTGTAATACTCGATACCGATTTAACTTTGCATACCCCTGAGCGACTCTGGTTGTCGACTGGAGTTCGAGCATTAGATCACGCGGTTGAAGCTTTGTATCGGTAAGCGGGATACTGTAATAATGATAAAAAAAAGACTAACCGCAGTGATACCTCACCCAGTTCACCCCCTGCACCTTTCCCAATTGTCGAGTCTTCTCTCTCTGCCATCCCGCTGCTGTTCGAAAATCTCCTCGCGTGCAAAAAAGACCCATTGAATATCGATGTCCGATACAAGCTTCAACTTGCTTCTTACCTTTCCCTTGCTCCGAACCCCAGACCGGGCGCCCTAGGCCTGAGTCATTCGTTGGGTCATAAACTGGGCGCGACTTATCAAATCCCTCACGGTATAACAAGCTGTCTGACTTTGGCCAAGGCGGTAGAGCTGAGCACGAAAACTACGGACGAGTACAGCAAGAGGAACTTGGAGAGAGCCGTGAAGAGGCTGGAGGCCGAGGTTGAAGGACTACCCAAACCAGCTGAGAAGGCTGAGGGCGGCGTGTTACTTGCCGCATATATCAATGCGCTTGTGAAGGAGCTTGGCCTTGCGACTACTTTGGAGGAATGGAAGGTCCCCAAGACGGATTTGGAGGGGATCGCAAAGATGATGGAGAAAGGAAAGTTGGCGGGGGGTAGCAATCAGCCAACTGTTGCTCAAATCCACGAGCTACTCTCCTCAATCTGAGCTAGCTATGTCCTAGATGGTTGGATTTACGCACTGAAATAATATGAATTGTTGGCTGAATACAGCAATGCGTGATGGATCCCGTTCGCATGTACAGGATTACTTACCCAAAGTCTCAGCTATAGTCTGGGGTTTTTAATTATGTAAGTAGAGACGTGTCAACTCAAGCTCAGCGATAGTATCGAGCCCTTGGTTTGCCCTTGCAGTGATGTACATGCCTAAAGAAGCCGATCAGCGAGCTAAGCGCCGGGGCTGTGCTAAGGGTCTAGGAACGGCAGCGCTCTCGCGCCTAGCCTCGTCTACAACTCTCGATTTCGCGACCGCGCAGTCTAGGTCTTGGATTGTTGCTGGTTGTTGTACTCTAGAACGACTCGAGAATATGGAAACAAACACAGGATCCACACCAAATTCTCCACGTGCCGAACCTCCGACTATCACCGTCGAGGAACACGTCGACGCGCCCACGGACCTGGTCGAAGATGCTTCAAAAGCAGAAGAAATAGCGGAAGGAGCGAATGATAATTTGGAAGTATCTGAGACTACCGAAGCAACTCCTGCTGATCATTCTGAATCACCTGGAGAATCTGCTGATACACCTGTCCAACCTGAGTTTACACCTGAATCTGCACCCGAACCTACACCTGCTGCTGATAATACCACCAGCGAGCCGCAAGAAACAAGTGGGCTACCTGCTTCCGAGAATTCAAACGTGTCTGGCGCGTCAAATAAAGATTTGCCCCTGCCACCAGCTGAAGAGACGACAATTGCTCCCACAAGTGAACGAGCGGACGAGTCTTCACAGGCACAGACGGAGACTACTCCCCAGGAAAGCGAGGCCGTATCTAATCCCTTGCCCACATCCCCAGAAGTGATTGTCCGAGCTCCTTCGACAGATATCCCAGCCCCTGCGCCTGCCGAAATCCCTGCTCCAGAGGACAGACCCAGTTCGGTCCCGCCGCCCATCCCTGAGAAAATCAAGAGCCCGGTCGACAGGTCGTCGGCTGCTGGCTTTTCTCAACACCGCAATGCGTCCGTTTCATCCGTGCGAACATCTACACCTGGGCCCGGCTCCGCCCCCCGTCACTCCATGTCTTCGTCTTTTGCGGACCGCCGTTCTTCAGTAGCGTCGCTTGCCTCGCACAGAACCAACGGCTCTCGCACTGTTGTCTCTCCTGTAGTGTTCACCTCAGCTCTCGAAGCCATTGCGGCCTCGCGCGAAGCTAAGCGATCAACGCCTTTCAAGGATTCGGTCGCGCATGCGTTGGAATTGGTTAAATCCGGAAGGAGCGCAGAGCGGCCCAGGGAGATCTTCGAGCCCCTTCGGATGGCCGTCGAGACACACAACGAAAAGCTGATGATCACTGGGTTAGATTGTATCGCAAAGCTGGTATCGCATGGGTTCTTTGCAGAAGATGTTTCACCCGAGCATGCGTACAACTCACCTCCGCCCTCGCCTGCTCCGGGTGCAACACCCAGCTCAGCCGAAGGACATCCACCGGGACAGATGCCTCTCGCCGACTTGGTCACCAACACCATCACATCAGCCTACACCGATGCAACGCCTGACCCTGTCTCGCTCCAGATTGTCAAAGCGCTACTTTCACTGGTTCTCTCGTCTACAATACTTGTTCACCACTCATCTCTGCTCAAAGCTGTCCGAACGGTGTACAACGTGTTCTTGCTCAGTAATGATCCTGTCAACCAAATGGTCGCACAGGGAGGGCTCACCCAGATGGTCAACCATGTGTTTGCTAGATGCAAGCTCGGAGAGGGCCCGAATGGATCAGACAGTGCGATGCCTAGTCGGCCGGCGTCGCGTGGCCCACCTGGGACAGTGGGCACAAGGGGTAGCAATGGATCTGCATCGGCGTCTGTCACCTCACTCGGCGTCCCGCCGGCCCAATCAGTCGCGGTGAATGGGGATGAGAGTCATGATTCGGAGGAGCAAACAACTGCAGAATCACCTGCTGCCGCATCCGCCGCTCAGGAGACTCACACGGCTGGTGCGAGCGCAGAGACTACGACAGGCGAGCTCGAAATCGCAGTACCTAACGAAGGTTCTGAGAGTGCTACATCGCCGAGTCAGCAGACGTCGTCCGAGGGAATGCCTAGGAGAATGTAAGCCTTTTACGCTTCGTCAAAGGGTTACTACTCACGATTTTCTAGCGAGATATTTGAGGGTCCAAACCCAAATGACGAACTGAGGACTGGAATTGCTGGCCCAGCTGGGCGACCCATCTCGAACAACGACTTGTTCATCAAGGATGCGTTTTTAGTGTTTAGAGCGCTATGCAAATTGACGATGAAGCCCTTGGGATCTGATAGGTATGGTCTATTACTTGACGGGCGCCTCGTTTGACTGACCTACCAAACTCAACATAGCGAGCGAGAACTCAAATCCCATGCGATGCGCTCTAAACTGCTATCTCTTCACCTTGTGCTCACCGTACTGGATAACCACATGCCAATCTTCATCGACTCAAATGCGCTGATATTTTCTAATTCCAATAATGAGGCGACAACTCCATTCTTGCAAGCTGTCAAACAGTACTTGTGTCTTGCTCTCAGTCGCAACGCTATCAGTTCTGTCCCGCAAGTATTTGATATCAGTGTGGAAATCTTTTGGAGGATATTGAACGGGCTAAGGACGAAGCTCAAGGTGCGATTCTAACCAATATCGTAAGCCAGGAGCGAATCCTAACTTGAGAGATAGAAAGAGATTGAGGTGCTGTTTGTCGAGATCTTTATCCCCATCATGGAAATGCGGCAAGCGACGGCCAAGCAAAAGTCGACCCTCCTAGCAATGTTTGCCAAGCTGTGCAAGAACCCGCAGGCGTTGGTGGACATCTACCTCAATTATGATTGCGACAGAGAGGCTCTGGAGAATATCTATGAGCGGTTTGTACTTTTTTCTTCTGTCGTTGAGCAGTTTTTCGACTACTTTTGACTTCGATTTGGCAGGCTTATAAATACGATATCCAAGGCTGCTACGACTCAAGCAGCCCCGCTTCCCAAGGGCGCTGACATGAATGGGCCAAACCTTGCAGCAGGTCATACTGGCTCATCTTCAATGCCTCCATCTCTGAGTACAACTGCCTTGACGCCTTCCAGTAATGCAAACGCTTCGGCAACTGCAGAGGTTCAGCTTAATCGCCAGGGTCTCGAATGTCTCGTTGCGGTCCTGCGATCACTTGTCGAGTGGGGCACTGGGAGCGACAAGGTTTCGGCTGACGGCGTCCTTAACCAAAAATCTTCGGAGTCACGCCATGAGAGCGTCATTGGTAGTGACGGTGCGATTGCCGGACTAAGTGAAGCCGGCAAGACGTCCACGCCCGATCTGGTCGACGATCCCGAGAAGTTTGAGACTGCCAAAGTCAGGAAGACGATGCTGCTCGAAGGGATCAAACGATTTAATTTCAAGCAGAAAAAGGTGTGTTGCATGTGTGGTTCTGATACCTGGTACTAAGCCATGCACAGGGCGTGGAATATTTGCTTGAGAAAGGATTCATCGCGAGCCCCGCGCCAGAGCACATTGCCAAGTTCCTGCTTACTACAGACGGTTTGAGCAAGGCTGCCATAGGGGAGTACCTTGGGGAAGGGTCAGTGCAACAGGCTTGTCTCATCGCCTTTTCTAATAGTTCTGATTGATAGAGACGAGAAAAACATTGCGGTCATGCACGCATTTGTCGATTTCCTCGATTTTACGGGTTTGACTTTTGTCGAAGCGCTGCGAACATTTTTGCAGGCCTTCCGCTTGCCTGGAGAGTCTCAAAAGATCGATCGCTTTATGCTGAAATTTGCGGCGAGATACATAGCACAGAATCCACAATCCGTGTTTAAGGATGCTGGTAAGCAAATAGTTCGCTTACCAGTGAACTGCTTCAGAGGCTAAGTCGGTCACCTGTCTAGATCCTGCATATGTCCTTGCCTACTCCGTTGTCATGCTCAACACGGATGCTCACAGTCCTCAGGTCAAGAAACGAATGACTCGGCAAGACTTTATCAAGAACAACCGAGGTATCAACGACGGCGCCGACTTGCCTGAGGAGCTTTTATCCGAAATCTTCGATGACATTCATTCTAAGGAAATCAGGATGAAAGACGAAGAGGAGGCGATTGCCTTACAATCTATCAACGCTCCTTCAGCTGGCCTCGCTGGAGCTATTGCGAATGTTGGACGGGATTTTGCAAAGGAGGCGTACGTGATGCAGACGACCGGAATGGCAAATAAGACTGAGGTGAGTTTTATAACTTAATGCTTTTTCCAGCAAGTGACGAGTTGGTAGGCCCTCCTCAAAACGATGATGCGTTCACAACGCAAAGGAACCTCGTCCTTTGACCAATTCTTCAGCGCGTCTCATTTTATCCACGTGAAGCCGATGTTCGAGGTCGCATGGATGCCGTTCATTGCTGGCCTATCAACGATGCAAAATACGGACGACATGGAGCTCATTGTACTATGCCTAGATGGTTTCAAGCAGGCGATTAAGATTGCGTGTTTCTTCGACTTGGAGCTCGAGCGCAATGCGTTTGTGACGACGCTGGCCAAGTTTACGTATCTGAATAACTTAGGCGAGATGAAAACGAAAAACATGGAGGCTATCAAAGCGTTGTTGGACGTTGCCGTCTCAGATGGGAATCACCTAAGGGGATCGTGGCACGAAGTTCTTACTTGTGTAAGCCAGCTGGAACGCATGTCGCTTATTGGGCCCAAGGAGACAGATACGCGAAAGGGGTAAGTTACCCACCAAACCACCTGAAGGATACACATTAACCGAATGTGCAGGAAAACCAAAAGTCGGAAAATACCTGCGGAAGAGCTGGCAAACGAAAGCCGATCGAGGCATATCACTGTGGCAGCCGATATGGTGTTTTCGCTGAGCCACTATCTGTCCGGAGTAAGTCGTTATGCCTATAAGAAGCTTGCGTGTTTTAACCAAGCTTCAGTCGGCAATCCAAGATTTTGTTCAGGCGCTCAGCGATGTTTCTTGGGAGGAAATCCAAAATGCCGGTCTATCGGAACAACCTCGACTGTTCAGCTTGCAAAAACTGGTGGACATTTCCTACTACAACATGAACCGCATTCGTTTAGAATGGTCCAATATGTGGACTATTCTCGGCGAGCATTTCAACCGAGTCTGTTGTCATACGAACCCTACTGTGTCATTCTTTGCCTTGGATGCCCTCCGACAGCTTGCTATGAGGTTTTTGGAGAAGGAAGAGCTGGCAAACTTTAGATTTCAGAAGGAATTCTTGAAGCCATTTGAGTATACCATGGGCCACAATAATAACCCTGACGCGAGAGATCTAGTGAGTACCTCAGTAGGGTACCGAGACCAGTGGTTGATCTACCATTCCAAAGGTGCTACAATGCCTTCACCAAATGATTCAGACTCGGGCTCAAAATATTCGTTCCGGATGGCGAACTATGTTCGGTGTGTTCGCTGAGGCTTCCAAAGTCTTGACAGGTGGGTCCAATTACTAAACCAGCAGGGCGCATATAGTGAATAAAGATCATAGAATCTGTTGCGCAGCACGCATTTGAGATTGTTTCTAGCATAAACAAGGACCATTTTGGTGCTGTTGTTCGGAATGGCGCTTTCGCGGACTTGACTGTATGCATCACCGATTTTTGCAAAGTCACCAAGTTCCAGAAGATCAGCCTCCTAGCGATCAATATGCTTCGTGGGATCATTCCTACAATGCTTAGCCACCCCGACTGCGCTTTGAACGCATACCCACCATCACCCCGTCATGACACCAATGGCACACAACTTCCTGAGGACCCGCTTATCAAATTCTGGTTCCCGGTTTTGTTCTCGTTTTACAACATTATCATGGAAGCAGAGGATCTCGAAGTGAGGAAAATGTGGGTTTTATAATCATTGCTAGACCCCGCTATTGCTAACCATGTGCATTAGGGCGTTAAATTCCCTGTTTACATCTCTCAAAACACACGGGACCACATTCCCTCCTGACTTTTGGGATCACGTTTGCCAAAAGCTACTATTCCCCATCTTTGATGTCTTGAAGAACAGCCAAGAGATGAGTCGCCTTTCGACCGCGGAGGACATGAACATCTGGGTATCGACCACGATGATTCAAGCACTGAGGGAACTAGTTGACCTATATACTCATTTTTTCGACCTTTTGGCTCGATCATTGGGAGGCTTGCTAGATCTTCTCTCGGCTTGCATTCGTTTGAGTAAGCGACTTGGAACTCCCGGTCCAATGATTTGCTGACATGCTTTTAAAGAAAACGACACGATTTCTCGTATTGGAACCTCATGCTTGCAGCAGTTTCTGGAGAACAATGCTCATAAGCTCAACAATGCCCAGTGGGATACGGTCGTTATGACCTTTTTGCGCCTATTCAAAGGAACGACTCCCCACCAGTTGTTTGATGAGAGCCTCCGGGCAGAAGGAGAAGTTGTTCCAGTCACCGCAGATCGCGGTAAGTCATATCTACCTTTACTAGAATTCAACCAATTAAACCGGTTTATAGAGCATCATGATGAGCCCTCTGGTCCATTGTCACCTCTTACCAACGAAACGCCAATCAATGGCCGAGATCGGTCGCGCGTCTTCAAGGACATTATCATGAAATGTGTTATCCAGCTTTTGCTCATTGAAACGACCAATGATCTCCTTCAGAACAAGGACGTGTATAGGACGATTCCCCCAGATCAGCTGCTCAAGCTGATGTCGGTGCTTGATCATAGCTACCAGTTTGCTCGCAGTTTCAATGCGGACAAGGAACTTCGGACAGGGCTTTGGAAAGTTGGTAGGTATTCCAGGACGGTTTGATAAAACGAAGCATAATTCGTGTTTTTCTAGGATTCATGAAGCACCTACCGAATCTTTTGAAGCAAGAGTCATCGAGTGCATCATGTTTGATCAGTATCTCGCTCAGGATGTATTACGACAAGCGTCCAGAATATCAAGCACAGCATGCTCAAGTTGCGGATCGGTTGATGCCGTATGTTTCAGACATTTGCGCTACCCGAAGGTATACTAATTGGTTATCATGCAGCCTGGGTCTACAAATCATTGAGGATTTTAATGGTTTACGTGCTGAAGGACAGGGTAAAAATGTAGCTACTTGGACCCCGGTAGTAGCTGAAATCCTTCGTGGGTTCTTGCATTTTGACGACCAAACGGTAAGCTCTCGTAGCATGTTTCACCGTCTTAAACCACTCATTTGTTCCAGTTTGCGAGATATCTTCCCGCCTTATACCCACTTGCAACCCAACTTATAGTCCGCGACACTGCTGTGGAAATTCGGCAACCACTATCAGACATCTTTGTTCGCGTTGGTCGCGCAAAAGGGGTTATTGCTTAGATTTTTTGTATTCTCTACATTGCGTTGTATTGGTTTTCACTGTTGTGTTTGTGTCCACACCATGCCATAATATCTTGCAGAATCACAAATGACTACTTACTCGACCACCAAGGCCCTCCATTAGTTCGATTATCCATACCCAAATACACGCGTTGTGTAACGAATGTATTACGACATAAAATATAAAACCCATACATGAGCAAACAGAATAAGCGCCAAAAGGCGCGAGACAAAAGAGTAAACGAATAAGAAAGAATGGTGAATCGCTAGAGCATTCTAGCGATTCAGTATAATGAAAAGAAGGCCTAAATGCCATATGAATTGATGGTTAGCGAGGGTACGCATATACGCTGCCCAAGCATCGAAGGAACGTACCTTGTGCTCACTCGCTTGTGCGCCGGGTTTTCTCGGAAGTCTGTTAGTATAAAAGACCTAGTTAGTTAGTCGAAAATATTGTGCTTATTTACCTTTCAATTCACGATACTTAAGCTGGTCAATTCGCTGCTATCGCACCGAGACTGTCATCTTACTGTGTCGTTTGTCTGTGTTTACTAGGTGCGCCGCTGGGATTACTGTATTACTAACTACATTCGTCTGTCTAAATACAGGAACCTTGCAAGTTGCAAGCTATGAGGTTGTATGGCCACTTCGCCGCCAGGGCTTTTAGAACCCAAACAATAAACAATACTAGCCACGTTGCGGGCGCTCGGAACCGCGCCACGCAATGACGCGGCCGGCAACAATATAAACTTCCAGTAAAAGACAGGGTATTGGGACGCGAACGCACGGCCGGCAGTCATTCGGGGTATTTAAATGGCCAGGCCGATGTCGGCACAACCCAACTAGATTTATTTGCTTGGAAATGCCTGGACGAACTAACACACTTCAAACCGACCACTCACGCGATCCCTGGTTTGTAATAGATATTGGCTGCATTCTGTTTCTGGTAAATTTGACTGGTATTCATAGCCCGTATGTCATTCTAAATGATACTGGAGATGGTTTCGCTATGGGTGCTATTGGCGGCGCAATTTGGCATGGTGTCAAAGGCGCACGAAACTCTCCCAAAGTAAACACAAACTTGTTGGACATTAAGCCTCGATAGGTTGACCTGCCAAATCAACAGGGCTACAGAATGGAAGGGATGATAACTTGCATGAAAGTTCGCGCGCCAGTAGTAGCTGGCAATATGGCAGCATGGACTGGGTTGCTATCGGCCTTCAACTGCGTGGCAGTTCATTATAGACAAAAGGAAGATGGATGGAATAGTATATTTGCTGGTGCTTTGGCGGGAGGCTGCATTTCGATACGAAGTGAGTGACTAGTTTGACATACCTGGGTGACATCGGTCTTAAACTCTATATATGCGCGGTCAGGTGGACCAAGGGGTGCGATTGGAGCCGCGGTTGCCGGTATTACCTTAATGGGCGCATTTGAAGGAGTCTCCTTTGCATCGAGCAGGTTCTTCTCAGACTTCAATAGGCCTGTCGCACCACCCTGTGAGAGTTCACATTGGTTTGTGCTAAGCAGGCTAATACCCGTTGTGTCATTAGTATCACCACCGCCAAGTTCCATCTCTTGAGAAACCATCACTGCTTTTGGTCACTTAGATGTCACGCACGTATCAGGCCCGTATAAAACGTATTAATTTATTTCTACAAGCCACTACTCATGCATCACATACCTACATATAGCGCAACTTTCAGTAATCAATTTGAAATTATTCAATAAGGACTGCCGCCGTGTAAAGCGTGGTAGCTTATTCCAGAGTGATGGCCATAGCTCAACGGAATGATGATGGGACGAAAGTAGCCGAAGGGAGGATGAGGGCCAAACTCTATGGGACTCAGGAGATGGGTATATATCGAGTCGGTGTGGTAAGGCTTATTTATCGTTTGGGCTTGTGCACTGTAGCCAGCGGAAACGTACAAGCAGTACCGGCTGGAGGAAAGACCGGCGGGGGTGAGATGTTACCTGTCATACGCGCGGCGGCGGGTCTTGCGCTCCTCGCGCTCGGCCACGGCCATGTCGTGGCAGGGCTTGTCATCCGCGTATTTTTAGTTTTTTCAGTTTTTTATTTTGGATCACACCCACCGTCCCCATGAGTCAGCGGCCCATCTTTCGATCTTGCTATGCTTGCGCTGCCGAGGCGGCGCAAGCGTTTCCCCGAATCCGCCAGAGACAGGTGGGGTCAGCAGGTAGGTCCCAAGACTCACCTCAAGCCTAAACCAGCCCTCTCCATTAGTCGGCTTTTAGCTTGTGCTTCAGGGGGTCTGACGAACGTTCGTGGGTTCAGGTATTAGTAGTCTCGTGCTAGCGTTCGCGGCCCTAGGTTGGCGGAGCGCATGCATCTCTAGTTCCGAGCTGCGACCGTGATAGGTACCGGTAGCGGTACGATGTAAACCAGGGAGGATACCAAGCAGTAAACGGGGTCCCACAAGCACGCTTTGGTGACACATGCTTATCAAAGGCTCCAAGGTGGCGGGATCTTACCTCTGCGGGCTATCCTTTTGTCGACTTCACGGCTTGTGTCGGCTGTCGTGGTTTGTCCACACCTTTTTCTCCGCTCGCCTGGTTTCTGCCATGGCGTGTCTCTTCTCTCAAAATAAAGTATTCTACTCTGCTTGACCGTGTCCTCTCGTCCACCACCCTTTTCACCTACTCTCGTGAATTTCTACCTCTCACGCTCATACTCATACTCCTACCCGTACTATGTCGAGCTGTTTTATGGCACATGCGACCCTACTGAGCTATCACGATTGGAGGTCTGGCCCGCTTTTCAGGTCGCCGCCGCTTGGACATCCCGCGGGCTCGACGGGCTCTCATACTTTATACTCGTACTCATATTTGTCAAACATGCTATCCTTCACTATGTCAAACATGCTATCCTTCACTATGTCAGGTATGGCTAAGCCTTTTTATTGTGGGACAAGCTTTGCTCATCGCCAGCACTTTGTGGCCCAGAGCCCCTATCCCATGGCGGTCTGACTTATCTGCCCTTTAGCGGCAGCGTATCTTCTCGCCAGGGCTATTGATCTGTAGGTTGTCCTGGCAGCCGAATAACATGGAGGGTACTCGAATAACATGATTGCGAGTTTAGCCGAAACACTCTTGCATCGACCGGAGTACATCCCTAAGTGCTCCGTTCTCTTCATCGCTTTCGGGTTGCTCGATATGTTCTCATTGCGTGGCTGGTGCATGCATGAGTCTTGCTTTGCCTTGGCTATGGACCTGACCATAGCTCATGAGTAGGTTGACTGCAAAATCCCTTGTCATCGCTTGGGTTTGCCGTCGGCTTCCCTCTTTCGGATAGCCCGTAGGCTTTATCGTCACAAGTGAGCTATTGATCCAGCTCTTATATGCGTGTCGTGCAAACCACCGACGTGTCCCGTCTAGTTTCTATTTCTCTCATATCAAACTACGTACCCAAAAAGTAAACAATACCAAAGCTATATCGTTTCTCTCCGTCTCTCGTACAGTTTCTGATGTCTCTCGTTCTCGTTCTTCCTCATGCCGTGTGTTGTAATTTCCGCTTTCGACTCGCTCCTAGCCTCTCTGGTCGGTATGTCTATTCCACTCATCCCACTTGATCCTTACTCACTCTTTTCTCTAGCACTCGTTATCCCTGCGTGCCCCGCTCGCCTATAACCCGACCGTCGGTTCCTGGTCCGCCCGTATCCTGCGTCGTGTCTATAGCAGACACGGCTGCCTTCGCGATCGGCGTGACCCGGGCCGACCACTCGGCTTGGACGAAACGCTGCACCAGTCGCCAGCCGTCAATACCGTACCAGTCTCGAACTCGACCAACGTTGGGAGGCCCTCTGAGCGTCCGGCAGGTCGAGGAACTCGCGCCTAGTGTACGCGGCTGGACGTCTAGTCAGCGTCGAGCGGTGGTCTGAAACAGGCAACCAAAGTCGATCCGCTAGGTCATGCGTCCGCCGAAGGGTGGGCTGCACTGAAGTGACCCGCGACGACTCGGTAGCTGTTTGGACGAGCCCGTGGATGAACCAAGGTCTCGCTGAACGTTGTAGCCCGGCGAGGTCGTCATGCGTCTGTGTGCATATGCAGACAGACTGCCTGAGTGACGAGCGAGTGGGAAAAAAGCGAGTCGTGTTGTGTATGGTTTTGTATGCCAACAGTCCATGCTCCACCAAAAGTAAGGATCAACCGAGTAATTTGCTCGTGCTAACAGACTATGTTTTAGACTTGAACAAAAATTGAATCAACATTAACATATTCTATCCATCTGGAGCTGGGCTATTCGATTGTTTATCTTTCTCTTCTTGACTGTATCTGTGCGGGCGCTGCGATCAATGCCTTCAATACTCATCTGTTACCAGCACGTAAATGTCGCTTTGGATTTCCTCGAAAGCGCCCGAGCGGCGACTGTATGCACTATGTTCATCGATTCGTACTAGCAAAACAATTTGCCCCACGACTCAAACAACCAGCTCAATCGCTGCCCGTAGCGCACCCAATGCATGGAACTGGGGGTCGTGCTTGTATACATATACTGCATACGTATATGCCCAAAAGTATTGTAGGTGACCGGGTATGTTGTAGGCGTATCTGAAACTCTCCAGCAATCTGTATCCTACCACTCGGTCCTAGAATTAAGTTGTCCATGCTACGAACGCATCCTTACTCGACTCAACACTGAAGCGAGTCCGTGAACCTGAGAAGAATCGCATATATTATGAAACGGCGTAGTATGTATTCCAGGCAATCCATATAAGTCTGTACAGAAGTATGTCCAGGGTGCATTAGTTAATAGCCACCGAACCCAGGCTGGAACTGTTGTTGGGGTTGGTATCCAAATCCAGTTTGTTGAGGTTGCATAAAGTTGCCCTGTCCATTCGGTTGGCGTAGTGCATCGTATTTGTCTACATATATTCGGTCAATTACTGCAGCCAACTCGCCATTAGTGTACATACCTGCCGACTGGGGCCCGGCGGGGTTGTTCCCAGCAAACGTCCCAGCCTTCATCGAAGCAAACACATTTGCTGCTGACAAGTTGTTCTGAGGAGGAGCGTTGCTGGGAGGGGCGCTGAACATGTTTTGTTGCTGCTGGGGCTGGAACCCAGGTTGGAACCCGGTTGCTTCTATCAGCAAGTCAGTACTTGGTACCACGGACGCTAGCGACAAACTTACGTGGTTGGAGGGAGCCTCCATTAAACATCCCACCCATCCCAGTTGGCTGGAATCCGATGGGAGGAGATTGCGAAGCCATGGGGCTCGGGACGAACCCAGTCTGTTGTGGCTGCATAAAGTTGGGCTGTGGCGACGGCTGGAAGCCAGTCGGCTGACTCTGCAAAAAGCTTGGCTGAGACGGTTGGAATCCCGTTGGTTGAGATGACAAAAAGCTAGGTTGACTAGGTTGGAACCCTGTTGGCTGACTCTGCAAGAAGCTTGGTTGGGATGGTTGGAAGCCAGTTGGCTGAGCCTGCAGCCCTCCAAATGTTGGTGTCGAGCCAGGCCGGGTCGGAACGAATGCGTTGAATCCACTATTGGTAGGAATCAACGGCGAGAGCAAGCTCTGGTTTGCTGGGATGGGAGCGGGTGGCCCGCGAGGACCAAGGTTGCCAAACATACCCGTCTGTTGAGCAGTAAGCAGTTGTCCAACTGGTACCGGCGAGTTGCCCATCCCAAGACCAGACTGGAAGCTCGCAGGGGCTTGAATACCAGCCCCGGTCGGTTGCGAAACAACCGGCGCAGACGGTGGCCGTTGCTGTTGCTCCAGTTTCATTTGTCCAATCTTGGCGAGAATGTCAAACTCTGAGGACGCCGGCTGGGAAGTAGCTGAAGTGGTCGTTGCTGGACGTTGGATCGCTGGGGCTGTAGTCGAGAGAGGCGTAGGAGCAGCTACGGGGGCAACGGCCGGAGCAGGCGCGGGAGCAGGAGGGGCAGGAGGAGGCGGCGGTGGCGTAGGAGCAACTGGAGCGGGCGGCGTGGCGACTACCGGTGGTGGAGATAACGCGACCGCAGGAGCCGGGGAAGTTGGTTTGGTTGAACTTGGCCGGGGAGTCCAAGCATCGTCATCGAATCCACTCATCACACGCGCAGGTGCGGCAGGAGTGGGAGCGGCGGCAGCAGACGCAGGTCGCTCTGTTGGCGAGCTCGTGAGCACCCCACCCGGAGGACTGCTAACCCGTGGTGTACCCCCGCGAGATGATGTCTGTAGAGCGTTTACATCAACTGCAACGGGCGCAGTCTTGCTAGATGGCGGCGGTCGTCCTCGCCTCGTCTGGTTCTTCAGAGCACCTCCCGGTCCAGTGAACAGATTTGGTGCGGGGCTGGTGGTGCTCGATCTACGCGGAGACCCTGCGTTCTCTTGAGCTTGAAGTTGCCGGGCAAGCTCCTCATCCTTGCGCATCTGCTCCTTACGCGCCGAGTCGTCCTCATGACGCCATCCACGTTTCTCAATCGCTTTCATCACGCGAATGATATCCCCCTCGCGCAAGCCGAGCGAACGCAAAGTCGACTCCTTGATATCACCCACAATAGCCTCGTCAATCTTGTCCCGGTTGAACGCCGCAGCGTAACGCGTGCAGTCATCCAGGTCACACCCAGCATTGAGGAAGAAATCGAACCAGTCGACCTGGGGCTTCTTGGGTTGGGGCTGTGGCTGAGACGTGGGGCGAGGTGGCTGGGATGGCGGTTGCGACGGCGGGCGCGAGTTGCGTCTCTCGGCGATAACAGAAAGCGGGACATTGTCCTCGTCTGGCGCTGTTGCAGGGCGCTTGCCAGAGTCAATAAGCTTTTCGATGTAAGCCATATCCTCAGGAGACATCTTCGCAGATGGGACGTCGATAATGACACCGTTGGTTTTGTGCAGCTTGATCTTGCCATTTTCAATACCAAGGAATTCGGCCTCGACCTTGAACTGGCCTGTACGATCGTGCCAAACGCGAGTTTTGTTGGGTCGCGGCTTGTCAGCGTTCGACTTGCGTGGCTCTGAATCGGCTGATCCTCGAATGATTGACCTTGCCTTTGCCCTGTCATTTGCAGATTAGTTACGCGCTATCGTTGGAACCTGTACAACTTGCCTCTCATATTCCAACTTTTCGATCTCCTTGCGTTTAGCTTCAGCGTCGGCGCGATCTTGCTCACGTTTACGTCGTTTCTCTTCTGCTGATATTCTCTCTGCTTCTTCGCGTTGCCTAACCTGTTCCATACGTTTCCGTTCGGCCATAGCGGCAGCCTGCTGTTCAGCCGCTTTGGCAGCCGCTATCTCTGTAGCAGTATCCTCATCGTCTTGGGATGCCCGCGGAGCAGGGGCGCCGCCAGCTTTGAGCTAACAAAACGCGATTAATAAAATAAAGCAGCAGGGAAAGGGGCTAAGACAACGCACCTCGACATAAGAACTAGGCACAACACCCTCTTCGCCTTTGGCATTTCTACACTTCCACCATTCCTCGCTCTCTACCCGATTGATGACGACCAAGGCCTCACCCTCCTTGACGCTGAGTTCATCCGATGCCTGCGCGGTGAAATCATACAAGGCGCTGGCTCGCTCTCCGTCCTCTTCCTCTTCTTCCTCTTCTTTGTCGGGGATTACCGAGTCGGGAGACATTGCAAACCGCACGCTTGCGCCGTTCTTGTGATGTTTGGCGGCTTCTGTGTTGATAGGATCCGGAGTATGAGCACCCGCCGGAGTAGAAGGACCAGAAGTGGCGTTTTTGCTGGATTGGACTTTGGCCATGATCTCTTCGCCAATGCTCTTCGAGCTGGCGACGAAGCGACGAGTGGCGATTTCAGAACCAGTAGCGATCTGTATGTCCACATGTTTTGCCTTGTCCGAAGTAACAGTCACAACTGATGATGTCGGCCATTGCTGAACGGCCGCCTGAACAAAAGATTAGGAGGATATGTGTGAAGCTATCAAACACGATTTACCTTGTCCGATTCCGACGCGAAGAAAATCGCACCGTTCCCAACACCTAAAGTGCCTTTCTTTTTCTTATCCTTCTCGTCTAGAATCTAAACATAGAATAAATCGGCTATAATTGGAGTCTGTGTGTCTCGTATGCTTACAGACACGCTCCAAGTCTGAATTGGATCATCACGCGCTTTAGTATGAGAGGCCGCTACGAGTTCACTTGGATCAGAGTAGGAGCTTCGGGGCTGTAAACAATGGATAAGCAAGTGCCCCGCTAGACCGATGCACCACTCACCTCAGCCGCAGGGGTACTAACAGATGCCGCGGCTACGGCGTCATCCTCTTCTTGTTCGTTCTGAACGGCTCCTGACTGTTGGAGGACCAGAATTGAATGCGTTAGCATGTGAGATCGTCGCCATTCGACAGTCGTACCAGCTCGATATACGTGGCAGGGACATAGCCTGCCTTTCCTCCTGGCTTGTTGCTCTTGACGAGCGACCATTCCTCCTCTTGTTCATAGACGTAGAGCGGCTCGTCTTCGCTGATCGACAGTTCGCCATCGCCATTAGCAGTATAATCGTATAACGCCTTGGCCGAGGTAATGGGTTTCGCCTACGGGCCACTCGGACAGTTAGCTCTTAGCCATAATACGCCATGCAAAATACCGACCTCTTCGACATATGCTTTGGGAACGAGACCGGAAGCTCCGTTGTCCTCCTGGGAATTTGTCTTGATCTTTACCTTCCACCACCTGAACAGGGTTGAGATGATCTCTATTCAACCATCGATCTGACCCAAACGGTGTATACTCACTCGTCATCAGACCCGTCGAGCAAGAGCAGTATCTGGTCCTCCTTGATGGCGACCTCATCGTCGGCACCGTCTGGGTTGTAGTCGTAGAGTGCGGTCAACACCGAGGCGTAGGTGACAGCCATGTCGACGAGGCCGAGATTGGGTGATTTGTGGCCCAGAGAGGAAAGGCAAAACGCGAATAGACCAAACCAAGAGCGATCAACAAGGCGGACGTCAGAGTGTGTGCAAACCCCGGCCGAGGCGTTTCACAAGTCCCCTTAGCGCCGATGTTCCAATTCACACACCTCGGCGCTTAGTCTGTCCACGCTCGGTACGCCCTCTAAAAAATGGTAAAATTCCATCACAAGACATCCATATCTTTTATAGTAGGTGGAAATCAAGTCAATTCAAACTCCGATTTGGCTGAACCGTGACAAACCCGATATAGAATTATCATGGTAAATATGAATATGAGCAACTCCAAGTTGGGTTCATTTACTTTAGCTAGGGAGTATTCCTATGCATAGGGGACATTAAAAAAAGGCGCGCAGGCTGACGTGCAAGTACCCTGGACCACCGAGCATCCAACCAAAGCGGCAGGTGCACCTGCGCCGAGCGTAAACGTGCCGGTAGTTGCGCCAGACACGGCGCAGCATTTTACATATCCTACACCATAATAATCAACCTAATTCTTTCATTTCTGGCCTAGGTGCTTACCAGCATTACATGCAGTATAGCACATACCCATTGCAGTAGTCTCCGTGCGAGCTATGCTCCCAGCATTTAGGATAGTAGACGTTATGAAGGATATCCGAGCTACTGTAATCTTCATAACGGCGGCAAGTTGAGTTCGAGTGGTTTTTGAGCTAACTCGGTTCAAATACTTAGGGGAAGTCGAATACAGAGACTCAGTGCGCGACAAACTAATACATGTTCTATAAAGATTCGTTCACTGGAGTCTCGATGAACTCACAATCATCGAACTGTGACAGTCAACGCATCCGGGCTCGCAGTTCGATCCATGTAGAGTGCAGCTACTATACCCAGGGCGCTAACGCCAATAGCATCAGATGTGACTTGCAACATGAAAACAATTGGTTTGTGGCAACTCCATGTGTTCCCATCCATATTTCTGAGAGGCAGCGCGTAATTAGCCAGATCGCTAGATTCTAATAGAAGAGTCCCAGAGAAAGTCAATCAATATGAGACATCGATCTGTACTGCATAGCGGACACGATGAGAAGCAGCTCGGATGAATCCCATAAGTATATCGGATGGGTCTGGAACATCTACAGCTATGTTTCTAGTGTCTCTTAGCCAATAATATGGCAAAAAAATGCTTCAAGAGTGCTTCCATACTACACAAACAGGTATATATAGGACATATACATATACACTGGAGTAAGCCACCGGGCTGGAACCTCCTGGCACATAGTCACTGGCGCGGCACCTTACAGCGATTGTTCGGTTAGATTAAAGCAGATTAAACTAATCACAACAAGCTTCCTACCGTAATGTGAGTTGTTGAGTTACATACAATCATTGACCATAGATGTATGCAGTATATTTGCAACTGTTTACACGTACCCGTTTCACATGATATGGCGCTTTTCGTACCCTTGGTTCTCTACTTTCGTAGCTTGAGCCCGGTTCATTACGACTAGCTCGCCACAAAATATCCCTGCGCGAGACGGCCTTCGAGCGAGCAGAACGAGGGTGTCTCTGA
This sequence comes from Ceratobasidium sp. AG-Ba, assembly GCA_016906575.1. NCBI lineage: Eukaryota > Fungi > Basidiomycota > Agaricomycetes > Cantharellales > Ceratobasidiaceae > Ceratobasidium > Ceratobasidium sp. AG-Ba. The sequence continues at coordinate 1,860,746 of CP059613.1, read as the reverse complement.
AAGACCTTCTCTTAGGTTTTTCATGTTTCAGTACATTTTCGGAGTCCTTGATCGCTAACAAATCCATGAAGTGCGACCCATATGACTATACTATAGAGTCAGTCAACCAAAATTCCTCTAAAGACTTAGAGCGTCGGTTATGTTTTGGCTGGGCTTGGGTCATTTGTAATGGGCTGTCTATTTGTTCTCATTTGGTGCACGCCGGATGATGCTGTATAATATGACTCACTTGTCCAATAACTCCTGTATCCGACCCCCATCGAACATGTCTCAAGAGGCATTTTTCAGGCCAAGTACTACTGAAATTCCGGTCGGTTCTCCGAGTTTAACTCAGCACGACGTGACCGTCACCCTCGCTGCTGAAATAGTCAAACCAGTCGCTCAGCTGTTAGGAGACCTGCTGCGCGTGAAGGGGGTTGCAGATAAACCTACTCATATTGCGCAGATATTTGAAGAGGTGCGTTCGTACAAGAAAAGGAACAACGCGCCAACTAGCAACATGTATGCCAACGCGCTAGACAAGACCCGAAACCAGGCTTACACGTGGAACAATGGCAAGGCGTATAATTCAACCATGTCCGGTGTGTCATGCAATAGATTATGGCTCGATTTATGCTAGTTAAAATAACTATTTAGCGGTTCTAGATGTCTTTAGTGGTCTAAATGCACGCTCATGCGCACGAGATATTCACAAACAATTAGCCGCGAGCTGAGAGCAGGCTCCAGTCCTCACACTTCGATCAATATGGAATATGCGCTCTATCCATGAAGGTCACAGCAACAAAAACGGGTACTATCACGCCTTCGGATGGCTTTATAAAAAGCATCCTAGGACGGCAGTTGAAAACCTGAGGTTCGTGGTCGAACGACTCTGCGAACGCAAGATCAAGCACAAACCAAGGGAACCAGAAAGTGATTTCGAGGCAGCTCATCTCGACGACGCTCCAACGGAAGAAATCATTAGGATGCCTCATGGTTGTTATGAGGATTTGCTGAACGTGGTTGTTCTAGCCATGAGAGACGAACTTGGAGATCCAACCATAGACAGCTTCGAGTCACTCAACCTTCCCCCAGTTCAGGCCAAGAGACAAAAATGTACTGAACTTAGAGTCATCAAGAGCACAAAGCAGCGTCAGAATCAGAAACTAGACGTGGATGCTGCGAGGTCTCTTCGGGCTCAGCAGTCATGCAAATCCATGGCGACAGTCGCTGAGAAGGCTAAAGCAGAACGGCGGGTCAAACGGAAGGCGGCTTTTGCTCTTCTGAAGCTTAAGTTAACGCATGACAAGTCACTCTTGGCGCTCTACGCTACCGTGGCTCAGATATTTATAGAAGCACTTGCGATTGACGTCGGTAAGCAATAGACTACATGCATTGGATAGTATTCTTACCACAATAATTATACCATCTAGCGCTGTTTAAATAGCTTAGTTCTGCGTCCGAAGACAAGGCAATCAGCCTCAGGTTCGAACTTACTGGTGCATCTAAGTGCGCTCCAACACTCGAAGGATTTCGCGATCGAGTCACCAATATTTCCACGGCCATCGCACTCGTTCTTTATACCCGCGGCCACATGTCGGATCTTTCTCTCGACTTGGGCTCTGAAATGAGCTTAGAATCCGCGCATATCCTTCGAGGATACTACCATCGTTGGATAATATCTCCTTGACTCAGCCAAAAGCTGAGAATCTAGCTAGCGCGAAATAGCTCCGAACGTCTCACGAAGCTTTTTAGCGCGCACTAGATCATGGGTAGCATGGGCTACCGACGCTAACGGGATCTAGTTGGCGCCAAAAAGCTTAGTTAGACAGTAGTAAGGTCATAGTGGGCGCTAATAAGGGTTTCGGCTTTTTGCCAAGTATTACCCACTTTCCTTTCCACCAAAGCACGTCCGCCGCGCGCAGCGCACGCGGCAGACATCAGGAGACTGTGGTGAGAAACCTTTATTCCCACCTGCCCCCCAAGCAGCTGTCTTTCGGGGATTTGCCGCCCACCCTGCGAGCCCCGCTTGTGGGGTTGGCGGCCCCCAACCCCCCCCCTACACCAGCGCGATCCTCTATACTACCTGTACGCATATCATCCGTCCGTATAATAGATGCATTATCTACTTACATTTCTTGCCGTTGCAATCGCACCGTGTTTCATGTTTAAATTACGTTCAATCGCACAGAAACGGCGAGGCGTCTCGATTTATATTATGCACTTAGTAAGTGGCCATGCTAATATCCGTATAGTGTATGGGATAATGGTTAAGTTATTGGGGGTTATGCGAGGGCGGCATGATGTAATTAATAGAGGTGGTATAATTAGAAGACCCCTTGATCAAAGGGGTTCGGCAGTGACGTAGGAGTCCGTTTTGCGCATTAATTAAAATGCTAACGCTGTGGAATAATACCGATTTGATGATGGTCATTGCATACTGGAAGTGGCCGTAACCGGCTACTGACCTTGCTCCGGTCAAATAGGATATCGATTTTCTGTCTGAATGTCTCTTATTGTGCAATGTGAACAGGGTGTTGTGGGTTGGCCTTTGTCCCTCGGCTCCGCCTCGCTCTAGGCACTGCGAGAGGAGATAGGCGAGAGCAGAGCAGCTGGTGATTGGGCGCTCAAATGACACACGCGATGAGACAAGTTTTGTACCACACATTTTCCGACCGCAAAATGCCGACTAATTAAGGGGGTGCTGTGACCTTGCGGCAGCAAGGTGATGCACGAGAGGTCCTGCATAATTTGATGATAGATCATTGGTCCGAAACTCGGGGGTGAAACCCCTAACGCCAAGCGCCAATTCAATCTGATTGGTCAACTGTGCCAGCGGCCAGTGTCATCCCGGGCAGAACGCGACATTCGTAGGCTCCGGTGAAAGCAGGCAAAGGACCAGTCCCGCTGGATTTTTCAAGGACATCACGTTGGACCGCATATCTATCTTCGGAATATTTCTAAATAAGATAGAGGATTTTGGTTGACAATCCCTTAACATGGACGTTGATACTCCACTGGGTCTATTGGAATTGGCCTTTAGGGCGGGTGAGTACGGATGGAACTGGGATATATTTTATTTCTGTTTATGTGCTGAATATATATCCTAGTCCAGGACATCGAACAAAGGTCACAAGATGTTACAGTTCACTGCGTACGTAGGTCATGGAAGCTCAGACTCAAACTGACCAAATGTATTACGGCACATTTAACAGCAGCAATACATGCAGTTGGCCAAGCGAAGTGCTGAAATTCTCAACAAGTTGCGAGACGAACAGCAGACGATAGATGGTTCCAAGTTGAGGGATACTATTAATGAATTGCAGGAGTGCGTCTCCACTGTAACCAGCAATCTGGCTCCACCGCTAATCTGGTCCCGCCTTAAATCAGAGTTTTGTTCAAGGTTCACAAGTCCATTGTTGAATGGGCCAACCTCAAGTGCGTAGTTTGTGGTCTTGATGGGCGGACGTGCAGGTTCATTTCATGTCCAGCCGTTTCAGGTCGTTTATGCGACAGCGCAAGCTTGCCACCGAACTCGATACCTTCCATCAGAGTTTGGATAACTATGTTACCAAATTCCAGGTACGTCAGTCTCTGACGTCGGCCCACTCTCGATCACGATCGGTTTTCCCCAGATTATGTCGCCTGCTGAGCTTAATCGCCACCAACACACGACGAATTTATACCGTCAACACGACCTCAATGAGGCCAAAGAAATGTTGGTTCGGTTTAGTACTGTGAGATGTCGCTAACGAGGTCAGCTGATGCGTCGCAGGCTCCGAGTGTTCGTTCGTAATGTCGACTATCTTTATGTGGCTGCTAAGATGCGGGATGATGTACCGACGTTGATGGAAACCATCCAAATCGTAAGTTTCGTCGTTGTGATTACGTTAATTGGGTTTGTCGATTCTGGGTCCAGGAGCTCAAAGAAGAACGGTTTGGGACAGAGGAACACAATGTCCTTCGAGGCGGCTTGAACACTCTCTACAACGAGACTGGCATCCTACCTCCTCTTACAAACTGTATATGCGGCCATTTAGTTTGCTGCGCAATTGCCTGACAAAAACTAGTAACCGGGCAGGTTGTCAGGCTTAGCGAGCATCCCGTGGCAGAAGGCGGTACAGCCGATATTTTTGAGGGTCATTGGGTTGGAGACGAAAAGGTTATGCTGAAGGCTATCTGTCATGTCAAGAGTGAATTTACTGTCAAGGTTTGTGTTTTCAATACAGTCGGGAAAGTTCACCTAGCAGACTGTTTCACATAGCGATTGTGGGACGAGATACATGTTTGGAGAAGACTCCAAGATAGGCATGTGCTCCGGTTCTATGGGATGTGCTATGCCGCCCCGACGATGTATGCCGTTGCCCCCTGGGCAGATAATGGGAACCTGCTTGTTTATGTACGGAGGAACCCGGAGTCAGATCGCGTGGCGTACGTTTGCCTATTTATACAGCGCTTGCTCTACGTTGACTGGTTTTCAGCCTACTCAGCGAAGTCGCGTTTGGACTAAAGTACTTGCACACGTTCCACCCCACAATTGTCCATGGACATTTACGTGCAGTGAGCTTTTATCAGGATTTAGCGTGGCTGAAGTTAAAATAAAGACCTTAAACCTTCTAGGCAAACGTTCTAGTCTCGGCAACTGGCGAAGCACTACTCGCTGATTTTGGGTTTAGTAAGATCCTGGCTGAAGAGTCGGGCCCTGGAGTCGCCCCAACGAGCTTGAGAGGCGCCAGGTGTATGGCACGTAAGTACTTAATTGGACTGCCGGTGCCCTTGCTAGATCTGATTGCACATTTATAGCTGAGTTATTCGAGTTTGTCGACAATAAAGCCTATATGATTTCAACAGCGAGCGGTTGGTCTAGTAGTCGCTGACTCTTATTCATTTACTGACTGATAGATATCTAGACGTCTGGTCTTTTGGAATGTTGTGTCTCGGTTCGTTTACCTTGTTTTCAACCATGCATACAATTAACATCTGGTACAGAAGTGCTCACTGGCCAATCTCCGTACCTACAATGCCGGGTTGATGGGCAGGTAATCGCAAAACTTCTTGACCGCAAGCTTCCAGATAGGCCTGAGCAAACGGATGATATCCTTCAACGCGGCCTTTCAGATGATATGTGGAGGGTTATGAACAATTGCTGGGCGTGGAACCCTGCAGAGAGGCCGCATATTCGTACGCTAGCGGATGATGTAAATTTGTATATGCAACATTTGAGGCATGGAGCAGGTAGGCGTCAAACCCCTAATTTTGCATGACCTATACATATTATACACACAGTAGATGATATTCTGCAGAGTGCGTCTACTCCTCCTGTCTCCGAGCTATTTCAGTCCACTCCAGTGAGCCCATACACATATAGATTTCAATATGCTTAGCTTAGCTTGTCTGGTAGTTGGCTACGGTTGAGAAATTTCCTGAAGAAACGGCGAGTATTGGCTCCTGGTTTAAACCAGAGTCAGTGTCACTGCGGTTCGCGTCATTGTACCCTAACAGTACGGATCGGTTCGATTCCCTCGATATCGATACGTTCAGCACTGTAGGGCTACGCTACGAAGATGCGAAGATCAATTATGATTTGGACGGGCGCGCTGTTACAGGTACCTTAGAAGGATTGATAGACCATCTCCTCATTAATTCAATGTGTAAGTTGCGACGAGGTATATACTGACTCAATGATAATATATCCCTCGATTGCAGCAACCCAGACGAACCTGGAGTTTCAGGAAGCTTTTTTGACCACTTACCGTGGTTTCGTTAGGACGGGTGACCTGCTTCCGATACTGATTGAACGATTCAGAATACGAGTCTATGGGCTTATCACTGAAGGAGAACGGGTGCGACTTCGCAAGAAGTGAGTGCGGTTTGCTATAAACCTTGTGGTTGTACTAACTCCGGTCTGTAAATTAGTATGATGGCCATCCTAAATAAATGGCTTGAAGTCCAGGAGATTGGGCTCAAAGATTTTGGCTTTCTTCGGGAAATGGCGGCCTTTGTATTAAGCTTACCACCCGGGTGGTCATCGGGTGTTGAGCAAAGGCAATTACGGTGGACTATTATCCAACGAGTCAGTCTCTTTCAGGTATAACTTTAAAACCTAGCTAATAATACTTGTCAGCTCCGGAAGCGAGCGGAACCTTCCGCTCCGCCTCCTGCAAATGCAGGCCGACGAATCCTGCTCTCAGACCTATATGAAAGGTCTATCGCAAAGGAGCTGATGCGTATTGAGGGTGACCTCTTCCGCAATTGTTTGCCTCGGGATTGCGCTGCGTGCGTGAACAACATCGCGAGTGAACTGCCCCAGAGCCTGGCCCTCTTCATGAAAAACAACTATAAGGTATGGCGCCTTAGTGTCATTAACCATAAAGAAATACCTTTTTAGATATAAAAAACAGATTGTCGATTGGTGTCAGTCGGTGATACTTTTAGATTCGAGCGATATTGAGCAAAGGGCAAATGCAATCGTGTTTCTCGTGAGAGTAGCTGAGGTAACAATCTCTACCGAGCGCCGTAAGTAGACGCTCATTGGCCTTTGGTATGTTTAGGAGTGTATCAAGATTCGGGCCTTTTCCACGGCGCATGCTATCGTAGCTGGGTTATCGACCGACTTTATCAAAAATCTCGGATACACTTGGCGTCTCGTAGATAAACGCACAAGGGCTTCTCTTGAAGATATCAGTACACTCGTTTCCAACGCGGAGAGCTATAAGAGTGCCTTGAACAGCAACTTGGAATCGCCTACGGTACCAATCTTGGCAATACACCTTCGAGAGCTTCAACGGACTTATCATGGGATGGAGACACATGTTATCGTGGATCAAGAGCCTCTAGTTAACTTCCAGAAATTTGAGGAAGTAAACAACTATTCCCCGCTGGGTAGAGCGGAAAGCTAATCACTTGCCAGGTCTGGAAGAGTGTCAACTCGATTATGCAATACAAGTCTCCTCAGCTGAACATCCTACGCGACCCTACCACTTCAGCTTATCTAACTTATCAGCTCTCTAAAGTCGACGGTGGCATCGAGTTGCAAAATCAATTCAAGATACGAAGCGACGAACTGAAGACAACAGAGCAGCGTGACTTCAATAGCAGGCGACTAGGAGTCAAGGCCTTGTTTCTAGATAGCCTCACTCGTGGATGAGGACAAGTCGCGTTCTCCATTACTTTTCGAGCTATTTGTCAACGTCGGCATCTTAGACTAATCATTTCGATTGTCATTTGTTGTAGCATGCTAGGCAGTGGAATGATGCCTTTGTTTGAGGTTAGCAATGCGAGTGTTTTTGCGCTGGATGTAGCATGGTCTATATAGACAGTACACTTCCGATGGCACTTGTCACTAGGTTTTCATCTAGCACAGTGAAGCAATTAGCGGACAACGAAAAGATACCATCGCGACAACAAGGATACTAGTTTTTGGTCTAGATTCATAAGTCAGGAAGTTTGAGATATAGAAGCAGCGCAGGCGACGCTATCGGCTTACCCGCTATGATAAATAGAGAAGGTTCTGTCGAAACAAGGTATGGTAGTACCCTTGGGGTTTACGACTAAACGACCAATGAGTTTCATGTGGAACGACTCGATGATTGACGTAAAATGTGTATGATGCTACGCTTTCCTGGGTGAAAGGCTTTGGCTCGATGTTGTCTCCAACCAGGCCCCTGATCATGGTTGGAGCTCAATATATGCGTGGCAAGCTCACGTGCGGCTGACGTAAGTCTAGAGACGCGTCGCGGATCCATACGCGCCAAGGCCGAACCAACACCTGACGGTTGCAACCCCTAACCTGAAATCTTTCACCACCCCGCCACTCGCTCACTAGACCGGACAAGCATGTCTGCCAGCCCTTCGCCTTCTCCGTCTGTCGAGGCGCTCCACCAACCTGCTCAAGCCGCGCAGCAAAACGCCGGAAGTGCTCATTTGGCAGGTGCCAAAGCGTTGCTGGCGCAAAAGCTCGCCCAGCAAAAGTACGCACTCCGTCTTTTAGTAGAGAAAACAACAGCTAACTCGAAATGCAGTAATCCTTCAACGGCTTCTCCCACCGATAACCTGATGACTCCGGCAACGGCCAAGATTAGTATGATGAAGAAGAAACACTTCACCAAGTAAGCGATCGAAACTTCCTGCGTGTGGAACCCTGTGCTGAAAGCTACACACGAATAGAGGCAAGCCGATTAGTGGACCACGTTTTGGAGCGGCCATGGGAACATCAGCACCTGCGCCTCAACCTGAGCCGCAATCAGTCGGCGAGGAGGAAGAAATCAATCCTCTAGACGATTCGTCCAAGCCTACAACCAGCTCGTAATGCTTCACCATTCGCTTCCGGCGCTGTATATTTGTCTCTCGCTTTTTTTTTATCCGTATGATGTATCCTGTCATGTCATGTGCTGTGCTGGACCTTGCTGGTCTATTTGTACTTTTTGAAGAGTAGAGTGCATGCTTAATCGGATTATTGTATTTTATAGAATACGCGGAAGTGAACCACCAAGCCCTGAGTAGACATCCGCACGCCAAGTCAAACGCATTTGGGAATCCGATTACCAAGTACAGTAGACATACAAGAATTTTCTATATAGATCCTTATCCTTACCCTTACTTGTTCTTCTTGCTTTCCGTCTTATTCTCCTTCGCCTCTGCTTCCAGAGCCGCAATATCGTTTTCTCCGACCTGTCCAAACTCGTTCACACGCTTCGGGTCAACGCGATAGATCCAACGTTGGTAGAGGAAGATGAGGAAAACGACATCGTCGCGGAAACAAGCGAGGCGATGGAGGATAGGCATCTACAGGGGCGTTGAACACTAAGATCCATGGGCAGGTCGGAGGCGATCAAAGAACGTACCTTGATACAAAATGCGAAAAAGTCATCAACGACCGTTCCGAGTGTTTTGTAAATCATCGCCTGTAGGTCGTATGGAAAGTCAGCGATATACTAAACCACATACAGATGGATAGCTCACCTTCATGGGCATATGCGCCACACTCTTCAATTTGTAGTTGATAATCAACTGAGGCACAAGTTGTGCGAAGCCAAACATGTACACGAACCTATGAACAAAGCTATCAGGCGATGCCCTTTGATAAAAAGAAAGAACACATACGAAGTAAGAGTGGAAATAACAAATGAATACCATCCTCTGTGCGACTCATATACGAGCGAATAAATAGTGTAGCCAAAGAGAAGCGGGATGGTGACATAGGACACGTAGCGGAACGCAAGTTTATCGTATCTATTACGACAATGTCAGGAGAAGAAACAATACGGAAGGGACAACCAACTCTTGGGTTTTCTTCTCATCTTCACTAAGAACATGCTTGTCTAGGTCACGTCCGTGAGCCTCAACCCAACGAACACGTAAGACTGGCTTTCTTACCTTTGATATCGATCCTGTACGGCAGCTTGGACCCAGGCGTAGACTTGACAACCGAGATATCTACAGCTTTCGTGATCTATGCGTCAAATGCGTTAGTTTGGGGTATGCACGGAAGTTTTGTATCGAGCTCACCTTCCATGCTTCAATAATCATGCCTGTTCCTTGACCGAAAAGGATCATATAACTTGTTTCTGCGTTGTTGTCGATGAGGTAGAGCAAGATAATAAGCTATAGACATTTTTAGTTACTCGCAATACCAGGATGTAGCAAAAGAGCATACTTGGACAATGACGTTTGTGACGATCGTTCTGACCGATACTCCAACCATCTCCTTTTTTCCCTTCCAATGGCTGATATCGTTCTATGGCACCCTAAGTTCTCCGGACATCAATGCAACGGACAGAGTGACCCACTTTGAATGCCAGAATCTCAAACAACCCATGCAAGAGCGAAACAATCACAGTCGTAATCAACAAAATTGGGTTCGTTTCAGTCAGCATGCGCTTGACTTCATCGAGCTCTGCGGCGGACGAGGCAGGTTGCTTGTCAAAGCTATCCGTCATCGTTGCGTACAGCTGAAACTTGAAGTAACTCAAGGGGTAGAACGAGACTACGAATGAGCGCATACGTTAGGTGTAGGATTGACATGCAGACAATGCAAACTGACCGTGTAGAGGCAATGTTGGCGTCGTTTGATTGATTGGGTTCATCGAACCTTTGAGGAGCCAAAAGTCGTTGGGAAAGATGATTGGTCGATAATAGATTTTGTCATTGACGGATTCTATTGTGACATGTTCTGCAACCGGCTGCGGGAGCTGGTTGATGGGGATTTGGACAAAGTCGGAAACAAGCGTAAGGGTCACGTTCTATGCGAGTCCCTAGCGTTAATAGCGGGCGGTCAAACAAGGAAGTAGACACACGGGATGCCAATACGATACAGGCGAGTTGTCTTCAGGCTATCGAGGAGAATCATTAGTACACTATAGCTATTAGGTTATCTACTCGTACCTCTTCCTCTACTTCTTCCTCGACCTCTTCTTCCTGACTACCACCAAGAAGACTCTTGACCTTTCGAATTTTGCGGCGAGGCATGTATCGGGTCAAAACTATTATCCCGTTTCAACAAGATGGTATCCAGCAAAAGAACAAAGAGCATACGTTTACTAGAGTGATGCATGTCCGAGGGATTGAATGACTTGTCGCTTGGGTCGATAGATCCACCATTACGAGTTATGAAAGTATGCGCCCAAAGTGTTCCGTTGTTCATGACCGACTACAAAGGATTTTGTGTGGTTGATCAACTGAGCTTGACACGAGTGATCAAACCTATCTAACGCACCTCGGGTGTGTGAATATATCCATCCCATTCTCTGCTTTCATCCCATTTGCCATACTCGATTCCTTCCCACGTGAAAACAGGGCCACTGAAGTCTCTGATATCGAAAGGAGAGGTCGAAAGTAAGAAATGAAGAGTAAGGTTTGTACCAGGCGTCCAGAGCGGGCTGGCCTGGGTCTGTCCTGCAGGAGGAGGCGGACCGCCAGGTACGGCCGATGGGTGAGCTCCGGGAGATGGAACGGGAGTTTGAGGTGGCGCCGGAGGCTTGAGCACATAGCGTGTGACTGAAATTCATGAGCCTACGTGTCTCGTGTGGGTGGCGCATGTCCTTACTGAGTTGTGAAATTATGTAGAAAAACACCACTTGCTGAAAGGATTCAAGTCAGCGTCGCTCGGGCATTATAATCTCTCGACTCACCTGTACTATGCCAAATATCCTCCTGACCGTGTCTTCTTCACCTCGCCGCGCATTTCGGGCCGGCGCCGCCGCTTCTGGTGCCGGTTGTTCAGGCATGTCCACGTCGAGTTTTGGAGAGGCCCAGCGCTTATCGGCTGAGACTATGAGACAATTCCACGTGACCGGCTGAATGAGATCACAAGAAGCATAGTGAGCATGTGCTTCGCGTCCTGGCTATAAGTAGCATCAGTCAGCGAGCCAAAAGACATCCGCGACACCATGGACACCCCTCTCAAATCCAAGCAGGAACTTGCTCTCCCTCTAGTTGAGCCAAGCCTCGAGCGGCCTCGTCCAAGTCGCTCTCGTAGATACACATATGCGGCTCTATTTGCTGGGCTCTTGGTACTCTATCCACTCTCGTGCGCAGTTAAATTCCATCATGGTGCCGTCAACCGGGTGAACGCTGCGGACGTATGCGTCCAAGTAGAGCCTCTGGCACCCAAAACAGAGTCGAACCGCAAGCTCGCCAGTGAACTCGGAAGTGCATTCGCAGACCCAGGCTTTGAAGCCGTCGCTGCAGAATATCTTGGTGCTGCTGTGCGCGTTCCGTGAGTGATCCGGCCTCGTGCCATTTCATATGCGCTCTAACTTGCTATCAGAACCGAGTCATACGATAAGATGGACCCTCCAGGGAAGGACCCTCGATGGGAAGTGTTTTACAACTTTTCCTCGCACCTGCTCGAGACCTACCCAAAGGTGTACGTCTGATGCTTACTATCTATCGACTTTAGCTCATGTTTACGCAGGCACGCGACGCTCACCCAGACCCGAATCAACACGCATGCTCTACTCTATCATTGGCCAGGCTCCGATTCTTCACTCAAGCCAATCCTGCTTACTGCGCATCAGGACGTAGTACCCGTCGAGCCCAACACGGTATCCTCATGGATTCATCCTCCCTACTCTGGATACTACGACGGTGAATGGGTCTGGGGCCGAGGCTCGACGGATGACAAGACTGGCCTTGTTGGGATCATGGTCACGCTAGAAAAGCTGATCGAGAAGGGGTTCAAGCCCAAGCGCGGGATCCTTGTCGGGTTCGGCATTGACGAGGAGGCAAGTGGAGGGTATGGAGCGGGATACATTGCCAAGTACATCGAGGAGCATTATGGGAAGAACAGTGTAGCTGCTCTGGTCGACGAAGGCGGTGAGTTGTCCACCCACATCCAGTTACTGAAACTAATTTTCACGGAGCCCCAGGCGGAATCCAAACCGTGGGTGATGTCGGAGTTGCACAAGTGGCCATCGCTGAAAAGGGCTATCTTGACGTCCGGGTGGAAGTTGCTACGCCTGGGGGTCATTCAAGCGTTCCTCCAGCGCATACAGTACGTCTTATTGTCTCCCGTATAAAATGATTAAACTAACATGATCAACATGAAGTCCATTGGTATTCTCGCGTCCCTTCTTGTTGAGATCGAAGCTACACCTTACCCATTCGATCTTCCTCGCTCCTCGCCTATCTATAGCCTCCTTCAATGCGTTGCTGCACATGCCCCCTCTGTCCCTTCTTCCTTCCGCCACGCAGTGCTCGCATCCATTTGCCCACCCGATTCTTCTCATCACGCGCAGCGCAAATGCGACCAGGCGCTCAAGAAAGTCGAAGCGCAAATATTCGATCCCTACTCCGAATTTAACCACGGAAACGAATACATAGCAAGGGCGGTACAAAGCTTGTTGAGAATCACCCAAGCAGTCGATATTGTTGGTGGCGGAGTCAAGTCAAATGCGCTGCCCGAGTTGGCGAGCGCTGTCGTCAACCATCGGATCAGAACTGATAGGTGTGTTTTGTTCTATGTTTTGTTCTGTTCTCATCCGTTCACTGACATGGTTCTCACTGAAGCTCTGTTTCCGAACTCCAAAAGTTGATCACAGCCAAGCTCCTTCCTCTGGCTGAAAAGTACAACCTTACTCTCTCCTCATTTACTTCAGGCCAGAACCTTACGACTGGTACACTGGGCACACTCACTCTGTCCGATGCTTGGGGCACCGCCCTGGAGCCTGCGCCTGTCACACCAACCGAGGGCAAGGACGCTGGTGCTTACCGGCTGCTGAGTGGTGTGATCAGGAAGACGAGGGGGGACAAGAAGACAGTCGTGAGTCCGGCGATCATGAGCGGCAACACGGGTATAGTCTGCCTTCGCTTCTCAAACGAAACGATTTCTGAGGTTGATTTATTTAGACACGCGGTACTACTGGGACGTAACGCCAAACATCTTCCGTTATTCGCATCTATCTGATGGAGACGCCTATAACGGCGCGCATACGATCAATGAAGGTGAGCCTTTCACTTCTGTAGAAACATACTGCTCTGACCGAAATGTTGTAGCAACGCGTGCAAGCGGCTTCGTTGAGATGATCCAGTTCTTCAAGAACTTTATTCTGACGGCTGATGATTCCGACGAAATATAACCTGGGGCGTGGACAAATATCAGAGGTTTGATCATAAAGTGTATCATGATTAGATTTTCCATGCGAATGAGTACGTTTTTTTTTTTTTGCATCGTGTACATGTCAAACCTGCGAGTTCTATTGGAGAGAGTTGAGGCTCCGCCCTAGACACCGTAGACCCAAGATAATTACGAAAGCTTTTTAGCTTCCAGCTCAAACTTTGTGGATGACAAAAACTCGTATAGATCGCAAATGCGATATCATTCTGAACGAAGAGCCTGCAACCTCGTTAGGTGGATCCTTATCTGACGGTTTATAACTGACACACTAGTGGGAGGGATGCTCGATCAGAAGACCTAAACTGTGAACAGCTAATCTGTCTACCTGAATGAGCCGTATTTGCCATTTATCTTTTTCGTGGCGTTGTCTCTCGGCATAAGTGGCCCTGCTGGAGGTAACGTGTCTTACTTCTGGTAGTTCATAGTCTTCCAACGTTGTTTCAACTCAGCTCTGATACAGTTTTGGCTATGAGGAACTATGATAAAGTTTTACTCAAGCCTGAACTATCGGCCTCGCTTATATCGATATTGAAAGCCGACAGGATTTTGCATATGCATGACTAGTGACGCAAGGAGATCGGTGCTCGATGACCAGGCTCTAAGCGGACGGCGTATGCACAAAGAAGAGTGCCCAGAACGAGTGTCGATGTGGTGACATCAGGGAACAACGCAGAATGAATATGGGCTAACGGAGCGATACTATAGATCTAGAGAGGAGAGTGTTAAGTAGGGTTGATAAAAGAAGAGCAAGAGAAGGAACACGGTGCTTGGACCTTATTTACGTCGGCGCTGGCGAATACAGCCGCCACTCAGAAGCTTTCGAGGAAACCCAAAGCGACATTTATGCGCTGTTAACAGATGAGAGTTGAAGGCATTGATTCCAGCGACCGCACAGATACATTCAAGAAGAAAAAGATAAACGATCGAACAGCCCAGCTTCAGACCGGTAGAATATGTTTGATTTTTGTTCGACTCTAAAACATAGTCTGTTAGCACGAGCAAATTACTCGGTTGATCCTTACTTTTTGTGGAGCGTGGGCTGTTGGCATACAAAACCATCCACAACACGACTCGCCTGTTTCCGACTCGCTCGTCATTCAGGCAGTCTGTCTGCATAGGCATACAGACGCATGACGACCTCGCCGAGCTACAGTGCCCGGCGAGACCTCGGTTCATCCATGGGCTCATCCGAACGGCTACCGAGCCGTCGCGGGTCACTTCAGTGCAGCCCACCCTTCGGCAGACGCATGACCTAGCGGATCGACTTTGGTTGCCTGTTTCAGACCACCGCTCGGCGCTGACTAGACGTCCAGCCGCGTACACTAGGCACGATTTGCTCGACCTGCCGGACGCTCAGAGGGCCTCCCAACGTCGGTCGAGTTCGAGTCTGGTACGGTATTGACGGCTGGTGACTGGTGCAGCGTTTTGTCCAAGCCGAGTGGCCAGCCCGGGTCACGCCGATCGCGAAGGCAGCCGTGTCTGCTATAGACACGACGCAGGATACGGGCGGACCAGGAACCGACGGTCGGGTTATAGGCGAGCGGGGCACGCAGGGATAACGAGTGCTAGAGAAAAGAGTGAGTAGCGGCTGCGGTGGGTGAGTGGAATGGACATACCGATCGGAAGGCTGTGAGCGAGTCAGGAGCAGAAGTTACAATAAACGGCATGAGGAAGAAAGAGAACAAGAGATATCGGAAACAGTACGCGAGACGGAGACAAACGATATATTTTTGGCATTATTTGGTTTTGAGGTAGTTTGATATGAGAGAAATAGAAACTAGACGGGACACGTTGGTAGTTCGTACTATACGCATATAGGGTTTGGATTAATAACTCACTTGACGATAAAGCCTACAGGCTATCCGAAAGAGGGAAGCCGACGGCAAACCCCAGCAACGACAGGGAGCTTTTCAGTCAACCTACTCAGGAGCTATGGTCAGGTCCATAACCAGGGCAAAGCAACAATTATGCACTGACCATGAAATGAGAACATATCGAGTAGCCCGAAAGCGGTGAAGAGAACTCGAGTACCTAGGCATGCACACCAGGAGTCGACGCGAGGTGGTCTCGCATAAGCCTAGGCTAAACTCGCAATCATGTTAGTCAAGTACCCTCCACGTTACTCGGCTGCCAGGACAATCTATAGATTGATAGCTCTGGCGAGAAGATACGATGCCGCTGAAGGGCTGATAAGTCAGACCGCCATGGGATAGGGGCTTTAAGCCACAAAGTGCTGACGATGAGCAAAGCTTCTCCCACCCTAAACAGGCTTAGCCATACCTGACATAGTGAAGGATAGCATGTTTGACAAACATGAGTATGACTATAAAGTGTAAGAGCCCGTCAAGCCCGCGAGATGTCCAAGTGCGACCTAAAAGGCGGGCCAGACCTCCAATCGTGATGGCCCAGTAGAGAGCGGAGGTCGCATGTGCCGCAAACACCTCAGCATAGTGGGAGTAGGAGCAGGAGTATGAGAGGTGAAAGTCCACGAGAGTAGGTGAAGAGGGTGGTGGACGAGAGGACGCGGTTAAGCCCAGCAGCCTCCCCCTTCGGTTCTTATATACCCTGGACTTTGGCCCATGCGAGTTCTTCTTGTTCCGGTTGACCAGCCCTAAACTGTCGGGGTTGATATATGTGCGCAAAAGGGGAGCTCGTATGCCCATACACGGCGGGGATCAGCAAGATGAGCATCGCCGACGTGTAGGGAGCCACGTAACAGCAACGGGGATGCAGCAGCCCCAGGTGTAGCGGAAACAATAGGGTCGAGAGGTGTTTCAGTCGCACGCCGGGATTTGTGTACAGTCGTGAAGTCCTACGCTCTACCAAGGAGGAGCAACGAGAAGATTCGGAAAGGATATGCACCGTGTAGAATAGGTGTGATACCACAATCAAACTCTCATCGAGGTACCCTACATCACTACTTACTACCCAAGCTCGTGAACGCCCATCAAACCTCCTGAAGCACAAGCTAAAAGCTGGCTAACGGAGGTGCCTGGCTCAGGCTCGAACTCAGTCCCACGATCTACCCACTGACCCCCCCCCCCTCCGGCGGGTTCGGGGAAACACTTGGGCCGCCTCGGCGGCCCAAGCATTGGGCGGATCTCCGAAATACGAGTAGTACTTGCGGGTTGGGCGGGAAAGCAAGACCGAAAAATAGGCGGCTGGATTACGGGAACGGTGGCCAGGATCAAAAAGCACGGGTGACGACGAGCCCTGCCAGAACATAACCGTGGCTAAGCGCGAGGAGCACAAGACCCGCCGCGGCGCATACAACAGATGACACCCCGCCCCCGTCGGTTCGCCCCCTCCTCCTCCTCGGCTAGTACTGCTTGCAAGTTATAGTGTACATCCCCCAACAATCAATAACTCCCTTCCCACACCGACTCGATACCCATCTCCTGAATCTCATAGAGTTCGACTCAAGTGTTGAATTTGAAAGTGTCAGTTCTATGTCTTCAGTCCGCTCGGTACAGCCTATGATGGCTAGAAGCCGTTTGAGTTATTGTGAGCAGATTCATCGAGAGAAATCGGCGTCAGATAACTTCTAGGGCTATATGGTTACCATGTAAATTTGGACGAGGGATGGGTAGATAGTATTATGTGTTTAAGTTACGCCAAATAACTACAAAGCAAGGTGCACAGCCTTCAGGGAGACCATGAAATGATGATCACGAAGTGCCATTAGAGCGTGTGTTGACGTTCAACTATCACAAGTGTACAGCGCGCTTGATACTATGAGCCCGAGGTTTACAGAGAAATCCACCTGGCCACTAGTCTACGCTGCACCTAACGTGGGAAAGGCAGCTTGTAACTCTCGAAGATACACCTATACAGCTCTGATTGCGACACTCTTGCTACTATATCCTCTCTCATGTGCCGTCACTCGCCACCACAATCTTGGCTATGAGCTACAGAAGACAGACGTCTGTGTGCAAGTAGAGCCGCTCAGCCCAAAATCAGAGGCTAACCGCAAGCTCGCCGATGAACTTGGGGCTGTTTTCGCAGATGCAAGCTTCAAGGCCGTTGCTGCAGAGCACCTGGGTGGTGCTGTACGTATTCCGTAAGTATTATACGCTGCCCTTTATCTCCTTCAGCTGAGGTCACATTGTAACCTGGTATCAGAACCGAGTCGTACGATGATATGGGTCCTCCAGGGAATGATCCACGCTGGGACGTATTTTATAATTTATCATCACACCTACTTGAGACTTATCCCAAAGTGTCTGTGTTGTTCATCTGGTTATCTGAGTTGACTAATAATCATATAGACATGCGACGCTCACTCAAACGAGAATCAACACGCATGCACTACTTTATTATTGGTCAGGCTCCGATTCTTCACTCAAGCCAATCCTGCTTGCCGCGCATCAGGACGTAGTACCCGTCGATCCCAACACGGTATCCTCGTGGATTCATCCCCCGTACTCTGGATACTATGACGGCGAATGGGTCTGGGGTCGTGGCTCGGCAGACGACAAGACTGGGCTAGTTGGGATCATGCTCACTCTGGAGAAGCTCATTGACAAGGGGTTCAAGCCGAGACGTGGGATCCTTGTCGGGCTTGGAATCGACGAAGAGTCAAGTGGAGAGTACGGAGCAGATAGCATTGCAAAGCACATTGAAGAGCATTACGGCAAAAACAGCGTATCCGTGCTCGTCGACGAGGGTGGTAAGTGTTATAGTTATGCACTATATCAGAACTAAATTCATTCGTTATCTAGATGGGATCCAGCAGGTTGGTGATATTGGGATAGCCGCAGTAGACGTTGCAGAAAAAGGCTATCTTGATGTTCGGGTAGAAGTTGCTACGCCAGGGGGGCATTCGAGCGTCCCCCCTCAGCATACCGTATGTGTATTTCTTCTTCTTTTTATATGCTATCGAATAACCCGACTCTCCCAGTCAATTGGTATTCTTGCCTCGCTCCTCGTCGAGATCGAAGCTACCCCCTACCCATACGATCTTCCCAGGTCCTCTCCCGCCTATAGTCTGCTTCAATGCCTTGCGGCACATGTCCCTTCGCTCCCATCCTCGTTTCGCCATGCAGTTTTTACGTCTGTTTGCCCCCCTGGCGCTTCACTTCACGCACAGCGTAAATGTGACAAAGCACTCAAGCAGGTCGAGCAGCAGCTATTTGATGCTAATTCCGAGCTCAACAACGGGAGCGAGTTTGAAGCAAGGTCGTACAGAAGCTTGTTGAGTACCACACAGGCGATAGACATGATTAGTGGCGGAGTCAAGTCAAACGCACTGCCCGAGCTGGCAAGTGCTGTCGTCAACCACCGGATCAGAACTGATAGGCACGTTATATATGTTTGTTTTTATACCTGTTCTGACCCGTTATACGTACTGAAGCTCGGTTTTCGAGCTTCAAAAGATGATCACAGCCAAGCTCCTTCCTCTGGCCAAGAAGTACAACCTTACTCTCTCGTCGTTCGCATCTGATCAAAACCTCACGACTGGTGCACTGGGTACACTCACTCTGTCCGATGCCTGGGGCACTGCTTTAGAGCCTGCCCCTGTGACACCAACTGAGGGCAAGGAAGCTGCTGCCTACCGGCTGCTGAGTGGTGTGATCAGGAAGACGAGGGGTGATAAGAAAACAGCTGTCAGTCCGTCCGTTCCTGGCGGCAACACAGGTAAGAATGTATTCTTGGTATCAAGCCCAAAGTGACTACATATTCTGAACTCCAGATACAAAATCCTACTGGGATATAACACCCAACATCTTCCGCTATTCGCACATGTCAGATGGTGACCTCTACAACGGACTGCATACAATCAACGAGGGTGGGTCTCTTTTATGCTGCCTTGCAAAATGTTCTAATCGGTCACAACAGCGATGCGTGCAAGTGGATTCGTCGAGATGATACAATTCTTCAAAAACTTTATCCTGACAGCAGATGATTCAGATGAGATATAGCCTTGAGGATGACTATCGGATCATCCATGAATGAGTTGAATTGTGATTAGGATTTATGACCAAATGTATCTTATATAGCTCGCTGACATCGAGTCAGGTAACAGATCCAAATTCTTCTGGGTGTAGTTTTATATCAATACCAAGTCAAATTACGTATACGAGACGCACAGAAGGTGGGTCGGATTATAGGGCCGAGCAGCACACACCACTTGGCCACACATAGTCCCTTTCTGGGAATGATGCGTCACTGCGCGCGCAGCCACAGTGTAGTCATCAATCCGGGAATCTCGGGGGAAGCATGTGCTTGGTTGGTGGGCCTATAAGTAGCACCATTTCATCATGAGAGCACAGCGCCCGCAACTCCATGGATACCACTATCAAACCTAAGGGGAGACCCATCTTCCCTCTGGCTACCACCGAGGCGAAACCCGAAGAGATGCGCTCCCCTAGTTCCCCAAAGTACACCTATGCAGTTCTTTTTACCGCTTTCCTGGCACTTTACTCTCTTTCATGCGGAGTCCCTAATCGTTACGGCCCTGTCCACGATGTACTGCCTGAAAGTATATGTGCTCAAGTGGAGCCACTTGGCCCCACATCAGAAACAAATCGCAAAATCGCAAACGAACTGGGAACTGCGTTTGCGGATCCGAGCTTTGAAGCTATTGCTGCAGAGCATCTTGGTGGCGCCGTGCGTATCCCGTAAGTGCCTAAGAATAATACACTCGTTTTCCGTTCAAAAATAGGATTAGAACCGAGTCGTATGACGGTATGGGTCCTCCGGGGCAAGACCCCCGTTGGGACGTGTTCTACAACCTCTCTTCGCATCTTCTTGAGACGTATCCTAGAGTGTACGTTGGATTGTTCATCAAAAACTTTCAGATCAACTAACACGCATATAGGCACGCGACGCTCACTCAAACTCGTATCAATACACATGCCCTACTTTACCAGTGGCCAGGATCTGACCCCTCGCTCAAACCGATCTTACTGACCGCACACCAAGATGTCGTGCCTGTCGACCCAAATACCGCAAAATCGTGGATCCGCCCACCATTCTCAGGATACTATGATGGAGAATGGGTCTGGGGCCGTGGCTCAGTAGATGATAAAATGGGCGTAGTTGGCATCATGCTTACCCTCGAAAAGCTTATCGAGAAAGGTTTTAAGCCCAGACGTGGGATTCTGATTGGGTTTGGAGTAGACGAAGAGACGAGTGGACGGTATGGTGCACACGGCATCGCTCAATACATTGAAGAACACTACGGAAAGAATAGTGTAGCAGCGCTCATTGACGAGGGCGGTAAGTTTTTTACTTGAATGTAAATATCCTCACTAACATCGGTACGATTTTTAGAAGGAATCCAGACATTTGGTGACGTCGGGATTGCCACAGTAGAGACCGCCGAAAAGGGTTACTTTGACCTTCGGGTAGAAGTTAGTACCCCAGGTGGCCACTCGAGTGTACCCCCGGAACACACCGTATGCGTTTTTTCTCTTTTGCACTCTTTTCAACTAATTAGTTTATATAGTCTATTGGCATCCTTGCTTCGCTTCTCGCTGAGATCGAATCCACGCCTTATCCATTCGATCTTCCTCGGTCCTCACCTATTTACAGTCTGCTCCAATGTTTTGCAGCACACCTTCCCGATCTCCCCTCTTCCTTCCGTTACGCAGTATTGGCGTCAGTATGCCCACCAGGCGCCTCTCGTTCTGAGCAACGCCAATGTGAAAAGGCGCTGAAAAAGGTCGAGCAACAGATCTTTGAGACGCAGTCCGAGTTCAATAACGGGAGCGAATCTGCAGCAGCAACGTACAGGAGCTTGTTGAGAACCACCCAGGCGGTAGACATGATTAATGGTGGAGTCAAGTCAAATGCGCTGCCCGAGTTGGCAAGTGCTGTCGTTAACCATCGAATCAGGACTGACAGGTATGTATGGGTAAAGTTGTTGTTGTGTTTGAGGTCGTGCTGACTCGCTATACATACGTGCAAAGCTCCGTTTCCGAACTGAAAAAAGCTATTACAGCCAAGCTGCTACCCTTGGCTCAGAAGTATAACCTTACGCTTAACTCGTTTGCATCCGACCGAAATATCACAACCGGGACTTTCGGCACTCTCGTTCTATCAGACTCATGGGGGACTGCTCGGGAGCCTGCACCTGTTACGCCTTCTGAGGGAGATGAAGCAGCTGCATACAGGCTCCTAAGCGGCGTGATTAGGATGACGAGAGGAGGCAAGAAGACGGTCGTAAGTCCCTCCATCCCAACTGGGGGCACCGGTATGTTTCTTTTCCCTGTGAATCTCCATATGTGGTATATATACGTACTTCATTGGCTCAGATACAAAGTTCTACTGGGATATCACGCCCAATATCTTCCGGTATACACATGTGTTGGATAAGGACGTCTACAATGGGGCGCATACAATCAACGAGGGTAGGCCTTCTTTTTCGTGGCCATGGATCGTAGTGTTCTGATTGAGTGACACAGCGATACGCGCAAGCGGATTCGTTCAAATTATCCAGTTCTTCAAGAACTTTATTTTGACTGCCGACGACTCGGACGAGATCTAAAATATACCAGAACGAGAACGTTACTCAGAACTAAGTATCGAATGGGGTTTCACCAAACTTTCTCAAATAAATGAATGTGCAAATCAATCCAAGGAGTATTAACATATCGACTCCAATGGACGATGATCTCTGACTAGGCAGTCTGGATATGCTGCTTCAAACATTTGAGGACTTTGGACTGGTCATATTCTTTTGCGACTGAAACTCCCTTCAATACGGCCCAACGACGGACTATCTCAGGATCTTCAAAGCGAGAGGTTATTCAATTGTTCTGCAATCAAATCAAGTACTGTGACTCACAATCGGTAATGATACCATCAACGCCCCACGCATATATTTGCTCCACAATATTCAAGCGATTCACTGTCCATGGTTTGACTGCCATTCCGTACTTGTGTGCCTCCTTGACCATCTCCGCAGTCGTAAAGGCCTTGTATCCTGGAATATTAGGATCAAGAGAACCAGAAGAGCCATCGGTGGCAGAGGGCGAAAGAATAGTGGCACCAATGCTGTGGGCGGCCTGGGCAAGCTGTTCGCCTTGAGTTGGTCCAGGGAATTTATCAGGACGGAGACCAGCGAGCCAGGTTGAGGTAGTGTTTGAAACACCATAGATCGTGGTACTAGTGGTTTGGGTAGGAAATTAGAGGGGGTAGGGGATATGAAATAATGAAATTCCGCTACCTGTCGAGCAAGGCAGCAAGAGGGATCTTCGGGTCTACTTTCTAGGCGCGCGGGTTTTAAATCAATGTTTTGCTCTTTTTGGCTCCATGGTAGATAGGACATACCTTCATCTGGATGAGTGTCCGCCAATCAAAACTCTGGTAAGTAATCTTCCCATAGTACTTGCTCTTCCTGAACAAGTCATACTGTAATTTGACGAAATCCTCGGGTGGGCGAGTAAGGTTTGGGAACTGTGCATCAACCTTGGACTCGATGTTTAGCTCGACTTGGTGCAATGGGTCTGCGCAGTCCAGGAACGAGAAAAGCTCCGGAAGGGTAGAAATTTTGGTCCCAGGGTATGTTAGTTGAAGTGCTACATATGATGCAAATTAAGAGAATTCTCAAGGCAGGGAATAAAGGAGACGTACGAAACGAATCAAGGCGCTCAGAACCACAGTCGAGCGTCTTTATTTGCGCAAGAGTAAGGTTTGCAACATACTAAAAAAGCTATGTTAGCAGGCCAAGTGTATGAATGAGAGTAGACACGCACCTTTCCAACATAGGGGTATAACGGATCGTTCTTCGTCACAGGTTTGGTATCCTTGCATTTTGTCGGATCGATACTCTCGTCGTGCCAAACGATTACGCTGCACGCGGTTAGTTTCATGATTCTAAACGCGGCTTAAAGCCGAAACTTACTGTCCGTCCTTGGTCACGCCATTATCCATCTCCAAGGTCGTCGCACCATAAATCAGCCCCCTGTCCAAGCAAAATCGTTGTCAAGATGCGCCTGATGTGCAACGTAACGCTAATGCGACGTACCATGCAAAAGCCGGCAAGGTGCTTTCAACAGTCGCGCCTCGACACCCACGATGTCCCTGAATATCGTAGACACTCTTGCCTGCTGTCGACGCGCGAGAAATCACAGGAAACGCAGTTGGATAAGCCAGCGCCGCCCCAGCGACCACAATCAAGCCGAGAGCCAATCGTGCCATGACGCTCAAACGAGGAGGCTGACGGGGCGAAACCAATGATTCGATGTCGCACACGTCCTTCATTTTATGTTCGGTGTCGGGTAGTGCGAACCTGAAGGAACACGGGAAGAAATGAACATTTGTCGTGATATTCCTTGCTCGAAGGAGCACAGAGGAGAATTGTTCCGACAGAGCATATGGAAAGCGACGCACGTTCGAGGCGCGTCTGTACTTCGTACGTTGCGTAAGCGCCCTTCTGGCTTGGCGTGACCTCGAATTCAACACACACAGAGATCAATAGTACAAAATGAAAAGTTTATTTCAAACCCTATACAAACACATCACAAAACCAGGTTGAATGTCCATTAGAAATCATTTATAGTAACAAGCCCGGCTTGTCCTTTTCATCCCTTCCCCCAAGCCTAATTGCGTCGGCACATGCGGAACAAGTTGCGCCGGAGGAAGTAGTACAGGCACTGGAAGAACCCAATCAGTCTCTTCTTCGTTTCACACATCAGGCACCAAGTACTCACTCCGATAAATCGAACCATCGACAGACCAAACGTGGACCAGAGGATAAACGTAAAGTAAGTGTTTTGCTTGGCCTTTTGCTCAGCCGCGGTCGTCTTCAAGCCGTTTACGTTCTCGATCAGGATCGACAAACCAGCATTGCTCAACATCCAGACGGCGACGAGACGAGTACGGAAAGTCTTGTTTTGATCCTGCCAACCCAAATTTAGTCAGAACTACACTGATAGGACGGTGCAAGCGTTACTCACGTCCATAGTAGGCTTTTCAACGACCTCCTTGACATCGATCTTGGTCACCGCACGCTTGACGGTTTCCTCAAATGCGGCATCAATATCCTCCTGGATCTTCTCGGTATCCTCTACGACAGCAGCAGCACCGTCCTTTTTCGTAGATGCCACGGATGGAAGCACATCGGCCTTGTCGCTCCCCTTGGTACCCCAACTGACGTCGTGCCTATATGACAAGTGACATTCAGTACAAGTAAAACACTGGGGCTAGCTCGACTCACAAGTTACAGAACGCATATACGTTGAGGACATTCGTGAAACTCGGGGCCAAGAGCATGTATTGCGGGAAACTGGAGAACATGTGCCACGGGTCACGCTACAACCCCACTCACAGTGAGCCGGACGATTCAAAAACCAATCTTGACCACTTACATAGAGGATCGAGGAAAACAAATAGATACCGAATGTTGCAACCAACGCAGCCATCAGGACGCCATTTGTCCCAGACAGGAGTTCCCCAAGCTTTTGGGCACCTGATGATCCTGCGCTGAATTTTACATTCTATAAAAAAGAACTCATTAGTGCCTGTCATCATATCTCAGGCCGTTTCTGCTCGCCTTGAACGACAGGACAGTCAGCCATAGCGAACAAATGATCAAATACAGAGCCAGGACCGCGAATACACTACCATGCAAACGCAGTAAATATGCTGTCTACTATTTAAACGAACGAAACTTACCAAAGCGTGATAAAGTACGCCATCCGTTCACCTTTGGGACGGTTACCAAGGGCAAGAATAAACTGTTCCCATGATCATATGTAAGCACGGATCCAACGAGGCCCGAAACAGTGCACACCTGCAGAGCCAAAAATGCCAGATAGAGCCACTCAAAGCCATTATTTACCCAATGAGTTATATCGGCCGTGCCAAACAAGTAGATCGGGTCCTTTTGTTCGGGCAGCAGATCAATGATGATCGAAAACGTGAGCCACAGGTTGGCGAGCGCGAACCAGGAAAAGATGAGCGAGAAGACGTTGTACTGGATTGGAGGTGAGCTGTGAAGTGACAGGACATAGGTACGTGGGACTTACGAGACCTTGAATATGGAAGAAGAACATGCTATCACGCACCACCGAATAAATACTTATACACTATATCTTCTCATATCAAACTCACCGAACGATACCATGGCCAGACTTGTACAACCTAAAGAAGTGGACGAGCGCATACACAGATGCCGCAAACGAGCCGTTCAACCATCGACGACGCTGTCCAATCAACTCTGCCGCAGATTCTAAAGACAAAAGTCAGCTTTCAGTCCAAAGAAAAGCGCAAGCAATCGTACCTGGAACATCCGTTTCGGCTTTACTAGGCTTGACGTACGTGAGAGTCCACCTGTCGCCTGCCTTGGCCACGAGCTCGAAACACAGGATTCGATCCTCGGCCAAGAACATGTTTTTAGTGAAGATGTTCATGCCGTGGATACCCTTTTTTCCAAGTCGGTCGGCGACTGGTCAGAATATGGGGTCAGCACAGGACAAGACGCCCAGAAGCCCAAACTTACGTGAGTGGTCACCGTGGAAGTACTGCTCTAGCGGCCGGCCAAGGATGGCCCGGTATCGGTACGCTGAGAACGCACCAGGAAGCACGGACACACTGCATACACGCTCAGTATCAACCCTCGACGCGTGTCAGGTACCAACTCACTATCCAAAGCTACTTTCTAGGGGCTTATCAAGAATATTGCTCATCTGGAAGAGAGTTTAGCATCATCCTTGTTTCTACGCGCTCAAACCCACCTTATACTCAAAGTTCTGAGCAGCAACCAAAGGATTGAGCAGCTTCTTGCCTCCCTTGATCATGGCATGAATCTCTCCGCATGCTCCTCCGAGATTTGGATCGTTGTAAAAGGCCTAGATCAGCAAATGAGCGCCCGCCAGAAATAGTTTGCGCCGATAAAAGGCTCACCTCCCACAAATAGTAAATACTCTTGTGACCTGGTTTAGTTCCAGAGTCGAGAAGCACGCAAATCTCAGGCTAGAGGGCATGCCGAGTCAATAATAGCGTGGGCGCCTGGTCGGAGTCAATACGTGCCTGGAGCATTTTCCCAATCGCGTTGAACAGCCACCTATGACTGTTGATCTTCTTTTGGTTCTTTGCTTTGAGAACGAAAATGATTTGTACGGGAACCATGTTGCCTGCATCGTCGCCATGAGGCTGAACGAGGGTCATCGACGGGTCGATCGAAAGCTGGGTAGTGTACTCGAAAATATGAGCGACAGTCTCCTTCTTGTCGACCTCCTTTTTCATCACACCGTCCTGGTAGACGCCGACCGTGGCCAAAATGTCAAGCACCGACTGAAATACGTAAAATGAATAAATCATGAGCCTCGAACCCTGATATATTAACCCAGGATTTCAAATGCGTACCTTGTCCATCGCCTCGAGACCATCGACAATCAACGCGACAGTAATCTTCTGCCAGGCGGGCGTGCCTTCCTCAGCATGCCTTTTCCAGTACTTGGATTGCTTCGTCTTGCAGATATCACGGATATTGAGCATCACGCCTGAGAGTTACGTAAACTGCCGTCCACAAAAGGCCAAGCCCTTGAGGGTACTGACCGTGCAAGGTACGCGCATAGAGGACCTTGTCCTCGTTGTAGCTCGTGACAGCGATCAAAAGCTCCGTTTGACGTCCGTAGCTGGGCACACGCAGGCTCCAGCCATTTTCGATCGTGAATTCATCAGGGTCGCAAGTCGCGGCAGTGTAGCGCATATGCGTGAATTCATTAGTCGTGGCTGCAAGTAAATGAATGAGCGCGTGCGTGAAAAAAGAAAATGACCAGACGCACTATTGGCATACTTGGGCTCGACGGCCTTGGCGACAGGGGTTGGGACAGCGTACTAGACCGAAGCTAAGCCAAAGTAGACATAATGGGATCGAAACAAACTTACGTCTGCGACAAAGTTTCCAGACTTGAGGACGACCTTTTTGGTCTTGCCGCGTTTGATGGTCTGGCGGCGTCGCCACTGCTCGTCCCGGCGCGCCGAGGGTGTGAGGGATGTCTGAGAGTACGTCGACTCGGGTCTGCTGTAGGGAGTGCCGTATGCAGCCGGATCGATGAATCTGTTCTGCTGTCAGCGCGTTTTCGATGAAAAAGGGCAAAAACGCGTACCCTCCTGGCCCCTGGTTCTGCTGAGGGGGGTAGAATCCGCCCTGGTAGTTGCCAGTGGTAAGCGGCTTGATTTCCTCGTCGTCATAGTCGTATCGAGAGCTGCCGTGAGTGTCGCTGGCGTACGTCTGGGGCAGACTTGTAGTGCTCGCAAACGGGTTTTGGGCAGAGTTGTGGGAGGTCATGGGGTAGGTGTTCTGGTTGTCGTGGAAGGGGTCTTGGTAGCCGTGCTCGTCTGCTTGGAGAACGGGGCGTTGTTGGCCAGACATGGTGGGCGGGGTGAGGAAGGTGTTCGGCCTGAAAGGAGCGAAACGGCGCGTAAAGTAGTGCCGGATCGGGCTGCGCAACGATCAGAAAGGGTCCTTTTCAGGGGGTCACTGCCACCGTTGCCATCTTAGGGGCAGTGCGCGCTTAACGATATCTATGTGGTCCGCCATCCTCTGACTCGCGCATACACCGACCACCCATGCTGCTGCGCGTACCAACACCCTTTGATATTTTACACACATTCTTCCAACACCAGGGAGGCTAGCAACCGAAGCTTCACCACTGTAGAATTTGCAGACGACGCAACGCTCCACTGCACCGGCTATGGTAATCACTGATCTCGCCGAACCGCCGGAGCCGGCTTGCACCCAACAACCACCATGCTGGCCCGGCGATACTCCACAGCGACCACACTTCTACAGCGGTCGCTGCTCTATGGTCAGACCTCCCAGCTTCCGTAAAAATAGGGGGGCTGTGACGATTTCTATACATAGTTCCGGCCTCGAACCACCGGATGCTCCAAAAATCCCTCACATCCGAATCGGATGCGCTGATCTATGACCTCGAGGACAGCGTTGCGCCCAACGAAAAGGCGCGGGCCAGGGGCGCTCTGCTCGAGTTCTTAAAGGCACGTTGTTCTTTTGTTTCGTACCCTCGGCATTTGGGTAATGTGTGGGGCATCCAGGCACAAAATGAACAGCATGCGAAGAAAACGTTTGTTCGACTCAATGCACTGGACACAGCTCAATTTGAGGATGACATCACTACTATAGTATGATTTATATTTTATACTAACCCTAGATAGATACTCAATGGCCCAAGCTTCAATACCCACACCTCCAAGGAATAGTCATGCCCAAAGTACACTCGGCCGACTACTTGGATAAGATAGCATCTTATGTTCCACAAGGCAATCACTCTTTACAGCCAGTCCGATACATGGTGTGACACCCAATCCAGGTCGCCCACTGAGCATAATTGCTTCGATCGAATCTGCCCGAGGTCTCTGGGACGCAGGCAGAATAGCAGGTTGGAAGCCCGCTCAATCAAATGCGGGAGACAGAGTTTCCGTTTCCTCTCTGCTTGTAAGTAATCAGCTTTGCTATCTAAAATATCAAACTCAGACGGAACAGTTTGCAGCAGAAGATTGTTTGTAACCTCTCATTAAACGAAAAAAAGGCTCGCTTATGCAAGTGGTATCCAGACTGCGCCGATACATCCATTATACGCACTCGTTCCCGCTCCGAACTTCTCTATCCTCGTTCACAAATGGCAACTGCAGCCAAAGCGTTTGGTCTAAAGTGTATCGACATGGTCAGTGCATATACTCCCTTGAATACCCACCGGTTATTTATGCGTTGTTTTCTCAGGTATGTGTAAACTACAAGGAGGAAGACGTTCTCCGCGAAGAGTGCGAGGAGGCTAGACGATTGGGCTATGACGGCAAAGTAAATCCTCCCCTCGTCCTTCCTTGCTTTGACTTTTCTTACGCCCTTTCTAATTGACAGCAAGCAATCCACCCTAATCAAGTCTCCATCATCCAATCTACATTCGTACCGACCGAAAAAGGTAGGTCATTTCCTTTCTTCTCAAAACCAGCTCCCAAGAGCTATTCCAGAAATCCTCCGAGCAGCCAAAATCGTTGCCCAAATGAAAAAATCACACGCATCATCAATCGGGGCTTTTGGACTCGAGACGGATGGCAAGGGAACAGAGATGATTGATGCACCCATGCTTAAGCAGGTAAGTCTAAACACTGCCTTTACAGAAGAATACAAATATGGTCTCTGTCGTGTGATGTTTAGGCGGAGGCAACGATTGCAAAAGCTTCAGCCGCAAGGCTTCAAATCCCAGATGTGTAATCACGGATTGCAACAAGGTTACTTTACTTTTGATGTATCAAACGTAGTCTACAGTCAACCCATCTACAGCCAATTCACGAATATGCAAAATCAAACGACAGCGAACGATATAGTGACTCAAAGCAAATTAGGTTTCCTATTCATTATTTACCAATCTAGCTCGGGAGGGAAGAATTTCGCGATCAACCCCTGGTAGTATGGCTTGAGCTTCTCGGGATTGACCGGGTCATCGCTCTTTGAGTATAGATCGTACGGGTTAAATGCGCTAAAAGCCGGTGTTAGAGTGAATATGTATGCGGAAGTGCAGACTTACCGGACGGCCTCGAGAGCTTTACGATCCTTCGGAGCTAGGAGATGCTCATACGCAGACTCACGGTGCCATCTGTAGGCAACGAGCGAATAAGCTTCAACTGATTCGAATTGCCAGAGTGAGACTCACGGGTAGAACGAATGGTATCGAATCATCGCGAGACCTTCCTCTGGGAGAGAGCTCTGGTCTTTCATGACATGATACAGATACTGTTTAATTACGCATACATAAACAAGCTGGCCAGATTGAAAGTATACAAAGCGCACCTCGTCGTGTCCCCAGCTGAGCATGACATTATCAAGCCCACACCCAGGCTCATATATCCCGTTCTTGGTCGAATAAACAGGATGCGAGTAGTCTGGGTTTTCGGTAAAGGACCCTGGATAGACAATAGAGTCCGGGAAGGCACAGCCCACGACAAATGTATCCTATTAGACATGCTTAGTGGTGGGTAGGCTGAAATTGGATCTTGTGCTTACGCCCACAACGTCCCATTGGCCCCTGAATAGACCATTCGCTCAGTTGCCAAGTCCGGAAACCATAGAGAATAGCACCTACTCGGAGCCAAAAAAGTAAAGTAGCTTCCCGAGGTCATGGACGAGGCCAACGACCTGCATCCACTCGGGTTTGCCATCACGGCGCATGGCCTCGGCGGTTTGGAGCAGGTGCTCAATCTGAGTGAGCTCGGTCTGGCCCCACATATGTATCAGCACCACCTCTCTTTTCACGAGATACAATCCGCTTACGTCTGGGTCAGAATCATCCACCAAAGTTTCGAGCATCTCGACTACAGCCGATCAAAAAAGGCGTAAGAATTCACACGTATAGGAGTGATTTGGAGCCACATACTCGCTTCCCAGACACCCATACGGGCACGCTTGCCACGGCCTTCTTCAAACTCGCGACGTTTGCGGACATTGAACTCGACAGTTTGCTTCGTATGTTGCTCCTATCCAAGTGTCGGTTCAGCTCAGTTTCAAATTTCAACCACACGGCTAACCTTGTAAAACGACTTGACCCGCTCGCAAGCAGCCTCGTAGTCTCTAAACGTCGCCTTGTCCTTTTCAGAGTCAAACTGAGCGACCGTATCCCAGTCGCCCATCTCAGCTCGTGCCAGGGCCTTGAGCTTTGCGATGTTCACTGAAAGCCCCATATCCAGCAAGTCAATCAACTGCCTCGAGGCAAGACAATAAGATACGAACCATCGTCGACAGCGTCGGACACTTCGTCAAGCGCACGTCCATCACGCTTATTGTCCTGAAGGTACTCGGGCATGCGCATGTTGGCTAGGTGGTGGTGGTGGTAGAAAAGAAAAGAGAGAACGTCAGATTCTAGGTAGAATGTTCAAATATGATAATCGGATTCCGGGGAAGGCGGGGGAAGGTGGGGGACTCCCCAACCCGAGACTACATGTATTATATATGCGTGCCGGCCAAAATCATATCCAAGTGCTTTGTAGCCCTCGGAGCTGCGAAGGCAACAAGTTACGCTTTAGTCTAGGCGAGTGGCGGTGACCCTCCGGACCGGTATCCGAGAGGGCAGGTAATTACATTTTCGAAGTTGCATTTCAGCGGTCTTAGGATGATGAGGAGCATGGAGGAATACCATGAAGCACCCCCAACGTCAGGGAGTACGTCAACATCCACAGCTTGTGAATCGGATTTAGGACCGGTGACCACAACCAATTAACGAGCTAAGAAACCGAATAAAAATCGAATTTCTTCAACGCTACAGTAGCTAATGGTACATCCCTAACACACCAAATAACTCACAAACTTCCAGAAAAAGTCCCAAAAATAGCAACGGTATCCTTGTCAAATCTTCGCTCATTCTGTTGTATTGGTACTGCGCGGAGCGGCGCCGGGCCACAGCGACAAACCACTGGGCTCTTCCCATGACAGACCTTCTCGACTCGCATCCGGATCATATGGCAGATCTGCAAATCTCGTATCGCGCGCGACCTCGGTTCCAAACAGGGTCGTTGTCGCCGCGGGCGTACCTGGGGGCGGTCGGCCAGTTGCCTTGAATGCCAATCCACCCGGCGTCTTGCCGAGATCAAAACGTGAAGGAAACAGGTTGAAGTTGTTCCCTAGTCGTTCAGGGGTTATGAACCCTGCCGGGTTGTCGAGCTGACTTGGTGCAGCAGCTGACGTTGAGCCTCCACCCGCAGATGTTGAAGATGATGCTCCAGGGAGAGCAAAACCGAACACGCTCGCGGCTTCTTTTGGAGCCTCACTTGTAGATTCTGCATTCTTCCGAGAACCACCGGCGCGTCGAGCATATGGCTGCTGGCTGCTGCGTGGGGCCTTGGCCACACGTCCGCTTGGTACTGGCGGGCGAGGTGCAGATGGACCAGCAGCCGTTTGCGGCTTTATGGGCGAAGCAATTAGTTTAAACGGAAGTTGAGTAATAGGCCCATTTTTGCTGTTTGTTGGCGGATCAGTCGCTTGAGGAGCGAGGCTACGTATCGGACTCGACCCTCGGTTTGTGGCCGCCCTAGAGCTAGATTTGCTAGCCGAGGATGGTGGGCTACCAGACGGGTCATCCTGGCCTACTTCAAAAAAACGAGCAGGGCTACGCGGTGGTTGGAGATCAGGAGAGAATGGATTAGGAGCTGGAGGCGGGCTGGGTAGACGCTCTGGCGCGTCTGCTTCTGCTGGCCCAGACGTACTAGTAGTAGCTGAGGTTGCGGCTGGTGATCCTTTGGCGAGAGAGTTTGGGTTTATGGATAGCCTTGGCGCATCTGCAGCTGGTTCCTCGCGTATGCTCGTATCCCCATGCTCCTCCACTGTATCAAGCCTGGCCGTCGTACTCTTCCCCAGCCGACCTTTGCCTTTTGCTTGGCTAGGGGTGGCGTTCCCACTGGACGACTCTCGCTGTCCTGGGGTAGTACTTCGACCTCTGGATGGGGGCGCACTGTTGCCAGTACTAGAAAGGGATGACTCGGCAAGGCGTCGAATGGACCGACGCGGGTCGGCAGTTTCAACCTCCACATCAGGTTGGCCAACTCGGACGCCCTCCTTTTCAGCAAGAGGTGGTCTAACAGACCGCCCCCTCGAGATCGAAGACGCCCGCCCTTGGTTTTCGTTCTGGTCCTGATTTGATGGGCGGGTGTTCTCTTCGGGTGGGACGGAGAGCCTGGATGAAGGTCGAGCCGCTGAACTTGACGAAGTTAGAGAGGGGCCACGAATAAGGGTATAAATGCGCTCCGTTCCCGAGTCTTCTATGGCCACGTTGCTGGAGAATACGAAATACGTCAGTAGGCGAGCATAAATCATTCGATATGCTCACCCTTGAGTTAGCGCTGCAGGAAGGGTGTTAAGTTGCGATTGTATTTGCCGTACCGTTGCTTCTAGGTCTCCAACGGCACTCTTCCCTTCCTCTAATTCTCTGACTCGCTCCTTCAACTCGGCAATAGTTGACCGATTCTGTCTCCCATCAATCTCCAGAGTTGCAACCTTTTGCTCTGCAGAATCCAGCCGAGAAATGAATCCATCAAGATCAATGCTTGAGAGTGCAACAAGCTTCGGAGTGATGTCTCTGAGTTTGGCGAGGAAGGTCATACTGTCAGAGAGGTTTGGGGTATCGCCGAAAGCCTGCTCGATTGTCTCCTGGAAAGCGTAAAGGACACGAATGTCACGGCTGGCTTCGTCGTTGAACTTGCGCACATTGCGCAACTGAAGTTCTAGATCGCTAATTCTGGTCTCGTCGATCGATGTCTCGGGTGCGATAGATGGAGCATGGTGTGCGGATTCGATTTCGATGTCAGTCGTTGTCGTCTTCAGTGGCTCAAGTGGTTTGGCTCCTACACACATAGTAGGGTTCGTAAGCTCATATACAACGTTGAGCAAGATATTACTTGCCTGGCATAGCCCGTTTTGCCGCCTCTGTTAGACCACTCACACCCTGAGAGCCCTCGTCCCGACTTTGAGACTGAGTAATCTCAGTGCTGGTATCTTTATCTCTCCCAGTGCCCTCCTTCGCCTTTCCCTTCGCAGACCTCCTGGGAGAATCTAACACAACCTCCATAATTGTTCCGTGGCGTGGCGTTGCCAAAGAAGGTCCATCGGATGGCTCTTTCTTCAAGCGAGTTTTCGTTCCAACTCGACGTAGCTTGGCAGGAGGAGCCGTCGAGATTGAGAGTTGCGCACCTCTTCGGCGAGTGGAGATTTGCCGTTGTGGGGCACTGACATGATTATCGGAAACGACTTCATCATCGCCGTCTGAATTATTCGAAGGGTCCTGGTCAGCTTCTGTCGCGGTTGCCGCTTTCCGTTTAGCCGATATTGACGGTTTGGATGGCCTTTAGGGACAAAGGAGGAGGATGGGAGCCTATCAGGATGATATTTAGAAAAATAATTTGGGGACACTCTTACCCAGGCTGTTGTGACTCTCCCGCTTGATAATGTGAGAGTATGAGATCTATAAGCACCTCGGACTTGCTATTCGCCTTTATCCCAAGTTCCTTTACCGGGCATAAGCTCCGGGACGTAATTCATAGGCGGAAAATTGCTCACTTTACACTTTTGCTGCAACGCAGGCCGTTTCCAGCTCTCCAACTCGGTTCGGGTGGGTACGGCCATTTAGTCGTAATTTCTTGGATTTTTGCGAGGAAGAACAGGAGTACCAAGAGGGGGTGATGATGGTCGGGAGGAAAGCGCGTGTCTCTTGAAGACCGAGCAGTCGTAGGCTCACGTGACGTCACAACAAACCTATCTTCGGTCCAAGTGGGAAGATTTTGGGTCGAATCGGGAAGTGGCGATAAGCTTCTAATTGTCGTCGCGAATTGAACCGTGGGTCGCGAATGGACCCCGAACAATCGGGCCTCGAGTCGTAATAGGACCTCCAGGCTACATGGATCTCTTGGCCAAAGTCGTTCGCATACATGAATACCGCAATTTAACAAGGTTTAGTATATGCTCCTGTAAAACCTTTGCGTTTCAGCATGCCCCTGCGAGTTCAATAGGTATCTGTGTTTTTTTTTCAGATACAAAAAGGCAGTGGTATTTTACGGGCCAAAGTGCATGAGTGAAGTAGGTCCCTATGTGAGCGCCCACGCGGGTAGTGAATAGGCACGATCAAGTTACGGTCCAATCTGAAATATAAAAAACCTAAACCCAAAGCCTGCCTTGTAGCCGTAGGGAGCAGGGCTCGCATGGAGGCGAAACAGTTGTAGTTTCAGTCCATTCAGCCGAGGTATCCTGTGGCTTAAATGTGCCGCCAGTGATTGTGTCTCCAGCTGTAGCATATTGTTTACAGCAATCAGCCACGAGTGTGGCAATAGGTTGTTCTGTGCGATCCAATGCGGTTGTTTTCCCTGTAGAAGGAGTACGCACCATTGAATCTAGGATATATTTGGTCAAAATGGGTAAACATGTCTTGAGGTTAAATAAGCCCTCAATCGGATTTAAGCTCTTGAGTGGAATAGGCACGTTCTTGCGTGTACTAAGTATACTAGCCTCCTGTGACCTGTCCAACAGCATCGTGCATCCGGGCACCAAGAACAAAATCACCTACTCCTATCCGCAGGCACTAGAACGTAGGCCCAAAGAAGGCCTGTGTCCTATTGGATAGTCAACTGGCGTGCCAGCAAGGCTGGTTTTTGTGGGTGTTCAAGTTTTTTTTTTTCGTTTTACTATTTTTCTCGTATTTTTTAACGTACTCAAATGAGTCGTAAAACTCGTAGGTCAAGATTTCGACTTGTCGGCGGTTTATTTCGATGCACGGTGAAGGTTGACGCTTGTCCATGTTTTCGAGCCGATGCTGATAAGCCGACTTGGGTGAGTCGGTAGATCGGCAACACCTGAACTTGCAGAGGACGCTGGACGGTTGAGTTGACGCTAGTGCTCTCAGCAGTTGCATACATATGTAATATGATGCATGATCCGCCCACGGAGTTCAGATGTTCGAATCCGATCGAGCGCGCTTATTTTTTTTTAGGTGCAGCGCTCGTCATATCGATGGGCTGTTGTACGACTCGCGTACACAGTCTATTGTTTGTTCAGTAAGCTGAGCGCCTCCGCTGGTCGCGTCCAACCACCACATCCCGCCGTTTGGGCTATAAAGAGGAGCCAACTTGAAAATGAATGTTACGGGAATTTCAAGCATAGATTACCTCTATGATATATGAATAGCTGAACGATATCGTTAGCCTGCACTTGCGTCGATACTCATCCTGGTACTTCCGAGCTTGCATCAAGTAGAACATGTGTCCGCTCGTCCTAGTTGTGAACTGCAGGTTTTAACTTGAGGTCGCACAAACGGAACAACTTTATTCAAGAATATACGGCGAGTCGATCCGCATTCGCTTCTGTGGGTCTAGTTCCACTAGCGGGAAGTGCGGAAAAATTGTAGATACGGAATCCAAGGAGTATTCAGTGTCAGAATTCATCTAGATTGTGTTCGTTTGTCTTGGAAGTGGTTTTCGTGTATGCGCCCTCGTTCAATATAGTACTTTCTCTTCCTTTTGGGATCCTCTTAGTTGCCCGAATATGTGACTATGGTCCTTGGACGCGAGCAGCGGAGACGCTCAGCTTACTGAGCAAACAATAGGCTCTGTGTGCGCGAGTCTTGCAACAGCCTATCGATATGACGAGCGCTGGTACCATACTTCTATTTTAGCTTGGTATCCAGAGTGAAACTTTTATCAAAGCACCGTTTAGCACAGTTAGAGCGCCAGGTGGCTGGTGCCGCTCGAGCGTGGTCTACAGTCAGTGCACGCGCAGAAGTTGAAAGCTTGCTATATTAAATCGAACAAGATCAAGTGAGCATACACTTGCCTCTGGGCTCGTTGGTCTTTAATTCAAGGCTCTCGCATGTCATATCGCGCTCCGAAAAAGCATGTGTGAATTAATCAGAAAGGAAAATCGGTGTAACTATATGTGTATATACAGGAAAAGATACCAGTAAAACTAGGTATATCTATCATAGCACCGCAGGAAAAAAAAAGGGTGGGAAACTAGAAATCCACTTATTCCTCTCCTTCCTCATCCAAACTCTCCAGTTCAGCATGGTCATATTCGTGTTCTACTTCTTTTTCCTTCGCAGCTCGGTACTGGTATCCCACAAAGCTCATCACGCTACAACAAGTTAGTGTCAGAGTCAATCAATAATGTGCAACAACTTACTATATAGTCCCATCAGCGGTTCCGACCACGACTTCTTCATGGGAGAGCGCCATCGCCATCGGGTTCTTTTCCGGTGTCGCAAGGCCCTTGAATCCAGACGGAACACCCAGAGAAGCAGGCCAGCCCTCTTCAGATTCCTCAGCCAACGCCGACCACGCGCCCGTCAAGGGCGCGATATCCGTATCAAAATCGACAATCGGCCCTTCGCGCACTGATTCGCCTTCGTCATCATCCTCCGTGCGGTCTTTGGCACGGGATGTTGGCAAGTTATATGTAGAGACAAATATCTAAACGCGTTTTAGTCAAAGCCCACTTTCAGGCGATAGTTTAGGACGCATGTACTCACCCTTCGATCCGCACCAGCCCGACTCGAAAACCTCGTGCTGGTCGCAACTCGCCTCTTTCTCGGGTCAACCGCACCAACCGCCACATCGGGCGTTTCAACCACACTCAACAACACAGGTGGCTTGAGTGGTTTTTTCTCTCTCGTGTTTGGCGTATTGGGCAACGACCCTCCAAGGGACGTACCCGACCTCACAGGCGTAAACGCAGACGACATCCGGCTAGGTGCAGGACTGATAGGCATCATGCCCATCGATTTGCGGCCAGACAACGGCGTCCGTGCACGCGACTCTGGACGTGGGACGGCAAGGCTGTGGCGTGGGCCGTGATGATGATGAACTGGAGGAGTGACGGGCGACAAGTCCTCGGTCGAATTTGAGAGGATTACCGATGACGGATCTTGATCTTCGTGTTCAAGATGGAGAATAAGATTCTTGGTAGCGCAGGTCATTTGGTTGCCTTTGGCGGCAAACCACCTTTCGATGCTTGTGAGATGCATACAGACGTTCGCATAAAAAAGACTTACTGAAGCATGTTCGCTGAACCAACCCCGACATTACTCAACCGCGCCGACAAGATAGGATCGTTTCCTCCAAGCTCAGAAAGCTTGAACTGGCTCAACATTTCCCTTCGTGCTATATTTGCACAAAACATCAGTCATCTAGTTTTTTGTCAAACGCCAGTCACGTACGAATAGAGAAGGTTCTGACAATCCCGTCGATGGTGATGCCCACAATTCGCCCTTCGACCTCGTCCACAATCTGAACGCCAATGTTGAGATTTGTCTGTTGTCCGAATCGAACAATCTGTAATTATACGCCTCAACATACATCTTGTCCAAGAAAGCGAGTAACATACCTTTTGTCCGGCTCTCCAGTCCCAGCATACAATCGCTTTGTCCGCTCCTGCAGAGACCAAATACTTTGGTGAGAGTGCAACCGCCCGGATACCGTACAGATGCCCCTGGAGCGTCTGGATTGGTGCCCAGGTAACAGTCGAAAACACTTGTACGCGTCTATTCATCGCCATTAATAACCCGCTCAAACAAAAGTTTTGGTTGACTCACCCAACATCATGAAACCCAGCGACCAGCACCTCCTCATCAGGTAAAAAGTCCAAGCAGCTGTAGCTCAATCAGTATAACTTCTCCCTTTCGAAGGTCGGACGCACCTGATCGCCTTGACCTTCAAACACTTCCTCTCCTCCCCGCTCCTCACATCCCAAACACGAATCGTCTCATCATAGCTTCCACTGATAAGCCTGTTACCCTTCAACAACAAGGTCGTGCAGAACCCGGTGTGTCCTTTTAAGAATCGAATGGATTGGACTTGACCTGTCTCCCAGTTGCGTTCGCGGTGGTGGAGTGAGCGATAGAGGGGCTCCCTAGACATCAAACGTATTAGCTCCAATTAGCGACGCAATGGGGCTGAATTCACCAATCCTCGGGATTCTGAGGTGGCCTCAACGGCACGGGGTCGGTCGAAGTCAATTGCATACACAAGTGCCTCCAAATCGCTGGATGACGAACGAGCAAGTGCCACTTCTTGCAGACCTAAACCCCGAAAATTGTATGAGTATATGCGCCTTCATGTGATAACCGGACCTACAGTTTCAACATCCAGTAGTTCGACAACGTTAAAGTAGCCCAATATGCGCATGGCAACATCTTCGGGAAGATTTCCAACAATATCGAATGTGGATGCAGCGTATTTCTCAAGCATACGGATCATAGCTGTAAATCGCATTTGTAAGTTTAAGAAAAACAGTTTACGTGTGAATAGACTAACCTGATATATCGCCAGGTAAACAAGCTGTCCGAGTTTAAACCGTTAGCTTCGCAAGACAAATCTTAAACACGTAAACGTACAGTCGAGGATGATGTGAATTCTATAAAAAAAAAGCAGTTATTGGGCATTGGCTAGCATTGCTTGGAAGAGGCCACTCACAATCGAAGCCTGTCAGAGGCCCTCATCTGCCTCACAACTCTTCGAATCTCTGTTTCGTTGAATCCGCCATGTCCGTCTCCTTTTAAAATAGCAGAGAGATCCAACGAAGCCGCCATGCTAACAGGTTGCACCACAGATCGCTGGAAACGACAAACGTTGGTCTTTCTCCAGCAATGTATCAAGAAAGTGCCTACCATTTGCGCCATTTTAAGGGCTTCCCGATCCTTGTTTGCCCTCATCTCGAGTTCCTGGGTCCGTTTTTTCTCGTCTTCCAGTTTAGTCCGGAGGATCCTGAGTTCGGCCTGCAAAGCGTGCAGTTGGGATGCGGATGACGTTTGGGCGCCCTCGAGTAGACGCTTGTAATGGGTGAGCTTTTTAACGTGAGTGATATGGACGTTGTGCAACGCGGCTTGCATCTACCGTTACGTCGCGTTAGTCACGCAAAGTAATTGTGCAAAGCCAATGGACGTACGTCTTCATCCAGTTCACCGCCATCGTCGACCTCGGTAATAAGCTCCATCGTCATCGCATCGTCCTCGGGCCTAAACTGCGGCATACTCTCGCTGCCAAGCGGGATACCAGTATCATAAACCTCGCTCGTCGGGCCTGAATGACCCATTCGAAGGCTCGGATTCCAGTCTCTCCCAAACGAGCCGTTCGCAGACTGTTTGTCATTCACGGGCCATACAACCGCAGGAAGCTTGGCAACTGAACGAGAAGGCGACGGCGTCGTATCCAACGGCGGAAACACACCAGACGGCTGACGTGAGCCCGGCGCAGGCGGGCGAGAAGGCGTACTGTTGGGTGTACCAACGCCTCCCAGACGCGGTTTCGGTTTGACAGGACTCGGCTGGACGGGGGATTCGGGTTGAGGCAGCGGGGCTGCTATAGCTTGCTTTTTACCTGGCGACACGGGCTGTTGCCCCGTCTTTTTGTTTTTGGGCGAAGCGCGAGACGCGTGACTCTGGCTCGAGGCCTTGGACACGCCCGATGTGGTACGTGAGCGTGGGCCGGGTTTGTCTGCCGTGCGTGAGACGGTTGGTTTGGGACTCGGGTTGGATAGTTTGGGTGAATTTGTCTGGCCGGTGGAGTTTGTTCTGTTTGGGGTGATGGTGACTGGGTTCGATGCTTTGCGGGCCATGATTGCTGGGATTGAACTGGGGAGGCGTGGGGATGGGTAGCCAGGCATGGGTGTCGCGTTGGGTGATCTTGGGCGGAATGAGTTTCGGAATGTGGTGGGGGATGTGGGAGACGTTGGGTCGATTGACATTGAGCTCCGAGGGGTGGGCAGACGCGACGGCCGGGCATCGTCGAGTGAAGAACGTGGGGTAGCCATTCTGAATACTCGTCGACTCGGTTCAGCGCGTGAATGACCAAACGGGGCTTACAGTCAATGTACAAAAGAATGTGTAGAGTTCTGTGGGACACTCAGAGGGCGTCAGCGGCAGAGCAAGAGAGGAAGCCGGCCTGGGTATGTGTTGGCCGATGAGCAGCTAGACGCGCCAGAAAAGCTGCGCAAGGCAGCCGCCAAAAAGTCTATTGGTCGGGCGGTGTCAAAGAGCTGGTAGAGTTGGTGTCGGACGCGTCCAGATCGCCGCACGACCCTACATGCCTCAACACACCGTGGGAATGTCGCGCGTGACTCGAGGTCTGAAAGAGTCTCGGTCTGCTCAGCCGATGCGCATTCGAGCACGTCGCCGCGAGTCTAGCGAGCGCATGACTCGCTAAATGAGTTGGCCCATTACGCAGCTGAGATTCCGGCTCCGAAAACACATTGTGATTGGCTACTGAGGATGAAAGTACGGTGCCATTTATGACTCCCCTCCTCGAGAGCTCCGTCTCACTAAGCAGATCTCACGGTCTACATTACAGTCCAGGTATAGCAGAAGCAATCAAGTCTATTATTTGCTGTGCAGGAGAGCACATCATCGGTGAGTCAGCCAAGACCCCAAATCGTGACCGGCCCTAAACAAACCCGTATGTTGCGAAACACGCGATGACACTCTCCCTGGCTCTTGTTCTCTACCACCGCGTCATTTAAAATCACCTCTGCGCCTTTCCGCCCTCTGCATTCTCTTGCTCTCGTCTCACCCCAGACTCTGAAAGTCACAGCACACTTTCAAGATGTTTGGTTCAGGATGGGGTCAGAATAACCAGAACCAACAAAACCAGCAGCCTCAACAAGGTCAGCAGTCTACCGGCCTTTTTGGCCAGCCTGCTCAGCCTCAGACAGGGGGGTTCGGATCGACTGGTGCGTCGGCGCGTCTTCCTATATTCATTGTCTGATTATCGACCGTGCGTAGGGTTTGGGAGTACCGGTTTTGGCCAGCCACAACAACCCCAGCAGCAACAAACTAGTATCTTTGGCCAACCACAACAACCCCAGCAGCAATCTGGATTCGGTAAGTTTGGATCTCTCTCCTCGCCTAAATCGAGCAGTATGCTAATCTGATAGGTGGATTTGGAACAGGAGCAACCAACACGGGTGGTGCTTTTGGGTCGACCGGCTTTGGAACCAGTCAGTTTACCTTCTTCACATGCTGAACATCCCAATCTGACTGGGCGCTTAATGAACTTTAGACACAAACACGACGACAACCCCTTCATTTTCGTTCGGTTCCAACACGACTCAACCAACCAACGCGTTTGGCGGAACATCGACTGGGTTTGGCACAAATACAAACCAGACGAGCACCTTTGGCCAACCAGCGCCCACCAATACGTTTGGCGCATCGACTTCGGGTGGATTTGGCACTGGGACTAATACAAGCACGACGTTTGGGAGTGGAACGGGGACGTTTGGGAGCACTAATACTACAGGTAATACTGGTGGTGGATTATTTGGTACCGATAAGCTCGCGTTTGGCTCATCAACGGCAACGTCTGCCGGTTTTGGCACAGGAACGACTGGTGGAATTTTCGGTGCACCCAAGCCCGCGACCGGTTTGTTCGGATCGAGTGAGTTGACTTGATCTTCAAACTTGAGAAATCTGGACTGATTAGTTACGTTGATTCAGCTACGACGACCACTGCTACGCCAGCTGCGACCGGCCAAGGCCAAGGAACTGCCTCGCCCGCGTATGTTGTGACTCAGGAGCGAGATACGGCTGTAGGCGGCGGCTCGACTACGTTGCACTATCAGAGTATCACAGCCATGCCGGCGTACCGCAACTTTTCCTTCGAGGCAAGTTCAAGTTGGCGACATAAACATGCTCAATGCTCATGAAATATCCAGGAACTTCGAGCTCAAGACTACCTCGCCGGACGCAAAAATTCGACTTCGTCCGGATTCGGCCAGACGTCTGCCTTTGGTGCGGCGACTACTACCGCACCGGCCACGAACATCTTTGGTCAAACCCAACAAAATCAACCACAACAGCAGACGAGCATCTTTGGTCAACCCGCCCAGCCCGCTCAAACCAGTGGCCTGTTTGGTCAAAATACGAACCAGCCACAGCAACCGGCGACGAATGTGTTTGGTCAGCCTGCGACGAATACTGGGACTGGCTTGTTCGGTCAACCACAGCAGCCTCAACAACAACAGCAGACGACCGGACTGTTTGGTCAACCCGCGGCCCCTGCTGCCAATACTACTGGTACCGGCTTGTTTGGACAGCCAGCGCAACCAGCTCAAACCAACGCGTTCGGAACCAACACTAATACCTCGACGTTTGGGAGCGGCGGACTCTTTGGTGCTCCTAAACCTGCCACGACCGGGTTTGGTTCGACCCCCACAACAACCGGGTTCGGAGCGACTGGTAGCGCGTTTGGCCAACCTCAAAGTCAGCCTGGTCAGACTACGAGCATTTTCGGTCAGCCCCAGAACCAGCAGCAGAATCAGACGCCAGCTACTACGTTCGGGTTCGGTGAGTCGACATTTGCATCAAGTTATGTTTTACTAGTAACTCAATAATTATGACTGGGTTTACAGGAGCTAATAATAATACGGCCAATAAGCCCCTCTTTGGCCAACCTGCGCAGCCAGCTACTGGGTTGTTTGGTCAACCCGCCCAGCCCGCGCAACAGACGACGAGCATTTTCGGTCAGGCCCAGCCGAACACCACCACTCAGCCTGCTGCGACTGGTGGACTATTTGGTGGAGGGTTTGGACAACAGCAGCAGCAGAACCAGGCGCAACCCGCTCAGCCTTCGACTGGTTGTAAGTTCATTCCCAGTGTTGATTGGAGCAAAATCTAATCGTGGCGCTAGTGTTTGGACAACCTGCGCAATCCCAACCGGCATCGACAGGTACTGGGCTGTTTGGCGGCGGAATTTTTGGTGCCAACAATAACCAGCAGCAACAGCAACAGCCAGGCAGCTCCTTGTTCGGAAAGCCGCCCGCTACCACCGGTGGATTATTTGGTAGCACCACAACTGCACCCGC
Source organism: Ceratobasidium sp. AG-Ba (assembly GCA_016906575.1). Taxonomy (NCBI): domain Eukaryota; kingdom Fungi; phylum Basidiomycota; class Agaricomycetes; order Cantharellales; family Ceratobasidiaceae; genus Ceratobasidium; species Ceratobasidium sp. AG-Ba. Next base: position 1,816,857 of record CP059613.1, on the reverse strand, counting down.
GACCAACACCTTCGGATTTGGTGCCAATAATGCCACCCAACAACCAAGCACCGGTACCAGTTTGTTCGGACAAGCCAACAAGTCGATTTTCGGCAATTCGCCTGCTGCGGCTCAGCCAACGCAACAGTCGTCAATCTTCGGTAACCCGCTTCAAAACTCCCAGGCGCCTGGTGGTGCTCAACCCACAATGACCGCGTCGATCGACCAGAATCCGTTCGGGAGCAATCCGTTGTTTGCGAATCTCCCACCCGGTCCTCATGTGTTCTCGGTTTCTCAAGACCAGACCAAGAAGCCACTTATTCATGTCTCGCCGCGCAAGAGCTTTTACCGTCCGACGACGCCCCAGCTAACCAAACTTCGCGGGTTTGGGACATCGCAAGCTGGGCCTGATGTTTCGACTATCAACCCGTTCAATCGTTCGGCTTCTGCGCCTGGCTCAAAGGCCTTGTTGACCAGCCAGTCCCTTACGGCTAGTATCAGCGATGGCAAGTCACTAGGATCGTCTACTATTGGCGGGCGCTCGAGTGTCAAGAAACTTGTACTTGACAAAGACATCACTGCATCTGATTTGCCTACTCTTGGGTCTCCTGGATCTTTGTTCAACAGTCCTGCTCGAAACACCCAGAAGAGCAAGGTGGTTTTCCACCCCGATCTCATCCAGCGCGCTGTCGATGGCGAACGCAACTCTGGCTTGTTTGGTTCTACGAGCTCACGCGCTCTTCCGCCAACTCGTCCGTCTATAGATATGGGTCACTCATACTCTGCGAATGCTCCAGTGCGCGATGAGTCTGTTGTTCCCGAAGACACCCCCGATCCTCAAGAGGGAGAATACTGGATGAAACCGTCGCTAAAGGAGTTGCAGGCTATGAGCCACGATCAGCTGGTGTCGGTGCCGAACTTTACTGTCGGGCGCTATGGATATGGCCAAATCAAGTTCCTTTCGCCTGTGGATTTGACGACTGTGTACGCGATCTCGGGAATTCCTGAGAAGACCGTGCTATTCGAGGAAGGCGCATGCACAGTGTACCCCGACGAGTCTCAAAAGGCGCCGCGTGGCGAGGGATTGAACGTTCCAGCAGAGATCAGTTTGGAGAAGTGTTGGCCGAGGGACAAGGCGACGCGTGCTCCTATCAAGAACCGAAACGATCCTGCATGGCAACGTCAGGAGCGCAAGTTGAGCAAGATGAAGGATACGGAGTTTGTAGGATTGGAGCCTGAAAACGGAACGTGGACGTTCCGTGTGCCGCACTTTACGCGGTATGGACTCGGGGATGATGACGAGGAGGACGAGGATGCGGAGAGCCAACCTGGTGAGCCTGCGGAAGAAGGCTCGGCATCACACACCGAAAGCGAGGAAGAGGAAGATGAGGGCGAGGTGGAGCAAGGGATGCTCGGTGCACGTAGGTCTCCTTCCGAGGAGGAATCAGTGTCATCGTCTCCTTCGGCCTCGCCCGTCTCCGATCGTCGCGTTGCCCTCAAGTCTGCAACGCCCGATGGGTCTCCCGACAAGCCGAAACCCCGCCAGCCAACCCGGCCGTGGGCGGCGACCATTGAGTTGGATCCTCGCAAGGTGCAGGTCATGCAAGCTTCGATGTTCCACAACGCGGACGAAACTCTCCAACCGGACGAACTTGGCCCGGTGCCGCGGCAGAACCAGCATGCAAAGACGTTGACTCGATCCGGTTTTCCTGCGTCTCGCAATGCTCTCCCCGAGGTGAGCTTGGTGTAAAGGTTTCTTTTTGGTTAGGACTTGTGATAATAAATGTGTTTTTTCTCCCTTTTTCTGTGCGTAAGGCTCCGAAACCGATCGTCGAAGATTTACCGCTCCGAAAGTTTGAGCGGGTTGAGAACGACAAGTCTGTGACCAAGTCGTTTGCGGGTGCGTACATGGATGCCGGGCTTGCTCTTGGGAGGTCGTTCCGAGTAGGTTGGGGACCAGATGGGCAGCTTGTTCATCTGGGTAAAATTTGTGGAGCGGGTGCCAAAGAGTATGCTTGATGCCTTCAAATTAGTTCATTGGAGCTGATGATTTATTGTTTAGCGAGCTGCCTTCAAGTCCAACGCTAATCAGCATCACACAAGTGCCATTATTGAGCAACCCTACAGTGAGTTAGTTTTGTGATGCGCCTTGCGTCTGACCAATAGCTTTGTAGGACGTCGAACGTCCTCGAGCCAACAAGCTCTTGGATTTCCAAATCAAGAATACAGATGTTGAAGTAGACGAGGACGGCGTGCCGACTGCTACCCCCAACAGCGACATTCGCTTTCACCATGTTGCTGATCTTTTTGGCCCCGATGATCGTTCTCACGAATCGAGCGTCTGGAGACTCGGGTCTGCGCTGTTTGACGAAATCAATCTTCGGTTGGCAGAAGACGTTTCGCCTGACATCCGGAAACATGTGGACGCAATGCGTCGTCGAGCTGCTCTGGCTAAATGGCTTCAACTCGCAGTTGCACCTTCCGTCGAATTCGATTTGCGCGAGTTGAATGGATCTACATCGGCCAATCGGGCATTTTTGATGCTCACTGGGAACCAGGTGGCAAGAGCAACCGAAGTGGCTATGGAATCGAACGAGATGCATCTTGCAACGCTCATTTCTCAGATTGGAGGCGACGAAGAATTCCGCAGAGATATCGAGTCGCAGCTCGCCAAATGGAAGGATCAAAAATTGATGCTCATATCGACGTCTGGATTCGCAAAATCTATGCACTGCTAGCTGGAATCATCGATCACATCCAAGGCTCTAAAGAGGGCGGAGACATTGTGATTGCTCAAGGGTTGGACTGGAAGCGTGCTTACGGGTTGCATCTCTGGTTCGGAGGGTCTTTCAGCTCACCGGTTGTTGATTCATTGAACAGCTATGAAACGGCTTGTGATCATTCTGTGCTAGCCACCGCTGCACCACATCCGTGGTATATCGAGCGCCCATCCTCGATTGATTCCTCAGCTCTGACGTGGACTGTGGCAGGCGAAAACGCGCCCAAAGACGCTCTGTTTGAAGTCATCAAACTTGCGATGGACGAGGCAATCCCACTCGACGCCGTCCTCTACCCTCGTGCCTTTGGACCAAGTCCAGTAGACTACCGCATTTCTTGGCATGTCTATATGTTACTCGCCCACGTGCTTCGCAAACGTGATGTTTCCGATCGTTCAATTGCAGTCGACCGAGAGAGCGACGAAGTATATGCGACGTACAGTCACAAAGCAGATGTTATGACGTCTAATTATGCGTCCCAACTGGAGAACCTCGGGTTATGGTGGTATTCTGCGTTTGTGCTTCTGCATCTTCAAGAACCAGAAGGGTGCGTTTCCTGTGCTTGAAGCAACTGGATTGAGTCGACTTACATTGATGCAGGCGCTCGATTGCCATCAAGTCTCTGTTAACCCGACACATAGAGGAGCTAGATTCGGAACGGGAAGAGTTCCTCCTTAACCAGCTCTGTGTACCTGCTGAGTGGATCGAAGAGGCCAAGGTGAGCTACACGTTTCCTGTTTGGTTGCTGTATTGACTTACCCTCGTAGGCTGTTTTGCTTCAATATTCTAATCAATCTTATCGGGCTTTCGAGTGCTTTGTCGCTGCCGGTCAAGTCAAACCTGCGTACGATATGGCTATGCGAGATCTCGCTCCAGAGGCTGCCATTCGGAATGACTTTGATCTGCTCACAGCGCTGTTCACCGACAAAGGCTTTGACGGGCTTGACGATTGGACATTCCGCGGCAAGGTCTATAAGTTTACTCGATTGACGTCGAACCTATCTAACGTAATCTTATAGCTTTATCTTCAATACGCAGAATGTATGTCCAAACTCCCGGACTTATTGCTTGACGTCGCCCTCGGTGAAGAAGATCCAATACAAGCCCGTGAACTCGAGCGTCTCAGCCGTGCGGTTCCCCAGTTGTTGGGCTTGCTACCTGAAATGTTCCCGGACAAGTCAAATATCCGCCAGCAGATTTGCCTTGGCAATATGATTTCATCGTTGATGCAGTTCTTGCCTGCACTAAAACACCGTGGCATGGTACGTTTTTGGATAAAACATAATTACGGATTTACTATAACTAGTTTTCTAGGTTGTCCGCCCTCAGCTCCAGTCCGCAATGGTGGAAGAATCCGTGCGATTAGAACACATCCAAGCAATGGCTCACGACCGGTTCATGACCGCTATCGAGAGCTATGCTTAAAAGCATTCTGTAACTTGCCTCGTAGTGTATATATGTTTCACGCCTCTCTGGTTCCTAATGACATCGCTGTGGTATAACATGTGCTGCAGTGCTCGTCTTCGATGTCGCTGCATTTGGTAGTTATTTTGACCGTTAGCCACCTAATCGAATATCTTCAGTCTCACGTGTTGGATCGCCGTCAATCCAGATGGCCGCCATCTTCGGCACTCTCCAAGGACTGTGGTCTCTGGTAGACTTTCTCAAAGACTCTGGCGCGTTTCGCTTCCCACGCTCTCTTCCTGACTAATCGTTGTTGTTGTGGTTGTTTCGGTCTGTTTCTGATGTCCTGACCCTGCTCCTTCGCTAGTTTGCTGCGTGCTGTTTTACCTCTTTCCCCCGTCCCGCCCCTTGTTTTCCCTGCTTCTGCTCTCTTGTGTCTGTTTGTCGTGTCACTGTCCGGTTCGACCTTGTGTTCGTGTAGGACGTTAAATATGAATGCAAAAATAAAATAAAATAAAATTCAGTCTCACGTGATGCAATGAATCTTGAGCTCTTCGATCTCCACCCAGAAAAGCAGTCGTAGAAATCGCCTGGGGTATAACCATTCATCTTTTTGAGATATTGGCTCGGTTATCTGAAAGTTTCTTTGCAGCTCCCAATATAATAAATCCTACCTGTCGAAATTTTGGCTGTTACTAGAATTGACAATCCACTCACTACACACCTGTAACGATTACTGCGCCAGATCAATCAAACATTTGTTCCTAAATTCTAGGTCAGTAATAAATACGTCTAACCCCACTCGAAACACTCTGGTTAATGAATTTATGTAGTGTATGCTTCACTCTGTGGGCATTGTCCGGGGCCTAATCAAGTCCAGCACAAAAATCGGTAACATTTCTAAGTCTCGTGGTCGATTCATAGCTTCCCGAAAACTTCGCCCCGCAACCGAGGAAGGTGTGGCTCGAGCTCCGCCCCCGCCACCTTTGAGGATACCCAAGAAGCCCAAAAATTCAACAACCAAGACTGAGGCTTCAAAAAAGGCTGATCATACACGCTCTGGCTTACAAGAATCTGCTCCTACAGAGCTAAACCCCATAGAACCTATACCTTCTCAACCAGTGGCTGTTTGTGAGCGAAACAACGGAGCATATCTCGTTGTAGCTTTACTGATTGTCTCAACAGCTGTAAACCAAGCAGGAGTTCAACTACTACCACCAAATCTTCACAGCCAAATATTTCCTAATGCCTCTTCCCTAACCACCTCGGACACCTGTGCGAAGTTATCTCATCAACACTTAACCGACCATGGGCTAGACACGAACCTCGCATCTCGACTCCCGGAGATCTCCTTTAACTTGCCTCTTCTCCGGGGGAAAACTATCGATGAACACTTCTACCGCATAGGTACTCATATGGCCGAACCTTGGCTAGAAATCGCCAAGAGGTTTGTCGAGGTGCAAGACGACATCCCTCCCAAACCAGAGTCCTACGCCCGGATACCAGGCTGGACAAAATACTACCCTGATGGCTCGTATGAGCATGTACACAACCTTGGGCTAGAAGAAGCAGTCTGTTTCGATGTTGAAACTTTGCCAGAATATTCGCAGTTCCCAATTATGGCTTGTGCTGTCTCTGCGACGGCATGGTATGTCTGGATATCGCCTTGGCTTTTAGGTCTCTCGAAATCGCCACAGCATCTCATACCCATTGGCAATCCCGGTCGCCCTCGAATTATTGTCGGACACAACGTATCTTACGATCGAGCGCGCATACTCGAGGAGTACTCTCTGCAGGGTACCCAAACTCGCTTTCTTGATACTATGGCACTACATATCGCCGTCAATGGGATCACTTCTGGTCAACGTCCAGCCTGGCTATCTTATCGAAAAACGAAGCGCGAGGAGCGGCAAGAGAGAAGGGAAGCCGTTGAGGCTATCAAAGCCGTCATTCTGGAACACGAAGCCCGGTCCGATTTCGATAGTAAACAATACGAGGATCTGCTACGATACAAACAGGAACTAGAGGATTCGCTACCTGAGCTTATGGCTGATGCCTCCGGGTACTTCACAGCCGACGAAGAAGCAGCACAGCGCTGGGAGGAGATAACTTCTATCAACTCGCTTGCTGACTTGGCGCAGCACTATTGCGGCATAGAGCTTAATAAAAAAACTAGAGATGACTTCATGGTCTGCACCAGAGAAGAAATTTTCGACGATCTCGAGCAGTACTTGGTTTACTGTGGAAATGACGTTTCTACAACTCTCCAAGTCTATGCCAAAGTACTTCCTGCCTTTCTTGAATCATGTCCAAATCCTGTGTCCGCGGCTGGTGTATTTACCATGGGCAGCAGCTTCTTAACTTTGGATCAAGAGTGGGAGACCTACATCGAATCCGCAGAAGCTAAATATTCTGAACTCGAAAAGGGCGTCCGTACTCGACTGATTCAGCTGGCACAGAAAGCTTTTTCTATGTTTCAAAAGGACACTGAACATGCTCGACCTTGGGAGACTGATGAATGGCTAAATCAGTTGGACTGGACTCCAAAAAGAGCAGGCAAGTCGCGTGGGGTGGCTGAACCACCACCCCCTGTCGTGGAGACGCGGCCGAAATGGTATGTTGAAGTACAGAAGGAGAAACTAGGTCCCACCGCGGCGAATCGCACTATTCCGTTCTTGCTCGGTATGACTTGGCATGATGCGTACGGGGACTACTACTTGTTCTATTCATCCGAACATGGCTGGTTGAAAGGCAAACCTATTGATTCAACTCAATATGAGCCAATTGTTACAATTGCCGACGACGACGAGCTCGCCCCCTTTCGAGAAGTACTGTGGTTTGTGCCTCTCGCAAAGTCCCCCGTCAGATCCATCCTCTCTAGCGGCCGAGGCGGCAAATGGATAGAAGATGCCACGATTACATGCACACACGAAGAGCTTGCTCTCAGATTCTGTACCAACAAGGTTACTGATGGTGACTTGGAATCGCTAAGGGTTATTGCTCGCGAAGTACTTGAACGTGGTGAACCTACTGATTACGACAACATTGCAATTTCTCAGCTTGATTGGAGGCCAGTACAAGTGGGCAAGCCCGTCAGGGACAAGTCCTCCGATACATACTGGCCACAATGGTACTGGGAACTCACGACTCCTAAACCCGATGCTGCTCCTGGAAACATTGACCTCACAGTTCGTTCTCGAGTCGCCCCACTACTCATGCGCCTTAGCTGGCTCGGGCATCCCTTATTCAGATCTCGCCAGCACGGATGGGTGTACCGGGTTCCTGCGGACAAGCTTGACACCATTGGGGCAACCTCGTATGCGCTAATATTTAGCGACGAAGCAGACATCAAGCTCAAAGACATGTCCGAGGGCGGCCACTTTTTATTCTATAAGCTTCCTCACAAGGACGGCGACCGAGCAAACGTGGGTTCTCCTATGAGCAAAATGTTCTTGAAATACTTCCAAGACGGCACTCTTACTGGGCCTGGTGACGAAGTTAAATCAGCACTCGACATGAACGTTCAGTGCAGCTACTGGATTAGTGCTCGGGACCGTGTGCGCAAACAATTTGTTCTGTGGGACCGCCAAGCGAATACATCTATGGGCCTACCGCCCATCCCAGAGCCTCAAAACGCTGTTGGGCACCCGTGCAAGTATGGTATGATCCTCCCACAGGTCATCACGATGGGGACCGTTACCCGGCGCGCTATCGAAAAGACATGGCTCACAGCATCCAATGCGAAGCCAAAACGTGTTGGTTCAGAGCTCAAGTCCCTCGTACGCGCTCCCGAGGGCTACGCTCTCGTTGGTGCGGATGTTGATTCAGAAGAGCTATGGATTGCGAGTGTAATGGGAGACGCTCAATTCGGCATTCATGGTGCGACTGCCATTGGATGGATGACTCTCGAAGGTACCAAAGCAGCTGGGACGGACCTTCACTCCAAAACAGCTAGCATTTTGGGTATTTCTCGCAACCAAGCTAAAGTCTTTAATTATTCGCGCATATATGGCGCTGGCATCAATCACGCTGTGTTGCTGCTGCTCCAGCACAATGCATCAATGAAGGAAGGCGACGCTAAAGCCTTAGCCAAACAGTTGTATATCTCTACAAAGGGCAGAAGCTTAGCTGCCACTAACCCCTTTGGCAAAAAGTTCTGGCACGGAGGAACGGAAAGCTACTTGTTCAACAAGCTTGAGAGCATTGCGCTCTCAGAAGACCCTCGAACGCCGGCGCTAGGCTGTGGTATCACGTCCGCCTTGTTGAAGAAGTATCTCCCCACCAATAAAGGCACAGGCGAAGATTACATGACGTCGCGTATCAACTGGGTCGTGCAGTCGTCTGGAGTGGATTATCTTCACATGCTCATCGTTGCTGTGGACTATCTTATTCAAATTTACAAGATCGACGCGCGTTATCTTATTTCCATCCATGATGAAGTCCGATACCTTGCCAAAGAGGAAGACAAGTATCGGCTTGCGCTCGCATTGCAGATCGCCAATTTGTGGACGCGGTGTATGTTTGCATACAAGCTGGGGTTCGACAATCTCCCTCAAGGGGTCGCTTTCTTTTCAGCCGTCGACGTAGACAAGTACCTGCGAAAAGAGGTTGATATGACTTGTGTCACACCATCCCAACCCGTTGAACTCCCGCCGGGCGAATCGCTCACCATAGACCAGATTCTCGAAAGAACCTCGGGTCAGCTGAGCAAGGACACCACAGTCTCAAACTCGTCCGTCGTACCGGAACTCAGGTCTCCAACCCAACCGTACAAAGAGCCAGACGTGCTAGCACACCGAGAGACATCCATGGAATTTCTCCGTGCGCAGATGTTAACGGACAAAAAGGTGATACACGACTTGGGGTTGATACACAGGGCAAGAAAACTTGAGAAAGAAGCCGAAGAGGAACTCTTCTCGATGCGCTCCAAAGCGACCAGCCGAGTTGACCGCGCAAAAGAGAAATCAGGCGCTGCGTCTTGGTCCCTTGAAATGACCTGGGGTTGAAAATTTGCCCTGTGTTTGTATGTTTTTTTGTTAGTTTGTACATTACGCCTGAACTTTTTTTATTCTTAATTTGCTATCCCCACTCTAGTTATTGTTGCGCCTCTTGTAGTTTCGTTCTTAGCTTACCTTTGCGTTTGCAGGATCTTGGAATGTATGCTATGACTCTTATGACTTGGCGGCTAACCCACATGGTCCTTTTCGCTTCTGGCGAATCGCTCGACAGGGCAAGCGCCCAGGACGTTTCTATCACCCGCGCGTTTATAGAACTCAAAAGAAGATCATCCAGGGTGGGTTCTAAGTAGGCGGTGTGTTTTCGGGGAGGCACTCGGCCTCCCCGAAATGTACACATACATCAAACATATGTCATGGACAGGGACTACTATTAATGACCATGAGGGGGGCAATAAGCACGCAGCGGGTGCACGTAAACTAGACTAGATGAGCGAACTAGCTAAGCTGAAACAGGAAGGAGGGGGTGGGTACATGCAACCTATAGACGAATCGACATGGCAGAAAAAAAAAAGGAAACATGGGAAAACGAAGAACAAAATAGAAGCAAAATGAAATCGTATCAATACAATGTGGTCTACAACGGCTCCTCCGATCAAAAAAATGCAGAATAAATAAATAAACAAAAAGGCACAGAGAGACAGCCGACGCCGTCCGCTTTATCTTCTGGTCATATCAAGCTTGTCGACTTGCATGCCAAGCACAGGGAACGTGACACGCGCTTCGTGCATCCAGCCCATCATTTCGTCCAGGTTCTTGTCGACTTCGGCCTGTTCGGTAAAGTCTAGCTCATCTACGAGATTGTCGCGCTCCTGAAGCAAAAACTCGCAAAGTGCCGCGAGAGGCAACTAGAGGGAAACGTGATCGATCAGTACAGGAACCCAAAACCAAAAAAAAAAAGCATCGAGAAGCAGGCAGGATGAGCATCTTTTTGTTCCGCGTCCACGGAACGCATGAGCGAGACAGAAGAGTGGAAGTGGTGGAGGGGACTCGAGTGGAGGTTGTACTCACGCCCTGCCACACTGGGATCAGCATTGATGTCGCTTCGCGCTGAGTTCGCAGGATCGCTGCGGCCGTGGAAGCCGCGTCTCGACAGATGGAGCGCAGATGATTCCGCTGAATCGTTTTACTTTCTTGGTGTGCCCATTGTCGGATATAGGGCATATGGAGTGCACACGTTGCAGCATATACCATGACTGAAACAGCGCAAGACACTCAGTCCAAGAACTGGCAACGCAAACGAGTAGAGTTGCTTACTGTGTACCATGGAAAGCACAGTTCCGTCTTGCACGCCCGTCATTTCTCGCATGGATTGGATTAACTCTGCAAAGCGGGACAATGCTCCCTGGATGGCGGAATACTCGGCCGCCCAAACTTCAGGTGACATCGAGTCTAACGTTGAAAATACGTCAGTACATGCACTCAGCCACTGACGCGATTGGCGTACCTGCACTGCTAGCTTTGACAGAGGCACGGTCCAAAAGCGCAATTGCCTTGAGAGCAAATCCGTAATACGGGGACGAGGCACGGTCGGGGATGCCGGGGACAGCTGAATATAGTGACACCACCGAGTTTGTATGGACGTTATCAATAATTTCCTATAGTTCAATCCGGGTAAATCCCCTATTCTACCAGCTATGACGCAAAGCCAACTCACCTCTAGTGTCTGGGGCCATGGAGTGCGAATATCTGCGTCGGCAATGCCGCATGGCAACCCGGTCAGGAGGGATCCCCATCGGTCGATAAAGAACGTAAACCTGAATTCGGGTCAGCTACTTGAATTTGACGTATTGGACTGCTAAACGCACCACCAGGCACAAACTTTATCCTTTTGGTTAATGAGTGCCAACTGATACTGTGGGTCATGTATAGTCTGTTGATCTTGTGACAACGCTTGCAACTCGTGAAAGCCCTTGTTGACCGCAAAACGGACGGCACTAATCGCTCGGTGGTATCCCTCCAAAAGTCGGCCCTTGTGACATTCGGTCAGGCTGTGTGCGCTAACTTTCGAGAAGAGTAAACTAACCTTGCTATAGTAATACATTGCGAACATGGAGCTCGCAAACAGATAGTCGATCGCGTAGGAAAGATCTTCAGTCAAATCGATTGCATCTTCCAACGCCCGTCGTGTCCGCTCGACAAAAGCGGACTCGAGATGAGCCAGGGAGCCGTCCGAACAGAAAAAGCAACCCTAGAATTAAGTTAGAAGGAACGCTCACACGCGGATCAGTGTGGCACAATGGCTGACCAAGAGATAGGACACGGCTAGCAGAGCGGGATGACGTTCCGCATTGAGGGTGTTTGGCTGGAGTCGGTCGACGTGGAGAAGTCCACATCGGAAGCGATGAGTAAGAAAGTGGAACATGCTGAGTAAGAATCAAAGGATGAGTGACAGAGGGCAAACGAGGGTGCGAATAGCTCACATCTTGTCCGCCAGTTGCTCGGAGATGACACCATCGTGGCCGAGCATAGAGGGCTGCGAGTCGAGCAACTGAGGCGAGCTCTCGAGGTAGGATGGGGTGTCCCAAGAACCGTCGGGGCTGTTTCGGGAGATGTTTTGGGGCGAGTAGCCGTGGTTCGAGCCAGAGGACGACGAGCAGTCGGATGCAACATAGTCAGTTATGTATTGTTGGATATTTGACGTGCTGGTGAACATGGAACGCGAGGGGCCGGGTGTTGAGTAGTCGCTGGGAGAAAACTGCACGTACTGCCCCATGGGTGGAGAGTAGGTAGCCTGGGAGGGAACGAGGTGGGGGTGACGAGGTGTCTTTTCCCGCGACTCGATGGAGGCAATCTTGTTCTGGAGCTCGTCTATGCGGTCCTGTGCAAGAGGTGAGAACGGAATGTAAGGATGGCGAGACGGACATGCCTGTAGTAACTGGGTTGGTGTGCGATGGGACGCATTGTCGTAGCTACACGTCTGTTTCCCTTTGATGCATGATCTGCACGGACTGCGCCCGTCGCATTTCTGGGTCGGGGTCAGGGCGGGCCGAGACAAGAGAGGGGGTGAACTCACAAACTTGCGACGTCTGCAAAAGGAGCAGGCATAACCACGTCTACCTTGGACGCTATTTCTGCGGACTGGATGGGTAAGTGACTGCATGGCGAGATCTTGATGATGAGTGAACTGCCTACCAACTTTATATGCTACAGATATAGTGTACTCATCGCGGTGATCCAATGACAAAGCCGCCCGTCCCGAAGTGGAGGGGATCTGTTCATCAAAATTAGCAAACCAGGGTTTCTCTCGAGCGCTCGCTACTGCAAATCGCACAGCCTCGTCGAAGGGGGGAAGCCACTCCCAAACAGGGTCCCAGGCTGGTGCCGGGACTGCATCCATCACCGTGGCGCGTCGTTGACTTGTTGCATTCGGCCGCTGCCTACGATTAGGCTGGCGCCACTGCCGATGGCTGTGCCCCCGCTAGTCCTACCGAATACAACCTTCTCATTTGGTTATTGGGCCGTATACTGGCGCTTTACTTGCAAACCACTCCGGATCAGCGCCTTGCGTATCCGCTCCGCAGCTGCAAACAAGCATCCTTGATGAACATGGGCACTACACAACCCCCTCCCCTGCGTCCCATATGGTGCCATGTCTGTGCGCTCTAGACACTGATCCGCGGCGATGGCGACCTACCGATCAGTTGGGAACGCAAAAGCACCGCTGAGTGGTGCTGCCGCCGGCATAGAGCAAGTTCAGGAGTCGAGTCCTCACGGTGCCAGCTGCCGTTGAATGCAAGGGCGCCTAAATCAACGTTCTTTCGTGTTCCTCTTTTGGTTTCCGCGACCTTCCGTTAGAACCCCGCTCAACTCGGTAGAACACCGAGATCTCGACCTAAAATACGCGGCTATACGCGTAAATAAAACCTATACGTGCCCTATCAGGATGGTCCGACTGGATCTGAATCAATACATCCATCACCTGGGTGACTATACTCTCCGAGAACGACGGTTCCACATGATCAGATGTTGTTCTCGTCGCGTAGCGCGATCCCATCGACGCGAAACACGCATCCGCTTGGTCCACTAGCCACGCTTGGCTCACTAAACATATAGGGACCTCTATACACCTTCGGCTTGACATGGCCGGGCGTGACCAATCCGTCCAGCGGATTTCAGACTCGCGCAAATCAATAAGTAGCGCTCAATTGACTCTTAAAATGGCAACTATGACAGAGGGATCGGCGCACAGTGACCTTGTCAAATAGGGGAGTATCAAGATACGAGACAGATTGTCTGGATGCTTCTACGATCGCCAGAGTTCGGCGACCCGAGACGTGAGCCCGCGTCCGCGGACCCGGCATGTCGAACAGATCGCCACGTGAAGTCGGCAGCAGAGCGGGGGTCGAGACAGGCCGGGAGCGTACGACTGTATACGCGGCCCGCATTCGGTCCGGCACACCTAGCCTAGCGTTCGATAGGTGCTTAGCCGAGCCATGACCGAGAGTAGTTGCTTGCTGACTGTCGTGAGATGAAATGATTCAGGTCAGAGCCGCGACCGCATATATCCTAGGTAATTCCACCTTGTGCTCGACTCGACCGGCTTGGGACACATCCGTGCGCGCTCAACTGCTGAAACGACTTCTTGCGAGTCGAAAAAGTGACTCGGGAGCAAGTGCGTCGGTACTGCATTGCATATAGGAACGAACATATGGTAACTATACAGTATTCGGAAAACTATTCGGGGAACAGTTGTCGTCGCCGGGCCGATCAGCTCGTTCTCTTCAATGTATGCTCCCATACCAGCTTACGCAGCTCGGGTGTGCTATATTTATTCCTCCCAACGTCATCGGCTTGATTGTTCCTCCAGTTTCAACGTCAATATCCGCACCATGCCTCCACAAACCGAGTCAAGCCTACCTGAAAAACGCACCCTTGGAGAACTGCGGGTCGAGCAGCGTGTACAACATCCACTGAGCACAGTCAGCAGGGGAGACTGTAAACGGTCTTAGCATGAAAATGAATGGCTTGAGCGACCAATGAAAGTCCATGAGCATGGGCGTGCGCACGATCCCTGGGAACGCATGGATGAACGCCATATCGGGATGCTGGGCGGCAAAATCTTCACACATCAAGTCGTTCATGGCTGTCGCGCTGTCCCCCGCGGCCTTGAGCCCGTACCCCTTTTTCAAGTCGAGGTCGTTTTCGTCGAGTTTGCCGTTCTGGATCGAGGGATTCATATCAAGCTCGTGCCTTGAATTGGAAGTCGAGATAATGTACGTACAGTTCCGGCAGCAAGAACCGTCAGAACGCGTGCCTCCTCGCCCTGCGCCTTGGCTTTCTCCAATAATGGCATCAGATCGTGTACGAACCGCCAACGCGCGTAATAGTTCAGTGCGAGCTTCTTGTCTATCCCCTCGCTCGTTTCGTCTCGACCTTTGAGCGTCAAAAATCCCGGTGTGAGCACGAGGTAGTTGAGCTTGTTCAAGCGCCCAAGAAGCGAAGCCGTCGTACTCCTCACGTTGGACATGAGTGTTGCGTCGCATGGTTCGAACTCGTACGTCGAGGTGGAGGTGGAGGTGGAGGGCGGGCCAGAGGGGGTCGGGAATGACTGGATGATTTTGTCAGCTGCCGATTTGTTTCGGCCGCATAGAATTATGTGCGCATTTCCGTTTGTAGCGCCCGCGAGTGCTTCCGCTACCGCTTGACCTGATAAAGTACGTACAACCTTGGCATGAGAATTATGCCTTGGCTAGGCAGGGGGTGAGGGAGGCACAAGAAGATCTTACCAACACCGCTGGTTCCACCGAGAAAAAGAGCAGTGGGGCGGTACTTGGGAATTGCGGCGAGATTGGCTGCGCGCACCACAGATAGAGCCGGCATGATGAAAAGGGGTGTATGGTTCTTGATGAAGCTGGCTTGGCTAGACTGCGTTGCTACAGCGAGATTGAAATATGATCAGTACCTCGGTCGTTGTCGGTTAGAGGCCGCGATACGCGTGCCTGCTGGGTGCCGGGAATGACGTGGGTCCAGGCGGAGGCGATCATCGCTGCTTCTTGGTACTGCACAGTACTGGTTGATGCACGTGACGGCGCGAACATGACAATGGCTTACGTTCTGCGACCGGGTCATTCCACACCATGGCGGACCATTCTCCGAGTGAGGCGCATCAATGATTTATGGAAAACATACTCATCGAAGCACTATAGATGAATTTGAACTCGATACCCAACCTTTAGATACTATTTCTGCTCTTAGGTTCTCCCCTTCCACACCTCAGCATCTTTTAGCAGCATCATGGGATGGTGTAAGTAGAGATCATATCATTTTACCTGTAACTAATTTGTGCAGAATGCGAGGCTCTACGATATTGCTCAAAATGATTGCCGGTCTACACTTCAACACAAGGCTGCAGTCTTGGACTGCTGTTTCTCTGGTGGAAATCAGGCCTTTACTGGAGGACTTGATACATGGGTACGCTCGTAAGTCGGTACTTTGATATACTCTTTTGCCTAATTTTAAACGACAATAGTTGGGACCTTGAAACGGAGAAGATGACCGTCCTAGGCGCCCACGACGCGACAGTCTCGTGTGTGTCGTTCGCAAAAGACTCCAGTAAGCGGTCTTACTCGCTTGCACACTAACCCGGCCTCACCCGCGCCAGACCTCCTCGTCACCGGCTCTTGGGACAAAACGGTTCGCCTCTGGGACCCAAGAGGCACCAATCCCGCTTCTGTCGGCTCGCCACACACTCAACCTGAACGCGTCTATCGAATGGATCTAGTTGGAAACATGCTCGTCGTTGGATATGCTGGCCGGCTTGTCCATATTTATGATACCCGCAAGCTCGACGACCCGCTTCAGATCCGAGAAAGCAGCCTCAAGTACATGACACGCGCGATCGCGTGCATGGCAGACGGCCAGGGATACGCGTGCGCGTCAATCGAGGGACGTGTATCTGTCGAGTACTTTGATCCAGCGCCCGAAGTGCAGGCAAAGCGCTATGCTTTCAAGTGCCATCGTCGACCATCACCGACGGAGAAAGACGTGGACCAAGTCTGGTCTGTCAATGCATTGGTATTCCACCCAACGTACGGTACATTTGCCTCGGGTGGCTCAGATGGGACTGTTTGTTTCTGGGATCACTCGGCGAAAAAGAGGCTGAGGCAAACACCAAGGTATCGAGAGGCGGTAAGCGCACTGGCATTCAACTCTTCCGGCTCGAAGATAGCCGTTGGCGTTGGGTATATGTGGGATGAAGGCGAGGAGGGCGGTAAGCGGTCGCGACCTGGGGTTATTATCCGAGACGTGGGGAGCGAGATCAAGGTGCGTGGCACCTGTCTTCCACGCTTCGAGCCTGGACTCATGGCATATAGGCAAAATCACAATCTTGAGTTGGCCGAGGCATTCCTGCTTGATACATTTCATCTACGATCTATGTACTCGCCCACGTGTGGCCGATTTCAGCATTCATTTTATTTTTACTTTCACTTGCATGAGGCGTTGGGACCTGACTGTATGGCGCAATCAATCACCCGAGCGCGAGATCTTCTCCAGCGAATGGTATTGATGTTTGGCTTCACGCCCCACGCGAGAATGACTGACAAAAGGCTTGGCGCTCGTCGCACGAGAATACCTCCGCGAGGTCAACCTGCCTTTTATGGGTGATTTCCAATGACATCGAAGCGCCGAAGCGTGCGTCAGGCGGTTCTACCGTTCAACGACCTCGTGCTCGACCGTCAACCAACGGAATTCGTGCTTGAATACTTTTCACGGCAACAGTTAGAATAACCGAATATAAATACGCGGCATGGCTTTAAGTTTAGCACAATCTCCCTTCTCCTCTGGTGTCTTCCTGGTTCGTGTTTGTTCATTACTGTCTGCTCGAACCTTGCCGCCGACGCTATGCATTATCTTCTCGCTCTCGGCTTGCCGACCGCGGCCCTTGCTGCTGGATCGTCCCGACTTCAAAATCGCCAGTCTGACCCGTGCGCTACGGTTGCGCCAAAGGGATGGTACAAGCCTTCCCAAGTCTTGAGCTGTCTTCAGTCTTTCCCTTATAATGAGACTCTACGTAACAACGTGAGTGAAAAACGGTATACAGTTGGAACACCATTCTAATTTCTAGGGGTTTCTATTAGGTCGTGGATGTGGTCAGCAAGACCTTCAACTTCCACACATCGGTCTCTTTCCATTTGAACATGCCCGATCCTTTCACGGACGACACTGTTGACCTCCAGGGAGAGCTTCGCCGAATTCGGGCAACCAAATACGATTCGGATTGTCAGTATTTAAATCCACTTGCCTGGCCAGAAGAGCACTTTTACTGACTTGTTTTGCAGTCAACCTTCACCAAGAGTAAGCGCCTACCCCATGTTTCACCTTCGCGCGCTAAATGTGATTTTAGCGTTTCCAACACAGTCAAGAGGTTGAACGACGGCCATGCGGGTTATATCAACTATTGCTGTACGTCCTGAGTGTGATACACCGAGGTATATGCGAATCTGAGTTGGTCGGTTTTTAGACGATTCGCTGTTCACCACGTATCTTCCTTTCCCTTTGGCTGTGCTCGCCCGACCAGATGCGTTGGATGTGCAGAACATCCACATTGTACCGGAAGCCTCGTTAGTTGCGAATGCCGAGTTCGGAGCCGACGCTGTTTCAAAATGGCAGTCCGCATTGGGACGCAACTTGACCGACGTAAGTATCAATATGGCTAACGCTTGGTTCCCGCACTCATTACTTCCAGTTTAATGGTGCGCGTATTGTCTCCATCAATGGCAAAGATCCTTGGGCGGTTGTCGACGAGAATGCTGCCGTAAATGGTGGCTATCAAGCCAAGACCACCCGTCAAAACGCCTTCTTCTCTTCCTACCAACGAGCTACCAACGAATGGTCTTATCGACTCGGTGATTTTGCCCAATGGTCTCTTCCTGTTCGCGGAGATTCCGTTACCCTTCGCCTTGTCCGCAATGGCACCAACACCGAGGAGACCTACGTAGTCCCCTACCTCTCTCGTATTGGTTCTTCAACCGTTGCGTTCACCAATGCCAAGTCCCTCTGGGCTAACAATTGTCTTGCTACATCTTCTACCAACGGCGCTTCGTACTACAACAAGGTTCAGGCCAAGGCCAAGGCTACCGCCGACAAGCCCCGCTTCCAGCCTGACCCAGTCATCGCGCCTATCATCAATGGCAAACGTCAAGCGATCTCGGGTCTCGTTGCAGATGGCCCCTTGTTCGACGTTACGCTCCCGTCTAGGTTAGCTCCCCCAACGCCTATCACTGGAAGTGGCGCTCTCCAGTTCTACATGTTGGATGATGGCAAGACTGCCGTGCTTGCACTTGGCTCATTCTCTGGAGATTATGCAGGTCAGTAACAGCCAATCGTATACTTGAACCGGACTAATGATTTGATGTAGGCGTCCAGAACGGTATGCTTGATGGCGTGAATGCTGTCAAGGCCAAGGGAGCCACTCGCCTGTTGGTCGATGTGACTAACAATGGTGGAGGGTATATTTGCCTCGCCGCTTGGCTTCATCGGATTGTAAGCCAAATTTCTTATACATTCTGGAATTTGTCTCATTCGCTCCGAATAGCTTGCTGGTCCTGGCCCTGGTACTGAACCCCAGCCCGGTCTCGATGGTAGTGTTCGTGCGCAGGACTTGGCTCAAAAGATTACGGCCAAGATCGTCGCCAACAACACCGGTGTTGACCCTGACCAGCAAATGCTCTACAACCGTGAGTTTATACCAACGAGGTGTCCAACAAACACTAAGGTGCTCTTAGCTCTCAATTGGCGCGACGTCCACTCCCAGAGGTTCCCCGCGAACTTCAATTGGCTCGACCCTGCCATTCAGATCCAGGTCAACGGCGTCCAGGACAGGTTTTCCCAAAAGTAGGTTCCAACCAGTCACTTTATGATATCAAAGTCTCATGGTGAATGCTCAGGATCGGCGATGACTGTATTCCGTATGATCTTACACCCCCTGCGACCAAGCCCTTTGAGTTCGACAACATTGCGATCCTGAACAATGGGCGTTGTGCCTCGTCTTGCAGTCTCTTCACCATCTCTATGCGTACCAAATACAACGTCAAGACGGTTGTTGTCGGTGGAAAACCTGGCACGACTCAACAGTACTGTGGCGTCGTTGGTGGCCAGTCGCTCAACTTTGCAGCGATTGACAGTGACGTGAAGACCGCTGGACTCAAGAACGACCCTCTTGCCCCGCCCGACTTCATCGGTGACAACTACCAGGGTTGGTTTATTTCTTCATTTGGGATGATTATGTTACTAATAATGTATGATAGGTATCACCTGGAAGCTTGGTTATAGTATCCTCGATCAAAACCGATTCGAAGAGTTTAACACCCATCCCGCCCAATTCACATTCCCCCTCCTTCCCAGCACGTAAGTTATTTTGTTTGTAGCATGCTCATAGAAGTCCCTAACTAAATTTTCATAGTGTTAATAATCCGAAGGCGTTGTGGACTGACATCACCCGTAGGCTCTGGCCTAACTAGGTACCGCTTTCGCATGATTCGCAACTTGTTTTAGTAGTACTTCATTCACTTTCTCCACGAACAAAATTTCGAATGATGTTGGCTCTTGGTTCTAAGGACAATGGATAAAGTTACAATGGAAGTGCATACAATGGTCAAGTCGCGAAAAGGAAGGGAAAACGTGGTAAAAGTGCACAAACAAACGCCACCTCTCTATTTTAAGACCACCCAAGTAGGGGAAAGAGGAGAGGAAGATGGCGAAGGCACAGTGCTTTGTCTGAGAGGAGATGACGTAAAGCAGGGGTGCGGCGTACGTGTATGCGGCTCCTGCCCGCTATAAGCCACATATCCAACGATAAGAGGAGATGGGCGGCGGCCCCTATCCAAGGTGGGAGGTGCCAACACAGGGATGGACTGCTGTGATGGATGAGTAGTTGGGGTAACTCGAAGATTGAGCCCGTCATGTATATCAAGAGACGCCGAGTTGCCCATGATTGCGGCTGGCGCAGAGCTGGTTCGATTCACTCTATGAATGACGCCAGATGGGAGACGACTTGACAACGATCCCCGAAAAAGCACGTTGATATCTTGACGAACTGCCACTCGCACGTCCACAGATTCCTCGTCCACTGTTAAGAATCAAATAAGAATTGTATTTTGGCGGACCCATGATGCCATGATGTCAATGATGCTAAAGACGAACCGATGGACCCATACTCCTCCAAGGTACGTAGGCGAACTTCTTCTCCAGTCGGGATGGGAAATCCAGAAAGGTAAACCAGTTGGCCCCTTTTAGGCGGGACCTTAACTTCCGTCTCGAAGACTTCAGATACTATGTATATAGGGGACTTGAGATCGTATGTCGGAGCGACAGTCTTCTTGCACTTTCTGTTAGACAACGATCTCCATCTTAGGGCGATTCCCAGGTAAATCCCGAGTACGAGACAAACACATAGCGAGAAATACACATCAACATTCTCCGAGTGGGGATGGTTGAAGCAAAATTCCATATTACGAGGTGTACTACTTCCATCGAGGTGATGGTTTAGGAGCGGGGTGGTGCCTATGTGGAGCGAAAGGTCTAAGGGACAGCTGGTTGAAACGGGGGCATCCGAATGGAACGAGTAAATGACATGGGCGGAGCCAATAGATTTTTGTCCCTGCAAATAATTGGGCTCTTTGCATCTTTCGGAATCCTCGTGAGTTCTTTCGTGCTCGTCGCAGTCGTCAAGATTATCCCCATAATCCTTTTCGTCAAGCGAGTTTGATCCATTGTTCTTCAAACTACGCATACGTAGTGTCAGTTTTCGAACTGATCCAGGAGACATTCCGACATAGACCCCCATTTTGTCCAAGAATGTAAGTGTGGTAGAGTTTAGAACGGACAACCCCAGAATTTCAAATGTGACCACTGGAATAGGGGTTTGATCACGTGGACCCTTGCTGGACTAGGTGCATTAATCTGCACAGTATGATTGATTTTGATTGTGTAAAAATACTACATATTTCATCTGGATTCATGTGATTTCTCTTCTCTCACGCGCTCACTAATGTCCAACAATCTGCTGGGGAGCATACGGTTCTTCCAATTTCTTGATTTCTTCTTCCGTCAATTTAACGTCAAGCGAACCTAGAAGCATGTATTATATAAATAGTAGTGTCAGAGAGAGATTTTACCTACCAATGATATCTTCCAAATTTTTCAGGTTGGTAGTTCCGATGATTGGAGCGGTCATATACTCCTTCGAGAGACTCCAAGCAATCGCCACCTGCGCCATACTGATATTGCGAGACTTGGCAATCTCCTCGACGCTACACCACATAGCATCAATTTTCGAGCGTCATTCCTTATTAAAGATACATACCCACCCACAATAGTGGCGTTAGCCTCGCGAGTCGTAGGCAGGTAGTTCGCCCATCTAAAACACCCCTCCCATGTTAGTACGAACGATATTGGAAACTATATTGAATGATACTCGCGGGTCTGTTCCAGATCTTGCGGTAGCCTCAGACTTCAACGGACGAGTGAGAGTCCCCCTAGCAAGAGGAGACCACGGAATCATTCCGACTCCGAACATCTAGCTCATCCCATCAACATTCATATCGTTATGTTAGAAGACATAGTATACCTGAAGCGTAGGTATCATCTCGCGCTCCTCCTCTCGATATAGAAGGTTGTGATGGTTTTGCATTGATATGAATGGTGTCAGCTTGTTGTTGATCGCATAGTTTTGCATTGCGTGAAATTGGTATGCATGGCAGCTTGACATTCCGATGTACCGAACGTAGCCAGCCTGTACGACATCATGCAGGGCCTGCATAGTCTCGGCAATTGGGGTGTCTGGGTCGAAACGGTGACATTGAAGGACGTCAATGTAGTCGAGCTGAAGACGTTCGAGGGAGTGCTTAACGGACTCGAATATGTGCTATGTGAGATGGCTAGATGAGATCTAGCTTTCAATTTTGCTCGGCCATCGTCCGCACCTTACGGCTGAGACCTTGCTGGTTGACATAGCCGGCTTCCACGGCGGCACTTGCTGAGGGATATCGCTCTCCAGGGGTTCGGCCAACTGTGGCATATAGCTGTTAAACCTATTATCAGTTGCGCATATAGCTATGTCATCAAAAGTGTAACGGCACCTTAGTCATCACTACGATCCCATCACGGGGCAGCTTGAGCTCCTTGATCGCCTTGCCCAGTATCCTTTCGGACTCTCCGTTGGAGTAGACGTTAGCTGTATCGAATGTCTGAATACCAGCCTCGTAGCTTTATGATGGATTAATGCATGATACAAAACAATTCTTCAATACTTACGCTGCCTTGATGTGCTCGATGCCTTCTTTCTCGCCCAAAATCCATGGTTGCCACTCTGCCGATCCATAGCTCATAAGCCCAAGGATGATGCGTGAGACCTTCAAACCAGACTGCCCGAGGCGGACTATGATGTCTCAGTCGACTACAAGAAGCTTCAGAGTCTAATAAATCATACCATAGGTCATTTTCTTTTTGGTTGTTTCAGTGGACATGTTAACTAGTAAGGGGCAAACACTTTGGAGATGAGAGACAGGATGGCACAAGAGGTGGTCGCTATATACAAGGGCTTGGTGGAGGCTCGGAGGTTAACCCCGAGTTATGCGGGAAGCATCGTGTGTGGCTTTATAATGCTTGCGCATGTGGTTAGTGACGATGAGCCGCCATACCGAAGCCCGAAAGTAGGAGGTGTAGAAGGCCTATTACATAAGAGGCCTGGGAACCTGATCTCAGAATAGATGCATGATATAGAGATTTGCTACCCAGAATCAGCCGATCACCTTTGTTGTTTTCAGCCTTCTATTTTACCCTGGATATTCTACCTGACTCAACGTTTCTATGAAGTTTGGGCCACGCTGTCGAACTCTGGTGAAGGTTGATATATGAAAGCTGCTGGGCGGTGCTCATCATTAAATATGCCTGTTGCTCACTTTAATAACGCATAACAGTGTTGCATTGAATAGGTATGAATGTGGCGCTGATCATGTGGTTGCCGTATATGCACTATTTTGTTGGTTAATGTTTCCTCTACGAAGGTCGCTATTGCTTGATAAAAAAAATCTTTTTTTAAGAATCATTCCAACGTAGAGTTCCAACGGCGGTCTCGTCCTCGCGTTTATATTTGGGTCGCATCGATTCCCTTCAGTATATTGTTACAGAGTCTGGTTGACAACACACAGGAAAAATTCCACACGATTGACTAAGTACCGAATGGAAAGCCTTGGGATGGGACAGGCAAGGCTTTTATGACCCAGTTGGCCGCTTCAAAAACTCATGGCCAACGATTGGTTGAGGAACATACGGCTCCTCCAGTTTTTTGATCTCTTCCTCCGTCAGTTTGACGTCGATTGAGCCTACAATAATAAAATATCAGTGTCTTATGATTCAAGAAACCAGAATTACCGATAATATCTTCTAGATTCTTCAGACTAGTTGTTCCTACGATTGGGGCAGTTACATACTCCTTCGAGAGGATCCAAGCGATTGATACTTGAGCCATGCTGATATTGCGAGACTTTGCAACCTCCTCGACGCTATGTCGCACAGTGTTAGGCTACGAACGTGAGCTTCTGGGAATAGTACACACCGGTTAACAATGGCAGCATTAGCCTCGCGAGTGGTAGGGAGATAATTGACCCATCTACAACCCACTCGAAGTTGCTTTACACCAGAATAAACTGAATCCATAATACTCACATGTCTTTTGTTGATCGTGGCGTGGCCCCAGAGTCTAATGGGCGAGTGAGAGTTCCCCTGGCGAGAGGAGACCATGGAATCATTCCAACCCCAAACATCTACCTTGGTTTGTTGATACGCATCTCGATCTAGCCAAATAGTATGCGCACCTTGAGCGTGGGTATCATCTCACGCTCCTCCTCGCGGTATAGCAGGTTGTGATGGTTTTGCATCGATATGAATGGTGTCAGCTTGTTGTTGACCGCGTAGTTCTGCATGGCGTGAAATTGGAACGCATAACAGCTTGACATTCCGATGTACCGAACGTAGCCAGCCTGTACGACATCATGCAGGGCCTGCATAGTCTCGGCAATTGGGGTGTCTGGGTCGAAACGGTGACACTGAAGAACGTCAACGTAGTCGAGCTGGAGACGTTCGAGGGAGTGCTTGATGGATTCGAATATGTGCTGCATGGGCGAAATACATCAAAATGAGTGTTTCTTCCAATTTGTTGATTTTCCGCACCTTACGACTCAGACCCTGTTGGTTGACATATCCAGCTTCCTCAGCTGCATCCACCGCGGTATACCTCTCTCCAGGATTTCGGCAAACGGTAGCCCACAGCTATGAATTGTGTCAGGCGCGCATATATACGAGTAGTTGCGTGATGATACCTTAGTCATAACTACGATCTCATCACGCGGTAGCTTGAGCTCCTTGATCGCCTTGCCCAGTATCCTTTCGGACTCTCCGTTGGAGTAGACATTGGCGGTATCGAACGTCTGAATACCAGCCTCGTAGCTACACAATAATCCGATGATGGCTTGCGCGTGCAGTTCCTGGGTACTTACGCTGCTTTTATGTGCTCGATACCTTCTTTTTCACCCAGGACCCATGGCTGCCACTCTGTTGAACCATAGCTCATGAGCCCAAGAATAATGCGCGAGACCTTCAGGCCAGATTGCCCGAGCCGGACTAGAGAACCCCAGTCAATTGTGGTAAAATTAGGTAAATAGTTGATTATACCGTAGGTCATTTTCCTTTTGGCCAACTCGGACGACATCATGAACAAAATGTGAACAATTAGAAGTGGTACTTGAGGTTAGACGCCGGCGGAAGAAGTAGTCGTTCTATGTGATGACGGTTCGCAGATCAGGCCTGAGCTGTAGGGCAAGGCTCGCGTAGCTTTATAATACTCACACATATGGTTGCTTTTGTGCCAAGCCAGGGGACATTATCTCAGCACAGGTGATGATGTTGCGTCATATTTGGGTCAGGAGCTACCAGCACGGCCACGTGATGGCCAGCGTTTCCACAAACGAACACCTGGGCTCAACGTGTGACGCCAATCGTTGACTTGCCGCAGACCGCCACCATGGGCCTATTCTCTTGGTTCTCCAAGGTAAAGACACAAATTCCGACGTACTAATTGTCCTCACATTGGCTTCAGCCGGTCGAGAACGACGACGTGATTCTGCAAGCACTTGCGGACTCCATTACCACTCGAGAGGCGCATCTATCTGAGATTCGCCAGCGCGAGCGGCGGACCAGCTTTTTGTTTACCCTATACTCCATAGGGCTATGGGTGCTATACTCGGGCGTTTGGTTCTTAAACCTCCTGCCTCGGCTAGAAGGCCGTCAAACACCATTCGAGTGGACCATTTCCCGACGTGCAGAGAAGGGTGTCTATTTGGTGCCTGGATTCGCTGGACCTTTTTTGTAAGTAGATTTGTGATTCATGAGACTTCGTTGGCTGAAGTGGCGGCATCACATCTAGTATATATTATACACGAAGGCTCGTATTAGCGTGGTACAAAGGCCAGGAGAACAAGGAAGGCATGTATACATATACTTGGTTTTGTGCTAAGACTCATCACAACGATTTCAGACCGCGAGCTCAAGAAATTACGCGGTGAACAGAAGAAGAAGATCGAAGAAATCAAGAAGAAACGCAACTACGACAAAACCCGGGAGTTGATTGAGCGTTATGAGACTCCTAGGAAGGCGAGTAGCTTGTGGCTTGTCAAACCTATACTGGGTTAACCTTTGATTTAGGCGTCTCAAGAGGACGCCAATATGGCTATCAGGCAAAGGGCTATTACTATGACTCCTGGCACACCTCGCACCCCAGCTCGGATCCCCAACCCGAACGGAAATAGTCAGGCTGCATTTAATCCCCGCCCGCTCGTCCCAGGTCAGCCTCCGGTTGCTGGCCCTCAGTTTGCCCGTAAGTTGCTTTATAGCTACATACCTAACTGTTCCATATTCATTTTTTTCACAGCCGCCGCCGCAGCTCGACCAGTGCAACCACCACGAAGGGGCTGGATGGACAAATTTGCAGACAAGCTGCTTGGCGATGATGACAGTACTGTCGGTACGTAAATTTCGACCACGTTCCAAACGTGTGTAGCGATTCTGACATTGCTGTGTATTGTAAGGCATAGCTCAGTCTCGTTATGCATTGATTTGTGAGAAATGCTATTCGCACAACGGTCTGGTCAAGGAAAGCGAATGGGAAGATGTCCGTAAGTGCTTGCATTGATTTAGGCCGCGCATGCAGCTGGAACTTATAGCTTTGCGTGTTTGCAGAGTACCGCTGTCCCAAGTGCGGCCATTTCAACTTATCAGCTAAAGCGAAGAAAGCAGGGATAACGGTTCCTCCGCCTTTCCCCGCTCTTGCTGGTCCTCCCGTTTTGCCTCCCAATGGCGCTCAACCTTCAGCTCCTGACACGTCAGAGCCCCCGTCTCAAGACGAGCCAACCCCGGAGAATACTGACGCAGACGCGTCATAGTTCACATGAGCATTCTTATTGTGGCTCCACATCCTTGAAATCATGTGCCACTTTTATCGTTGGCGCACAGTGCTTTTCACTCGTTTGTAAGTTAACTTGCCGGATCAACGCCGGTTGCGGCTCCCTCCACTCGTTCCGCCTCCCGCTCCTACGCGCTTCATTTCTTCTGCATCTAATCCCGCCTCACTGAGGATTCTCTCTACTTCCTTTAGTACTGGTTTGTAGGTTTCTGTATGGTTAAATGAATAGATCTGGCTTGGTTATCCTAAATATCTGGTCGGGCTACATACCGTATCGCTCTTCGGCCAAGCCGAACCCATCTCGTCGAAGCATCTTCCCCCTGTTATCACTATTTTCATGTGCTTTCTGGGCCCAATATTCACCTGTTTGCGCCTAGCATTCAGCGTAGTATAAATATAATCCTTGGGTAGAGCTTACGGGAGCGAGCATAAAATGCTGCTAATGTCTCACCCGGAAGGGGCGTTGACAATGCTTCTTCTGGTGAGCGCGCGGCATCCTTAGAGACACCTAGGAAAGCTTGGGCTTGCTGTGTTAATTCATCCTATGTCGACCCAACGAGTTGTTAAATTCAACGCGCATCAAAAGCTTGGTACGGCTAGACTCACAACTTGATCTTCTGGCTCCTCTTGAGGTGAGGCTGGTTCTTCTATACTTGCTTTGACTTCCTCAGGCGAGGGGATTTCTTCTACGTCCTTTTTGTGTTTGCGAGGCGGTTTTGCGACTTCGTCTCCACTGTCACTATACTGGTCATAGTCGCCTTCGCTGTCATCTTCGTTGTCATCGTCGTCGTCATCACCATCATCCTCTGAACTATCATCGTTATCCGCAAACTGGACATCGCACGGCTTTAAGCATATGAAGCGATCTAGCTTGTCCAAGGCCAGACTATAGAAGTCGTCCAAAGTGTATTCGCGCGATCCCCGCTCGAAAATACCTCCGTAACTGTAAAAAAAAAAAAATCCGTTCAGTTCCATGATATATCATTGAATCGATTATGTATACTCGCATATATAGCGTGTTGCGGAGAACTGCGAGAAGCGCATTGTACCGAGGTAGCGGAATAGTTTGTTCCAGGTCTGCCTGGCCCTCCAAAGCAGGTGCTTCAGGTGGATGACGCTGGGTAAAGTGAGCTAGCATATCGACATGTCACCAAGAAAGCTCACCTGTACTGGTAAGTCTGTTTCGCTATCGCTCTGGTCTTTCCGTTTTTGTTGAACCTGCTGTACTTTCTTGCCGCCTTTCTGTTTTTGTTTGCGGAGTGTGAGGGAGATCCAGCGACCATTTCCTGTCATTTGGTAGCCGAACCTGCATATAGTCAGCAGTGAATCCAAAGGGAGAAAGAGGAAAGGAAGATCTACTTACATATCTTGATAGAAGAAAGACTCCAGCGTTTCTTCACTAGTGTCTTCGTCAAAGACACCACCGAACATAACCCCAGTTGATCGTGCTGCCCATAATGCCATGGTACATCCCGAGCGGGGAGTGGGGACGTACCCAACTTTCTTACGTTTCTAGAAAAAAGTAAGTCCATTGCGACCAGAGAAGTTGTATATTGTAGGTGCAACAAACCTCCCACTTAGGCTGCATCGGGTTTTCAGCGTTCATTCTGTTTCGTTTTAGGATTCAGAATTTTGCCCTCGCTACTTGCAGAGGACAATACGTACTGAAGAAACCAAGTATCCTCCAACGCTTTCCCCTCTACTCGCTTCCCTTTGGCGTATTCTTTGACATAACCGCCATGCAATACGATACCGTCTGCTGTGGGCAAGAAAGAAAACCCGCTCCTTGGTCTAAGTAGGTTAGATGGAAGTTACGAGCTCCCCAAGTTTTACTTACGATGGTCTCCTTGCCGTGGGGCCAAACTCAACCTGTTTCCAATTATACAACTGTGTGTCGAAAATCCACAAATCGTCAAAATACTTCGCTAAATAGATCCATAAGTTAGTAATGTCAATCGGCTTTTTGCTGGCGACCTTTGCCCAAGATGGATAACGCAGAAGACTGGAGACTGACTTTTGATTCCCGGGTCATTGAATCCTCCGAACAGAAGTATGTAATGTTTCCACATCGCCATGCGATGTCCTGATCGAGCAGAAGGGCTAGTCTGGCTACGCATGTAAGTGAATAGACTTAAGCGTTGAGAACGTAAATTACCTTGGTTTCAATTCTTTCCCAAGATTTACTTTCAATCGAGAAGACCCAAAAGTCTCGGTACTATATCTGAACGTAAGTAGCAAATTGAACCGGCTAACTAATGACTCACATGGTGGAAAGTGGTTTGATTCAATGAGCTGAACTCGCCACCTGGGAGCTACCTCCATTAAATCACGCGAACACCAAACATATATGCACAAACCGAAAAGGAAAAGTTGGCCGCCATTCGCAGGGGTACCGACTACACTGTGTGCGGACCGAGGCGATGGGGATGTAGGGGACGTATACAATCGCCATTCATCTTTGTCAGGTGCATATCTACGTCACTCAAACTGAGCACCATTATACAACGTAGACGTATGTTGTTACCTGTAAACGTCATTGTAGAAATGCTAGTGGAAGGTCCATAAATAAGATTTGTGCCAAGTTGGGAGTGCTTACAGCCTTGCCATCTTCACTAAAGTACTCCCCACCTATGCACCACAAGTGGTTTCCATTCGGACAGGCTACGTCAATATAACTACTTTTGTTTTTTCAGATGTTCCACTCATGTTTGCTCACGAGTAAGTGTTGAGTTCGCCCTTCGCGAAGGAGGTCCGGTATCTGTCTCCTCTGTCACCTTGTGAGCCTGGTTAAATGCCACAACGTAAACGCCTATGACTTGTCCCACTTCAAACTATCCCGTACCTTCTCCCACTCTTGTCGCATCTGTATCACTTGTAGAACACATGAAATTTCGTACGAGATAGTAAGTAAGCCAACTGACCTCATCAAGAATTGCCTCGAGATCATCTTCTGGAGCAATTTTGGACTTTTTGGCGTTCTTAGTTTCCCGTTTTGTTTGCTTCTCATTCGCTTTGGCCTTTTTTGCTGCCTGGTGATAGCGCTGTAAGCGTCAATCAATCCCGTAACATGGCACCTACTTTGGCGGCCGCCTTGCCCGGCGTTTTGTTTTTACCCATCGGCGATCGTTGTCGGCTCTAAGCCAAGGGTGCTCCTGCTCTCGGAATCTCTCACGTGCTTATTTTACTTTCTGACCTCCCCACACGACTCGGTTCTGCCTTTCAATCTACAAATTAGGAGAAGCTCACGTCTGCTACTTTGCATGTCACAATCTGAAGGGGCTGGTGGCTCTTCCGCCACAGAAATCCCGCTTCGTAATCTGGGTAGTTCTCCCACCAACGTGGTTTCCGAGCAGTTTGTTGTCGAGCGTGACCGCCGAAGAAGGCGCACAAGACACCCCAGCGGCGAACACCATCAGTAAATAATCCATTTCTAAAACTTTTTTGGCATCCTAACGGGAAGCAGTACTGTCAGTTTAGATAACAATGCAACTACCAAGGCTATGTGAGTCTTCTGTTTAACTACTGGGCCTATGACAATAAACGATAGCCACAACTCCTCAGCTGGAGGAGGGAAATGTTTATGTTGATGGAACAGGTCAGTC
This sequence comes from Ceratobasidium sp. AG-Ba, assembly GCA_016906575.1. NCBI lineage: Eukaryota > Fungi > Basidiomycota > Agaricomycetes > Cantharellales > Ceratobasidiaceae > Ceratobasidium > Ceratobasidium sp. AG-Ba. The sequence continues at coordinate 1,786,619 of CP059613.1, read as the reverse complement.
TTCTACGCGTACGTTGTCCCTTTCTCACGCCATGAAGTAGCCCAATTCTTCGACAAGTGCATTCGTCATTCATTTCTTTTCAACTTTCCTCATTGCGTTCTCGGCATGTGTTACAACTCTGGAAACGCTTCCTGCCTTTCGAGCGTCAGATGAACGAGGTATATTGTGTGTTGTAACTCTGTGGCCGAATCTAATTGGGATATTCACCCAGTCTGGTTTGGAATTGAAACGGCATTGGTTGCACTTTTCACTCTCGAATACGGCGCCCGATGCTTTGCTCATTCTGAGACATGGTCACAATTGTGGAATTGGGCTACCAGCTTCTTCCCTGTGCTCGACTTGATCGCTATTCTCCCATTTTATCTCTTGCTCATACTGAAGTTTGACATGGTGAGTCTTTGCTACATTTAAAGTAAAACCAATTGAGAACCTGTATCCCAGACTGCTATCTTTCGATTTTCTATCCTACGAGTGTTCCGGTATGTCTGATGTACCTTCATGATGCCCCTGTACCGATGATTTCCACAAGTTTGCTACGAGTCTTTCGACCGTTCCGTTATAGCAATACGATTCTCTTGTGAGTTGAGTTATATATATGTCGTTGGCTGACCTTACATGTATGAGTTTAGGACAATTGAAGTTATGTTCCTTGCGGTGAAACGGTCCAGAGATGCTCTGCTCGCTTTGGGCTTCTTCGTATTGATGGCTCTCATAGTGTTTTCTACATTGATGTGAGCATCTCACGGCAGAGGGCTTTTGTGACATCCTGATCTTGGTAGATACTTTGCCGAACGAGGCACATGGGATTCAACCCTGGAAACATTTGTGAATTCTGACGGCGATCCTACTCAGTTCGATGTGGGTGCATTGTTACTACGTTCGCTCCTGATGCTCTTTTCTGATTTGTGTTTTAGTCTATTCCGGCTGCCGCATGGTATTCATTCCGTTTCATAATACGCGTCTTAGAACACTGACCTATCATCATATCAGGTTTGTCCTAGTTAGTGAGTGCAACTATAAAATGTCATCATGTCTGGATACTGACAACTGGCAGCCATCACGACTGTCGGTTATGGGGATATTATCCCAAGATCATTTCTAGGACGGTTGCTATCCGTGCCACTGCTGCTATTTGGCCTTCTCCTCATTGCCTTGCCCAGCTTCGTTTTAGGTCGTGAGTTTGCGAGTGTTTGGGAACATATGGGAGGAAATATGGTATGTTCTTTACAAACATATATATTAGGCTGTTTTTTATCAGTTGCTGTCGTAGCTTCAAGGTGACGATGAAGCGGTGGCGGAAGCAAGGCGGCACTTGAATGATTCCCCTATGATTACTCGGGCACGCCCTTTTACTCGTACCAGATCCGATAGCTACGTTCAAGTCGATGATGAGGGCGGACCTACGGTCAGCGATCGCGGGATTACAACGCGAGATCTGTCGAACCTCAAACTGGCTGAAAATCAGCAGGCATTGAGCCGACAAATCGATCAATTGGCTGAAGTCGTTCGAGTTCAATCGGAAGAACTGAGATCGCTTAGGTCACTTTTGCTACAGAAAAGGGATAGCAATTTGGATGAGTGAAGTAGTATTTACCAGGGGTCATATTTATTAGGCAAACATATTTCTAGATTTGCTTTTCTTCGTGCATCTTATAACTGTCCAAACTCAGTGTTTATACTACGTCCAGATCATGCTGGAATTACAAGTGTTCTTGGCTTTTGGGACAACCTAACATTAGCATACATGTGAGGATGAGCCGTTGGTAATACACAAAATAGAGCGTTCGCGCATATAAACTACCCAAGTCATGCCACGTCCAGTTACACTGATGCCTTGATTCAACCAGACCGGCTCAGCGTCCATGTTGGCAACACCACGTCTCCAATAAGGGACAGTTTGGCGACACCCGTCGTGGGGTCCTAGCGACGGCGCCTGAAAGGTCCTGAACCGATTTGGAAACCAGAGACAAGGCAAAGCGCGGAAGCAACATAGTAACCGACGTCTGCCATCCCATTATGTACGTCGTCGACGGACGCAGTGTCGGTTGCTTCCTTTGGGTCTATATGAAGGGGCGAAGCAAGTGTCGAGAGCTCGAACAGCCCCCTCTCCACCCCCCTCCCCCATCACAAGTAGGTTCGTGTGTCAGGAAACATCATCTAAACCTCCACTAATAGAAATACCCAGTACTACTCCATTATCAACCATGCGTCTACCATTAACCCTAATGGTGTTTATCGCGCTGGTCAGCACAGCCAACTGTGCTCCATCACCCAAATCCGACTCGGGGGTGGAGCAAATATCACCCCTTGTCGTACCGCTATCACTTCCCGTCGCCGAACCAGTTGTCACAGAATGTAAATCGGCTGCCCGATCTATATGGGGAAAGTCTACGTCGTCGGCGTGTCTTAACGAAGAGTCCTCAAAGGGACGAAGTAGCAGGGTATTTCGTCGGCGCGCTCATCCTTAATTCCAACGTCACGTGTGGTCGCGGGCTCAACCCCAATGAGGACCTTTATATTATTCGCCAACTTGGACTTTCGATTAGGACAATACGCATAGATACCTATAACTATATAACATTGTATAATAGCTCAATATCTGTTTTTGCTTCCTACTTATGAAATACCCACGCATTACTCGAACTAAACGGAGACAACCGAAGACTAACCGAAGGGCGGCAGTGCGACAAACACTGCTTTCACTTGTGGGGCGAGGGTAACAATAGAAGAATCACGATGGGCAGGTACACTGGACGTCCGAGTGCCTGCCAAGCGAGATATTTTGATAGGCAGTATACGTGCTCTTCGCATCAACGTCTAATCTTAGCTCTCGATGCTGTGCTGCCTGGTGCTATAAAGGCACCATATTGAAGACTTCGAGTTACCACCTGCCCGCTTACCAGATGACCACGCTCAACGAATCCGACTTACAAGCCCTTCATGAGCTCTTGGAAGCAGTGTTTTCAAAAGAATCTGGAGATGATGCGGTTCAGGAAGCCCTGGTCTCATTGAAGTCAATGATAGGTACGCATACAAACACCAATTCATTTGTTCCATGTACCATTAAGTTTACTACAGAGCTGGATGAACCCGAAAATAACGAAGGCGAAGGTGAAAACGAAATTAGCGAAGAAGATACGAGCACACGGGATAGAGTCAAATGTTTGAAACAGCATGTCCTCGATGTCAAGCCAAATTTCTTTGAATTGTTGACCAAGCTCCCCGAGGATCAAGATGCCGAAGTAGATTTCTACCTTGCTAGCTCAAAGGCAGATATAATCGCCGAGATGCTGCGAAATTTCCCTCCAGCAAAGCTCGCTTTTGTTCCTCTGGTTGATGCGCTCCTGCAATCATGGTTTCGACATAACGCTGACGAAAACCCGGCTCTACGCGCACAAGATGAATACACGTGTCGTGCGGTTGCAGAGATGCTTCGTTCAGATCCTGCTGCCGAGGGAGCGGACCGTAAGATGCAAGAGGCGCTTTCAAAACAGATCCAATCGTTCTCTGACATTCTGTCGCCAAACCTCCTGGCTGGTGGCATGAATTTAGAGCTTGCCCAACGGCAGTGTGTCCTTGCGTCCGTTCTATGTCGCCTTCTCCTCGTTCCTTTGAAGCCAGATGCTGTTCCCTCCTTTATTCAAGCGGGGGGGTTGGATGCGCTACTTACTATCATTCTTCGCGGACCCTTCTCTGCTTCGATTTCAGACCTCGATTCGCCCAATTCCAGCCTCGAGGATGCTTGCAGTGCTCTACAGAGGCTGATAGACGACTCCTCGTGCAAAGAAATCGCGACGGCCCTCATCGAACGGCAGGCAGTTTTACCACTCCTTGAAAAGCTTTCCCACATTTGTGGTCTGGAAGATGTACTCTCGGCGTCGTATATTCCCCAGTCGCTGGTTGTCCTCTCCAAATCTGATGAAATACTCCGCGAACAAGTCATTTCCGAAGCCCAGAAGATGATGTCGTCTAATCCTAGTGATCTTGGACCGGGCGCAGCACTAGTCCTGTGGAAGCTTCTACAAGCCGGCGAAGAACACGAGATTGAAGACATAGAAAACATTAGCAATTCCAAGAAATATGTTCCGTTCTTCCTTGCTCCTTGCAAACCAGGCGCTGCTGACGATGTGTTGGAGGCCATCGGAGATGCTCTCGCTGCGCGTATAGGCAAGCCTGGCGAACAACTTCGTAAAGGAATATCTACACCCAAGCAGGTTGACCAGTTTATGGTTCTCCTCGAGTACGCATGCAACCAGAGCGCTCCAGACATTTCGTCTACGATGCAAGTACTTCGCGAGCTGGTGCTACCAACGGATCTGGAGGATACTGGGGGATTCATTGACCCCGAAGAAGACGCCAAACGCATCAACAAACCGTTTTGCAAGGCGTTTGGGAAAGCAATGAAGAAGCGCTACCAGGCGGCCCAAGCGCTTGCTCCAAAGGTATCCGGGAGCGAGATTGTGATTGAGGAACCATCTGAAGAAGGTTTGGCCAATATGAAGAACGTCAAGATGCTTATCCCTATCGTCGAAGAGCAGTACACCACGATCGCTCTCCTGGTTGAGGACCTCCTAGACTACGTACAATATATGATCTTCAATCCCAGTCCGCTGAGCCGTCGCGCAGGAATAGAGCTCATTGACGCCCTCACACACGATTCATCCCTATCCTCCGACTTTACATATGTCCCAGATGTAATTGACGCTACTCAAGAAGCTATGGTAGCAGCCCTAGACGACCCGCGTGCCCTAATTCGGGTGCTAGCGATGCAGTGGCTGAAAAAGATTATGACTTATCGGCACCCTAGAGGGAACGCTACGAGCAGGTACAAACCTGCGATCGACTTTGTGACAGAGTCCGTCAAGGAGGAAAAACTGGTCGAGATGTTGAAGGGGACCGAAAATGAGGTTACGGTTGCTGCTGAAATGGTCGAGGCCATAGTTCGGCACTCGAAAGGACCCGAGGTGCGAGCCAGGTTCAAGAAGAACCAGGAACTATTGGAAGGACTTTGGAATGGCGTGTTTTGGGACCCAGAAAAGGTAGGCGTGGCATAACCTGCATATATGCTATCGTCTTATGCCATTCGTCGCCAGGCTCCAGAAGACCAAGATGGGGATATCTCTGACGATGCGTTCGTCTATGGCAACATCCGACCATCCTGTGGCGACGCTCTCAGCCAGATCCTAGACCCCCTTGCCGACCATGCTGGCATTATTAAGCATGTTGCGCCCAAAATTGCCAAGTTCAAAGACATGGAGGCGTTCGAGTTCAATGGAGCTTTGACTGATACGCCTGCTGTCGCGTCTTTTGCCATCATGGCGCCAGAGACGGGTGTACTCTCGAGGGTCAGCGAGATCATACCTGGTGAAGATCTCCCACATGCTATGAGTATTATCCGGCACCTCGCTCGAGGCGTTACATTGGCCAAAGTCACACTGGGCCAGTCGGACGACATATACCCAGCGCTCGTCAAGGTTCTCCAAGAAGGCGAAGACTTGTACAAGGAAATTGTAGTGGACGACCTTGAGTTCCTCTTGTCCGGTTCCACAGTCTCGAAAACCAAGTTCCTGAAGTCTGGCGGCATGAAGCCGTTGCTCGGATTCATCTCGTCTGAAGACCGCAACGTTTCTCGCAAAGCGACGTACGCGCTCACTGCACTAGTTGCTGGATTCCCTGAAGGCGCCAAGGAAGCAATCGAGGCAGGAGCAATCTCAGCTCTCGAGGCGAAAGAAGATCCAAACGATATGCTTCGGCGCGTGTCCAGTGCGCTTGACCTGCTCAAAGAGCTTAAAGATGCCCCGTCCATCGACCGAATCGAGTTTACACCCGAGGCGTACGCCGCGTTTGGCAAGACATTGTCCGAACCCGGTGCAATGGATCGGTTAACCCAGAATCTAAAGAGTTCGGGAGACGAAAAGGAGCTTGCTATTGCTGGTGGTTTGTTAACGGTGTTTGCCGACATGTTGCGTTCAGGCTCGGATCCCATGCCAGTACTGGAAGCTCTGTACACCATTTATGTGGCAGATGGCGTGCTTGTAAATGGGCTCAATCCTCCTGCCATAGCTGGACAGGCATGTGGGTTGCCAGACGCGTTGAGACCGCTGATGGAAAGTGAGGATGATAAGATCAAAGAATACGCGACGAGGATACGAAGCGCGATACTGATGGAACAGGATGACGGGTTGGAGGGCGAGGGGGGTAAGGAGCAGGACGAGAACCAGAATGAGGCAGAACCAGAAGAGAACGTTGACTAAGCGCATACAACTTGGATCATGTAGTGAAATCTATCGGTTTAAATCTCGTGAAGAGTAACGTGATATTGAAACTGTTAGTACATTAAGAAGCAGGACTGTCGTAGCCAAACGTGGATCTACTTCTCCTTGGACAAAGCGATTGCGCCAGCATTACTAATGACCGTATATGCGCCCGTGCCCTCGTGCGCGGGTACAGGACTAGCCTTGACCGATGCAGGCAGATTGGCAGTACCCAGTCGGCCAGCGTTGGCGATGGCGCGGCCCAGATCGGCCACCTTTTTACCAAGGTCGTGATTAGTAAACGGATCTGGTGTTTACGGTGAATAAGACACACATTGATCTCAACCGCCGAGGTTACATGCGACAGTGCACCAGTAATGAATCTAAAGAAGCTGTTTAGCTGCGATGTTATGCAGGATGAGTTCAAGTGCTTACCCAAAAACAGACTCGGCAATGCGCGAGTGATCGCGTTCAGCGCCTTTCAAGAAACCGGGTCGAAAAGCGATAAAGTCGCCTATCACCAAGAGCCGTCTTATCAGTGTTCGAAGTCGAGATTGAATCAGCGCACATACTGTATCCCAATGAAGCCAAGCCATGCTCCGTCAGGCCCTTGCTTTTAGGATACAAAAAGGGCGAAGAAGCGTTTGCCCCGGACGACTATGACCGATGCCGAACGGACGCGTAAGTTGGACGTGTAAGGAAAGGGGGGTTGCGGACGCACTGAGAGGTAGACTAGTCGCTGTTGGTGAGTGGGGTCTGTAGACTTGGCTGCTTTGGCAGCATTTATGACGTATCTATCGTAGAATTAAGGCTATGTGGGCTGAAATGTGAAAGGCACCCACTCTCGATCAATCTTTTCAAAATTTTCCGCACTGCCAGCAATAGCTTTGGTCGTCCCAAGTCTGTAAACTATCATTAGACGAAACATACGAGAAAAGATAATTTGGTTTTGACGCACGTAATAAGGATCACATCCCATCGCCCGTCTTGCCACTCTTTCTCATTCAAATTCTCGAAATCCACGATCTTGCGCTCAAGCTTGGAAGTATCGACGCCGGCCAAGTGCTCCTCTCCCAACGAGCGACGTCCAAACTCCCCGACGCGTGTAAAATGGGGGTTCTGCAGAAGCTCGCGAAGGACATGGCGGCCGGTTGCGCCTGTTGCGCCAACGAGAAGTGCGGATTGCGGTTGAGCTAGAAGTACAGGCACCGACAGTTAGACATTCTGTTTGTGAATCCCCGTGCGGGGACCGCAGCAAACGCACCCGACATGATTTCCGATTGTGTGGTGGATTGCGTCAGGAGCCAGTAGCCCGGCGCTTGTCGTGCCTGTCTTCACGTGAGGACCCTGAGCGCCGCTTTGAAACCGACGACTGCGGGTGACAGCCAAAAAAGTATATATAGCAGCGTCCAGGGACCTGCGTATGTATATACTCCCCCTCTTTTCTGCTGCTGCAACGACCCTCTGCTCTCCTTTCTGCCGTTCGCTCACTTTTGCTCGGTTGCTATCGCTCTCTTTCGCGTCGTTGCCAAGTTCCTGTCGATCAGTGCATCTTTTTGATTCCCCTCAGCAAGGCAAGCTATTTATCTCCAGCCTGCTTGCAGCTCAATGACGTCCGACTACAGCATGCTCTCCACACACATTTTGACAATTCTCGCGCTCCTCGCGACGTCTGCTTCAGCCTTGAGTATGGGCGGACCCTCGGGACCCCACCAGCGCCGACACGCCCACAAGGCCGTAGTGGGCGTACGATCACCTCACGGCTCTGAAGGTGCTCGCACTCATCTCGTCGCCAAACGTGATGTTTTGCCTCCCCGTAAACGCGGAATCAACGCCCGCCGGTGTGCGGTGAGTCGAATTGGATTTCGCATCGCCATGATTTTCGTCCTGACAGCGTGGAAATCAAGCCTAAGAATACCTCGGCGCTCCCCACTTCGTCCACGCCTAGTACGACAAGCGCCGATCCGACACCGACCGACTCGGATCCTGACCCAGAGCCAACGACGACGTCTGCTAAGCCGACCAAGACCAGGGCTGCTACTACCTCCACGCCTGACAAGCCCACCAAGACATCTAGCACGGCCGAAGAGACACCGACGGATGACGGCGGCTCCTCTTCCGGAGGTTCTGGCCAGTATAGCGGAGACGCGACTTTCTACGGTACTGGACTAGGTGCATGCGGGTTCCCCAACAAGGACACCGATTTCATCGCTGCTGCTTCCAAACTTTTGTTTGACGGGTTCGAGGGATACACTGGTGGTAATCCAAACAGTGGGTGTTCATGCACTGAATCATCGAGAGCTTCTAACTCATCGCTACATTTATCTAACAGATAATCCGATTTGCAACAAGAAGGTCAAGGCGTTTTACCAGGGCAAGTCGGTTACAGTAACAATCACAGATCGCTGTGAGGCATGCGTAAGTACATTTCCTATTCATATGTTGGAATCGTCTGACTTGGAATGGTAGTCCAAGTTTGCCCTCGACTTTTCTCCTAGCGCGTTTAGCCAGCTCGCAGACCAGTCCATTGGTCGCCTACATGGGATGACTTGGTCGTTTATCTAGGCCTCTTTCTTTGTGTGGTTCATGCTTGATATACACCAGTCGATACCTGGCGATATTGACTGAAGACACTGTGTGTCTCTTTCTTTCTTTTGGGCTCTGGATCGATGCTGTTTACAATGGACATTTCCGTTTGAGGGTGCTTTGTATTGAAATCGCATCAATGCTAGACAGCCCCAGTTTGGATTTGATTGACATCGGCCGATTGTGAGCTACCGCGAGTGAGGCCAACAAGATCAGAAGAGGTGGAATATCACTACTCTGGTCGGGGTTGCAGTATTATAGTCCCAGACGTGAGTGAGAGTGGAGCTCTATGAGTGTCTAGATTTAGGACGGCTCAGCCACAAGATCGCCACATGGAGCAAGCTTCCAGACCCTGGAGCATAGGAGTTACGGGAGCTGGAGCCGAAAGTGATGTCAGATTCCAGGATAGCCCCACTATGTATTGCCCCTACGTCACACCCGTCGATCACGCAGCAAATAAAACGACTGGCCAGAGCAGCAACGAGGCAGCGATCCCCCCCATAGTTTATTTCTAGTCCCCGGAAACACGTACAAAGGCACGACCGCGGCCGCGTAAACTCACCTCCCCCCGCGAGCAGCTCCGAACCGCAGTGGCCAGAACCGAATCCAAGCCATGTCGACTTACTCATACCACACCCACAGTTCTCGCCGGTCCCACAGTTCGAGCAGGCCCGCACAGGTGAGTGTCGAGTGGCTGTATGCGCCGCTGACCGCGCTCACACCGGAGTTGGTCTGCCTAGTACGTCACGGCCGCCCCGTCCTCCCATTATAGTCCGAGAACGGCGGCCGCACCTGTCCAGGTTGGTACACCACTTCTTGCCCTTTATTACGCCCGCGCCTGTCCTCCCACGACTTGGTTTCCCCCCGTTTCCCCTGCTCCTTCTGCCTTGTATAAGGTGGCTCGATGGCCCTCCTCTCGCCCGCTTCCCTCACGCTCAAATTTGATGCCATCCTCGACTGCCCCGAGGGCGACGAGGCACTCAGCGATAGCGCTCTCCCACTATTGTTCAGACCACTCTCTCCGCGCCCAATCTCCGCGCTATCACCACCGGGGTTGCCCAGGTCGTACTCGACATACGAGCCCGCTCCACCGGTGGCCCCAGTGATAGTTGAAGAGATTGTCGTAGCATCCCCCTCATCCACACTTGTTGGATCTCCCGGGCACACCGCCATCGCAGAATCCCCGCGCAGCGTCTGTTCGGCTTCCGTGTGTGAAAAGCAAATGGCTGACTTTAACCTTGCGCAGTACGTCTCAAGTTCCGGCTCGACCCGAAGTCGAAGCGCGAGCGGACATCGTCATTATGGAAGTGGGAGCAGCACGCAATACGTCTATGCCCAACCTGCGCGGTCCGTACGATCCAGCGGAAGTGTGGCGACTGCGCGCGAGCGCCCGCGATATGAGCGCGCCAAGAGCTCTGGCGTCAAGATGACCGTGATTGTACGTGGGCTTATCTTGACGCCCTCATTGCTTACGCGCAAGTTCTGACTACAAAAAATACACAGCCGGCCACGCCCCGCCGCGTCTCTCGCGGGTCCGTCGTGTCGTACAAATCCGAGACTGACGAGCACGGAAAAATTAAGCTTTCGACCAAGCTGAGGCGGTTGTTCGGTTTGGGTCCCAAGCGTGAAGAGGTGAGTTGAGATGAGACAGATTTGGACGGTGTGGAGCTGGGTGGCGGAATAAAGTGCCGTTTGCCAAATGCATATACTCGAGTGCTGACGTTGTGCTTCCCACGTGGCAGATCAAGGCCTCTGAACGTTCTCGGGCGTACGTCTATCCGTCTGGAAGCTCAACCCATCGCCGCTCGACATCTCGCGGTTCGACCACACGTGTTGTCTACACCTAATGTCTTGGCTCAGCCTGACTACTCTTATGCCACCTCACCTCAAATGCCTTCGAATCCTTGGCTCCTTGGCTTGCGATCGTCTTGAAGCTGAAACTAATACACGAATCGACATGAAAAAAGTGCACGAAGTAATACCTCTATGCTGGAATGACCTATATGCAGGGTGCGGGTGCGCCCTCCTTTATTTCGGATTTATTGTTCGATATTCTTTTAATTGCTGTAACCTTTTGTTGGGAAGTTATGTGCTGTATCATGCTGGTGTATGATGAATTTGAACTTCGATGAAGATTGTGCCTGTGAGCTTGCCGGGAATCTTCAATTCAGAACTCGGGGTTGTGTTCTTTCTCCGCGGCGCCACGTGGGCGGCCCGCCTGGCCCGTCGATGATCTAAACAGCTCCCGAGCGTGGCGCAACAGGGGCAGGGTCAGATATAGTAACCATCACGCTGGAGAGAGCAGATGTGGCAACGGCGGCGTCCATATATACTATAGTCTACCTTCGATTCCAGCTTAAATTTCTCAGGCGGGCGCAAATCGAAGCAGTTTTGGTTCAGTCGTTCGGCAAGGTGATCATCCGCTGGTTAGAAGCACGAATCAGGTGGTAGGCCCGGTTATGCGTGGAGAGTATAAAACATGCTTGGATCGGTTGGTTGGGTATGTAGGTATCGATCTTTTCTTTCTATATCCTACTTTGAAGTCATGCGCTCGACTACTGCTGTTTTCCTTGTGGCTGGGGCTATTGGTGCCAGCGCGGCCCAGGCTCCCCTGTCTCAGCGTATGGCCGACTCGGCTATATTTCGTGCGCAAGGTAGCTTGCCTCCCGTCAGATACGAGACTGGTGTTTTCCAACGCAGCTTGCAGGTATGTCTTTTCAGTATCATACTTCAAGACGAGCATTAATTCTCCCTTAGCTATTGTACGAAAAGACTAAGAACGCTACCTATCGCAACTATCACCTCAAACAAGTCGACTCTATGGTCTCTTCCAATGGGACTATTGACAGCTACAACTTTACTCTCTACAGTCTAGTAAGTCTGCGTATCCTCTCAGGAGAGTTGGACTAATTGCAATTTGTCGGAAAGGACCCACTCCGAACAGGAGAAGCTATCCTATATGCGTGCGTTTGAATTTAGTCTGAATCGAAGCTGGGATGTATACTGATGGTTGCCTTTCTCGTATATAGATACGAACAGACGAACCAGGCTAAATACAAGACCGCGTTGGACACATTCCGTGCGCAGCTGAATTCCCAACCACGAACCCCAGCCGGCGCATTTTGGCATCGTAGCACGGTGAGCGTGCTTCGCCGTGTCGCCCGCTCCATTTCATCTCACATGCTTCGTATAGTATCCGAACCAGCAATGGCTCGATGGGGTCTACATGGCCGACATCTTTTATGCGGCTTACAACGCTAAATTCGCTCCTCAAAACACCACAGCCTGGAACGATATTTTCAAGCAGTTCAAACTTGTCGAGGACAACTTGCGCGTAAACTCGACCGCGTTCCCCAATGGCGCAGCTTCTGGGTTGCTCTATCACGGCTACGACGCGAGTCTCAAGGCCGTTTGGAGTGTGCCTCCCACCGGTCACTGCCTCGAAGTCTGGGATCGTGCGCTAGGATGGTACGTGATGGCCCTTGTCGACGTTTTGGACATATTCCCCAAGAGCCATCCTGGCTGGGTGCAATTGCAAGGATATTTACAGAGACTCGCGCCGGAAATCGTCAAGGCCGCGGACAAGAAGACTGGCGCGTGGTGGTTGGTCCTGAGCCAGCCTGGCCGTGCGGGCAACTACATCGAGAGTAGCGGGAGCGCTATGTTTGTGTACTCGCTGCTCAAGGGTGTACGCAAGGGATACTTGCCCAAGAGTAACTACGTGACCGCATCCAAGAAGGCGTACCAGTATCTGGTAAAGACTTTTGTTGTCCCAGACGTAAACGGGTGAGTTTAGTTGGGCCTCAATCTGGAGATAATAAACAAATGTTGGCTTTAGAACCCTCTCTTGGAACGGAACCGTTTCGGTTGGCTCCCTTGGTTCAAATGGAACATACGAAGTATGATCGATTCGATAGTGTTTTTTTTGCATATAGCTGACCTCAATCCAACAGTACTATATCTCTGTTGCCGAGGCGCAAAATGACTTGAAGGGGCTGGCGCCATTTGTTTTGGCCAGCCTGGAGTATGAGGCACTATAGACGGACTCGTCCACCATGTAGAAATTGTGGCTCGCGCACTGCATATACCTGAGTTCATATAATCTTGTATAGATAAGTGCGAGGAAGATACAACATAAAGCGAGAGATAGAGATCACGCGCTGGTGCCTTTGCGAAGTTGTTTCGCTTTGGCTTTTCGGAGTGCATCTCGTTTTTGCTCCAGCTTTGCTTTCTAGGATCGCGTAGAATTAGCGCCGGCGCAGGAACATGATCAAAGGTACTTACTTCCGTTGCCCGTTTGCGCTCTCCAAACTTCATGCGCTCGTACAACTTCCTTTGCTTGTTGCTCATCATCATCTTGTTCATCTCCATCTCGTTGTCGACGATCTCGGCCGGCTCTGGCGCCTTTGTCTTTGCCTTCGTCTTGATCGCTTTTTTGAGATCCGCCTCGAATGTCGCGTATTCCGTTCCTGTACGCTCAGCTTCAATTTCCGCGGCGCGCCTGAGGGCCTTGTCGTCTGGCGCAGCAGCAGCGGCAGCGAGTGCAGGTCGAGCGGCCTCTGTCTTCTTCTGTGCGCCTTCCTCGGCCTCATCCATGACTTCATCCTCCTCCTCCTCTTCCTCGCTTTCCCTTTCGTCCACGGTGGCCCCTGCCGCATCCTCCCCTCCAACTTCGGGCACGTATGTGCTCGATCCTTCTCCAAATGGACTCAAGTGTGGAGGAAGAGTCTTTCCCTGCGCATACACATCTTCCACCAAGATCTTTCCCGCATTCACCGAGTCGATCACCCACTGCGGCTGCACGTGCTTCCTCCTTCCGGTAGGGGGAGATTGTCCAGGCGCCAAAGGTCGGTCTACAATAACGTGGGTGATGGCTGGATCGTCCTCTGCGAAAGGTGAACCCGCCCCAAGTGTCGCAGGCCATCCTACGCGTCCCCCGTGCGCACGAATAACGAACTCTAGAAGTGGCCTGGGTGTTTCACGAGCAAGGAAAATGGTGAGATGGGAGAAAAGGAGCGAAGAAGTTGTGGATGGGAGTACAGATATGTCGCGCATTGTGAGAAGCTGAGCACCTGCGCTCTCTGAGGATTTGGAAGGTTGAACAATAAAGTCATCAGGAAGGGTATCTGTGTTGGATGATTCTGCGTCTACGCCAGCACCGGAGGGTCGAGTTGGCTGAGGAGGGAGAGGAGTAGTAGCAATATCCATGATGGCTCGTTTGACATCCTTGTTTGTCACGATTTTGCCATCCACCTCGACCTTTTTCGCCATAGGGGCGGTTGGAGCAGATTCTTGTTCTGCCACGACATCCTCGAGGATGAACGCGCCAACGCCAGCGCCGGCCTCATCCTTGTCCAAATTGAGCGGGGGTGGATATACAAGGGAGACGTCCGAGTAGAGCTTGAAGAATACAAAGCCAAGGAGTGTTTGGTAGAGTTCGACAAAAGTCAACATTACTCGAGCATCCACATCTGCTGGTATCTGTGATTTTATTACGTGTGATTAGATTTCTGTGATAAAGTGAGGAACGCACTGGTTGTGTGAATTGGTACGGGACAAGCCATGTGATGGTCTGGCCCATTACCTCCGCTTGGAAATATATGCCTTTGATCGACAAGAAAACTTTTCGTAGTGAATGCGTTCGCATCACGTAGAGTTGCCATTCGGCCGACAGTCGTGTGCAGTTGGCAATCAATGAGTTGGGAATTTGCGGAGAAGCGGGGAGAGCGGCGAAGAGGTGAATCAAGCATAGAGCATCGTCTATATCTCGTAGTGCGTCAATGAAAGTAGGATATCTATTGCGCCGTGTCAGTTTTGAACTTTAGGGATAGATCTAATCTGCTTACCGCTCCTTGACGATATGATCAAGTGTGTACACCGGCTTGTTCTCCTCCAAGCTCTTCGCACTGCTCCATTCTCCTCTCCCAAGCGCACGAGCGAGCTTCTTCGCAAATGCTTTGTGCTCACGCAGCTTTCGAAGAATAGGCTCATGCGCCAAGTATGCGATATCTTTGGTATAGTAGAAAGTAGTGGGTGCTGAAGAGCCCTTGTTTGCTCGTTTACGGTGCCTGGGATCTCGAGGGAATATACCTATGCGCCTGTGAGCAACGCAGCCATCGTTGGTAGAGCAGCACGACTCACCCTTGAGAATACATAGCCTCCTAAAATCCGCAAGAGAGCATTGAAGCTTCTTGATAGCAGACGATCTTGTGATGTATGCCTTGGCTGCACCCGATTTGCCCTTTTGCTTGAGTTTTGCCATGGCCGTCAGCTGGAGTATAATTTCGATTTCAAAATTTGCCTCCGAGGCATAAGGGTCTGCCGTCAGGGCTTGGTACCCGGGGTCCGCCCTCAGTCTTGATCTTCCTCGCGAGTCAAACCCATTTCTCGTGATTGTAAAAGTCTAGCAATAGGAGACCCGGTTCAACACTAAATCCAATAGTCGACCATTGTACAAATGGTGCATATGTAGCTCGGGCCTACGTGACTCAGCAGGGCCCAGCGCGGTCAGGTGATTTTTGCCCAAACCGTCCCAGGATGAACCGTTGCGCGTGCCCTACCGTTCTCAAACGCAGCTTTCACAGATCAATCGTAGCTCGTAATTCGTCTTACAGAATCATAGAAGAAAACGATAAATCCAATAACGAGAATGCGTCTAATAGTACAAATCCTGATACCCAACTCGAGGTCATTAAACAAGTTTCTCAAGCTTCATCTCCTACTGGATCAACCTCGACCTCTGGACTCCCTCAATTATTCACTGGACATGAAATCCCCCGAGTACACGCCTTTGATACCCATCGTTTCGTAACTATCCTCGAACGAACGTTTCCGGCTCCCATCGCTAGCACCCTCATGAGGGCATCAAGGGCAATCTTGGTAGTCAGATTCGGACGCGTCAAACAAGAGATATTCGGAGTTCGCGACCTAGATAATGTGAGTTCCATTGATAAAGCTTACTCCCGCCGAAATGTTCTAACGATGCATCGCCGATAGCAAGCCTATCTGTTCCGAGCTGCGCTGTCAGAATTAAGAGCCGAGCTGACAATGCGAACGCGGAACGAGTTTGCTGCGCTACGTACAGCTTCGACCGCTCTTCGGAGAGATGTCGATGCGTTGGAGGGGAAGATCAAAGAGGATATTGCGACTCTGAAGCACGAGTAAGCATATACTAATACGCCTCTATTTGGTAGGTGAACTGATATGAACAACGTTGCACCAGCATCGAAATGGAGATCAACGACCGGAAGAATGAGACAAGGGCAGAGGCCAAGGCTAGCGAAATTGCCATCGAGGTAAGCAATACATTCATCCAGGTTCTCATGCTACGCACCCTCCGGGAGTGTTTCGGACGCCTAGCGTTATGGGACAACTCCAAGGACTTGACCGGACTTCAGCTTTCTCCGCGGACATACGCTGATGATGGGAACAGGAACTGAATCACCGAGCGACTATAAAAATCAGCGACCTTCGGTACGGCCAGGAACGTCTCGCTCCCCTCCTGTCGCCTAACAATTGCTACTTAGGACTGAAATTGAGCAAGCGAAATGGGTGAACATTAGTCGCGGTGTCTTGGGTGTTCTCGGATTGGTCTCACTGGTTATCATTGGGATGGAGCTAACGCCTAAGCCACCAAAACCTGTTCCAGTGCCGACGCCTACTGTCGTTGTTGAACGCGAGAAACCGGATCTACGGGACTTTGAGGATAGTGACTAGAGGGACTTGCATGAAGGGGACTTGGTTCGAGTTTGAGAGGATAGACCCAGTGGGGACTGCGATGCGACTGCAGGAATGAATTGATGTGTACCACATGGCTGGCGAGTGATTTTGTCATTTCGTTTGCGTCAGCCGGCATGCTCGCCAAGCGACTTACTGATTTCTCCGGGCAATCAGAGAAGCCAAGTCCTTCGAGCTCTTCTGTAGCGTAGGGCCAGCAATAGCACCCCGCATTGAATCCATGATTTACTGCATTTAGTTGGTCCCGCAGAATGTTTGTGCTCAAGATATCTGGAGCGCGCGCAAAGCGAACCAGGTAGTACGGGGTCCCTTAGGTGGATATTCGGATGACCCTACACGGCTAATATCCCCGTTGTTGGGCGAGTTATCCAGGTTTGTCCATTTTTGGATAGCACTCGGTCTAGGATCTAGTCATAGCCGATACCGAATAGCCGATGCTTTACCGGTCTTCCTCACGTGCTTATCTCCGGGTTAATGACTGGGCATGCTTCTCAACTTCTCCGAATCGGTAAATGATCGAAACGATCGAACAGTTACAGAAAAGGTACTATCATGACGTACACGATAGAATGCTCCATTTGGTGAGTGCTTACGAACCCTCGTACCCAACACAACAGTTCTATCTTACGAAACTAAATTCAGTCAGCACTGGACAAGCCGAAGATTAAAGGTTAATGGAGACTGCGCGAAGCACACGGAGGGTGGGAAGTTCCGTCCATATGGGATTAAACGAGGTCCAGATCGACAGGCTCAATTTTTCGTCGGCCACACTAGTGCGCATTTAGCAATACCATCATGCGAGAGTTCGCATTCATCTCGGTACGTGCGGCAAAAACATGCCTATCTTGTGCTTCTAAGTTTACCGACTGATGCCCACACCACTCGAAGAACAAGATTTGCATACATTCGTTTAGGAGCAACAAACCTACCCTGCACGCTACGTCAAACGCATTCTCGACAGAAGGACCCCCAACTATGGCGGATCCTGCTCTTCGCAACTGAGGGTCTGGGCGTTAACGACCACCAGACACTTTGGAGCATGTCTTGCTCCAAGCGCGAAGCAACTCAGTTCCAGCCACAGCTTTTGCGCAGGATCAAGTTCCTTCCCGTGGATTTCCAGAAGGCGTCCTCTCATTTGGTTTCGCATAAACCATTTGGCTAGGAAAAACAAAGCTAATATATTTTTCAAATTCAGCTGACAAAAATACACGGGAAAATCTATAGGCGAGAACGAAGAAAAGCTACAAGTCAAGAAAGCTGGGTGATTTAGTTGGAGGCTATTGGCCATTTTAGTCTACGAGCAACACTTATGAATCCCAGATAGCACCTTGAATGCAGTAAAAAAAAAATCAGTAAATCGGATGATTCAGTATGGCTGGAAACCTCACCGAAAGCAGGGATACCACGACTCATCATCCCGTACACGACCTTTTCGGTCAATTTTTGGTTGCTGATGATTGCCACAGCCTCTGCGTCGAACTCGCGGACCAACCGAAGCGTAAGCTTGACCATGTCCGGTTTGCCGTGCTTGCGTGTATCGTAGATGACAGCATCGGGTGACGCCTCGAGCAGCTTGTCGACCAACTCATTGCCAAAAGTCTTGCGCACGTCAGGGCTTGTCCAGAGAAGGCGCATTGGGGTGCGCTTTTCGAATATCGCTGGAGCGCAGGGACCGATGCCGGAGCCGGTAGCAACGATCACCATTCGGCGGAAGAGTGGGACGATGCGAAGAACGCCGTAGGTTGGGACGCCACGAACCCAGAGCTTGGTTGGAGGATTTTCGATTGTATGGCCAGTCCAGTCGCCAGCGCGCGAAACGACAAGGCTAAAGCCCGGAACGCCTGGCTCTTGAATACTATAGGGAGCTCAGCCTCAGTTTCACTCGGGAGGAGCGTCCGTTACTCACGTTGCAAACGAGTGCCATTCCATCAACGGAGACTTGGAGATACGAACGAAATGACCGGTCTTGGGGTTGGCGTAGTCGAAGTACAGACGGATAGCATGGTTCGAGAGGACCACAGAGCGCACGTCGACCTTGCGCAACCTAGCCCAGGACGACACGATGGATAATGTGATGATGCAGATCATCCAGAACGAGGCATTGTGGCGGAGAGCGTGTGCCAGGCTCTCTCCGGGCTGCTTGTAGTCATTGGTCAAGAGGACTACCAAGGCCCACACAAGGGCTGTCGCAGTCCAGCTGAAGTACATATTCGTTAGCTGCCATGTTTTTGAGCGAAATCGAAGTAATTACCCAAAGAACCTGTGCGTGCGCTCAAAGTTGTCGTGCGCTGTCGACCGCCTCTTGGGATACGCAAACCATACCATAACTGTCGTGGCAAAATTTAGTAATGTTGCCATCAATTAATGTCAAAAAAGGGGCGTACTGAGCAGGAGGGCGAGTACAATATAGGTGATTACCGTGGTTGCAATTGATGCTCCGCGGCGGCGCACAACGTCCCTTGTAACCTCAACAGCTACACGGCGGGTTAGCAATAGAAAAATTCAAGGGTGTAAAAACTTACTGAAGTATACTAGCCATACAATTGCACTGATCGCACTGCCCGAGTGAGCTCCTCCATGGTGGTAGACACGTCCAGCAATACGACGGATCGCCAACGGCCACGAACGAGGCACGGCACACGCAATATTGAAAATCAGGTTCAAGACATAATCCTAACATCGTAAGCATGATTAGAACGGATTCATATAGTCACGCATATACGCTACGTTACCTGGCGCATTAAAACCGCCCCGCAAATGTTGCCGACTACGACCGTTCCAATATGGTTGGCAGGGAGTCCGCCCTTGACTAGCGCATGGATGAAGATTGACATGTTGACGATGAACACCACACCAAACAACCGCCTGTAAAGCGAGAAGATGATATGGCGAAGGTTGCGCACGACCTTGGGCTCCTTCTTGTCCGGGAGTTCGTCGTCCAGATAGCCTTCCCAAACGTTTCCTCCCTTTTCGGCCGCGGCTGCAGTCACTGCACCACCGGATGGAAGACGAGGAAGCGCGGCCACAAGGTCGCCTGGGGTTTCTTTTGAATCATCGTATTTGTTGTCGATTTCGTCCTGTCGCAAGGTCGAGCGAGAGGTGGCAGACGAAATGGACTTGTGAGACTTCTTGGGAGAGCTTGTGATGGAGGTGGTTTCTTCAATGAACGGCCGGAATGACTCGTTGGTGACTTGAGGCAGCCGAGGCGGGGCCTGGTCTTCTTGGAGCTTTGTCCACATAGTCCCAATATCGACCGATGCGACGGACAGACGGTTAGAGATAGCAGCCTCGACAGGCTTCGTAGTGGCCGTGACGAACGGTGAGAATTTGAGCTTCGAGGTTGGGGTTTGAATGTCGACCACCGTATTGGGAGCCTCGGCAGAGTCGCTGGTTGTGGTTACAACAACCGGTACAGGTGCTTCAGCCAATGCACGGAGGGCCCGCTTGTCAATTTTTCTAAGAGTCGACTAAATCAGTTTCTGGAGGAATTCATTTTCAAGTTGTCCACATACCCATTGGGAGTCTTGGGAACGATAACGAGTTTGATGTACCTGGTAGGACGGGCATAGTATGGTTGAACTTTTGCGCAAGCCTCTTGAACCTTTTCGATGTCGACAGTATTTGGGTGTACGAATCCGACCAGCTCCTTTCCTATGAGCAGAGCGCATGCAGTAGTTACGCCTTCAGCAGCCTAATAGAGAGTCAGCTAAAAACCACTGAACATAAACAGGACGGCCTACTTCGAGAGATGCCGAAACGCCATCAAGCTCAACACGGAAACCTTTGATTTTAACCTTCGGATTTGATTTAGATAGATGTTTTAGCTTGTATTTGACTAACAAACCTGGTCATCTGCTCGTCCCAGATGGATAAGGGACCCGTCTTCGCGCCACTTCCCGAGATCACCCGTATTAAACATGAGGCGCCTATACGCGCCATTGTTAGTTAAGTGGGTTGAATTAGCAATACCAAGTACTTACCCGTCATTGAGGAAGGGGTCTCGCTTAAACTTCTTGGCGGTAAGCTCTGGCAGCCCGATGTAGCCACGAGCGGCACAGTCGCCGCCACCCCACATGATTCCTACGAATTGTTTATTAGGGCAGTCATATTATTGGCTCACAGCAATACTTACCAGTCTCTCCAATAGGCAATGGGCGCATTTCTTCATCGAGCACGTAGACCGTGTTGTTTGGGAGGGGCTTGCCGATGTTCATTTCATCGCCAACCGAATGCGGTAGTGGTGTCATTGTGTTGACAATAGTAACCTACCATCAACGGGTCAGTATATGTGCATGTGAATATAGACTTTGTCTACATACTTCCGTGGGTCCGCACGAGTTATAGTAAGCTACACCAGCCGCAGCTAACCTGTCTGCAAGCGGCTTCGGGCAAGGTTCTCCCGCTGTAGCGACGAACTTGATGTTTGGATAATCGGCTGGGTCATACAATTGCATGACAGACGGAGTAGCGATGACAATGTCCACACTAAGGAAAAGTACACTTGAGATACTATTAGGCTTCAATTAGCGATCGAAGTACGAACCTGCTCATGACTTTCTTCCAGTCCGAACCACGAATGCACAGAGTACAGCCGTTACTGACGCTGCCAAGGCACTCCCACTGAGCCATATCAAAGGCAACATTTAGAAGCTGGGCAACGCGGCGCCCAGGGCGCATTCCGACCCGTCCAGGATCGGTAAGAAGCAAGTTGACTACGCTTAAGTGCATTACATCAACGCCCTTGGGTTTCCCAGTTGTGCCTATTATGGTAATATTAGTGTAAAATTTCAAATTTGAAGAAGGTTAACTGACCTGAAGTGTAAATAGCATATACACCGTCGGTAGCTTGACCGCCAAGCTCCAATGGCTGATCATAGGCGCTGTCATGAATAATATCTTCGATTACCAACGTTTCTGGGAACCAGTATAAGCCCACAACTCAGTGATCATTGAACGCGGACATACTGGTGTTAGGAACACGAGCCACAAACTTGCGAAGACACAAGACCGTTTGCACTCCGGCGTCGGGGATGATGTGAGCAAGGGTTGAATCGGTGACAATACCACCATCTGTATGATAGTTAGTATATTTGAAGAGATGTGATGATAAGTTTACGAACCTTGAGGAACATATGCGGCTAAGTAGGGGATGAAACGTTAGTATTGAGCCATATAAGTGGGTAAGAGTTGAAACATACCTCCTGATTTAAGTACTCCAAGCATACCAGCGACCATGGCGATGCTTCGCTGAACGAGCAAGAGGACTCGATCGCCTGACTTGACACCGTGCTGCTTCAGAGCGACAGCAAGACGGTCTGACATTTGCTTGAGCTCGAGGTAAGTCACAGACTTTCCATCGTGCTCGATAGCAACTGCGGAAGGGTTGAGCGAGACCTGGTGCTCGAAAGCGGCGTGGATAGTTGAAAATGGTGGTGTGTAAGTCGAGCCAAGGCCAAACTCGATGAACTTGGCCTGGTCAGCGGGGGAGAGGGTGGAGATGGACTCTGGAGCGATATGCATGACTGCAACCGGAGTGAGAGAGGTGGAGTGAGGGCTCGACGAATTTTTCTCAGTACATTTATACCGCTAAAATGCTCAATTCAAAGTTGGGTGTGTTTGTACAAAGTTCGCATTCGTCGTGAGGAGCCGAGCTGAATAGTGAGAAACAGTGTGACCGTGTGCTGAGAATTGTCGGAACGCAGACGGGTGGATCTCTTGATGCTCGCACAATGTTACCATCTTGGAGTCGAACCGGAGTAATGCGTGGGGTTTGTCGCTTCGCCTTTTTTGTCAAAAAGCAGACGAAATTGCTCGGTCTCGAGATATTTCCAACGGTAGCGCCAATAAATTGGCGCAAATGAAGCTCCAACCACTACCATAAGCGGTCACAATGTCGCGCCAGCGTCGCGAATCATCGGCGGAATTTCCGGCAGCATTCTGGACACGCGCCGTGTGGTATGCGTGCGATGAAGGGATTCGTCGGATCTGGTCATGAGATCAGGTGGCACCAGCGTACGCGATGGTGACCGTAGACGTCAAGAAGACTGGTGCGAATCCCGCAAAGGAATTGCGTACATCAACAAGGATGGATGCACCTAGAGCTCGGAAGCCACAGCCGCAAATGGGCGTGATCTTCCCAGGAGAAACACGCTGGTTCTGTCGGGTCCGGTCGATCATGTTACGGATGCCACGACTGCCGGCCGACAAGGCCCATCTGTTGGTCATGTTGACTGGGTTCCTCGTTTGCCTCATTAAACTCAAATCCATGTGGGTGACGGCACAGCCACCGTCCCCTGATCACCCACGTCTTCTTTATGACCAAAAAGGCACCAGCGCGCTACCGAGCTCACTCGCTAATTGGCTGCTGCATCACCCGCGAAGTGGCCCTATACAAACATGCGCTGCTCCGGAATCTCGATTGCGCCTATTCCCAAGCCGTTGTGGTTGTCGACGCCGACCAACAGACATGCACATCGGCTGCGACCGTAATCACATGAAATGCTCGGTGCCAGCGCGCGCTTCAGCACCAACCGGCGTTCGGCGGATCATGTGCATCGCCTGGATCACACGTCAACGGCATGGGGAATGTTTGCCCGGGTTCACGCTGTGGATCCTTCTTTCCGGAGAACCCCGCGTCCTTACCTATGCTTCGGTTATCAAGACTAGAGGCAATAATATTCGCGGGTCGTTGACCCATTTCAGGCACTTCTATCCCATACTGTAACTCTCACCCCTCCCTGCACCATTCACTTTCACCCCCATCTTTCTCCTCTCACCTCGTCATGTCTTCGTCAGAGCTTATCCTCATCGCCAAATCGTCCGGCGTCGGCGTCATCAAGCTGAATCGCCCCAAAGCCTTGAATGCCCTGTCTGCCCAGCTCATCGAACAGCTGCTAGGTGCTGTTCAGAGCTTCGAGGCCGACGATGAAGTTGGTGCCATAGTTATCACAGGAAGGTAAGACCGCATAGCTATCCTGCGTGATATCCGTATTGACCGCTTGAAACTCAGCGAAAAGGTCTTTGCTGGTAGGCAACGAACTGGAATATTTGGTTTCCAGTGTCGCTGATAGCCATGCCATACAGCTGGCGCAGACATCAAGGAGCTCGAAAAGCTTACTTTTGTAAATGCTTATATGGGCAACTTCTTGCAATCTCTTGCAGATGGCATTGCTGCTGCCCGTAAGCCAGTTCTTGCTGCGGTCAACGGCTACGCAGTACGTCTGGCGTTCAATGTTTAGCCTACAGTCACAACGACTTACCCGGAATGACTTTAGCTTGGCGGTGGTTGCGAGCTTGCCATGATGTGCGACGTCATCTACGGTATGTTGGATACCATTTCATCTCGAACAATCTAGTTAAACGTGCATCTCCGCAGCCGGAACGAATGCAGTCTTCGGCCAACCGGAAATCAAAATCGGGACCATTCCTGGTGCAGGTGGTACACAACGACTTATTCGAGCAGTGGGAAAGGCAAAGGTGGGCAACATAGCGACTGGTCGGCAACCCCCAAAATGGTGATGGCAAACCGTTTCAGGCAATGCATATGGTCCTTACAGGAGAATCCATGTCTGCTGCCGATGCTGAACAAGCTGGTTTGGTCGCCAAGATTGTGCCCCCGGAAAAGACTCTTGAGGTCGCCATCGCAGCTGGCTCTATGATGGCCGGCATGTCCCGACCGGTGTTACTCATGGCGAAGGAAAGCGTTAACCGAGGTATGTGCCCAAAGGTGAAACGCAAGAACGTGACTCATAAGAACGTCCATTAGCCGAGGACCTACCCCTGTCTGAAGGTTTGCGATTCGAGCGTCGGCTATACCATGCGTCTTTCGCAACGGTAAGATGCTTAATTAGAGTTATTTGGCTCCGCTTAGCTGCTGTCCTTAGGCCGATTCGAAGGAAGGGATGAATGCTTTTATCAGCAAGCGAAAGCCCGAGTTCCAGAATGCTTAGTGGTTTTTTTGTATCAGTAGCAAGTCCTGTAGAATATAGTATATGAAGATGTTCAATATACCTTAGAGGAACCCCGGTGCATAAATGTGTTGGTCATTTGACTCGGGCATCGGTGGGGTTCCTCCGGATCAAATGTCTAGTCAGCCTTTTGCCGATGAGAGAAAAACAGCTCATCACATAGCCACCACACCCTTATACGCGTCTTAGCCGAAAGCATTCTGTCAGACGACTTCATATACATCTGCCTATAATTTTTCTCTATCATGTGGTAAGGATGAACACACTTGTTCCAACGTACCTGAACTCAAAGGAAGCCAGCAAGCATATCCTAAACGCGCAGGCCTCAATTCGCGCTCCCTGCTGTCAGCGATGGTTCGACTGTCCTGAATGTCATGCAGAGGTCTCGGATCACCAGATCAGAAAGACTACGGAAATGGTATTCATGTGTAAAAAGTGTCGCAAGGCGTTTCGAAAGGACATGACGCAATTCGAGGAGAGCGACGAATATTGCCCCCATTGTGACAACCATTTTGTGAGTCTCCATCGATGACCTGAAATACCCGGTCGAACTAAATTCGAATTCTCTTAGATCCTGGAAGCAAAAACACCTCAAGCCGGTCTGGCTGTTGAAGGAGAAGATGCTAGAAAAGACGCTCGGTCCGTAGTCCTGCTGTCTCAACGATGCAATAAAACTAATAAACACATCCTGTGTAGGATGTTGCGAGATGAACGCATGAAGAGATTGGACATGTCTCTTGATGATGCTTTCGCAGAGTTGCTCGAGCCATGAAGGAAGCTATCCATTACATGATTTGGCTCACAGTATTCTACATGTTCCAAACCTGGATATTTAGTATAAAATATACATTCTAATCGTCGTGAATAATAATTTGCGTAGGCTCTGCAATTTTGACATCAGGAGGGAGGGTAGGAAGATCTGGTTCGTCTGGAGCCGTCCGTACGGGGATAGGAATATTAGGGTCCTCTTCAACTTCATCGTCACTACCATCCCCTGGTCGTCGGAAAATCACGCCCGCGCCATCTGCTGCAAGTCTTCGGCGCTTGGTAGACTCCTCATTGGTGGACTCCGTATTAGGTTGGCCGCCTTTACCCATCGCTCGGTTCTTCTTCTTCTGACGTTTTGCACGGTTCTTCGCCGTCTTGGCCTCACTTTGTTCCTCCCTCTCTCGTTTTAGCCTCTCGAATTCTGCAATCTCCTTTTCCTGTGAACTCGTGTCAGGGAAGCACCCAGCACTCGCCTCCGCATGGCACCTACCTTCTGTGCAGCGTCTTCCATGATTTTTATTCTCTCATACTCCCGACGACGGCTCTGTTTGTAGACATGGAACTCTCCACTGCCAGCACCTAATAACCATCATTTGGAACCTGGTGAGACAGGAAGTTGGCTTCACGAGATGTAGTACTTACCTGCGCTGGAGCCCTGCACGTTTTTCATCATTTCCCGAGGTGCTCGGAGCTCTTTCTCCTTGGGAGGGGCTGGGAGATTCACAGGTTTCGTAGGGTCCTTCATGAGCCTTTCGAGCTGTTGTTTCTGTAGGTCCGCAGCGGTCTGCCGTTTACGGGCAGCTGCAGCTTCGCTCGACTCGCCAGTGTTTGGAGTAGGGGATTTCGAGGCCATTTTGTACACGGTTTATCCTCTGTTATCTTCGCTCTGATTTTGGTTGGCCGGGTTGTTGTTGTGGCGAATCTAGAACCACTTGGTAGAATAAAGTTGGATCCAGTAAATAAGCGCCGAGCCAGCTGTTGTGATCGGTGCACGTGACTGTGCGCTGTTTCTCGGCGCTCAACTGTTCCTGGTTCCATCAGCTCTTCCTCCACAGCCCGTAAGTCAGCCACCTTGTCAGATATTTTATCATTAATACCAAACATACGATCCATGCCCCTAGGACACAGCAATAATATAATATGAGTCTCCCACATTCCCAGTACGACCCTCGTCGTGTTTGCGTGATTCCGTTCCCCACGCTATCGTTCATGAAGCACAAGCGAGCTGCTGGAGTTTACGTCGCTGGAGCCCTGGTGAGATAAAATTAGTGTTATCTAGAGCGCTCGAGACTAATTTCGACCTAGTTTGCGTTTGCCCATTGGATCTTCCTTGATGCTTGCATTCTATCGGCACACGCTCACCCGCCTGCCGACTCGCCGTATGATACGGTCCCGGTCCACGTCACGTTCACAGGTCCATGATATATCAGTTTCACACAGCCGATCGAAATCACTCATTCTTTCTCTTTGTCAGACTGGATTCCAGGAATATGCTCTACCCTTGGCATGCTTATCGTAAACCTCATTAACAAGGAGCATCTTCTCGGCGAAGGGTTCACTTCGGGAGATAGTTTCGTCCGACGGGCTCGTATATTTCTCTTTATGGGTTTCGCCCTTATGGCCGGTGGACTTGCAGGCAGTGTGGTGCGTAACACGAGGACGCCCGATCCGCAGCATGGCCACTCATCTTCTATCCACAGACAATCCTAATTCTGAAGTACATTCTCAACTCGTATGGCGAGACGTACAACTACTACGGATACGCCAACGTGGCCCAAAATGTCGCAATTATGCTGTCGGCTGTTGTGCTTTGGCTGGCCCAGAACTCGCAGAACGAGTATGAGTACAACCTTACCCTGTGAATAAGCGAGGAATAAGGCCCTGTCATGCGATTCGAACGCACACCCTATCTTTGTTGCTGTCAACTCAGTAATGAAGTTTTGGGAGAGACATTTTTACGATTCGGAGCCGGTGTACAAACTCTAATATAACTATTGTTTCAATCAAAGTATTGTGTGACATCAATCAAGTCTACCATAATCAGTTACATGCGTTCCAGTGGACGAATACTCAACAAGCGCATGGAAGCACCTAGTACATCCCGAGCGCACAAAAGCAAAAATAGCCGAGCACGCGCAGTCTCGACTTGATCGGCCGGCAGTCCCTTGACTTGGAGGACGTCCCACGCACTGGAGATCGCATGGGACAGACGCATGGCGAATGTCACTACTCCACTAGGTTCATTCTTCTCACAAGCGACCCGTACCACGTCGGGGTACGAAGCGAGGAGGAAGACAACATCGCGAGCTTGTGGTTCCGTCAAGAGGTCCGTGTCAATTTTTTCAGCTGCTGGGAGTGGGAGCAGCTCTGGGTTCTTTCGAGAGATAGAAGAGAGCCGCACATGGGCATATTGGAGGTATGGTCCTGTATCCCCTTCAAACGAAATCATGCGAGACCAGTTGAAGCTGTAGTTGTTGATTCTACGCAGCAGTGAATGTGTGGGTCAATCGTGAGTGCCATGTGTGCATGAACTGAACACACCGTTTCGCAGACATATCTTGAATCTTGATCGCGGTAATCCCAATCTCCTGTGCAGTAGCCTCTGGATCTTCGATCGCACTGTACTTTTCTTCATTAGTCTTCATCTTCTCTTCCATCACAGAGGCTGCCTCGCGAATAACATCGTCCAAGAAGACCGCTGTGCCTTTTCGCGTGCTCATCCCGAGAACCATGCCTGCAATACTCTTTAGGCTTGCACTTTTTATTCACATGCTTATACGTACCAAAGTTGACGTGCTCGAGGTTCTTTGCCCATGAGTAACCCATCAGCTCGACTGTCTTGATAAACTGAGCGCAGTGAAGATCTTGCTGTGACGCAATGACATAGATCATCTTATCAAACTTGTACTTCTCGTATCGTTCTATGGCACCCGCAATATCCCGAGTCAAGTAAAGGGAGGTACCGTCTAGGGTAGACATCTGTTACGTCCGGGTGCATCCGTCACCGTTCATATGGACTCACCTTGCTTCCGGATCACGGCCTTTCCCAGCTTGAACTTTTCCAAGTCAATTAGCTCGGCTCCTTTGGACTCTGATACCAGGCCAGCATCTCGAAGTTTTTGCACAACCTCCTTTAATGTCTCTGCTCCAACCTATACGCGATACTTAATACCGTGACGCACTAGCTATCTAGTTGGCCTACCATAGACTCTCCCCAATACTCGTCAAAAGTTATGTTTAATCGACCGTACTCCTCTTTGTACTTCTGGATTGAGAGATCTCGCCACCTGCGCCAGTTCTTGAGCGCCGATTCATCCCCTTGAGACCGTTTAGTGAGTACAAAGGTAACAAATAGCTCCGCTCACCATCCTCCATGCGTTTGAAGTACGCACGAGCAGCATCGTGCACCGATTCATCGTCTTTCGCATCCGCATTGATCTTTACGTAGACCTCGTAAAGATGTTTGATAGCGTCGCGAGCAAGCGCCTCTTCGGAACCGTACTTGTCAAATCCAACTGCGATCATCCCAAACTAGTTTGTCGCATGGCGTTGGTTAAATGCGACATGTTTCCAAGTTTAGCTGTGGGAACGCACCTGTTTCCCCCAGTCTCCTAGGTAATTCATGCCAAGAACATCCCATCCGTTTGCCTTGTACAAGTTACACAAGAAACCTCCGATGATCGTCGAGCGGAGGTTGCCAACGTGGAATTGCTTGGCAATGTTGGGCGATGAATACTCTAAAATAGGTGATTAATTTCTGAATATGAGCAATAAGCTTTGCCTTGGTTCACCTATGATGATCTTCTTGCCCTTGCCTGAAGTGTTCGACCCGTACTGGGGGACCCCGTTGGTCGTGTGATTGCTGAGCGCGTCGACTTGGGAAAGGACCTTCCTGCTGAGGGTTGCCGTGCGCAAGCGATAGTTGACGAACCCGTTCACCTGAGTTGCTGACTCGATGTATTCATCTGACTTGAACTGGGTACGTACAGTTTAGCACATGTTGACGAGACAAACCGTCAATCACTCACCGCATCGACGACTTTCTTGGCCCATTCATCCGGCTTGCCTCCTAGACGGAAGCGAGCCATCGCTACCGTAAAGTCGACACCCTTGACGC
The DNA here is from genome assembly GCA_016906575.1 of Ceratobasidium sp. AG-Ba. NCBI lineage: Eukaryota > Fungi > Basidiomycota > Agaricomycetes > Cantharellales > Ceratobasidiaceae > Ceratobasidium > Ceratobasidium sp. AG-Ba. The sequence continues at coordinate 1,757,190 of CP059613.1, read as the reverse complement.
CATAGAGCACTCCGGGGTAAATTTGTTCGAGGGTCAAGCTCGGCAAAGCCTGATGGATCGAGTTGGCGATGCTGATGCGAAACGCGTCCAGGACAGCAGTGTTAGGCTCGGTACCTGCGATCCGAGGTAGGGTCGAGCTTCCGGCGACGGGTTGTGCTGGTGTTTGGGTAGCCATTTTGGCGATGCGAGTGTTGGCAGGTAACAAGTGACTTGTCCGAAATGGATGCACGCGAGTTTTTCCGGCGCCGAGCAAGGACAGAGCAGCAGTGAGGCGAAACGCGAATGCCAGGGTGGTCTAGGGTGGCAACCGAGAGTTTTTCAAGCAGATCTTCAAGATGACTCCAATCATCTCGAATCAGAGTAAATCTGCGCCAGAGATAAGATAAGATTATTGGGCGCTTGCAGTGGCGCTTACACCAGGTGACTTGGATCCGAAGTGGATTCAGTCACGTTCTCCCCATTCCAGGCATTGTCAATTCACAGTCGCACCTCGGGCGTGTTGACGATCAGATACGTATAAAGAGTTGGGAGCGCCTATCGAACGTTCCAGCTTCCCTCTTTCGGCTCCATGTTGACCGCATCGCGTCGTGCCCGCTACGGGCTCACCTCATTTAAGACTGCCGTCCTCCGAGCACGCTATCACGATGACTCGTTCGGTTACAGGCAACCCCGCGCGTATACGCTTCCGGACTGTGAGTGGGCTCACCACGCTACCTGTCGGTGTCTGAAAAGCTAAAATCCCTAAAGATACGCCCGCCCAGATTGCGAACAGGGCCAAGAACGCGGCATTACTTCGATATGTCGACTCTGTGAGGATACATGGCCATAGGCAAGTAGCTCAGTTCACTCATCCAAACCAGCCGTGAGACTGACGCGTGAAATCACGTGCAGAGCCGCATCTATCGATCCGTTGGATTTACTAGAGCGCGACGATGTCAACGCGCTCGACCCGACGCGTTATGGCCTAAAAGATGCAGGCGCGAAGTTTGACATTAACGGTATTATCTGGCATGACTTTGACAGTCTTGGAAACCCGTCTTCGACCCCAGCGATGTGGCCACTCTCTGAAATCGTTGACCATTTACGTACGACCTATGTTGGCCGGATCGCGTACGAATACATGCACTCGCCCTCCAAGGCCGAAAGGCTGTGGTTCTCGCATCTCTTGGAGTCTACTCAGTCTTCCGCACGATATATGCCAGACGATGAACAGAAGCGGAAAATCTGGAGCTTACTCGCTCGTAGCGAAACTTGGGACCACTTCTTGCAGCTCAAGTTTCCCAATCTCAAACGGTACGGGCTCGAAGGTGCCGAATCGATGCTCGCCGCTCTTGATTCGTTATTCCATTCCGCCGCCCAAGGTATGCTTCTTTAAGTTTGAAACACAATTTATTCATTTATCTTCAGGCGGCGTGTCGAACGTGGTTCTCTGCATGCCCCACCGTGGACGTTTGTCGCTGCTGACTGATTTGCTAAGATACTCACCGGCCGCAATGTTCCACAAGATTCGCGGAGGAAGTGAAGTCCCCGCTGAATTGAATGCTGTTGGCGACGTCATAAGTCATTTGGGTATGGCAAACAAGATTCATACTGATAACCAGGCTCCTAATCATTCCTTTTCAAGTTTCATGCCCCACATTGGAGTATCCCGACTCAAAAACACCTGTGAAAGTTACTATGCTCCAAAACCCCTCGCACTTAGGTTAGCATTGTTGCGCTTGTTTGGCCTCCAGGGGTAATACGTCACTAAGTGGATCTTGGTAAATTCTTTAGAGGCCGTCAACCCGTGAGTCAGCCTATACTTCTTCAAAATTAGACAGTTCCAACCCAGGAATCAATAGTGTAGCGATGGGGCAGGCCAGGGCAAAACAGTATTCGCTCATCAAAGATTCCGGTAATGACTGTATGCTAGGCGACAAAGTGATGTGCGTTCAGCTCCACGGCGATGCCGCGTTTACCGGGCAAGGTGTGATCATGGAGGGGCTAGGGCTCAGTAAGTCTCCAACTCCGACGGTAGATATTACTTAGGCGCGACCCTTGCTTCCAGGCAACCTGCCACACTACACCAGTGGAGGCAGCGTTCATCTTGTGGTCAAGTATGTTACTCTTCTAACAAGGGGTTGATTGACGCTGATCCTTCTTGATAGCAATAAGTGAGCGATAGGCCTGATATGCTTGACCAGTCCAACTGAAGCACGTGAAGTATTGGATATACCACTCCTGCTGCCAATGCACGTTCGACGTTGTACTGCTCAGACATCGGCAAGATGATCAACGCGCCAGTCCTACACGTGAATGGAGATCACCCCGAAGGTTCACCCTCCGAGCATCTCAACATGTCTGAAACTAACGTGTCGGCGTAGATGTGTATCGAGCACTAAAAATTGCATTCGAATATCGCAACTTCTTCCGTAAAGTCAGTTACTCTCTTTTGGCTCGATGATCCCACGTGGGTTTGACTCTCGCGCAAACTTTATCGCAGGATGTAATTGTAGATCTAATCACGTACCGGCGATGGTGGGCGCATACGGCGTGTTTGATGCACGCGCATGCATAGCTGACGTGAAATTCACAGGGGACACAACGAGCTCGATGAACCAGCATTCACACAACCACAAATGTGAGCCTGCTTCATACACCTATTCCACTTGTCTCATGGGGTGATTGTCCAGGTACCACAAGATTAGGACACGACAGTCGGTGCCACAGATTTACGAACAGAAACTAATCGTGTGTTGCCCAGCCCCAGCCATCATTTTCAAATGCCTAACGAGTCTATTCTACCCCGCAGAATGAAGGGATCCTCTCCGAGGAGCAGGCTACTGCAGATCGCACTGCTTACAAGCAGCACCTCGAGAAGGAACTCACAAAAGCAGATGGCTTCCAGCCGGAGGCAGATATGCTGTCGGGTGAATGGTCCGGGCTGGTCTGGCCAGGTGATACCTCCAAGGCAAATCGAAACCCCAAAACTGGAGTAAAAGCAGAAACGTTGGTGAACATCGGCAAGACGAGCGTGGCTGCTCCCGTAGGATTTGTGAGTCCAATTACTCCCCGACCTCCGTGTTTGTGTGGTAACCTTGATCCTCGGAAATTCCAAGTCGATCCATCCACGTTTGCAACGACACATCAAGCACCGCCTGTCGAGTCTCGAGTCTGGACAAGGCATTGACTGGGGAACGGCGGAGGCGTTGGCTTGGGGTTCTTTGATGATGGAAGGGTTTGATGTGCGCATTTCAGGTGCGTTCCGACCCCGCTAGATCAGGCGCATATACCCACTGCTGGAACTCGGTGATAGGCCAGGACGTTGGGCGAGGGACGTTCAGTCACCGGTAATGCATAATGATCGTTGTAATGTCTATTTTGCTGATCGAGTCGGCTGAAGGCATGCGATGCTTGTTGACCAACAAACGGAACGCGTCACGGTGCCCCTGAACTCACTGAACACAGAGAGGAAACTTGAGTTGGCAAATAGTTGAGTATCCACCCCTCGGCCCTGAATCCCGCTAACAATGCCTTAGGCTCTTTGTCTGAAATGGCGATTCTTGGGGTAAGATGCGATAATTGAAAGCATCCCATGTTTTTCCTAATTTGGTCTTAGTTTGAATATGGGTTAAGCACCAGCTCTCCTAATAGGTATGTAGACAGTGATACGATATTTGAGATCTGTTGCTCACTTCTCCCTAGACTCGTCATTTGGGAAGCGCAAGTAAGTGCAGTGATTCCCCCTGCTGCAACATACTGAGCAGATCTACCCTCGATGACCACAGTTTGGGTAAGTATGGTAAGCCTGAAGCTCATGGTGGCTGGGCTGACACATGTTTTTGATAGGGACTTTTTCAACGGATCTCAAGTGAGTGCTGATGCAAGCTGGATGGCTCGCGACTAATGCACAGCCAGGTCATCATCGATACATTCATTTCATCGGCGGAGGGTAAGTTGATGTTCGAGCTGGTCACCGCCCATCACTGACGGCAACTCGCCACGTTCACTCTCAGCCAAATGGCTCAAACAAAGGTGGGCTCCTACCCCAGACACCTGCTCCGGATAATGATGAAATCTCAAAACAGCGGATTGGTAATGCTGTTGCCTCACGGACTGGATGGAGCGGGACCAGAGCACTCCAGTGCGCGGATTGAAAGATTTTTACAGGTTAAGTCCATCCTCAGATTCATTCCAGGGCCTGTAATTGATCTATTCATTAATTTCAAGCTCACTAACGACGCATATGAGTTCGATCCTAAACTCAATATCAACATGCATGTTGTGAATCCAACAACCCCTGCCCAGTATTTCCATTTGTTGCGCAGACAGATGCTCCGCAATTACCGCAAGCCACTTATCGTTGCTGCTCCCAAGGGGCTTTTGAGGTCACCTGTGAGCATACGCGTGGCTGATTTGCATCGAGAACCACGATTGACTTTTTATCGAAGGCTGCGGCCTGTACATTGGCCGATATGGAAGTTGGAACTGAGTTCCAACCCGTTCTTGCTGACCCTTCTCTCCCGTCAGGAGCCACCAAAGATCGCGTCCTTGTTGTTTGCGGCAAGATTTACTATGATTTAGTTCGGGAGCGCAAGGCACGTGGTCTAGACGATAGCGTGACGATTGTCCGAGTCGAGGAAATAGCGCCGTTCCCATTCGTTGCTTTCGAGGAGGTACTGCAAAACTGCGCAGCTCCTGGAGCAGATGTTCGTTGGGTGCAGGAGGAGCCCAAGAACCAGGGGGCTTGGAGCCATGTTCAAAGTCGGATCAAGGGGGTTTTGGAGAAGCTGGATAGCAGACATACTTTGACATACGTTGGTCGCCGCGAGAGCCCAGTGCCAGCCGTCGGCATAGGAAGCTGGCATAAGGCTGAGAGCGCCAAGTTATTTGATGATGCTTTTGCGTAGTTTACTTCTCTTTCGGGGTATGAAACGTGGATAAACCTTTTACTAGCGGGTCCGCTTGGATCGAAGTTGCTGAATACGATTTCTATAAAATCGTAATTCCAAAAGAGGCAAGTGGCGTTGCTGTTGGTGTTAGCTCTGCGTGACAGGACGCCAGAAACTAAGTGACAAGGTTAATCAAACTTTAACCAGAAAATGTTATCGACGCCCAACTCGACTCCGTGTTCGATTTGAGGCTTGGTGTTTTCTGCTACCTGTCGCCACCAGCTTCGCCCATATGTCGCGGAAAACCTGTTTCGGGCGGGCAAGGGGAAAAAGACAACTTATCTGAGGGTGAGACCAATTGCCCGGAAGTTTGACCCGGGTCGAAGAAATAGACGCGAGGAGCCTACACCCGTCGCGCGGGATTGTCTGCCCAAAACGGGTCTTAAAGATCGCCGAATCGTGCATGTCGAGCGTAATCTCAGTGTGGCGAGCAGCTAGGTCATAAATAAGATTAACCAACTGACACGCAGGTCCGACGACAAACTGGACCGGCTACGTCTGTAGAGTCTGAAATTGTTCGACAGCAGGGCGTGATTGCGAGGCAAGTGCGGCGGTACTCGCCAGAGTGCGTGTCTGAGCACGGGGTGGTCTGTTAGCCATGCGGCTGTCGACGGTACGAGCGGGCTTGCTGAGAGAAGTGAACCCTGACTGATGCGAGTGCCTCATCCAGTCTTGAGTTCACTAGAGCTCCTATATTATGACCACTTCACTATTAGCTCGACTCACCCCGCCACCCCTTGGCTCAACGATCCTGTCGCTCAGGTCAACCACCGAACAAAACCACTGTTACCATCTACAGCTGAAGTTATCCGACCAGACAATACTTGGCAATGATGAGCACTGAATCATATCCCACCTCTTCACCTTTGTATGGAGATGAAGAGGAGAACGAAAGCTATTTTTATTATCATGAGGGTATGTTTGTACGACGTGGCTGAAACAGTGACTTATTACCTATTGCATCAGGACGCCGCATGCCGGCGCAAGGTGTTTACTGCCTACCAGCAGATCAAGAAGAGTTTGATCGGTACGCGCAGCGTAGCGTATAAAGATACCATAGATAACAGAGAATTTAGATTGGAGAGCGTGCACCAAATGACCACTGCCGTCCTTGGTGGTTTATGTTGGGGTCCTGTTGAGAAAAAGTTAGCACCACGACCGAGCGGCCGTCGGCGCTGTGTGCTTGACGTAGGGACAGGGACGGGTATGATTATAATCAAATATTACTTGCGTTATTCCTTATATATAATCTTGTAGGTAGTTGGGTGCGAGAGATGGCAGAGAAACACCCAAATGCAGACTTTGTTGGGATAGATATCGTGCCAATTCCACCCCCTGCATCAGCCATGTCCGGTTACAAGCCACCTTCGTTATTGAGAACAGTCCAGGTAAGCTCATTAGACCTCCAGCAACTTCATTGACTAACAACCCTTCAGTATTCGGATCAAGAGACAGCTATGTACTCTGGTACGAAGCACCCTGTCTCTAGTCAGAACCTGGCTGCAATGCTTCTTGGTACAATAGATTCTCCAAGCCCAACCAGGAACATTTTACAGCCAGTGTATGATTACAGCTCGCGGGCATCATCGCCTTGTTCCGACACGCCTGCTCAAACTGAAGTTGCACACACTGAGCGGAGTAATGTTCGCTTCGAAATCCACGATCTTGCTCGCGGTCTTGATTTCCCCGACGGCACATTTGATGTAGTTCACTGCAGATATGTCCTTACACTAGGCGTAAGTGTTTGATGCATAGCCATGATGCGTAGAGACTGACTGTATACATAGGCAATCAAATACAAAACCGCTATCAAGGAGATTCTTCGAGTTCTCCGTCCTGGTGGCTTGTTGTTGATGGCAGAGTCGTCTGTGCCGTTCTGCTTGTCGGTAGGTCAATAATATGTTAGAGTTTGGGTCTGTGCCTAACCGATATCAGGACGGGACAGACCCTCCAGTTGGAACTGCAACCCGAGAGCTGTTGGAGATGGTGCGCGGCTCTCTAAGAGAATCCGGGCTTGACCCCGAGTTGAGACTGAAACTCAAATCAGTGGTAAGTCATCGTCAGTCTATATCCTGTTGAAGTCTCATGTGAATATGTTAGGTTGGGAGCTATCCACAAGTAGACAAGGTCGAAACACGCGATGTTTCTATTCCCTTGGGGGATTGGCCAAAAGGTTCGCACGTCCGTACACACATGGAGTACATTGACACATCTGAATCATAGATGAGAATTTGCGTCCTGTTGGCCGTATTGGACTCGAGAATCTAGCTGTTGGATTGCGTTCGCTGACGCCTTTACTTCGACAAGCCGGATACGACGATGCTATGATGTCAATGCTTGCTTCTAGGTCTATACTGATTTAATTCGAACATTCAACCTTTTTCTGAAGTCTTGTCATTTTTAGGTTGCATGAAGAGTGGGACATAAGTGAAACGGGAGCGGGGATCGGAAAATCTCTGCTGTGCACCTTTTTATGGGCCACGAAACGCCGCTGAACCGACCTCGCGAACAGCATGGTTTAGGGCAAAAGGAATCTATATCAGTCACAAATCTGTAGCATAGAACCTATTTTTCCAGAACATGACTCCCACCTCTTACATTCATGTCTAAAAATAGCGCATTAGTCGATATATGCGCTGCGTACCTGAGTTTTGATTAAACGGAGCCAGATGTTTACAAGCATGTCACGTGATCGTGTTTGGGCTCGTGACATTGTCGATCGCGCACTTCGAGCGGGAAGCGCCGAGCCACCACCTGCTTTCTGTTCTGCGTAATGCCGCTCCTCCGCATCGACGTGTGCGACTTCAAATCATATCGAGGACAACAGTCCATTGGACCTTTCAAAAACTTCACCAGTGTTATTGGTCCGAATGGAGCTGGCAAGTCTAATCTCATGGACGCGATCTCCTTCGTTCTGGGAGTGAAGAGTGCTCAGTTACGGAGTAGCCAGCTGAAAGACTTGGTATATCGAGGGAGACGACTAGAAAGAACTGATGAGGAGGGAAATGAGCAACCTGGGGGCAGTGACGACGAGGGTGAAGGCGAAGGAGAGGGCACGGCTAAGAAGGCCTGGGTCATGGCAGTATACGAAGACGGAGAGGGCAAAGAGTACAAATTCCAACGGACGTAAGTGATATTCTTTTAGGGGACTATTTTGTATTTATTTGTGGATCTGTAGAATTTCTACTTCTGGTACTTCGGAGTACAAGTTGAACGGCAAGGTAGTGACATATCAGGCGTACAACACAACACTCGAACAACACAACATCCTCGTTAAGGCGAAGAATTTCCTGGTGTTTCAGGTATGAGATGGTCCCTTGCCTATACTTTATCAATGACTCGAAATTGTGAACAGGGTGATGTCGAGGCAGTGGCGTCGCAATCACCGAAGGAGCTCTCCAAGCTTATTGATCAGATCAGCGGGTGAGCAAGTTTTATCCGATAGTACAAGGCAGAGATTAACGGAAAAATCTACTACAAGCTCCCTCGAGCTTGCGCCTGCGTATGAGAAAGCAAAGGCAGCGCTTGATCGTGCGACCGAAAACGCCGCAAACAACTTCAATAAACGTCGCGGTATCAATGGCGAAATCAAGCAGTTCAAGGAGCAGAAAAGCGAAGTCGAGCGATACGAGAAACTCATAGACGATAAAGTACGCAAGGTTATCAATAGCCCTGCATGCCAATTTAATTGTCGCGGTAGGAAAATGCCATCATACACAAATTACTCTGGCAGTTGTTCCATCTTGGTCGGGAAATCGAGAGCAACGTTTCAACAATTCGCGGCAAGAGCAAAGGTCTCAAAGCGTTGAAGAAGCAACAAGTATTATCCCCCCTCTCATCCAGTGCATAAGGCTAACCTGGAGTGCAGTCCGCAGATGAGGCCAAAGTTAACTCAGCTCGGGAAGCACAAGCCAAAGCTCGTTCAGATGCCATGAAGGCTGAAAAGATTCTTAAGAAGATGGAAAAGGCCCTGGACGCGAAGGTGGGTAGGCTGACCCGTCGTTGCACTTTGACTGACATAGCTAATGGACAGAAACCTGGTATATCTGATCTTGAAGCCCAAATTGCTCACATTGTACGCAAAGCCGATAAAGCTAGGTCTATAGGGGAGAATGTGCAGCGAGATGCCGAAAAGAAAGAAGCAGATGTTGCGCGAATGAAGCGGGAGTTGGCAGAAGTTCAACAAGCGTTTGAGAGAGCTCAAGGTCAGATTAATACCCAGAAATTTAGCTTTCGATACTCAACGGTGAAACGCAGAGGCACGTCGCGCGGCAATCGAACAAGGATCATCTTTGAGCGAGGAGTCGCTAGCTGAATACCACCAACTGTAAGGTGTTCCTGCTGTCCATGCTTGACAGTGACCTTACATCTGTGATAGGAAAGCTGTCGCTGCTCGTGAGGCTGTCGAGGAGCGCCAAAAACGCGAGACTCTCATGCGCGAAGCTAAAGTCCTTGCTCGTAATTTAGCCACTCAGACTAGCAAGTTAGAACAGCTCACGTCGCAACGAGAAAAGCTCAAAGGTGATGTGACCACTGTGGGAGAAAAGCGGAGCGAGGTAGGACTTTCTAGACAAACGGATTAGTGCCCAATTAACATTAGATTATAGGCAGATGAGAGGGTTAAGAATCTGCAGCAAGAGCTGAAAACCGCTAAGAACGAGTTGGAGAAAGCCCAGTCTGATCGGATTCGCATTACGTTTGTCTGTTTTTCTTGAGACGCTGAACTCTGCTAACTTTGGTTACACATAGTCAACTTGAAACCGAAATTAATGAGAAACTCCACGATGTGCATACTAAGCTCATGCAAGCTGGAGTAGATCAACAGGAGTCCGCAAAGGATGCTCGGCTGAAGGAGACTCTCGAGAAGCTGCAGCGGGTATTTCCAGGTCTGTGAATCGTTATTTGTTTCCTGCCATCTTCCTGTGCTTATTTATTTGTTAGGCGTTCGGGGTCGTGTTGTTGACCTCTGTAAGCCGAGCCAACGCAAATATGAAGTGGCGGTTGCTACGGTACTTGGTCGCAATATAGATTCAATTGTAGTGGATAATGAGAAAACGGCGATTGATTGCATCGAGGTTAGGGATACGGCTGTCTATGTTTTTGTGACGCTGATTCCGTTGACAGTATATGCGCCAACAACGGGCTGGTCAAGCAACCTTCATTCCTCTCGATAGCATCCAGGCAAAAAATATCAACGACAAATATCGAAGTTTTGCTCGAGGTGCCCGTCTGGCAATCGACGTGATTCAGTACGAACCAGTAGTTGAGCGAGCCATGTTCCACGCATGTGGCAACGCCCTTGTTTGCGACACTATGGAAGTTGCAAGATACGTCTGTTATGAGAAAGGACAAGAAGTCAAAGGTTTCAAGCACATTTTGTATGGTTGAACAGGCGTTAACTTGTGACACAGCCGTAACGTTGGACGGAACCGTCATCCACAAAACTGGTCTTATCACAGGTGGCCGTAGTAGCCACGGAAACACACGAAAGTGGGAGGAGAAAGAACTTCAGGGTAAGTTGTTTCGCACTGGAAGTTTGAGACATCATTTATTGTTTGATAGCTCTGAACAAGCAGAAGGACAACCTGCATACTCAACTGCGCGAACTTGCTCAGTCAAAACCCCGAGGAACTGTGGATGAAGGCCTCGCGGCAGATATCAATCGGATCGAATCCCAGCTACAAATAGCTAAGGACGATCAGGTAGATATTATCTTTCAAAGAATGTAGAACCTGTTGACTGAGGTATTCACAGAATGCTCTGAAATCGCGCCTAACAGGCCTTAGAGACGAACTGAAACATGTCGAATCGGAGCTTCGAAAACTCAACCCTGAGGTGGAGACGGTACTTGCTGGTCCTCAGAATTTTAGTCGACATGAATACTTACTATTGATAACAGGCCACGACCGCGCATGAATCCATGATGGCACAAATTGAGGAGCTATCTGACGCTATCAATCAGGCTGAGGATAACGTCTTCGCGAGGTTTTGTCAGGAAGTCGGAGTCCACGATATTCGTGAATACGAAGAGCAACAGTTGAAGGCTCAAACAGAAGAACTAGAGACGAAGATGCGCTTCGAGTCACAGATAGCTCGACTAAGCCACCAGTCAGTGCATAGGTTTCTTGATGCTGTGTATGCTAATTGGCGATCAGGATTTCTTTTGAGGAAGAACAATTAGCTGGCATCAGGGCCCGAATACAATCACTTGAACAAACACTTGCAACTGAGTCGGGTAATCTAGAAAAGCTTCAGGCCGACAGGGACCGCCTAGCCGAGCAAATTGAAGAACTACAACAAGAACTGGACGAGCATCGACAGCAGGTCGCCACGCTAAACGAATCGCTAGCTGAAGTAACTAAAGTCTTGGATGGTCACAAACGAACAGCTCTTCACTCCACAAAGGAAGTTGACAAGGCTCTCAAGGAAATTGCCGCATGCGTATGTTTAACCGTATATCTTAAAATTTATACTTACACACTTCGTAGAATGATAATATTGAGAAAGCCGCCTCCGAAAGGTTTACTATTTACCGTAGATGTGTTCTCGAGGAAATCAAGATTCCTTTGGAGTCTGGATCCTTGAGGAACGTACCATTAGAACAGGTGTCTCTCTTCCGTTTACCAATTTGAGCCATATAATGACGTGTATACAGGGCCAGGCAGCAGAGGGGATGGACCTGGATGATGAAGATGAAACGCAAAGGGCCCGTGAGGTTCAAGATTATGGCATAGAAGTCGATTTTAGCAGCTTGGACGAGGACGAGCAAGAGGTAGCTTTACATGTTGGCTTTAACAGGATATCCGCTGATTTTTCATTACTAGAATGGATCCGCCGAAGTTGGGGCCGAAATGGAGGCTGAAATTACCAGGATTACTGGGGAGATTGAGCGAATGGCACCCAACATGAAGGCGATGGAACGGTAAGCTATTCAAGTTGTTTGAAGACACTAACTCACTACAGTTCACCAAAGCCTGGACGATGTGGAAGCCAAGCTAGCTGAAACTGAGAAAGAGGCCGAAAAGGCAAGAAGGGAATCCAAACAAGCCCGAGATGAGTTTAACGATATCAAGAAGAGAAGGTGCGCTTCTGAGTATCATTGGGCTTTCAATGTGTTAACCTGAACCAGATGCGACCTATTCAATAAAGCATACAACCACATTGCTGAACGCATCGATCAAGTTTACAAAGATCTCACAAAGGGCAAAGCCGCACCTATGGGCGGTGTTGCCTATCTAAGCTTGGAGGATAGCGAGGTGAGTGGATTCCACTATGCTTGAAATAGCTAATGCTCAATCTTTTGTCAAGGAACCATACAATAGCGGTATCAAGTATCACGCAATGCCCCCTATGAAGCGCTTCCGCGATATGGAGCAGTTGTCTGGTGGCGAAAAAACTGTCGCGGCTCTCGCTTTGTTGTTCGCGATTCACAGGTAAAATGATTATTCATTGCCGACGCTTGCTCTGACCTGCTTCCAGCTTCCAGCCTTCCCCGTTCTTTGTGCTAGACGAAGTCGACGCCGCTTTGGATAATACAAATGTCGCTAAAGTCGCCAACTATATTCGCCAACATGCGTCTGAAACCTTCCAGTTTATCGTGATCAGCTTGAAAGGATCCTTGTACGAGAAGGGCAATTCGCTGGTTGGTATTTATCGCGACCAGGATGTGAACAGCTCGCGTACTTTGACTTTGGACGTAAGTTGAACCATCATACTGTAGAGCCATAATACTGACTTTCCTGCAGTTGACTCAATACGAAGATTAGCGTATTTGGGTTCTGTAGTTGTTTGATGTTTTGGCTATTATATCTGACTTTTTTTTTATCTACCAATGCCACCAAAACCATGATCGATTCACTTGTCCGTGAGGAAAAGATAGAACAGCAAAACTTCTACAGTGAATATAGTGAACAATAAAGTGTAAGTGAAAGCAGGAAGCTGATAAAAGACGAATAAAATATGCAACAAAGAGAAAAAGAACGAATAAGGAGGGTGGAAGGAGCACAGACTTATCTCGAGCAGCTGCGCTCGTCGGCCGAGCGACGGGATGAAGACTGGTTATCTACATTAAAATAAGTGGAAAGCACGGCCGAAGACATCGGAGTTCCGTCTGCAGGCGGGGTCGGGAAACCGGAAATAACGCGGTCCATGGGCCGAGCAGCAGAAGCGGGGGAAAGGAAACTGTCATCGTGTGTAGGATGAGTGAATGGATATGGAGCGACTTGGTGGTTGAGGGGTGTGTTGGGTGAACTGGACGAGATTGATGCCTCATAGTCATACATGTCGATCAGGGATAGCGCTGTCGAATGCGGACGACTCTCGGCATTGACGCCGAGTAGGTCGACTTGGGCGGAGCGGACAAAGCCGAAAGTCAAATTCTCTGATCGAGGAAATGATGTCAGTCAATGACAAACACTGCATTAATTAGACCTGCTTACCGTTGGTCGCGCGCTGGCTTGATGTGGTACATACCGAACGCTCAGACTGGGTATCCGAGCCATGGACACTCTCTGGAACATCCTGGTACGAGTGCGAGTTGGACGAGGCCGGTGCCGAGCGAGGAATGATAGGAGTAGCAGCAATAGGGGCAGGTGGCAAGGGCGCCGTGGCGCATGTCGGAGATGGAGTTCCTGGAGCGAGATCGATCCGGAGTGGAGTCTTGTCTGGCTGCTGATGATTCTCGCGTCTTCGTTCCCACAACGGCTGCATGTCGTGCTGGCTCTCGAGCGGACGACCAAACGTCCAATCTTCTTGGTCATGATACCGCTCTGTGATCTCTCGGCCATATTCTTCGTCGCCAGATTCATTGGATTCCTCATCCAACACAGGCTCGTTCCGTGGCGAGCTCTCTTGGCTACTAGGTAATCGAGACGTATTTCGCACAGGGCTAGGGCGATAAAAGATACCTCGCAATGACTCGATATCATCGATGCTCGCAAGAGGTCTAGGGCTAGAGAATGAAGACGAAGAGCTCTCGTGCGAAAGCATAGGTGAAATGGCCGTTCCGGCCAAAGCAGGGTCGATCATCCCACTAGATACGCGAGTCGACAGGCCACGCCTGGATGACGGCGCCAAGCTGTCCATCAACGAAAACGGCGACTGGACAGATCCCATAGGCGAGACGGCCTTTTCAGACTCTCCAGCTGCGGGAGGTTGGAGCCCTGACGAGCCTGGAGCAACCCGCTCATGCTCCTGCGCCTTTTCTTCTTCGACAGCCGGTGCATCTTCGACCTCTTCAAATTCACCTGGAGGCCCAAATGCAGAACCACGCAATGAGGATCCAGCCAGCGCAGACGAACCAGACACCTTTCTGCCCCCAGCCCTATGCATCTCGATCCCATGATCATTGACGGAACTTCCAAGCCCGCTATCGCCACTGCCCCGGCGCCGGTCCCATTCGCGCCCGCTCGAGGTGACGACACTCCTAAGCATTGCGCTCTCAAACATTCGCTGCACCTCGCCAGACGCCGTGCTAAGCATCACTGGGCGCGTCACAAACGGATGCTGAGGTTGATGTTCTGGAGAAGGCATGCTTTTTCCTGGGCCAAGCGGGAACTTCATCTGCAACGGTGGGAGTGCTTTTGTCGACGGGAGAGGCGGCGCACTTCGGCTCGGTCGAAGTACGTGGTTTGGTTCGTCCAGTCGAGCGCGTTCGGTGCTACCCGAGCTGCGCGGTGGGTGTCTGTGCCGAGTTGCAATAGTCTCGGGACCAGCGAGCACAGGAGGCTCGATAGCAGGATGAGCGCCAGCTCGGTTCGAAAACGGATGGTTAGGCAAAACGAGCGCTGCTCCGCCAGGAGAAGACAGCGCGAGCCCAATGGTCGAATCGCCGGGCGAGGGAGGGGGTTGGACAGGCATCAATCCCGCATAGTTCGGTCCCGGGGACAATCGTTGGGTTTGAGGTCGACCGCTCGGTCCAGCAACACCGAACCCAGGGTTTACGGGCGGTGGGGGTGGGGGCGCACGCGCTCGATGGGTGTCGCCAGTCGGGACCGGTCGAATATCTATCACAGGGTAATCTTCAACCACAGGCTGCCTCGTCCCACGCAACAGTCCCTCACTTGAATGTCCCATATGCCCACCAGGGCCATCGTCTCCCAGTGAACTACCCGAACGAGAACCGCACACGACACGCTGGCCCCACGAATCTGCATGGCTGTGAGCGCGCGAGGTAACAGAAGCCGAGGCACCGCGAGCGTGCGAGACGGTCGAGACCGATCCTTGGGTACCTCTGCCACGGCGATGAGACGAAGAAACAGACGCAGACGGGGCGTGTCCATGCCCTTGGGAGAGCGCAGTGGCAGCGAGCATCTCGACACTCTTCTTGAGTTTGAGTGTGCCCCAACCGGACTCTCCGTTTCCACCAATAGTCTCTCGTCGCATCTTTGGTCCACCTACCCGCGCGCCCCCGACACGCGATTGGGAACGAGACAGACTTCGAGTTCGACTGTTCAATAAACTGCTTTGACCCATCGCATTCCACTCTTCTCGCTCCTTTTCGAGTTGGTCCCCGTCTCGCAACACCTCGGCAACCGTCTTGAACTTGTCCTCGCCTGGGCGTTCCTTCTCTTTCTCCTTTTCCTTTTCTTTATCCATATTGCGCGACCGGGTACGAGGGAAACACGCCAACCCCTTTAGCCCGCTCTCGCCCACGAGGACAGACGCGCGGTTGCCGGCCTCCTCTGCAATCGGACTGGGTGGGGGCGTAATCTCGTGTGCCCTGAACCGTGGACGGGCGAAAATCAGAGCGTCGCAGATTGTGCGCACCTCTAGGCCGGTCGCCCCACCCGAAGCAGACGTTGCGGCGGCGGCAGAGCCAGAAGCCGCACCGGCACTCCTCGGCATGCGTGGGCCAACACCCACTCCCGCTGGAATGGACAGTTCTTGGTTCGATACCTGGCGAGGAATAGCGGCAGGCGCAGAACTCGGTATATGCAGCCTCAGCTCGGGCGTGGACATGCTGGGTTTGAGAGAGGACTTGAGTTTCAGACCTATTGGACGAGGTGGGACAGGCGGCTTGCCTGTACCCCCCGTCGTGGTCGTAGTCGTGGTCGAGACAGATCCGAAGCGAGTCTCGCGCACCGGCCCAGTCGTCGCCGCGTATGGGTGCGATCGCATATCATACTGACCACGAAGGCCCAGATAGGAATCCGACGAGACGCTCTTGTGTACGGCGCCATGTTCATCCACACCGTGTGCGTCCGGCTCTGCGGAGGCTTTGCCAAGGAGACTAAGGGACGGGGGCAGCAATGTTGGTCGGATCTTTTCCCGCTCACGCTCATCCAGGTCCAGGAACGCGCCACTCTCGCGGTAGCCAACCCGTGTTTCGGCCGCAGATCCAAATGAACTAACGAGCCCAGGTTGATATGTTAATGTCCGTTTGCGCCTCGGGGCGGGATCAGGAACAGGGCTCGTCGCAATAGTGCGCACCCATGGTGTTGACAAGGAAGCAGAAGCTGTATGACCCCTAGGCGGTGGCGAACCGGTGTGCATCCTAAACGGGTGATTCGCAAACACGATCGGCGGGTCGGACGACTTTCCGCCAGTCGAGGCCGTCGACTCGTCCACAGGCGGGAATGTGTACTGCAAGTCGATGGCTCCAGGGTGAGGCAGACTCCCCTGGCTGCGCGCATGGTTCGAAGTCGCGCCCATGGTATGAGCCGAGTGCGCGCCAAACGTAAAATCTGACTGGACCGACGAACGCTCCTTTTCCCGGTCCTTGTGCTCTCGTTCTGGGGCTGGATAGGCTCCGACGCCCCCGCCAGCATCGAGTGCGATATACGAGCGCTGTGATTTTCGTTTGGCGTCCCGGGAGCGGCTGCGGGAGCGATCTCGCCCAGTGCGTTCACGCGATTCGGACTTGGCTGTGCTCGATTTGGATCGTGCGTGGGCTGAGGTAGCCGGCACGGGCTTTGGCTGAGGGAGTTCTGCGGCAAATGGATGGCGTGTGGGCGGGGGTGGTGGTTCGATGGGGCCGTCGTATGGCAAAAACCAGTCGGACTCGGTAGAGCTCGCGGTGTGAACCATGACTGGCGCACGGATGATGGACGAAAGGCGGGAGAGGGGGTTGGCGAAACTCATCTAGGTGGTTGATGAGACGAAAACGGAGCAGATGGTTTGAGGCGGGTATGTGTACGAAGAGAGCTGGTGAAAGCGAGCAATGATGTGCATTGTCAATGATGAGCGACAAATCGCGTGGCAAACGCGCGAAATTGCTCACCACAGTCGAAAACGGCAATAAAACAATTAACTACAGTCTGATGTTCAAAGTATAAACAACCTGCGCGACGCGTAAGGTGAGTTTGTATATCAAACAAGAACGAGAGACGGACAACGCACAGCGAAAAAAAACGGGGGTGGTGGGAAGGAGAGAGGGCTGCGACCGGATCGCACGCGCAGGCGGGAGTCGAGATGGGCGAGGAGAAGAGAGTAAGAGTACGGCCTGCGCGTGGCCCTTGCAGCGGGCGGGGAGAAGAGCTTGAACAACAAGACGGTGATCACTAGGTTCAAGAACTCGCAGTGCTCCTGCCCGCTATAGCAAATTCGTACGTCACATCAGCTGACTCATCCTCGCGTTTCAGGCATGGCCCAGCCCGTGCCACTCGATCTAATCACTGTCTATAATGTTCATACGTAGTACATCCACGATACATGTATGCTGCCTCTATGCCTCTGGTTTCTCCGTGTTCTTCACCGCCAGAGCCTGCTCAGCCGTCTTGCGACCTTCAACAACATCCCGTACGACGGGCAAGGCGTCCGCAAACGTTCTAGAACCGCCGTGAGCTCCTGTACGCCACTTCCGGAAGAGAAAACCCAACACATGTACCTGAACAGAATATGACCAATCCCCTCCTTCTCACAATACGCCGCCAGATCGTTCTCGCCTTCCGGCTTGTCATTCTTAACGAACAGAACATCCGCATGTCGCGCCGCAGACATATCTATGTTTCATGGTGCATTCAGTCGGTATCCACCATCACAGCGGATGTAGCATAGAGTCCCTTACCTGAGACTCCATCCCCAAAGAAAAACAACGTCGGCCGGTGGGGCAGGTCTCGGTACGGCAAAATCGCCTGCGACTTGTCGTGTCCGAACCCACTGACTTGGCCATCAGCTTCCCCGCATACGTCAAACAGACGAACAAAGCACACACCTGTCCGGATGACGGTACACAATATGCCACGATCCATCCTTCTCAAAACGTACGTCATTCGAGATGATGTCAATCGTTGCTGCATCTTCCTCTCCAATCAGGTTGGATAACACCGCGCGGATAAGTGGAGCCATCCCGCTGTAGCAAATTCAAGTTATTCCGTATTTCAGCCGGATCAGGCCGAAAACATACCTAGAAACAATAATAAACGGAACTCCATTCGCCTTGCACCATTCAAAAAACTCCTTGAAGCCCGTATCAAGCTTGATGTCTGAATTCAAAAAAGATACGATCAGTCTTCGGTTCGCCGGCTAGGATGCCGAGTACGTACTTTTCTTCAGGATTTCTTTGCACTCTTCAAACGGCGTATGCACGCTATCCAACATCGTCTTGAATGAATCGCTGCGCCAGAACACTTCAGCATCGTTTCCCCAAATCATGAGATTACAGGACCCCACCGGAAAGTCATTCTCCCCTCCAGACACTCCTTATTCAGCCTTCGTCTGTCCAAAACAAAATTAGCCCTAAACACCCAAGCCAAGATCTCACCGACGACTCACCGTTCCGTGTATCCGAATCCGACATTATCCGTCAAATCTACAGCTCATGTATCAGCCTTTTGCTCCCGTCTCCAACGGAAAAATCGACAGCTCACAATCATTGGAATCCATATTCGTAATGGTGCCATCCCTAAAACACACTCGGTCAATCACAAGAGACCCATATTGAAAGGATTAAACTTGCCAGTCGCTGAGAATGACAAACTTGGCGTCTTTGTTCAGAGGTGGATATGGCAACACACTCATCTTGGTCGGCTGTGAGAACTGGCAGCTTGGCGCGCTCAAGGCTGATTTAAGATGAAACGAGCAGCTAGACCCTGGGAGAGCTGATGAGCATCACGTGGCAATTGCGTCATGCCGATCTTTTGCATATAATGTAACCCGAGCTGCTCTATCCTTGGTGGTCGCTGCAGCTGCACCGCATGCTATGCATAGCATAGTAAAGATATGAAAGATTTGATAACTAAAACGGAAAATATCTCCCACTATAATATGATGTAAACTCAGATCCAATTAAGAAAATGAAAACTGTCGGTATGTGCTCCTGCTCAAGGAGATGAAGTTTTATGAACGTTAGGACTATTAGAAACACTGGGTATAGTGGGCGGAGAATACCAGTACACCGACGGAGAACCTAGCGATATCATACGCAGAGAAGGTGAACCAGGCATCCCCCCAGAATAAGGGGTATTTGAAAGTACGGAGTATGGGCTACCCGTTCCCATTGGGTGGGAACTATCGTGTCGTACGATATGTCTTATTATATCGGGAGAACTACCTTCGAGAGCAAGAGGGTGATGAGGAAGTAGATCTGTATCTTGTGTAAAAAACCCCTGGGCTGTATTAGTTTATGCGGGTGCGCTAACCGCCACAAATACCTACTGGATCACCGAGTTGGTTGAGATTGTTAGGTTCTTGATCACTAGTGTGGGTATCTGTACGCCCTTGATTTCAGACATTTAGGTCTATAAAGACATCGATATGGCAGCTCACTTAGAATGTCCGCTGTACCTCTATCAAATAGGGGTTGGGTGGATCGAGTTAGCCAAGTGCCCATTTCTAGTCGGGCTGCCACTCTGGCGCTGCTAAGCCGTAGGGAAGGGCGCAATTTCCAGCATTCGTTGATTGTTCTCCATAAATAGACCCCCGAATTGAGCGTAAACGCGTTATAGGGCCAGTTTAATTGTTTAGGAAGCACTCCGTCAAGCAGCTTCTTTACCACTTGTTTGTCATTTCGACACTCGCCGTAAGGTGGCTTTCCTGTGAGGGCCTCTAGACTACTGTTTAATGGGGTGTGTAGTTATATGCACTAATACGAACCAAGGCATAGCATCCCAAATGACCAGATATCTTCGAATTGAGCATCATGAGCAAGCAAACAGAAACAAGTAGCCAAAGCACTTTTGGACACGAACCGCTTGCGGTAGAAAACGAGCTTTCATTCGCATATGGCTTGAGCAGTTCCGCTGTGGAGAGGTATCTCAGATCGGGGGAGTTCATCAGATTACGTGTGATTCGCTCACGAGCCATCCATCTGGAGCGGCCAGAACTCAATAGGCCAGCTATTGTCACCTCTAGACCTTCCTCCTCGGCAATAATTTTGTTTAGCCCCGCACCAGCAATGAGTGGTCTTCCGTAGATCGTCACTAGTATATTTGCCTGTTGGAGTATCCATGTCAACCCAACGCGTCTACTTTACTGAACTATCAGCGTATACTTACTGCTCGCAAATCTCCATGAATTATGCTGGATGAGTGCAAATAACTAAGCCCGGAAGCGATCAAAGATAGGGTACTGTGTCGTGAGCTGGTTAGAACGTCGAAGCTGTAGCAAAAGTACATATAGCTATACCTCAGATGGTCATGATCAGGATTTTGTCGAATATGTTGAAGCAGATCCACGCCATCAATCCATCGGACCACTGTGAACAACTGTTCTCCGATGAAGCAGAAACCACAGAATAACAGAACACTTCGATGCAATTCGAGATTTGCACAGCAACTGACTATTTGTCGCTCAAGTCGCTATGTAAGTATGTCTCAGCCAAAACGCCGTAGTCCCAGTACGATGAATACTAACTAGTCTGATACGACTGTTTCTAGAATGAACAACAGGTTTCAAGATCACTTTTCTCCCAATCCATTGACCCTCGTGAATCGTATCATTAGTAGCTGAAGTACACCCGGTGAGCTCAGTGATATGCCCGGTCACTGTACGCGATCAGCTTCTACAGGAACAACCAATTAAATGCACCTACAGTTCAAAAATGAATAGGGTATCCCGGCTTTGTTGCACGGTCTTTGGTCACCGTCATCATGCTTTGTCTCAGATTCCTGATCACTGAATGCCTACACAAATAGTGAGTAGCATATATGCGAAAGGTTTATCAGCTAGCTCACCCAATGAACTCCCTTCGTGAATTCCTTTTCAAGACGCCTTATCTCGAAAATCATAACAGGTGAATCGACAAGATTGAATACAAGAGCTCGTAGCCTAGTATAAGCGACTTAGGAACTAACTTGTCATGAGATTTACTACATAAACAAACATTTCTTTGGCCCGGCTTTGGTCGGTTTGCCGATAGAAATATATTTCTTCGTTCTGGTCATAAAGCTGGCTCGGCGCAATCATCTACGAAGTACAGTGGCATGCATGTCAGTAAGGTGGTTATCTTTTGGCACCGATCAACCCGCCTGCCATCGAATAGCATAGCCATTTAATTTCTTATTGAGATCGTCTATATCGCTGTCTATCTGGAATCCAAGTATGATCGACTCTATGAGGCTGGGTGCGGTTAGGCGAGTTAGCTTGGCCTTCAGCAATAACCGATCAGCACACACCCCATTTGGACCCACATAATCATGTTCTGCTGGACTGGGTACAATATTCTAACGCGATTGGCGTTGTTACCGTTAGTTACAACAAATAGACTGTGGTTCGATAAGAGAAGTTTTACCTTTCCAGCTCAATCGTAGACTGAGAAAGTTCAGTTGCGCTATCGAAAGTCTTGTGTTCAAGTATTTGTGCTAGATCAGCGCATCGTTTCGCCAGCAGCGTGCACTGTCCCTTTTAAAATCATACACGCATAACCTGTTAGAATCACTCCTGTCTCATATGCTTAGAACGCGTACTTGATGGATTTTTATGAGCTGTAGTTGTTGGTCTATCCTTACTACGGTCTTCTCTATCCAGTGTAAAGCGGAATTTGTACGTGGCTTGCATTCTTCGATTGGAGCATTCGGTCCGCCGTCATGGGCGGTGATATTGTCTGACATGGCGTCAGGATTAGTGTCTTGTTCAGAACACTACCTAATCTCTTATAATAATTATGCTCGAAATGAACCCCGTTGCTGGAAGAAAAATAGATCTAGTAATGAGTGGTGTTGGCAAACCGCAAGGCAAACCGCGTCGAACCCATTGATGGGGCTATGCTTCGTATCCGCTCGGCGTCTGTCTTCAAGTGCCCAAGTTCGTAGAGTAGGGCATTCAGATAACAACGAAAGAGATTTCATTATTCATTTCAAATCGCATGTAGTGGTCGCCTCGTTGTAACTCGGATTCTGGGACGCCAGCATACACTTTAGGAATAATTGAGCGAAAATATATAACATGATGGAGCCGCAGGTATTGGCGTAGCCCACACATACCGGCCCGGGGTTTTGCCTTGGCACTCTACGGTCCGCCAAGTCCGGCCTGTTTCTCTTATGTAAAGGCGTGACGAATCAGATCGCGATCGGTTTGAAATCACCAAATGCCGAGGACAATAGCCAGCACCATAAAGGCGGGTCTTGCAGTGCTCGGCCTAGCTTGCGCATACTCCTACTTGACCACCACCACCCCTACTGCGAATATGTCGAACGTCCCCCTCGTCAAGCTCAACAACGGCGTCGAGATCCCTGCCATCGGCCTTGGTGAGCTGAACACAATTGCAACCGGCACGCGATGCTCAATGTTATCTGTCCAGGAACCTGGCAGTCTAAGCCCGAGGAGGTTGTCAATGCTGTTGCTCACGCATTGAAGAATGGCTACAGGCATATAGATTGCGCATTCGTAGGTGACATAGTGTTTTTAGTTTAACCGTAGCTAACATCTTACGGATAGGCATATGGAAACGAGGCGCAAGTCGGAGAAGGAATCAAAAAGTCTGGTGTTGCTCGCTCTGAAATCTTTATCACTAGCAAAGTGTGGTCGACGTATCACCGTCGCGTCGAGGAATCGCTCAATCTGACCCTCAAGGCACTCGGCACTGATTATCTCGATTGTAAGTCGCACCAGACCAACTGTCCGTCTATATCGGCGCTTATACTTTCTCATAGTGCTGCTCATGCACTGGCCCGTCCCTCTCAACAAGGATGGCAACCACCCGCTCTTCCCCACACTTCCAGACGGAACCCGCGACGTCGACAAGGAATGGACAATTGCCCAGACCTGGGCCCAGCTCGAAGCGGTTCTGGCCTCGGGCAAGGTCCGCGCGATCGGGGTCTCCAACTGCTCCGAGCTCAAACTCAACGAGATCTTGCCAACCGCCAAAATCGTTCCTGCAGTCAATCAGCTCGAGCTTCACCCATACAACCCTCAGCTCAAGCTCGCCGAGTTTTGCAAGAGCAAGGGCATCAAGTTGGAGGCGTATTCTCCACTAGGGTCGACTGGCAGCCCGATGCTACAAGACGAGGATATTTTGGCGATTGCCAAGAAGCACGGTACTAGCGCTGCAGCGGTATGTCTGGTTTCCCGCCTGTAATTTGTAAACACTAACGTTTGAAATAGGTTCTTATTGGATACCATGGTTAGCGCAATGTTCACTTTCTTATCGTGGTCGATACTAAAATTCAAATTTAACAGTCGTCAAGGGCCACATCGTCCTACCCAAGTCTGTCACCCCAGAGCGCATCGATTCCAACCTGAAGGCCGCCCCTCTGGACGCATCGGATGTAGAGAAGCTCGACTCGCTTGCCGCAGCAGGAAAGCAACAGCGCTTCATCAAGCCCGCATGGCGTAAGTTTTTTTTCGATGGGGCCTTCATAGCACCCCATGGCTAACCGAGATTCTTCTTAGCGATCGTTCTTGGCTTCGAGGACTGGGTGTAGATGATATTTGGCGTGTGGGCCGTAGACGATTTTGTATTTAGTAAACGCTTATTGAATCATTGAAAACGTTTCTCATTTGCGCATACAGTCTCCGTTTAGAACGAAATGAGAACTCCCTCGCTTCCCCGCACGCTAACCCGACCCGAGCTGAGCCCCTCTACAGAAAGGTTGCCCGCGGGGAATCCATCAGTGTATGACTGTCCTGCCCACGTTATCCTTCCAACATCTTTGCTTTCGATTCCGGGGGAACTCATTCGCTTCACTTTGGCCGCGTTGCCGCTCTGGACCCACTTGCTTACATCCACGATTACCGTTTCTGCCTCATCTGCCGCGACACCTTCCCGACGAAGCGCCATATTCAGGATCACCATCCGGGCAATTCCGTTTTTGCGTGCGCTCGGGTCCCAGATGGCGTAAACTGCGAGACTGGACGGGAGGGACGGATTGCGAATGAGGGCAAGGCGAGTTTGGCCAGACGGTCCGACTGCTTCGGTTACGAGAAGATATGCGACAAAAGATGGGGACGTGCGAGCGCTACCATAGCGTTCACTCGGGACGGGATACCAGAGGTCGTACCACGAAAATCCGGGGCTGATTTGGATAGTGTAAGTAGAACTCTATGCAATGATATAACGAATATACCTATTGGCTTGTTGAGACGATTGTAGTACTAGGGTCGCACCTTGGTGCATATACATGCGCGATATATTGAGCGATGCGCCATACAAGATTGCTGGGCTAACATCAGTCGTAGTGCAGGTTATTGAAGGGGAAAGCTCACTATCAGAAAGCCACATGGCTTGTCCAAAAGTGTCTGAAACATTTTGCTTCCCAGAACAGGAGATCGAGCTGTATTCGCCTGTTCAAATAGTTGAATGGGCAGTCTAACCGTCGCATCATTTCTCCTCACCAACTACGAATTCCTTGCCCAACCCGCGAGATGCGGCAATCTGTGGCTTCCACAAATCTAGATACGCAGTAATGTTGTTGTGATTGACTAGCGCTTCGATGGTAGCTTTGGCATTCCGTGCTGGATCACACGTAGAATACTGATAGCTACAGGGTGTTTAGCTTATACCTGGACATGAGGTGACCGACGTACGTATGCTGATCAAACAATTTGATCACTCCTGTCTTGTCTATGCCTTCGTTGATGGTCGATACAGTAGTCATTAGTGCCTGGAATTTGATGAATAACACCCTTGGCAAATGGTCAATTGGACACGTACAGAACTCGTTGGATCATCAGCAAAGCCGTTCTGCTTGCCAAATTAAGCCAATTCCCCCAAAACCTGACAGGTTGACTTACGGCTTGAAATATGCGTGGAGGTAAATTCAACGCCTTGGTCAAAGTCGAAGTCCAGTTCTGTGACAAATTCGAGTTAGGGCGAGCCCCAGAGAAGACAATGCTACACACCAAAAAGGTAGCAGTGAAAACCGAGGACGACCACCCGGGACGCGAATAGGAATAATGGTCTGGCTCGTTGCCAAGCTGGATGGAAAATATCCGATCCTTGCCTAGGTACTTGTATCCAGCTTCGATCTGTTTTTGAGCAATCGCGATCGAGTTGTTTCCGAGGTTCACATCGAGAATAAATCGTGAGGTGTTTGGGAATATCAAGTATGACTCGAAGTATGCGGGCCCGCTAGCGATCTCCATTAGGCCTACGTTTTCTCTTTCTGAGAGGGTACGTACTATGTGGTCCGATATATCCCTTGCGACTAGAAAATATAAGTATACAGTCAAATGTAGTGGATTTAGACCTACAGTACTCAGGGTCAAGTTCAGTGCGGGGGCATTAGGGTCAAATATCGAGCTGTCGACTGTGATTCCCCCTGGTCGGATATCAGGACCAAGCCCTGTACGCTCCACAATCCTCTTCATGATCTCCCCGGTCAAAAGATTCGGGTGGGATTTGTTACCGCCAAAAGTTGGGAGATACGAGAACTCAATCGAGAAAGATGCAAGGCGGCGATCCAACACTTGAGAGGCGCCAACTGGTGGACTAGTTGGGATAGCCGGAAGCGAGACGTTTGTCGCTGCGCTTGCCGCGAGAGCCAGCGAGAGAAACAGTACTATTTTCATGTCGGGGCGCCGTCGGGTGGTGCCAGGACTTGTCGGGACTTTGTTTATATAGTTTGCCAGCCGGAGGAGGCCCCGAGGCATTCGGCCATACCGTGCGAGCAGAAGCGTGCTGAGAAGAGAAGCCCGGCGCGTGTATAGACCCAGTCGGTCATGCTCCGGAGAAGAAAGCGAATGGGAGGCTTCCGCACTCGCTCTATTCAGATCGTCGTAGCTCGTCTCGTTTCCTCCGGCCAGAGCCTGGACCGGCGCTTACGTATAGTTTTTGCTACACATGGTTATTTACTGCACCAAACTCTGCTCGTACAAACGGACGAATCCCCATAACTAAACCAAGAGAGACCACAAATACACTTAAACCCCAGGGAAATAGAAATCAGAATATTGCTACTACACGCTTCTACCTTTTGCTTGTTTCTGTACCGCACGCCTGATGGATTCAAGCCATTTCGTTCTACTAATGGTGTAGCGGTGAGCGTCCCCGAGAACAGACTTGGATGCATTCACAGCGCTTTCCATCAGATTTTCGGCCTCGGAGAGCTGACCCAGCCCCCGACATGTGAGTGCCAAATTGGCTATACTCTTGATAGTATCGGGGTGCTTATCACCTAGTTTTTGTCTCCTCAGCTTGACCACCTCTCGTTCCAGCACCTCAGCATCTTTCCAGCGTTTTTGGTGACGGTGCATCTCGGCTAGATTTGCCATACTCTTCAGAGTCTGTGGGTGATCCTCCCCTTGAACCTTTCGTGTGATTTCAACCACTTCCATCTGCAGTTTCTCTCCTTCTTGCCACATCCCCGAGCTCCAGTAGGCACTCGCCAGGTTATTCATGCACTTGAGGGTATGTGGGTGGTCTTTGCCGCGCACCCTCTTGCTAACTTCAAGCACCTCCTCGTGCAGGACCTTTGCTTCCTGCACTTGGCCCTGGCTCCAGAGTGCGGTAGCCAGATTCGCAATGCTCGTCTGAGTATCTTGATGATCGTTTCCGTAGCGCTTCCTCTTGATCTCTATCACTTCCCGGTCCAAGGCCTCAGCTTCCTCCCACTTGCGTTGTTTCCATAGTGTGCATGCTAGATTGCCCATTCTCGTCGTGGTATCAGAGTGCTCCTCGCCCAATTTAACTTTGCTGAGCTCCACCACCTCTTTACCAAGAGCTTCGGCCTTATCCCACAGTCCTTGGTTGCGATAAGTATCTGCCAGGCTAGCCTTGGTCGTCAAAATATACGGGTGGGTTTTGTCTTCCGCTTCCTCAATCACATCCAGAACTTCTTGTTGCAAGGCTTCCGCGTCCTTCCATCGACCCTGTTTGGACAGTATACTCGCTTTCCAAGCTTTGCATCTCAAAGTGCTGAGATGCTTTTCGCCAAGACGATCTGTTTTCGCTTGGAGTTCAACTTCGACCAACTGTTTGGCTTCGTTGTAGCGACCGGCCTCATAGTACACCGTTTTCGTACGGCCAGCTATTTGGGGGAATGGCTTTTCCTCCGCTAGCAATGCATCAAGGTGATTTAGCAGCATCTTGCGGAACGCGTAATCTTTGAATTTATGGTCTGGCGTTACGCACGACGCAAGCAAGAGTGCAGTGTAGCTCCAGATAGTGCTCTTAGAAACCGCAACCTCCGACCGAGTCCACTGTTGCACGAGAGGATGGATTGAATAGGACTGGTCGGTCCCGTCTATGTCGATCAAGGAATAAGCACGTAGTTCGTCAATAGATTTGAGAAACGCGGCTCTGTCCCATTCTCCGTTGGGTCGCTGGAAACGCGAAAGCATCCTAGACAAGCCTTCGTCCCGACTATGCTCGTCCTTCGAGAGAGGGAGTGTTGACTTGTATTGCTTGACGCCGGATGCAGCGAGCTGAAATATTTCCTCGGATATATGCTCATGGTGCATAAAAGCCATCATATTGTAGAACTGTTGGTCTGGTTCGGGGATTTTAGCGTAGCTTACACGCCAAGTAGCATAGACCGTAAGCTTATAGTCGTCGAGCTTGGGCACCAGTTGAGCATATTCTTCCAAGAGCTGGCCACGACTATCCGAGTACATTTGAAAATACCGGGACACGGTGCAAGAGTTGATCCGAATGTATGCACCAGCCTGGACAATGGCCAGCGCGAAATACCCGAGCTCCTATCGGTTGAACCTGTTATACAAAATTCTCCATCGTACGATGAGAAACGACGACTAACCTTGAGCAAGTTTTCCGCCGCAGAGTCGAGGTTTTCGGAAATTCCCGCAGTCTTGGCCAACAGCTTCCTGGCATCCTTTTCTAACATATCACTAATATGAAGCTGTGATTCTATATCGCACGCAAGTGCAGTATTTCGGTGGTTGCGGGTAGTGACCAAAATGTTGACTTGTACACAAGCAGGAAAATACCGAGATAGGTCAAGCTTAGTATCATCGGCGTTGTTGTACACCAGAAGTGATTGAGCTCCGTTTTCAGCTAACCAGATGAGTGCGTCATTCGGATCGCTTCCAGCTTTCTTCGCCAGCGCTATACTCTTTAGGTCGGCTTCAATTGTAGCGGAAGATGATGCATCGATGTAGAACACATCCTTATACCTAAGATAGGATCAAATATCAGAAACGCAGGAGGATACAAACCCCAAGTACTGGAAAGGCATACCTCTTTTTGTGGACCTGAACGAATTGAAATGCCAACTGTGTCTTCCCAGCACCGCCAGGTCCGTAAAGGACGAACACCCATCGCCCTTTTGAGCTTTCCAAGAGGGATTTCTCCATTTGTGCAAGCTCCGAATCGCGTCCAGTGAATAGCTTCGAGGGTAGAGGACAAGCCTTGATTATATGATTGCTGGTCGAACCGATGAAAATAGTGTCGCCTGTGACGTTTGTATAAGACAACAATCAGCAAGAGAAAATATGAATACGAACGAGCGTGTATAGTAGGAATCAAGACCCCCTTGTTGCTTAACGCATCTACCAAACCCTTGATTCGTTCGTCGGTCTTTGTGTGGCTTAGGTATGAACGTGTGTGAGCGACGGCTGGAGACTGCTTCTTCCATTCTGAAACTCCGATATCTTGCACACCTCTTTGCACATAAAATCGAAAATAGCTCCCGGGTATGTCTTGGAACCTTCGCTCTAAGCCTTCTGCGATACTTTCGACGTTTGCACCTTTAGAGCTGTACTCTTAATACCATATGTAGCTATGTAAAAACTAAGACGTACCAACCGTTCCCTTGCATCTAGCCCCAGCGTTGACTACGCAGTTAATCTTTCCGTCAGGAAAAACTAATGGAAGCTCTTCAAGGAGCGTTGCAGTTGGATTGTAGTCGCATAACCCAACATAAGAAACAGCAATGTCTCCAGGAGGTTCGATTATCACAGCAGGCTTGAATAGTCCAGGTAGCGATAACGCAGCGCAGAGGGCCTCAACAATGGTGCAATCTGGTACACCATTTCTAGGAGGCAAGTAGGTACGAAAACAAATAGAGCCTCCAGCCAGCTCAGCATGTTCAGAACCTGCGCACACGATCCTAACCAGATATAAAAATTAGCCGAGTACTTTCAGTAAACGTGGTGATTTACTCACGCCTTGCAAGTATTAGCGTCATCTACTTGGGGATCCAACATCCGAGCATTCTGGCCTGCACCACAAGCCTCGAGCATTCGCTCAATTGCGGCCTTGAGCTCTCGAGATTTGAATTTTCCTTGGCCAATTAACTTGCGTTTAGAGAACACATCTCTAATGAACGACGAGCAATGTTTCTTCGCGTCATCTACAGATAAACGCAAGCGTCCAAACATGACTGCTAACAAACTTGTTAGATGATGATGAGTATAGCCGTATGACGCCCAGGGTAAAGCCACCTTACCTGGCAAATCCAGCGCCAATGATAAACCTAAAGTGCTGACTGGGGAGAGGAACCTCTTCTAGTTTACGGTCTCGCTGTACTCGCTTCATGATCTCCTCGATAATGGTCAATAAGGAGAGTAGTGACAGAATACCCCCACCATCTTGAGTTCATATTAATCGGACGCTAGAGGCACAAAAGAACTCAGAACCTACCAAGCGACATAGCGTTAATGACTAGTTCATCTTCGATCGATAATTCACTTGTGCTAGCCATATTACACGATCACCAGAGGAGAGCGCGGTGGGAGAGAGTTGAAAACACAAGAGTCGAGCACTCAAGTTGACGTTCACCGCCATGATCAGCGCTACCAAACAACCATCAATATGACGCAGCAAAGCCGATTTCAAGATTCACGACTTGATTTATAAAGGCACGCAAACCTCTGTCATGAATGTGATTTACTTAAATTCCACACACAAAGTTTTCTTGCAGGTTGGGGGGGGGGGATACCGAAATACACGAAGGTCAGTTCTTAAGATAATGGCATAGCATATGCCCCAGTGTATTTACCTCAAACGTTTCCAGGTTGAAATACGCCTCTTCTCCTGACACCAATGCCACCCGGGCCGCATAGTACGATCTACCGCCTTTCATCAACTGTCTTTATGAGGTTAGAAAGCCCGGTCCGAGACCGAGGTGCTCCACCATCCGCCTCATGAATTCCCCGGCTAAGCGGCCACAGCCGGATTTTGTTTTCTGCGCATACCGCATGCTCGACAATGCGAAGTTTCAAAGGACAATCAACCCGACTGGCGGTCCGGAGCCCGATTAGATTTTAGCTCTTGAGTATAATGGAATTGAGCTTGGTATGGTACCATACTCGGGACGGCCAAGCAACAAAGGAGGGGCGAAAGATCCACAAGGGTACTAGTACGATACGTTATATTGATATTAGCGATAGTCTTATTGTCATAGCGTTCCATGACTTGTCGGAACGTCTAGAAGAGTGGGAAACACTCAACATACCCGAAAGAGTTCAAAGGTCGAGATGATTTTAATGTAACCACAGCAGCAGTAGAGAAGACAAAACAAGCCATCCGGCTCACGCGAAATGTTTGAACGTCCAGTTTGCGTTGAAAACGGTAAACGATGGCGCCCATGGGCTATATGCACCGATAGTGTATGAAAGCTTATTGGGGTATTTTTTTAGACTACAAACTTGCTTAAAAGGTTTTCCCACAATTAGCGCCATATGCATAATTTAGTAAGCGATTTCTTTATTTAAGTCTGCTTTCTTTCCTTGTCGTCGGCTACCGCCTAGCGTCTATCTGAGCACAGCCTTTTCTGGTAAAGTCACAACATGCCGCCGCCCTCGACCTCGGAGAATTATCCTAACACTGAGCGCATTGGATCTGTACAGTACTCTAGATTTTTGAATGCACTCGCACGCAGTCTAATAGCCCGGCCCGGTCCGTCGACCAAGAGTATGACGTATCGAGTCTTCAATCCCCTCAAGATTGCAGGCCTGAGTCGCACCCGCACCTGGGCCTGAATGAATCTAGAGCTTGTGGTTTTCACACCTTCGCGACTTCATTTGATCGACGGCAAATCCCGCTAATACTTTAACGGATCTTACATGTCGTTCGCCGGCATAACGTGCCGGGGGCCAGGTTGAATGGGGAAGATAGAAGTCACGGTACAAACATGAGTTAAAATGTACGTCGTGGATCCAATACTTGGTACGTATGTGTTTGAAAATATACGTCAGACTTACCTCTATCGTCGACTTGAAAAAACAACTCAAAATCCAATCTTCCCATCTTGACGTGCGCCTATCTGAGGATTTCCTCAACTGGCTGGTTCTCGACTCAGGGTACCGACTAGACTCGAGGCCAACACGCTGTTAAGTTGAATTTAATTATCTGCCACTTTATTTTGTCATTGCACTTGCTCAGGCTTTACCCGAATGAAACAAATTCTTGAGCAGCTAAACAGATGTGTACGCCACTGGCGGGCCGACCAAACCAGCTTGGGATCCAAAATCTTCTCATGGACACAGGATGAGTCTAGGCTCAGCTTCGCCTCATTCCAAACACGTGTACTAGAAATGGGGTGTCTATGAACTTGACGTCCGTCGATCTCGAACGGTGCTTCATTTTTCAATACAACGATTTTTGGCTATACGATCATCTTCTGACTTGCCGAACCACCCGTACACATGCTTGCCTACCGGCCCATCCAGCCCTGCGCCGAATCTTAGTCTCTTCTGGCCAGAAATAAGCATTTAAAAAAATGAAAACTTACCCCGTCCACAACGAGTAACTCTCCAGAAACGTACTGACTTGCTGCGCTCGCGAGAAAAACTGTGGGCCCCGCAAAGTCCGCCGGCTCCGCCCAGCGCCCCGCGGGGATTCGCTCTGAGATCTGTCGGAGGCGTGTCGGATCGGCGAGCAATTTCTCGTTCCTGTGACGCCATGACTATTTCTGACCCGAGGGGATGCGAGG
The DNA here is from genome assembly GCA_016906575.1 of Ceratobasidium sp. AG-Ba. Classification (NCBI taxonomy): domain Eukaryota; kingdom Fungi; phylum Basidiomycota; class Agaricomycetes; order Cantharellales; family Ceratobasidiaceae; genus Ceratobasidium; species Ceratobasidium sp. AG-Ba. The sequence goes on along the minus strand of CP059613.1, from coordinate 1,725,050 downwards.
ACTTACATATCGGTCGCAACGTATCCGGGGCATATCGCATTCACCTGGACATTATGTTTACTCCATTCGTTGCTCAACGCTTTCGTCAGCTGTGAAATGCCCCCTTTAGCAGCTGCATATGCCGGTACGGTAATCCCGCCCTAATACCGGCTCTGTGTCATTGCCTATTCGACAAAAAAGCTTGGCCAAGTCAAGACGTACCTGGAAGCACATAAGTGATCCAAAGTTGATTATCTTCCCTCGACTTTTGGCCACCATGTGACGGCCAGCTGCCTGAGATAGTATCCATACGGCCTTGAGGTTCACATTAATGACCTGCCAATACGATATTCAGCTCTCCAACCCCAAGATCTAGCTGAGTCGGAAATATAGGGAATTGGGGTGCTTGAGCTCAAACTGCAAACCCAAAAGCCAAACTGGGAGTCCGAACCGAGAAGAAGGTCCATCTGGACGAAGCCGGACCATATCACGAAATAGTCACCATACCTCATCCCAGTACTCTTCCGGAAATTCAACGGCAGGAGCCCTACGTTGTATCCCACCGCAGTTCACCATGATGTGCACTTCTCCACCCATGAGCTCGAGCGCGCGGTCGAATGCGGTCGTGACCGCGGCCATGTCGGCGAGATCACATACAACGATCTCGGCCCGTCGGCCAAGGGCACGAATCGCGTCGCGGGTCGCGATATTGGAGTCATCGCGCTGCACGAGGCAAATATCTGCCCCTGTAGATAAACTGGGCGTGTCAGTTTCGGGTTACCCCGATCTGCGATGGCCGGACACACGTGCGAAACGACTTGCCTCCTTCTGCCAGAGCGATTGCACATGCAGCGCCGATACCTGTGGTCAGTACGTACGAGCGAGTGAGATTGAGGCGCTCGATTTCAGACGAAGGACATACCGCGTGTTCCGCCCGTCACGACTGCGGTTTGGCCGGCGAGAGAAAATAGCTGGGGAACACCGACGACTGGCGTTTTTGCGGCTGCGGACATCGTGCGAGCCAAGGGGAAGGATGCTCGGAAATAGCGTGTGTAGGAGGTGGAAAGTGGAGCTAGAGGCGTGGCAATTGCGGGAAGCCCAGGGTACGACTTATCAACACGACTTTATACAGTGGGGCTGCTGGAGACTGGCTGGGGCTACTCGACGAGCAAGTCGGGCCGGACTGGAGCTCTGTCGATTGGATGCGCACGAAGATACATCCCATCACACGCGAAGTCGTACGCTCAAGTGGCTCCAAAACGCGATCGCCACTAACGGAACTTCGGACCGGACGCAACGCGAATTGGAAACGGCAAGAGCGACGGCGACCAATGTTGCACACGCGGCGTTATTCGACGACAAACGAAATGCAGAAATGACCGGAGCACATTCCGATGCGATTAGATACGCACATTTTGGGGTCAACACCGTCACGGACCCTGGCTCGCGCACGCAAAAATGTCGCAGCCCGCCTGATGGATTGATTGGTAGAGAGTCGAGCGCCGGGATGTTTTCTTCTCGGGCCGGTGCTCCCGAAAGATCGAGACTGGCGCCGCATAAAAGACCATTCGGCACTCCCTACACATTATCTATACCGCACCGTACCCACTTTCTACTCACCTATTATCACCATGCCTACTCTGATCCACTCCGAACCTGCCTGCGTCCTTCACGGCGCCAAAGACATGCGTGTCGAGCAGCGGACCGTCAAAGCTCCCCGAGAAGGCGAGGCCCAGGTCCAGGTTGTTGCAACTGGCCTCTGTGGCAGCGACCGTACGTGAATCGTATTTTTGTCCCACTTCTCGGACTAACGACCCCCGCAGTACATTATTACGTCCACGGACGTAACGGAGACTTTGTCCTCCAATCTCCCCTTGTGCTCGGACATGAGGCGGCAGGTATCGTGACAGCCGTCGGCTACGGCGTCACCTCTGTCAAGGTTGGCCAGCGTGTCGCCATTGAGGCTGGTGTGTACTGCAAGGAGTGCAGCTACTGCCTCGATGGCCGCTACAACCTCTGCCAAAACATGCGCTTCTGCAGCAGCGCAAAGACATTTCCCCATCTGGATGGCACGCTCCAAGGAAAGATGAATCACCGAGCGGACTTACTCCACCCGTACGTGACGCAATTGGCCGAGTCTGGCGAGTGCTGATCCCCGTGACTTTAGCCTTCCGGACGGCTGCTCTTTTGAGCAAGGCGCGCTCGCCGAGCCTCTCTCCGTCGTCCTCCATGCCAACCGCCGAGCAAAATTACGCAAGGGTCAGTCTGTACTCGTTCTTGGAGCTGGTGCAGTCGGGCTCCTCGCATGTGCACTGTCCAAGGCGACCGGGGCATCCCGAATCACTGCGATTGACATCGACCAGGGTCGACTCGAGTTTGCGCTAGGTTCTGGCTTCGCGACCGACGTGTACTGCCTGCCTCGAGGCGAACGCCCACGTTCAAGCGAAGAGGGGCTGAAACGGGCGAAGCAGACCGCGATCGATGCGCTGGACGACCTCGACGCGCCCGAGGGCTACGACGTTGTGTTCGAGTGCACGGGCGTGGAGAGCTGCATTCAGATGGGTGTATTTGTGCGTGTTCACCTTAATTTTACCCCACGCGGGGTCGATCAGTGGCTGTGTACTGACGATCATCCATTTGCTAGATGGCTCGGACTGGAGGCAAGCTCTCTCTGGTCGGCATGGGCACACCCAACCCAGTTGTCCCCCTGTCTGCTGCCGCCCTGCGGGAAGTCGATATAATCGGCGTCTTCCGATATGCCAACACATACCCTGAGGCGCTGGCCCTGCTCGGGAGTGGGAAACTTGCTGGGGTTGAGCGCATGGTTACCCAGCGATTCCCGCTCGAGGACGCTGCAAAGGCGTTTGAGCTTCTTTGCAAGGGCAAAGATGAAAACGGTGGCCTTGTGGTGAAGGTGATGGTTGGCACCGGCGAGTTATAGTTCTCTTTTTTCGGATCTATACCCCTGGGACTCTGCAGTCTAGCTTGTACGATATCGATACGACGCTTTGTATTTTTGTCTGTGTGTAATGGCTACTTGAATAGCATCTCACTTATACATCCTCTAGCCCGTCTGGGTACACAAGTCCACCCTGTGCCCGTATTTGATCAAGGAGCTTCATCATTGTGAGGCTATCAGCCAGCGGCCACTCGTCGACTTGTTTCTTCCCGTCTCGGATAGCACGCGCAACTGAATCCGCCTGGTAGAATAGGCCCTTGCCCGGGATGGCAAATTCCCTAGTTTCGACCATTTCTGGGCTAGTCTCGTTTTTGAAAAGCTTGAGGGTGTACGACTCAGGTCGATGGGGCGCCCATGGAATCGTCAACTGACCCTATGCGACGCATATATTCACATATGCTGTTTAGAAACATCTGCACTCGACTCACTTTTTCGCCCTCAATTAAAACTGACCGCCCGGGTGGGGTGCTCGTAATCAAACTACAGGACACGACCGCTGTGGCTCGTATCTTTCTGAATACCATTGTCGCACACGTCTGCTCGTCCGAAGGATGCGCCTTGTCCAACTCCATAACCATCTGAGCCATTACGTCGGGCATGTTACGTTCATTTTCAGGGCTCTCGAACAGTGCGAGCATGACCCATGCAAGTGGATAGACCCCCACTGCAAGGAGCGCACCCCCACCTGACTGCGCATCCCGGATACTGTGGTCCGGAAGATTGACCGGGAAGTTGAGCGATAAGTCGGATGTCACACGATGAATCTTGCCGAGGACTTTTTGATTGTGGAGCAAGTTGCGCAAGTGCTGTGTGATGGGAAAGTACCGTGTCCACAGTGCCTCGGCTAGGAACGTGTTTTGCGAGCCGGAGAGGGCGATGAGGTTCGCGAGTTGCGGCGCATTGATCGTAACTTTTTTGGTCGCGTTTTTTAGTTGCCGTTTGCAGTCTTCTGGACGAAAGTGGACTTACAAGCCTTCTATCTTGGCGGGTCAGCCTGTATTCAAAAACAACGGCACCAACTATACTCGCCTCGCACAAGACCGGCTTCTTAGCCTCCAAGCACGTCTTGACATTCGCGTAATGCACGTTTGTCGGTGTAGAGATGTACACCACATCGACCTCAGGATCATGCACGAGTTCGTCGAGCGTCCCGTACGCGATCGTATTCGCATCGGCTAAATCAAAAATTATCAGCCTCGCTCTCGACCGGTCCGGAATATTTTTTTCGTGGCTTTTTTCGTTACGTACGGCCGATATTCTCCTGGATAAACGTTCGAGCCCTGTCGATCGAGGAGCTAGACCACACTGCGCGCACGACGTGGGTGATGTCGTGTACGTCCCGGGCTTGCGGGTCTAAGCCGAGATCTTGGACAAATTGCTTCGCCATATTTCCCTGCCGTTTATCTCCGTGAATATCGATGTAGTTGAATAGAAAGGAGCTACGTACAGTGGCAAGGATACCCCAGCGGAGTGTGAACATGTTGGTTTGGTTGGTCCGAGGTTGTATGCAAACTATGTAGATTAGATCTGAGCGATTGTCCGGAAGTCTGGGGTCACTGAATACGAGCGCTCGAGAACTGGCCTATCAAGTATACTTGGTCTATCAGCAAGCTTTTAAGGTCCGCAATCCCTATGCTATTGGTGGTCATACGAACGTAGCTTCCCGTCTAAATGTTGCTAGATCCAGCGCCTAGCCTCGGGTAAGCGTCTTCTGCCCCTGAGTTTAACGCTCGAGGAGTAAGCACACTTCTGCTCGGGTCAACTCTTCATCACTTGCCGGAGAACTTCGTCATGCCTATGATGAAGAGACATTGCGCACGAAATGACGCTTCGCAACGCCCACAAAATGAGCCGAGTCTTACGTGTTCGTTTCAATATATGCGTCATACGATTTCAATAAGTTGATCTAGTTGCACGTCTAAACTTGAGTAATTATGCTTTCAAGATGCTTTCCTAGCTGCCAATGCCTTGTCCACAGCTGCACGCAGTGTTCCAATCACCTCAGATGGATCTTTTGCCGTGAATATAGATGTACCAGCCACGATAACATTCGATCCTAAGAAGAATAGAAGTTAGTAAAACAAAATGGGTGGCAAGGGGGTGGGAATAAGGTCAATGCAAGGCGGAGGCGTGGGAGAAAGAAATGAAGCGCTAAATGCAGAGCCAAGCGGCTGATCGAGGCCGCCCAACGTAGGAATTGGTGGAAGGAAATGAGTTGGTGACTCACCTGCGTGCGCACATATGTCAATATTCGCAGTCGAGACTCCCCCGTCGACCTGGATGTCCTTTTCCGGAAAGCGTGCGCGCAGTTCCGACACTTTCGGGATACATCTCTCCATAAACTTTTGACCACCCCGGCCTGTATTGCATAGGTTGAGTCATGCAGAGGCTGTAGTGTAGGAGGCGAGAGAGGCTGGTGTAGGGAGATAGACCGTGAGGGCACTTACCAGGGTTCACTGTCATAACGAGGATCATCTCCACTTGTGACGCGATCTCGTCGGTGATTGCCTCGGAAGGGGTGTCGGGAGAGATAGCGATACCTGCGCGCATGCCGTGCTCGTGGATCATTTCGATTATTTCGAGGTGCTTGTCTGGCGGTTTGGGTTGGGTATGGATGTGAATAAATGCGACGTGTGGGACGAACCAGTTGCCTCGTAGTGAAAGGTGTAAGAACTGCCGCCCGCAGCTGCAATGTCATCGACCCACTAGACAGTATCTGTGAGTGGTAGAACAAGGGTGAACGGTTGAGGAGACAAACACGTTCGGGCTGGGAGACCATCATGTGACAGTCCATGAATATGTCTGGGATGCCTTTCTTCACAGATGTCAAAACTGGAGCGCCTGGAGTGACATCTGGGTTAGTGTCTGGCAGAAGAATACCAAGGAAGAACATACCGATAGTCAGATTTGGCACAAAGTGGCTGGGACAAACGTGAGCGAGTGGAGCATGTGATGAATATAAGCGTACCCGTCCATGACATCTGTGCGGGGGTTAGTGCCAGCCAACATAGGATGCATGCGACGCACCCATGTGAAGCCAGTCTGCACCATTGTTGATCATGCGGCGGCACTCGGCCGTGAGATGGCCAAAGTCAGAGGAGAGCGCAGACGGGGCGATGATCGACTTCATGGTGGGCGAGAACAGGGTATCCACTTCCGTAAGCGCCGACGCATGCTCTGACAGTCACGTGCCCAGTTCGCTCAAGCGGTCGACCATGAACGGCGACGACAAAGGCAAGTTCTAGCGCGATAGCCTTGATGGCGTTCTCATCGGAAGCAACAGACGCGCCGCCGCCCTACGCCACCCCAGGTCCAGCAGGCCCCTGGATGCTGGCCAAGACGACAACGACCACCAAAGTCACAACGACGACGACCGAAACTCACTTCTTTCCCCTCTTTCGCCGCAAACCAAATACCCGCCAGGAGGAATCCGCTGCCGCTTCACTCAGGCGCAGTATTGACCGCGAAAAGGCACTTCCCCTTCCTCCAGCCGACTCTGGTGCGAATTCACATGGTGAGCACCCCTGTCACATATCTATGTTTGCATTCCGCTAAACCGTCGAAAACAGCACTCGGCATCGGCCTTCCTGTCGCCCACAAGAGTACCGACCGCGACATAACACCTCGGGCTGCCGACCGCGACATCACTCCGACAGCCCCTGTTCCCATCATCGTCCCTGCTTCACCTCGGGCAAGCCGAATTGCGCCACCTCGTGATATTCGCCGGGTCAGGAGCTCGGGTACAATTCGCGACTCACATATAAACCCAACACGCCGCAGCGAACAAAACATGCGCGACGTCTTTCTTGCTTCCAAGCCTCTGCCCGTTCCTCTATCCGCACCGCCCCAACACACCAGCTTACCCGACCTACAGCCTCCTCGAACACGCCAACCGGCTATATCTTCTCCGTCACTCAACTCACCCGGACCTTCATCAGCTCGTGTGCCCGGACCTTCTGCTGTTCTCGGCGCAGGTTTCAACCAAATCGGCGCCGGACTGGGGGCTCGTCCCACCACACTGTGGGTTGGTGACGGCTCAGGAACGAGCACATGGGGTACCGGTGTTCCACAAGGTTGGAACCCTGCGCAAGGTTGGGAGCGTGAGCAGGGCCGACTCGGTTGGGAGACTAATCAGGCCGAGTTTGGTGTCCGAATGGGGCAAACGCAAGCTTATCATTCGCTCGGCTCGCGCGAGCGGGAGCGTGATAGGGAGCGCGAACGCGAACGTAGACCGAGCGCACCATCCCTTCATGTTCAGTCACTCAAAGGCAAAGGCAAGGAACGCGAACGCGACTCGCTGGATCCTGACCCGTCCAAGGAAGGCGGGAAGCGCGGTTTGCTCAGTCGACGTCCTTCGTTTTGGCGCAAGAACAAACCCAAGGACTATACCGATCGGCGACCGAGCACGAGTCAGCAAGACGGCGCCGTCGCACAAAAGTCCAGTTCTGACGCAACGAGGCAAGACGCAACTGTAGACCTAAATCGAGGCGCCGACCCGAAACGAAGCCACGAGCGCGTAGCCCTCGGTCAGCCTTTTTCTCAAGTCCGCCGGAGTACGGACGTCCAGTCAACACGACGAAGTACAAACGTCGACGGCCCACCACCATCTCGAAGTGCGATTACATCCCCCCGTTCAAGCACAGACCAACCCCAGGATCTATCGCTTCCAACTGTCAGGCCTATGACGCCACTCTTCTCCGAGTTTGGCGTCTATCGTGCGAGTGTCGATTTTGTTGCCGCGGGCGGACCGGGAATGATGGCCGCATTGGCCGAGCGGCTGGCTGCGGAAGGCGGGGTGGGTGTGGGCGAGACTATTCCGGAGGGCGTCGAGGCCAAAAATGAATCATCTGCACCCATACCTGTGCCCGGTACGGCTACACCACCTCGACGACGATTGACGGGCACGAGTAGTCTCGGGCGAGCGACATCGTGGCGCAGGAGTTTGGTGGAGAGCGCCGAGAACTGGAGACGGAGTATCATTGGGAATGGAGGTGAACCAGCTGCACCAGAGGATGTACTGAGTGGATCTCCAGCATCCAACTCGCCCATTCCATGGGTCAGCTCTAGTCCGCGAGGATCCCCTGTGCCGAGACGGTCGATGCAAGAGCCCGCACCTGCGTCGGGACGCGAATCACCTGCAAGGAGGTCGAGACGGCAGTCACCCACACCAGCATCTAGGCAAGGGTCGCCGGCGAGGAACCTGATGTCCCCGGTTGGCGGTGCTCGAGTTACATTTGGAGACGATTCCGGACGGTCAAGGCTCGCATCGCTTGTTACAAAAGCAAAGGGCGAGAAGAACGAGGGTCAGAGCGGTTCGACTGCTGCAGGATCGGGCAACGCTAGTCTACGACGTGCTCGTTCAACATCTCGTCTAACTGCCGCCCTTTCTCCCTCTCGAAGCCGCTCGTTCTCGCTGTTTGGTCCACGTCCGAGCAGCGCTGGCCAACCGCAAACCCAACAATCTCGCCAACGAGAAGAACAGGCTCGGGCGACTGGTGTTTCAACACTCGGCCATACTCATGCTTCTACCTTTAGCCCTGTGACAGAGCCAGGGTTAAGTTTGACCCTCTCTCCACCCATGATGGCCACAAACAGCGGTAATGGAGCGCACCCGTTCCCCTCGCCCTCTGTTGGCGGGTCTCATACGTCTATACCTGGCACACCGATATTTACCCATGCGTCGGGTAGTCAATTTAGCCTTGGCGGAAATACTTCCAGCGTTGGACATGCTCAGCAACAGAATGGCTATCTTGGCTCATCGAGTACTTTCACTGCCGGTTCACCCAACGGAAGCCGCGCCTCATCGATCTTGTTGCGTTCACCACTGCGTCCAAGGTCGAGCACAAATCCACCATTACTCAGGCGGTTGAGTGGGGTTTTCGGGAGCGCAGGTGGTGCCGGGAGGAATGAGGGCTTGAGTCCGGGCGGATTGGGCTTTACTCCAGTTCCAACACGACCTGGGTCGAGTAAGGGTGCACCTGTGCCAAAACGGGTAGAGGATGAAACGCCCGAGGTGTATTTGAATAGGCTGTTGGAGGGCGTCAGCAAGACAGAGATTGCAGGCGCGCTTGCTTCCAAGTCAGTCCAATTTCCACTCGATTTGGCACCTTCAAAACTAAGTTGTATCCAAACAGGTCGGATGAGTTTCATGTTGCAGCGCTTCAGTTATACCTTAGCCGGTTTAATTTCGTGTTTGACCCATTGGATATTGCGCTACGTCGGTTATTGATGGACTTGAGCTTGCCCAAAGAGACGCAGCAGATTGATCGTGTGATGGAGGCATTTGCGAAACGGTACAACGAATGTAATCCTGGGCTATTTGTTAGCGAAGGTGAGTAGCTGTTGGCGTATGCAAAATATGCTGCTTATGCTTTATCACGGGGTAGACCACGCATACATTCTTGCGTTCAGCTTGATGATGTTGCATACTGACGCGTTCAACAAGAGTAACAAGAACAAAATGACCAAGGCAGACTATGTCAAGAATACCAGGATGGGAGGTATACCGCCTGAAGTCTTGGATGTAGGCTCATTTCTATGCCCTTCAAACGGAACAGAGACTGACCTTATTCAAGTGCTACTTCGATAACATCGTTTTTGCACCATTCATCTTCATCGAGGACCCTACAGATGTTAACGGCCAAAGAGGGTTTGTTCCGGAAGCTCTCGCTAGCCGAGGGAGCATAACTGGTGCATCGAGCATAAACAGCACCGGTACTCTACTCGCTAGCAAACCCAAGATCGACCCATACTACATCATCACCCAGGTTTGTGGATTTCTATCTCACCTTTTTGCCGTCATCTAACAAGTGGCCATACCTAGAACTTGCTTGATCCATTGCGAGTGGCTGTTGACCAGTATATCCCAACTGCCTCGCCGTTTAGCTTTACTGGCACGGCAGATTGCTTGAATGCGGCGCAGCTCCGACACGCGTTTGCATCCAATACGCAACTAGAAATTGCAGGTATTGGAGTAGAGCCTGTACGGATCGGAGTTAACAAGTCGGGACTGCTGTCTCGTAAAGGTGAGCACTGAGTTGGAAGATTCCGCTTGGCTCTAGCTGAACGTGTTCATAGATGATCTTTTGGAGGGTGGCCGCCGAGCAGGCAGTCGCAAGTGGCGACGTTGGGCTGTTGTGTTGACTGGCTCTCAATTGCTGTTCTTCCGGGAAGCATCTTGGGCTGCTTTGGCTCCTGGGAGCACGGGAGCCAATGGCTCGAACGAACCTGTCCAGCAAACTGGTTCGCTGAAACCCGAAGAGGTCATCTCTCTGAAGGACGTGGTTGCTCTCTATGACGTGAGCTACGACAAAGTAAGCGGTCTTACTAGCCATCCAATAATATACTAATAAGCATCTAGTATAATTACGTGTTTCGATTCATTATGCCTAATGGGAGGCAACAGCTCATGCAGGCCGCGAATGAGCAGGACATGAACGAGTGGATATCCCGTATTAACTACGCGAGTGCACTCAAGTCCGCCGGCGTACGTGTTCGTGAACCTGTGATGAACATGGAGGAAAGTCGTGCCACAGGCGTTGCTGCTGCCGTCTCGCATGTACGAGACCGGCGTTTGGGCAAGCTGGCTGCCCCACCATCGGCGTGGGCAGGCTCGATAGAACCCGAGGAGGATCCCTCTCAAGTGTCTCCCTTGCGGAAATCTTCGGAAAACCGGTCAAACGTTTCCTCTGAAGTGGAACTGGACGCCATTGTTGAGCCGACAGACGGAGGGATGAAGGATACATTTGACGAGATCAAAGCTGAACTCGCTGCATCATACAACACCTATCCAAGGAGCTGTCTCGCACCGCCTCGGCAAACCGGTTATCGAGCGCTGAGCCTTGGCGCCGAAAGACCATCTGATACCTCTCTTCCGAGCGAGGACGGCATGCGAGCGCGCATGAGTACTCGAGCCGAGGTCGTAACCTCCAAAATCAACGATTTGAAGTCCAAGATTAGCACAACAGAACAACACCTTCAAAACGAGCTGCGCGTTGCACGAAACTTTGCCGTGCTGGCCCCGTTTCAGCTTGCGACACGCAACAGAATCAGGGTTTCTGTCGAGTCTCTTGCGAAACGCATACAAGTGATCCGGATGGATATGGCCAAGATTGCCTGCCACCGAGATATCCTTGTCGCCGACTTGGCTGCTGAAGAGGAGGAGCGGGAGCAGCTGAAAATGATCGCTCTCCAGGCCGCGAGGGAGCAGCTATCGCGCAGCGTACCGCGTATGACGCTCTCTGTGCACGACAATGTCCCGGAAGAACCGGCGCGACCTGAGCTTCGGCCGTCTCCAGCCGGTTCAGACGCATCTGCATCTGCGTCCGCTTCGGCGGCATGGTCATTCCACTCCGCAGCAGACTATCCTGACCCAGCAGAGGACCTCACACTCACTCGAGGCAAGAATGATACATCATTAACTACACCGGAGACTGAGGCCGAACAACTAGTACCATCGATACCTCGCAAGTCCGACGTGTCACTGCGTCCTCGTCCGTCATTTGCAGCATCTTCGCGCAGTGGGGCATCCCACGTATCGTCCAGTGGCAATGTACATGGCTCTGGTACAGATCAGGGTGGCCAAACGTCAGCGGTCAACGAAGAAGACATCGAAGAACAGGCAGAGGTTTGGCATGCTACTCGCGCTGGACGCCGAGTAAGCCTTGTAGAGCTACCTCCTGCACCCGAGGGACGCAAACTTTCTGACTTGTTCAAGAAGCGCAGGAACACGAATGATACCATCGGTGAGACTGGGGATAGAAACGAGAAGGGAGATTCCTCCGCATGAAGCGGCGGCTAATAAAGCTGGACTTGTAACATATATCTTATTTCTTGTCGTCGAACGCTTTCTTTGCATCGCTTAGTTCCTCTCTTTTAGTTTCCTGCTTTACACATACCATCATACTTAGTAGTTAATTTATACATCCTTTGTGAAAATCAATAGATCTGAAAACTACACCTTCAAACTTCTCGCTGACTAAATCGATTGAGATGCGCAGCAGCAACCGATCATAAGTTGTGGAATTACTGGAACTATTTAAGACGATAACATAGCAGGGAAACACGATAGGCGAGGTGTGCCAGATGCGATGATATAACTTCCAACCCTAGATATATCACTGATATCAAGTAATCGGTTTTATTGCTTGGATGCTTTTCAAGGTTACTGTAGATTCGGGCTTAACTGCATAGACCATCCAGAATTGTTCAATGTCAGGAATGCCGCCACAACCCTCGTGCATAATGGCCGGGAGACCTCTAATGACGACCTGCCCAACCCGCTTTAACATGGATTCTCTAAAGACAGGGAGTTTCCCCTCGAGTCGTCTTCGCACATCTCATAGTCAACTTTATCAGGAACCTCGGCACCATAGTTATCAAGTTCGGGATCCAACGTATATTCCCGAAACAAGCAACCGATAAAGCCAATCATATGAAGTTCCCTCGCGAGGATAATGTCTTTCCATTGGCCCAGATTGCTAGCGCACACAAACTCCGAGATCATGCATAGTGCTCGAATGTGTGGAACTAGAGCGGCTAGTTGTTGATTTTCTGGGTTCTTTAAGCTCCGGAAATATAAAGTCGCCATCCGTTTGGTCCACAAGCAGAAGAGAGCGGAGTTGAGGAGTGGAAGGGAGAAAGGCTTCGAGGTGCCCGCCCGCCGTAGAATCTGCCACATAAACCGTCAAAGACGTTACGTTTGAGCGTGCAAACAGTGATTGGACAAAACGGAAGTAATAAATTCTGGAGTCAAGGCCGATCCTCGTGTCTGGTTCGAGTGTTCCAGGATATAGTATCGACAAGAGCGTTTCAGCACCCGGGCCAACTGCCCCGGTCACTTGGAAAATCTCGAGATGGGGCAGAGGTATATTGGGATAGTTATCCTTTGATGCTTCGCAAATAATCAAGTTTTGAAGGCGCAGAACACGTAGTTCAGGGCAACACGAGAGTGTCTCAACAAGTTTATCAAAAATCAGCCTCACATCGCGTTTGTGAGGTCCACACGGCGTTAAATTAGTTAACCCTCTAAATGCATCTCGAGGCAAGGTAATGGATTTATCTTCCAGGTGTCGAACTTGATTCATAGTGAGAGACTCTTGACATTGTTTGAAGCACCCGCCTCCGAGAAAACCTGAAAGAAAACACCAGACCGCCTTGAAATGCAACCGTCAGAAATCTCTAGAGACACAACTGACGAAACGTGGGGCTGTAAAACCGCAGGTAGTGCTGAGATGTCATCCAGAGATGACCTCTTTTTGTTCGAGAAAGATAGGTGAAGGTGTATTGGAATTCCTCGAGAGCGACTAATGAACAAGCGCATACGATCGGATGCAGTATTCAATCCTTCGAGGGTTCGTGGTATACACACATCAACGTGGCACCATAGTGCATTGGTGCCGATTGAAACCTCATTCCATCTGGTGCACACCAACGGGATAACCTGCATCACATCATGATGACCAGAAGTCGGGCAATAAGACCAGGCCAAAGCGATAGAAAATATTTGACCTAGTATTTCGGCAGGAAGCTTATTGATTGGTACGTGTTGGGTCGATTTGTTGAGTATCCGACCGAGCATAGCTCGTGAGGTATGCATCTGGGTTTCGACCAACGCGATCATATCGATATGAGATGCTACCTTGACCAGAATGTCTTCAAACACAAGCGTGTTCGAACTTGGCGCAAACGGTTAGAGAGAAGACACAGCTGACCGGAGGTTACCGCAAACCTCAATAAAATTAGACGATGCTTGCTTCAGCTGCAAGTGTGAATCAAGCCATTTGTTTAGGCCCTCCATGATTTCTGTGCGCCTTGAACTAAGTACAAAGCTCAGACGGAAGTCGGTGGTAAGAGTATATTGCAAGATCGAATCTTTCACATGACGAAGCTAACAAGATCGACAAACGAGGGCGCCTGAACTCGTAGTTCTCGATGCGTATACAAGTACTGATAGAACGTCGATACAAGAAAGGTGGATATGAAGTACGGTCATTCGGGACGTTTCTGCTTGCAAGAAATGAACAAGTCATGGTTGGACCCAGGCGGGAGGGCTACATACTAACCAGGTAGAGCAAAAATAAAATAAATATTGCGGTCCGTAGACCGTCCACTCTGAACTAGCGTGTCATCCTTGTGCAGGGGCCATGCTAATCTTCTCTGTATCGTTCCAATTTTTGTATATGTCACTCCGAAGAGGACAATGAGAATGTGTCTTTGGGGTGGCAGTGGATTGGCCAAAATATTTGATTCCGGCTTTGTGGTTTTGGCATGTCAATCATTTTCGATAAAATGACTAGTCGCTACTGTACAAGAACACTAGCAGGAAGTATTGGTATGCGTAGCATTGGTTAGTTCAAAAGCCTAGTCTCCCCGTTCAAAATCGCATCTACGAGGTAGCAGCTATCCTATCTTTCAAGTTCAGAGTTTGAGCACCAGTTGTGGCAAGTATTTACGAACGGCACCATTCAATCTCGTCCATAAACAAAACAGTAAGATTGTCCCCAACAACATAACCAACACACCAATTCGTAACATAAAAACACAACAAAGACAAAAAGATCTAGAAACAGGGAATCGAAGTTTTATGGTGCCTCCTACTCTCCCCCATTACATTACCTATCCGATAACTACACAAAAAGATTCACCTACAAACGTTGCATCGTTCGTCCGCCACTAGATAAGGGCGTGCGTTCGTAGTACGTATATGCAGGTCTCATGTCTCGCTATATCACCACTTGATCCATTCACCATACATGTTTGGTCGTTCACCTCGGAGATAAGACTCGAACGTTCGCTTCAGGACTGTTGCCCACGACAAGTCGGCTGTGTCCGCCTGCTGGAATTCGAGGTTGATATGGTTTGGGTCGTCGCCCGCACTTTTTGCCAGAGCTTTAGCTTTGCGCAGAAGGTTGTCTTTTGCGCGCTGCTCTCCTGCTGCAAAACGAGGTCCAAGATCGGGGTAATTGCGAACCTTGTCAAAAGGCAACCACCTAGTCGAGACACTGTTAGCTAGATACCACGATAAAGTACAAGTGGCCACATACCAAAAGTTGTGGAAATGATACGAGTACGCTCCTCGGAAGAACCCTTCAAATCCAAGCATATTTGGCGCGGCCGCATCCACCTTCTTGGGCTCGAAAAACTGCTGGAAACTGCCGCGATCATTAGATCATGGCACATCTGACCGAGTAAAAACTTACTCGGTAAAGAACGGGAACGCTGGCCTATCCCGTTGATAATCTTCCGTATTCAGCCATGCACTATCAAACAACGCGTCTGGCAATCTCAGCAGCAATCCCTGGAGATGCGCATCACGCATATATCGCCAGACAGTCATCGGATGGAAGTCTAGGCCATTGCGGAACGCTGTTCTGAACAAGAACGTTCCCAACGCGCTGCCCTTGTTCAGCCGGAGAACAGCCGTATTATACTCTTGCAGCCGAGACCATCGGTACGCGAACGCGCCAGGCCAGCCCCATAGCTCTTCCCAATCGCGAAGGAGGATCGTGTCCGCGTCGAGATACGTGCCACCAAACCTGTGGCAAAGAATAAAACGAGCCATGTCCGAGAGGATAGTCGACATTCGGTCATAGTTTTGCGCGGAATCTGAGCCCACTCGTCCAAGCACGCCCTTTTGAGCACTCGTTTCATTTGTGCCGGCCGCCTTTTTGACTTCGTATACCACCCCACCCGAGTTGAAGAGCGTCGCCTCGAATTCTCGCCATTCGTCCTTGATCTCAGGGATCCCATCCAGTTGCTCCGTTGTATTCCACAGCTTAAACTTGATCACGTCTGCGAATCGCGGGTGCAAGAACGGAGATGCCCATGGGCTTGCCTTGAGTCCCTCAAACATGTCCCGGAGCGCAGTCGGATTGGGTACTGCAGCAGCTGGTCCAGGGTTGATCCACATCCAAAACTCGGGCCGACAGAGCCCTTTCGGAGTCGGCGCGCCGCGGTCTTCTCCCAGGCCCAGGTTCTGAGTAAACAGGTACGACATCAGAGCCATGTAAGGCTTGTCAGTAAACTCGCCGGTCCAGAACATGTGGTAGATGCGGGGATGATCAGGGTCGCATGCTTCGCTAGAAGTCTTTCGGGCTCGAGGAGGAGGGAGACTCAGCGCGGGCTCGATTTCGCCCCGTCGGTTGAAGACGAGTCCCGCGTCTGGGTCATTTGGGTCGATAGTATGCACGGTACCAGGGTGTACGTCCCGAGTGTTTTGCGTCGGCACGGTGCTGTTATGCTCTACATAAATGAAGTTGTAACGGTCCAAGTCTGTGCGACGCAGCCGTTTTTCTCCATCGATACCGGTTCCGATGCGCATAAGTTCCAGGCAGTCACGCACATACTACCCATGGCAATGTCAACGACTATCTTCAAGATCTTGCTTATCATATTCACCTTTTGAGCGGAAAAATCACAGTGGTCCATGATAATGTCCAAGTCCGCGATCCCGCCTGCGACTGGCCTCGGTGGATAATGGACGTTCGGAGGTTCGGACTTGATCGTCACATATTTTCGCGAGGGGCCGGTGCCAATGGTATAAGTTGCTCTCCCGCCTGGAGGCTTCAACCGGTTGCCATTTTTGGTTTCTACTGCAGGCAGACCTGGGTTTGACGGTGGGATGGTCAAGCCCAAGACGGTAGGTACTATGCACCAAATCGTGGGATGAGCACCAACTCGGGCGGGTACCGCAACCCAAACTCACTGGGTCTGTTGCTTGGATAATGCCCGCTCGCAATTTCCCACTCCCAAATCTTTTGGAGCTCGGTTTTTTGGAAGACGAGTGTCGGGGGCTTGTCTGGGATCGGCTTCGGCCAGGATTTCTCCTTGCCGACATATCGCTTGTGCAAGGCAAAGCTGACCCAAGTGACAACGAGAAAGACGAAGCAGAGGATGGCAAATGCGCGTCGTCGGCTCATCCGTGAAGACGTCACACTCCACACTCGCTGGGGGATGGGCAGGACTATCTTCAGGCGGCTGGACGGGCGGAACGGGACGGGGATGAAGAAGGTGGTTGTCCAGGCGGATGTACGAGACGTAAGATGGTGTTTCTCCTCGATGGCGTTGGTGTACGAGGGCAGCGGCGAGAGGCGCGGTTTTCCGTCTCGGTATGGCATGCGGTGAGGCGCGGGAGACGACAAGGACATTAGGGGTGCTGCCTGGGAGCTTTTCTGTGCAACGCGTCAAGCGCGCAATAGCTGTGGATAAAGTACAGGAAAAAGTTCAGAAGAGAGAGGTGGGCATTAGCCTAGTGCGGTCGTCGCTTCGGATGTGATGGTGCTGGCGATGCAAAACGCTTGTGCTTCCACGTGCTCCGGCCTCCAGAGCGCACGTGACAGATAGGGGGATGCGGGCAGTCTCCACGGTGCCCCACCCCCTCCCCTTGAAACACCCCCCGGTCTTGCCTGCTACACGACGTCGGCGGCCATGGCTCCGGCGACCACAGCCCGGACGGTATACGGTGTGCGCCCGTTGTCAAGCGCTAGACAGGACGGAGTCAGAGGGCACTCTGCGTCACTTTTGCTCGAAGCGGTTCGCTTCGACTGGTAGAGATGCTGCGGGCTGATGGCTGTATCGGATGGCTGTTAGCCCCGAGACCCCAGATCTGCTCCTGTGTGCTCCGCTTGGCATTCAATAAGCTGTGACGGAACCGACATTGCCACCTCGGCCACGATCTACTTTACCAGCGCCTGCATCAACGCTTAAAATCTCTTGATATGAACTGAACAGAGGGCATTGACGTGCATCATCGGGGTCTAGGTCATTCCGTTATCTCGTAGCTAGCTGTTCCTTTTTCGCTTGATTTGCATTGGTCAGCATATAGCCACCCGATAGCCCCATATTCAATTCAACAAGTGGTCCCCTGAAGCACTTATTTATCAACAAGGATTTACATAACTAGACATTTGTTGCATCTCCTTGGTTGTCGTTGCACTGTTGGCATTTTTCTCTCGCCGCCATGAAATGTATAAAGCTCTCCAAGCGGCCGGTCTAACGTTCTCGGTCAGCATTTGGTCTATGCGACTTGTGTTTAGATTCCAGCTTATTGTAATTTGACAAATTCAAGAGACATCATTTCACGCTGTCCGTTCTCTACAGATTTTATTCAAACAAAACAACTCACGCACCCAACGGCACGCTCTCCAAATCCGCCGGGTCGGTCGGCACAGACAAGATACGGAGGGTGTTGGTGTGGCCGAGACCGCCCTTCCAGCCCTGGACTGCGATGACGGTCGTACCCGTCTTGATAATCTTCAGCTTGAGCGCGCTGCGCAAGCCGAACCGGATCCGGTTATCTACGTCGCGCTGCCATTGTGACGCCTCGATGCCGCGTGGCTCTGGGTACCAGAATGGGTAGCAGCCGCGATGCAGGTGAATCTGGCGCGCAGTTTGCTTGTTGCGAGTAACTAGGATCATAGTTAGGCCTGCGGTTTTGGGCAAGAAGCGGCCAACCTACCAGTGATGATAGGAACGTTGGGGCGGTACTTGGAAATGAGGCGCGCAGTGTTACCGCTAGTCGACAAGACGAGGATGGCGCTCGCGCCTTGTTCAGAAGCAGCGGCGACAGCAGCCATACCGACGGTTTCGGCAGTCTCAGTAGGCCGAGGAGTGACTGCACGAAGCTCATCAAACAACGGCGGATAGCAGATGGTGGACTCGGCAAGGAAACAGGTCTCGGCCATCATGAGCACTACGGTCAAGAGTGAGTTCTTGATGAAAGCATCAACCAGGTAAGCTGACCGGATTGGATGGGGTACGCTCCCTTGGCAGTCTCTCCAGATAACATCACACAGTCGGCACCATCGAGCACGGCGTTGGCTACATCGCTCACTTCGGCACGAGTCGGGCGAGGGTTGTACTAGAGGCCGACGTTAGACTAATACTCCACGCAGCCAAGTGCCTAAACTCACAGTCATGGACTAGATACGAATATTATTAGTCGCATATACTCCAGGTAGCATATCCAGACTCACCTCGAGCATTTGAGTAGCGCAAATAACAGGCTTGCCAGCAATGTTACACTTGGCGATCATCATCTTTTGCGCAATGAAAACCTGGCTGGCCGGGATTTCGATACCAAGGTCACCACGAGCAACCATGACACCGTCGGTCTCGCGCAGAATCTCATCAAAGTTTTCCACGCCCTGCTCGTTTTCGATCTTGACGATAATTTTGATGGCCGCACCATCGGGCCCAAGAACCTCGCGAATGTCAATGACGTCTTGCGCACGGCGGATAAACGAGGCGAAAATCATGTCCACGCCATTCTTGACACCAAACTGGAGATCCTTCTTGTCCTTGTCGGAAAGCGCAGGAAGGTCGACGGGAGTCTTGGGCAGATTTACACCCTTGCGGGACGAGAGAGTGCCGTTGTTCACGGCACGGACATGAACATCCGTTCCGTCGATGCTGAGAACAAGAAGGGAGAGGATGCCTAGAATCACGTTAGCTGGACGTAGCATATATCCAATCCCTACAGGAACCCACCATCATCGACATAGATGAGCTTTCCGGGAGCAGTAACAGCAGGCAAGTTGCGATAGTCCATAAACAACCGCTTGTCATCGCAAAGCTCGGCATATTGAGGATCAACCGTCACGATAAACTCGTGTCCGGCCGAGATTTTGATATCCTACAGCCAAAATCAAACACATCAGCCCTGATCATCAGCGTTTTGCGTCATCCCGCTCAACTCACATCACACCCCGGACGCATCAATCCTGTACGGATTTCAGGCCCCTTGGTATCGAGGGCAATTGCCAGTGGGCGACCCTCGGGCTCCTCTACAAACATGAGCAAAAAATATTACCCCGTTAGCTCTCACGCACATGCCAAGTCGGGACAAGAAAGCGGTTTTACACACGTTCGACAAGCTTGCGGACGTTATCGATGACGCTCTGGTGGTACTCGTAGGATCCGTGGGAAAAGTTCATCCGAACTAGAAAACCGACGCATTTAGCCCAATACGGTAGGGCGGGCGAGGTAGATCGACAAGGGACTCACCGACGTTCATGCCGGCCTTGCGCAGCTGGCCGAGCATCTCGACATTGTTCACCTTGGGACCTGGGGGGTAAAATCCGATAAATGAATAATGGGCGGATCGATGTCGAGCAAAGCTCACCGATGGTCGCAATGATCGACGTCTGTACGGGGCGCAAATCATAAGCCCTAGCACCCAAATGAAATCGAGCAACAGACCTTGCGCAGATACTTGGTGTCTTCGGACGGCTCGGGGCCAGCGCTGAGCGTCGAGAGCCATTCGAGGCGGGAGCGGACTTGGTCGGTCTGGATGCTCATGTTTGTGTGGTAGTTGTATGCCTCCTGGGGCGCGAACAGATGTTGGTTCGAGCGGAACGGGTTGAGCAGGTTTTTGGGGGGCGGCGGCGGCGGCGGCGGCATGGCAGGCAGCAGCGAGAGCGCGTCAGATGGGCGTGAGTGCAGGTGCCATGTATGTATATCGAGCATACGTACGGGGATCGATTGGGTGGTGGTCGTAGGGCGAGGGGGTGATCTCCCGGGGCGTTTTTGTACGCTATCTTTTCAGACTTTTTCCGAAGCGCCGAGAGCCGATTGCAACACGATAGTCACCCGTCGTGAGCCAGATTGTGCGGCCGACGTGCTCTATCGCACCCGGACAGCCAAGCCGACGACAGGCTCCCTGCCTAGCATCTCCCTCCGGCCTTGGTCCCCCACCCCTGCCCTCCCACCTGTCTCCGTGCGCGCGTCGCGAGCCTCGGTCTCGACACATTTCATCTCGCAAGTCGCCAGCTCCACCGCGCCGAGTGGCAGGCGAGCCAAGAGTGCTACCGTCGCACCCACAAACTCCATTAGGCTGCCCAGCATACAACAACAAAAAGAAAATTGACTAGCCCGACGCTCATATATGCACGCTACCGATACAGACACTCAAACGCACAGCCCACACATAACGATAGCACAAACCAAGCAGGAATACCACGATAAATACCTCACCCACTCCAGCCCAAACAATACTCAAACAACCCGCAAAGTCAAGCACGCGTCCAGCCCCGAGCCGTTGGCTGCCCCGGCCACCGCTTGCGCAGCCTGGACCCATTCTCCCGTGGCTCCAGAGGCAAAAACACTCTCGCATGCGATCGAGCGCCCGGAATGGTAACCTGCGCCATCGCTCTCCCTGATAAATAATAGTGGCAACCCGCGAGCCATGTGTGCCGACGGGGGCGCGCCAGGTTCGAGCGCCTCGGGTGGCACCGCCGGTACAGTCCCAGCTGCGCCCTCAGTTGCTGCAGCCAGCGCCGAGGCAATGGCTGCCGTACGTTCTGCAGCCTCGTCCGTCCGCTCTCGGCCAGGCGCCTCATCTCCTTCTTTCCGACGCGATACCTGCGCTTGCTGAGCGACCTGGCTCAGGAGCCCAGCCGCAAGTAGATGGCCAGGGCTCATCACGTTTTCCTGCATCGTACGCACAATGTCCGGGATCGGCGGCATATCTACAACCACGATCGTCTGGGAAGGAGACATGACCGAAGATCGTCTGAACACGGATGTCGAACTCGAACCTGGCGTTCGTTCACTCATGCTTGTGCTACCTCCCGGCTTGTCGACAAAGTCCAGAACCGCCTTGGCAGCAGCCGATATCGCAGCCGATGGATCTGCGGCATTCGGTAGTGCACCTGCCGCTGCTTTGGCATACGGTACGCTCGGTGGTGGTGCCGCCGGCATGTTCCCAGCCGCAGGGTTTGATCTGTATATGCGCTGTCGCAGAGGCCCAATATTCCCAAGCCAGATTTCCAGAGACTCCGACTGGCCAGTTTCGGGGTTATCACTCGTAAAATTGGAAACCACAAGTTCGAGCGTATGGGTCGAAGGCCGGTAGGTCGGTACTGTGCATATGGTCGGGAAAGGTGTAATGGGCCGCGAAGGAGTAGTCCCAAACGTGCCCAATGCGTCGAAAAACGTATATTGGAACTTGGCTGCAACGCATCACGACGTGAGTTTGAAAATGAATGGCGTTTGTCGGTCCGCAACTCACAAATTCCCACAATTGTCCAACACAGCCAGTCATCGACTTCATCCACAACCGTCGTCCCGTGCACGCTCCGTTCTTCCCGTGTCCGTGGCGCTTGATAATGCAACGTTTGGGGTCCACCCTGGCGGTCCGCAGCCCTGACGTCCGTGAGGCCCAAGCCGTTCGCTCCCGCGTTTCCTCCTAATCCTGAACCAGTAATAGTACCCGATGCGGAGAGGTAGTACCGCTGTCCGTCATCTGCTATCCGCTGGAGAGCAATCTTTTGCATTTGACTGACTGGGCCCCCATCGTCATTGATAATTCGACTCTTGTCAACTTTGCGGATGATGAGAGGGTCGGATGCGACGCCCGTCAGCTGGTCTGTCAATATGATTTCGGAGCCATAGGTAACCGGCCGTGCACCAACTGATGACGAATAAGACCGAAGACTAACAGAAGCGGCACGTGTTGAACTGGCCTGTGTGGGAGAGGAAAGTTGGGCTGGAACCGTCTCGGGAGAATCGTCCGACTCTGCTGGGGAGCGAACAACCGTGACATTGAACGCGGACCACGCCGAGTTGCTCGCGCTGAGCCTCCCCCCTTCAACAGCCATGTACTTGGTGCGTACAGTCTGAGAATTGATGCGGTTGAAAAGCGAAACTGGGCCGCCGGCAAGAATGCAAGAGGACATATTGCGCGTTTTGGCTGTCTTCTTGGAAGGTTTTGAAATGATGGAGATCTGAGTGCTCTCAAAGCTAGCCCAAGGAGTGGTACCAAGGGGTGAGTCGGGATCATTGATATCGAGCACGAGCTGGAAGTTCTTGGCCTTCAGACCTGCAGTTCCCGATACGTGGAGCGTTTTGAAACTGGCTTGCATCATTTCGTCGAGCGTGGAGCGCTGTTCGTTGGTGCGTTCGCCTGTCTCTGTGACAATGCGCATCGCTAGTTGTTGGCTCCGTGGCTGCCGGAGAGGACCTTCGATTCGAACCACGGGAGGGGGACACAGGAAGCGCTTTTCATTCCCGTACGACTTTTGCGCGACGGCGGCATGGAGGCAGACGACGGTGGTCATCGAAGGGGTGGGTAGCACTCGGGCATAATCGAGTACAAGGTGGTCGCGAACTGTTCGTCGAATCTTTGCACGCGACTCTTCCGGTGATGTCGCCTCGTCACGTTTGCGTTTTCCGGACTGCGAATCAACAAGTAAGCACTGACCACGACGGATATTTTTGGTGGGCGAGTGCTTACGGTATCTTCCTGAACGGGGGGAGCAACCGGTGGCGCAGAGAGCGTAGAAGGCCCCGCACCGGGTGTTTCTGCCTGCCACGGCAGCGGAGGCGGAGAGGGGAGTGACTGGCTCGCAGCTAGCAGCGAATGGATGGACATTGCAGGGTCGGCAGACGCATTCAAGGCTGTTTCCGGGGGACTAGTTCCGTCGTCGATGGCGTTGAGGAGCAACTCAAGGTTGGCGCGTGCTGAAGGCGGCGTGGCGGACGGCTGGCGCCTATCCATGATGAGGAAAGCCGGGGGAAACGGGGCAAGCGGCGATGCGAATGCAGAGTCGGACGACGGGCGGACCGACAGAGGCGACTGGCTCAGCGATGGTGACTGTATGATCGTACGCATTGCGGCGGACCGACTCTTGAGGCAAGTTCAGGGCGTGAGAACTTGGAAGAGAATATCAAAACACCTGCCTCTCTTGCGTGTTTGTCCTTGTTTGACACGGTCCCTCGGCGCTTCCCCCCTTGGGTCGCTCCCAACAGCTCTCGTCGTCCATTGCACGCTCACAAATAGCCTCACGAACACTGGCCCCGTGTCCGCTCGGTGGGATGGGTAGAACAAGCCGTGACATGCTCTCTGATGTAGATCACTCGTCCTAACTTCTCTCATCACCACTCGCATTCTGGACCTCGTCCGCCTGCCACTTTCCCATGGGCAAGGGGCGAGTCCGGCCAGTTCGCATCTCACAATGACGCTTAATCGTGCCCAAATGAGGTCGTGTCGCAGCGGCAAGCAATCAAGCACCACAAGGAATCAAACACTAGCTTATATACCGCATTTTATCTATACATGCATGTCGTATTCTTGCTTCGGCTTTGCTTCTAAGCCACTACGCGTGTGTTCTTGGCTAAGCCTTGCGCTATCAAAAGCGTACGTGGTGCGTGAACTATCTTGATTGCCGGAGGAATCGTCATTTACTGCCCCTGCCTCAATCTCCTAAGGTGTTCAGATTATATGATGTATGATATATAACCCAGGGATGGCTAAATTGTCATAAAAATGGGCGTAACTATGCTTGGGGTTTTGCTCCTAGAGTGCAGACCATGAACAGGAATTCCAGCGCATTTACTCACACCCAGACCCAGGCCGCTCATAAATGCGGCCAAGTTCACCGGCTACTAGCCAGCGATACATTTCCATGGACGAAGGTGCACGCAAGTTCGTATCCTTAATGACGTCGCTCTTCACATGGGCATTTCCACGAGAGTGGCATCATCGTGGCAAGCTCGGTATACAGCGTACAACTTCCGAACCATTTTTTCAGTACAGATACAAACGTCTTTCCAGATACCATAAGCAGCCACAGTAGGTTTCATCTCCGGATAAAAGCTAACTCGGTTTTTCTTTTCTCTCACGCTGGAAAGATAACATACATTTCGGGCTGTCACACTACCGGGCTGAAGTGAATGTTCATCCCCAGAATTAGAAGAGAAAATGAATATTTGACCCTCGGAGTTTATAGTAAAGCGTTCCACATGACCACTACGTCCATCACTAACTCAGGGTGCTGCAAGGATAAAAACGGGGTTTAATCTTCTTCAGTGGGCCGTTCGATTTCGGAACGTGAGAGCAGTATAATCGCTAGAATAGATTAGCCACAGATGAACTAGATAAATAGATCCAGTAGTACTGCGACTCGAATGGAGACTTGTCGTTGATATTGAGACATGGAATGGACACCACTTCAAGGCGTTTATTTTTACCACGGGAATGCTACACGTGACTATCAGACGCCTACCAAAGCAACGGGCACTTGTATTCTACGACAATGAGTGCAGCAAGAACTCCTCCGCAACTCACACTTGTCGTCGCAGCAACTCTAAATAACGGGATAGGCGTTCGAGGCGGCCTTCCTTGGCGACTTCCTCGCGAGATGGCTTACTTCGCCCAAGTTACAAAATCGGCTGGTATTTCGTCATCGGATCCTTCGAGTATTCAACAAGAAAAGAACGCTGTTATCATGGGCAGAAAGAGCTGGGAGAGCATCCCTACTAAATTTCGCCCGCTCAAAGATCGATTGAATGTGGTGATTAGCTCTCAGAGGGAGCTTGAATTGTGAGTAAGCAAAGTTGCGTCCATATGCTCTGCTAGCTCGAATTGAAGAGTTCATGAACTGAGAACTTTCAACAGAAATCACCCTGGCCCGGAGGATAAGACTACGCCACCCCCTATCCTGTCTTCATCGTTCGAGGATGCTCTCGCCCGGATCTCTGATTCCCCATTGCGCAACATATTTGTAATCGGTGGCGCCTCGATATACGCCAAAGCCCTCGAACACCCTACCACGACTCGGATTTTGCTCACACGCATACTGGAGCCTGCGTTCGATGAATGCGATGTCTTCTTCCCTGATTTCGAGAAGAACGGCAGCTGGACGAGAGCATCGCACTCTCAGTTGGTGGATTGGGTTGGGTTCGATGTTCTGGAAGGTGTACAAGAGGAAAAAGGAATCAAGTACGAGTTCCAGTTGTGGGTTAGGAAAGCAGCCGGGAACAATTCCGTGTGAACGTGTTTGGGGTGCATATAATGGGACCAGGCCAAAGGTGTGCCCAACAGATCTACAGTCTGCTCACCCTAAAAACCCGGAGGTTACCATTAAGCGGCGGTTATACATTACAGGCGGAATACTGCGGTATTATCCAGAACCAATATAGTGAACCCTGCAATAATCAGTCCCGATCCAAGCAAGCTCCAGATTGTGACTACTGAAAGCCCGGAAATTAAGACTAGACAGAGCACGTTAGCCGCAAGTCTAGCCCTGCAAGAACAAAGACATCATACCATCCACAAACATAACCAAGACAATCGTCAGTAGGTTCCCCACGCTCGCTACGATCGGCCCCCAAAGCGATAGCAGAATCTGTGAACGACGCAAACTCCATGCCTTAAGTAACCTAGCAAGATTTGAATCGAACTTACCATGAACCCGGCATTGAATGTCAACCCCGACACTGCAATCGCAGCCACGCATGCTGTGGTCCAACCATCCGGGGGCAATTCAAAGTTGCCTCCCCCGGTCCACTGCATGACTGCAATAGGAATCCATAGTGCGCCCAATGTTGCAATTCCAGCCGTCGATGTTATGAAATTTGCAAACAAGCCAAACGGGAGAGGATCCTCCTGGGTAACGTTTCTCTGTTCAACATCTCCTTCTTCAGTTTGGAGCGGTTCGTACGCTTCTTCTCTGTGCGCGTCGGGGACAGCGTATTTCTTGTACGCAACCTGGTATAGTGCGTATGATATGGCGGATATTGTCGTAAGTAGGTTCCCTAGAAGTGCAGTCGAGGTAGAGGGAGTGGCTGCCACGCCTGTATTTTGACCGTCGTCTACACTACCGTAGACAGTTGCAAAGACCCCTGCGCAGGCTAAAAGGACAGCAAAAAGTTTGTGGAGCTGCCATCGAGAGGTCCCATCTTGTGGGGGAATAAGTGCGGTACTGAGAAGATATGCCCAAAAGGCGTGTGTGTTGAATATAGCCGTCACGTCGCTGACTCTAAGACGCAGCGTGAGTTGAGACTCGAAAAGAAGCAGGACAGATTGAGTCATAGCAAGGACGTAACGTACGGTGCGAGCGAGACACTTGCATACCAAAGTAAAGCCGGGCACGTCATACCAGCTGTAATCAACGAAACAAAGATGATGTACCGAACCCAAGGAAATTCGGCATCTTCACGCGTGCTTGGCTGACGGAGGAGGATTTGATGCTGCATGGTGTTCCAGAGAGATTTGGTATATGATGATATTCTGTTTCCGGTAGACCATTTCAGCCAGAGCAGATGGAAGGGAAGGACGACGGTGAATGCAGAGTGTGCAATGTAGCTTTTTGGCTGAAAGTGTTAGGGGCGGACGGCACGGGGTTGAACGCACAGCCTACAATATCAAGTACGGCTGTCTGTAATGTAGCGTCGATTGGACATACTAATAGAAATTAGTACTATATTTGAGAAAAATTGCTCAAACTAGCGCTCACCTGCGTCAACTCCGTCTGTAATACGTACGCACCAAGTATCACCACAAATACAGCAACGGCTTTCGAGCCCCCAGGCAAATTCGATAGCATTTAGACTAGGATATATATGCTTCTAGTAATGAGCTTCTATATATTACTATATGAAAGCTTAGGAATTATCAGTCATACAATCAAGGGCTAATCTCATCAACACAAGTCGTGGGGATCGTAGTCGAAGATGGAATATGAAGGATGAGCGCTTGTTCTATTCCTGATCACGTGCCAACCAGCACTTGTCCTCGATGCTCCGATCTCTGTTTTCTTTAGCACGGCCGCTGTTGGGCTCGCTCCGTGCTGCGACGGCTCTTCGGGTTGCGCCTAACATATCACACACCTGTGGACACACGCATCATTATTATGGAAGGGAATTAATCGCAACGCGAGGAATGAAAGTTCGGTCGTCTATCAAGTTGTTTTGCGACGGCTGCTCGATTGTGAGGAGGAAGGGATACTTGTATGTCATTTGCTCGAAAAATCCAAAGCATAAACAGGTATTTTGGTTTCTCGGTGACGTATGATATTTCAATTCTAATCGAGTTGAGCGTGTAGAGGCAAGGCTAGACATTTACCAATTGTCGAATTGCAGTTTGTTGTACATTCTGTGGTATGTCAAAGCAAGCCCTGCGCAATAGTTACATTACTGACACCTTGTAATAATGTCTAAAATAGAACCATTTCGTTATTTGTTCATTTTTCGACTCCCACTACTTCAATATGAACGTGCGCATCCAACCGGCTAGATTCACATGTATTCAATCTCCCCAAGCCCAAAGCCCGACTGAGGTGGCAACCGTTATACTGTTAGAATATTGTGCGAATATCACGTTATGGTGTGAGAACCAACAGTCCCAGTGAATGGGCGCTCAATCGGGTGAAACCGAGGCATGATCTGATTCTAGAGTCAAAATTAGGTCAACGTCAGGTGCAGGGAATCAATTATCCCCAGGTTTTGTGGATAAGTGTGCAGCTCCGTAGCGCGCACCCGTGTTGCGCGAAACTTCAGAGAAATCAAAATTACCGACAGCATACCATCCTTTGTTGGTAGAACTGTAAGGGAGAAAGGAAGGCAAATATACTGGGGTTGTATGTGAGCGCTAATGGAGCTATACAGCCCCATTCGGAGGCAGGGAAGTGGCTTGATGGGATCGTTTCGACTTTCAATCATCATCAAACGTCAAGACACCCCGCCGTTGCCCGCGTCGATAAAACAAAATGGCTGAGCAAGTAAGACCAAACAGCTTCCTTGGACATAATAATGTGCTCAAGCTAATTTCGTGTCCGTCCCATAGATCGAGAAGGCCTTCCAAAAGCAGCACCTCTTCCAAAACGCCAAGTCGCGCGGTACGCTTTCAATTTATTCCATGACCACAGGCAACTCATATAAATCGACGCAATTTTTGGCGGGGTGTGGTCCGGTTGTGCGGTTGCGACGTGGTACGGGATGGATGAGTAGGCAAGAAGGTTATTGGCAAGGACAAGCGATGGTACAAGGATGTTGGTCTCGGCTTCAAGACTCCCTCTGAGGCCATCAACGGCACTTATATCGGTCTGTATCTCCAAGCATGACTGGATCTTCCCTGGTTGACCGCGATAAACAGACAAGAAGTGCCCTTTTACTGGTGATGTGTCTATCCGTGGACGCATCTTGACTGGTCGTGTTGTTTCGACCAAGATGACGAGGACGATCATCATCCGACGGGATTACCTCCACTACATTCCTAAATACAGTAAGCAGGGGTAGTGGCTAAGTGTATGCTGTCTTGACTAAAGGGTGCAATAGACCGATACGAGAAGCGTCACAAAAACTTGGCCGCACACGCTTCGCCCGCGTTCCGTATCGAGATTGGAGACACAGTGACTGTTGGTACGTGAACTGTGGGGCTGGGTGCAGATAAACACTGATCCCGATTAGGACAATGCCGACCGCTGTCCAAGACGGTTCGTTTCAACGTGCTGCGAGTGTCGAAGAACAAGGCGGCGGCCAAGAGCTTTGGCAAATTCTGAGCGGGTGTCGAGTGTTGATTTTCGTGTGCATAGTAGCCAATATGTTTTATGCAATCTTACGTCGTATGTGATCATGCCGGGTGATTTGACGGGTTCGAGACTGGGGGTGCGGCGAAGAGATGTATGGCCCCTTTTGTTTGGCTGTGTTGGGGAGGTGCCTCATTCACTCCACCTGAATTGGAATCTGGATCAAGGCCATCTCACGCCCGAAGTCAACGTCGACTGCCAGATTCTGCCGCACCAGCGAACATCCGGCCAGAACGACGCCCGCGCACCCCACGACGACGAGCACACACGTCACCGCCTAGAACGCACACTCTACCCTGGGCGCCAAGCACGCTGTTTGCTGACCACGCCCCTCGTGCCCACCCACCTCATCGACGACCACGATGGCCCCCATTTCGGACTTTTTCAAGGGCTTCCGCTCGTCCAAAGACTCCAAGGACGCCAATGGCTCCTCTAAACGCTCCAAGAAGGGCCTCGACGGCGGCTCTCCCGCGACCGACGCCGCCGCGTTGCCTGCCGAGAACACGCCCCAGGGCAGTCTGTCGCGTGCGACCGGCCAGGACGATGGCGGACAGACTCTTGCCGCCCACCCCGATGCCCACCCCAACGGAACTCAGTCCCCGTCCCAGTCGTCATTTGCCGCGGGCTCGTACCAGCCCGACCTCACCGCGTCGCAGACAGAGAGCCAGGCGAACAGCTCGCGCCCGGCGTCTCAGACCAACGCCGCGCCGATCGACATCCCCACCACCACGACAATCCTCTCCAACCCGAACCCGTCCTCACCCCCGGGCCCCGGGACAAACCCCGAGAAGCTGCGAACGATCGACATTGACGACATGATCAACCGGCTGCTCGAGGTCGGCTACTCGGCCAAAGTCAACAAGTCCGTTTGCCTCAAGAACAACGAGATTACGGCCATCTGCCAGGCAGCACGCGAGGTCTTCCTCTCCCAGCCCACGCTAATTGAACTCAGCCCGCCTGTCAAGATCGTTGGCGACGTCCACGGACAGTATTCGGACCTTATCCGCCTGTTCGAGATGTGTGGCTTCCCGCCCCAGGCCAACTATCTGTTTTTGGGCGATTATGTTGACCGTGGCAAACAAAGTCTCGAGACTATCCTCCTCCTCCTGTGCTACAAGGTCAAATACCCAGAGAACTTCTTCCTCCTGCGGGGCAACCACGAGTGCGCAAACGTTACGCGAGGTAAGCAACACAATCCCTAGACTCGACTTGCCCGACCTGCTGACTCACACGAGCTACAAGTGTACGGCTTCTATGACGAGTGCAAACGACGGTGCAACATCAAGATATGGAAGACGTTTATCGACGTATTCAACTGTCTCCCGATCGCCGCAGTTGTTGCCTCCAAGATCTTCTGTGTGCATGGCGGCCTATCTCCCTCGCTCCACACAATGGACGACATCAAACGAATCCAAAGGCCGACCGATGTACCCGATTACGGCTTGCTCAACGATCTGCTTTGGTCAGACCCATCCGACAATGCGGTTGATTGGGAGGACAACGAGCGTGGTGTGAGCTATTGCTTTGGTAAAAGTGTCATCAACGACTTTTTGGTCCGGTATGACATGGATCTCATCTGCCGAGCGCACATGGTTGTCGAAGACGGGTACGAATTCTGGAACGACAGGACACTCGTTACTGTCTTTAGTGCGCCCAACTATTGTGGAGGTGAGTTTAATTTCTTGGGAAACTATGATAAACCGTTGACCGGACATGTAGAATTCGACAACTACGGTGCTTGCATGAGGTATATACGCTAACCGACAGTATTCTGTTGTTCTCTTCTAACATACTCGTTCATTTACAGCGTATCAGAAGACCTACTGTGTGCGTTCGAATTGCTCAAAGTATGTGCTCCAAGATATCCTATATTCCTACGCTAATTGTTGGCTTTATTAGCCCTTGGACGGTCCCGCGTTACGAAAAGAAATGACCAAGGTGAAGCGAAAGAGGTGCGTTGTTTGCAGCCCTTCCAACGTGTACAGTTGACTAATAATAACCTTAATCTTAGCATGCAACAACAAATCCCTGCGGCGACCACATAGTCTATTTTCTTTTCGGCCTTGGCCGAACGCTTCTCCGTCTTTTCAGTGCCTTCCCTTTCCCGCTAGTGTACTCGTGGCCTGCTGTTTTATTCTATTCCCTTGCTTACCATTCCGTTCTCTCTGTCTTTGGATTATTAACGCGTATTGGTTTTGTCTGGCATTGTCTTGCGCCTACGTCTTTTACGTGTTTTGTCCCTCTCTCGCCTTGTGTGCTCCATCGCCATCGTTCGTGTTTATATCAACATGACCTCGCTCTTGCAGACGCTTTTTGCGCGAGGCCGTGTGCTGTTATCAGTGCCACGAATTCTAGAGATTATGACCACGTCCCTGGCGAGTCAGCTCTCTATCTGGCCTCGGAATTCTTGTTCTTGGTTCCATCGACGAGGGATTTCCGGATTAACCCATGTCAATTTGTTCAATCCATTCAGTTCTTATCTACCATCTTACATACTCCGCATTCAAGCTTCGAAATACCCGATGTGTTGCGAACGCAGATCAGCTTCCCAGCGCACTCTTGCAACGGCCCTATTGCCTTGTAGGAGCACATCCAAGGAACTTGCTTGGCGTTGTCATATTGGGCCATGACGTTGCGCATTCAGCTGCCAGTAGAATGGCACCCACTTTTCTAGACCCGCCTTGCGTGAGTTTCTACAATCAAACCTCGTGCGAGTCTATAGGTTTTATTCTCTTTGTTCCTGGGCCTCTCTACGGGGAGCTTCATCCTACGAAACAGTCGACGGAGTGGCTATGCTTGCATGCCCCAGTCGATACAAGGTAGGGAACTCCAAAAGGAGATTCTTTGTGTACTGGGTGCTTTCGTATACTTCTAAACATTGACAGCAGCAAGCATCACATAGTCCGGTCACTCCAATATCACAGTAGCTAGCCTGCTTCAAGCGGTAGACTGAGACAACACTAATCATGCCAGAGGTAACAAAACCGTGTATAGAGCAAGAACTTCGTCTGCAGTATGCCGTCGATCCTCGGTATTCTCCCCGATCGCCGATAGGGTTTGGAGAGTCCACTTTAGCTACCTTCTCAGTTTCCGAGGCTACTATATGCGCAGCGGTTCATCGGCTCTATCTGTTGATATAGCAGCTTTTCAAACAAGTTACTAACAAGACTCTCCGGATATGGTGCTACTACCATTAGCCACAGGTCTGAAAACAGTTTATAAAACGTACCACCACCACTTCCAAACGCCCCCTGCTTGGAGCCAGTTTTCACTCATTCCGAATCAGTTGCACTCATCGATGCGTAGTCATCAAACAAGTCAACGTTTTATCGTGGTCGTCACTCGTGCTATCAGCTTACCTTTTTGCTGTGTTGTTTGATGTCCTACGGGTGCGAGCGGCGTGGGTTTCCAGTCGTCTCTCGTGAGTCCATATTTACCGCCGCAGAACATCGAAGGACCAATTATCTGACCTAATCAAACATATATGGTTGATTCGCCAGCACAGTTTTCAAACTATCTGTGTGAACTAGTTACATATATTCATTATCCCATTGTTCATGATATCAAGTTTTTTCAATTACAATTTCAAGAAAACTGTTCTCTATGTTCGTTTAGCGCACCAGATTGCGTTGGGTTACCGCCTCGATTGCATCGAACAGATTGCCTAGAGTCAACAAGGCAAAGCTCTTATGCCCGAAACTCTCATCCGTCGACCGAGCTACTTGGTAGGCCGCCCAACTCCTAAGTATCCAATCCTCCACTTGATCAGAGTCCGACCCTTTCAGAACATCGTGTACGTTGGCCACCAGGGATGATGATGCCGTTCTCATTTCTGAGATCATGTCCTGACGCCTACGCCGCTGTGAGGTACGTTCGAGGATTGTCCCAGCTACAACTTCTTCCTCGGACAAAACCGAGCGCGAGGTGAGGGCATAGGTGTTACAAATCCGAGTAAGTTCACCGATGTACTCTTCTAAAAGCTCGACGGCCTCCACAAAATACTCTTGAGGGACTGCATCGACGTGAATGTACCGTTGAAGTGCATAGCGAAGGTAGTTCGAGATCATGTCGTACTTGGGTCGTGGGAGCGGTTTGGCGTGAGTAGCTATGTCTAGGTCTGTTGCGAATCGAGACGACGGGTGAGTGCCTTTGTGCTGAAGCTTGTCTTCAGAAAGCTGAATATCTCGGTACAGATGCCCTAGTGCACGTTGGCTTGGATAGACTCTATCTCTTGTATTACGGAACCCAAGCTCGCCTGCGTCCCAGTCCGGACGGGGCAAGCGGCTGGTGCGTGGAATATCTGAAGGGAGAACACGTGTGCCGGATTTTGGGAAGTCAACGGCCTTGCTGTGGAGTTCAGCGAGCTTCAGACAATCTTCGTCCTTGACGCCAAGTGGCCGATAGTCCGCGAGCTTGAGATGCTGAGACGAAATGATCCCAACCATGTCGGACGTAATGAAATCGCAGATAAAATCTTTGACATCATCCGCGTTGCACGGCCGTCCTACAATCATTTTCTTTGGTGCTGGTGGATACTCGGCTGGCTCAGCCAGTTTACGAGGCGCTAATTCTGGCCAAACACTCAAATTAATGAGGTCATAAAGGTCACTGTATGCGTAGTTCAATTAACGCCCCAGTCAACCGGTCTACATCGACTTACCCATCAAGGTCACCTCCCCCTAAGCAGCTCGCTAGTGAACGTTCCCCTTGGCAAGACAAGACAACAGTGTTGACCAAAGGCTCTATATCGAACGGCGACCCTCGTGGAGGCCGCCCGATTGCGGTCACAACTTGTACATCGCCGCTAACGGAGTTTCAGCCTTTGGCGTCTTCGTAAACTAATTCTAATACTTACGGGTGAATTACGGGTGAGCGAGTGATTAAATATGGCCCTTCGAGATATATCGGTTCCCCGTCGCGATCGCGGGTGCAAGCTAAATAAATCATAAGGTGCCTGCTGCAATGGGCTGCTGAATATGGGACTCACCATAAATTTCGCTTTGTTTAAGATAGTCGAATTCGTCTGCGATGCCAACGAGTTTCCAAGATTCCGGGACAGGAATGCGAGCGCGATGCTGCAAACGAAAGCGATCAGTGCTGAGCGTGGCAGAATGGTTCCATCGTACCTTCAATTCACGGAGAATGTCAGTCTCTGCGTTTTTGAGCACGGTTTTCATGCCTAGCGCATAGCAGTGCTGTAGCTCTAATCCGCTACTCTGCATACGTGTCATCACTCCCGGAAGCTTAAACGAGGCACCCAAACCGTGCCTTTCGAGCAGTTTTGAAGCACCGCGAAAATCGTACATTGACTCTTGAGTTTCGCGTACTGCATCTCGCTGAAGCTTAAGAAAAATGTCTGCTTGGATTTCATTGACCGTCTCCAAGACCATTATGAGGGGGCGGTTGAGGAAGCATGGGCCTTGTATTAGTTAAATTTAGTGGTGCTAAACTCTAAGCAGGCAAGTTACTTTACCAGGTCTATCAAATGCACGAGCCACTTCGACATCCAAGGCTGGCGAGTCAAATTTGTCCATGGATTTTCGAACGCATATAACCGATCCTTCCAGGCTATAATCGACGGCCAACATCCCTTTGTAACCCCCAAGCCGAACTTGATAAGCAGCGGGCGTGAAATAAGACCGCCTTTTCCTTAGGTTTATCAAGGACCTCCACATCATTTTAGCTACCTCAGGGGATATCGTGCCAACACCTAACGAATAAATAAGTTGATACCATCTCAAACTAGTTCTGTGAAGCCCACCGTCAGTAAACAATGACCCATTGCGCTCAATGTCGGGAATCTGGATGACCTCTTCAACAGTGATCGAAAGATCGGTGGATGAAAATGCTTGAGCGATTCGAGCCCCCATGCGAGCTGGATACTGGCTGTCACGGGAAAAATCACCCAATGCCTTGATGATTGTTTCTGCGTTCTGAATACCCTTCCCAGGGAGGTCGAACGGTCGGACGAACCACACGGTATGTGCTGCCTCAAACAAATTAGCAAAACCATAGTCCAGACCAAGTCAGAACAATCCCACTTTTTAGTGCAGAAGAGGAATATCCTAAATATTCAAACTTTCTGCCCGCAACCTTAAACCCATTTCTTAGGATTCCCCCGATGCGCCTCTTCACAAACTCGGGACCGTCCACATCAGGATCCCTTGATCGACAGCAAATGTCAAGTCCTCTTCAATCAGTCATTGATGGCCCGCTACTTACCACCGCAACTGTGAGTTTTCCTCATCGGTGAACCGCACACGCAGAAAATATTTCCAATGGTCCGGATACATGCGCAACACTCGATTCAGCTGTTGAATATCACGTCGATAAGTTGACTGAAGGGCTAACTTAATCACTCACTTGCTCGGGGTTTGGTCCTTCAAGCGACATACGGGTCGGAGTAACAACTACATGTAAGCAAGGGAAGTCGCCGTCGATGCCTTTCTTCTTAGCAATACGCAGCCTTGATGTCGCCAGCTTCGGTTTGCTTGCCTTTTTCAAGGCATCTTCAAGGCATTGAGCGATTGACGGCTTGTTTAGATCCTGGTTTTCCTCCTCCCGATCTATAATTTCGAGCCTACTGATAAAGTCAAGGAGAACAGCAACGACGTGCTCGGTGCGGGAAGTTCTTGTGAGCGTGTCGATTTTAGGACGGATAGTGTGAAACTCGTGTGGGCTGAGCAACATGTTCCTCATTATTTTTTCAAGCTATATGCGGTTGATTAGCGGTGCCCGTAACTTGGGGTAGCAACTATATCACTAACCTGGAAAGCGACTTCCCATCCGTGACCTGCAATCCACTGACGAAGTCCCAAAAGTTTAGCAGGCGTGAACATGTTCGATGGTTCAATCAAAATTATCCTAGAACGGAGTTCAGGAAGTCGAGCAGTTCTTGCTAGCTTCCGAAAGTCGTCCGCCTCGTTTTTCGTGAGTTTCACGACAATGTTTCGGGATATGTATTCAACGAGATGTTTATGCCTCTCATCGAATGTAAGCCAGGACAATTGCATTCGGGTGGTCTTCCTCTCAGTGCCGAACACTCCTTCGAACTGTACCTCAAGTTCGTCCTTGGTGCACTCGTACATGACAGAGTTGCGTAGCTGAAAGTGCACCACCTTAGTTTCAGAATGGCGATCAATAAAGATTCGCTCGATATCAGAATAGCGAAATCGGATAAAAAACGTGGGGTTATTTGAGGAAAGCCTTGGCTTGGTAATGATTTTGATTACCATCTGTCGATTCTGGTCCTCAAAGTGAAGAGAGACGTTCTGCAGAAGGCTCAGCAAGTGAATGGAGTCAGCAAAAACTTTATGCATACATACCCTAATTGTTTCGTTTGCTTGGATGGTATACTCAGACAAGAATGTCGAGTCCCGATTCATCCAACCCTGCTCTACCTTGGCCAACATAATCGTTGCTGAGAGCTCCTCGGCTCGTTCAGCGAACTTTCTCTCTGCTTCACTCTGTGGATCAATATAAGGCGTTCGGCGGAACAATCGGACGACATCCTCCTTGACCGGCTTGTTGGATATGGAGACGTGTATCGGCCGTGCGTTGACAACTAGCTGACGGGCGCCCCCCTCACCATAACGTTGGAGAAACGCTTCCCCAATACTAATTTCGGGAAGAGTAAGGGAGCCTTGGACAAAGATATACAAATTTAACGACAGTTGGGATTAAACATGGTTTCGTACCTGTCCCTCCGTGAGATGGCCCGCCTCCTCGTCTGTTCCTGTGGAGCCGAAGCTCAAAATTGATCTTTGTTTCCCCAAAATGTGCAAAGTCTCCACCATGCAATGCATTCGAAATGACAAGATGAACGTCTTTGTCTACCGCACTAAAAGCAATCCCACGTAGGAAACCTATCGCCAACTATGAACATAATAGAAAAGGCAACTTAGAAGAATACCTGCATTCCATGTTTGCTTGATAGACTAAAAAACTGTGAGCGGGTGGTGTGGTGCCTCGGATGGGTGGCTAGAATAGAACTACAAGTGCCACCGGGCTTGCCAGAGATTTAAGAGCGATCTGGTGGGGTGATTGAAAGGGATCGAACGATGGGAGATTGATTGACAGATAGAGACACAAGATTGTCGCGAATGGCAAAGAACACCGGGGCAATGTGACCAGTGAAAAGGGAAAAGGGCCGGTAAACACCAATACGAGGTGGCTATGATACACTGGAATGGCTAGTATGGGCGCGAAACATGGGCCTACCTGAACAGACCCCAGACACTCTACGTTAGCTAAGCTCGTGCTCCCTTCACGCCAACCTCCACCACCGAAATGAGGCAAGTAAACAATTCACTGGCCTAGCTTGCCCCTAACAGCATATTTATCTAGTCAATACGCCCACGTTCCTCGTTCTGAACTTTCCGAGGCTGAGATCCGGCAGCTGGAGGAGCACGAGATCAGTCAAGGGCCTCTGTCTGTGCTGCAACAGTCTGTCCGCAATCACACACAAATCCTCATCTCGTTGCGAAACAACAAAAAGCTGTTGGCTAGAGTAAAAGCCTTTGACAGGCACAGCAACATGGTGAGTGTATTGCTCCTTATGTCCCAGAGCAATAAGCGATGGCTTTTTCGTATGTCAAGGTGCTAGAAAACGTAAAAGAAGTGAGTCGACTAAACCACTATTTGCACCTACTCTAATCCCGTGATTAGATGTGGACAGAAACCCAAAAGGGGAAGAACGGAAAGACAGTCAACAAGGATAGGTTCATTAGCAAAATGTTTTTGCGGTAAGCCCTTGCCTAGACTCGTGTTTTTGTCTAAGTCTGACGCGTCCTGACTCCACTAGTGGCGATTCCGTTATCCTCGGTTAGTTTTTGGTTTGTTTCTTTTCCAGCACAGCACGACTAACCCGAGACTCAGTCCTTAGGAACACTGCTTAAAACTGCATTTGCCCTTATTTATAGAAATCCAAGTTGTGTCGACTGTCTAGTAGGCTACTCATGTAAGCTTGTCTGTACCAATGGGGTATATTTTGCACCTAGCCGGGGCTATGCGGGTAGATAGCCCTCCGTGAGTGTTCTCAATGACGTCTCAGCTCACACGACAGAGAGTACTCCGCGTTTCCCCTAGGATAGTTCGGGCGTGAGGTTCATCCCCGAGCTCGCCCGGACCCCGTTCCAACCCACAGGTCACCGAGGAACGACGGCCAAGCGTTCGAGATAGTTAGCTTTTTCTCCTTTTAATTCGGCTAGATCCTTGTTAAATTGGTATAAAATGTCCCAGCTGGGGGGGCTGAAGAAATATCTCCTAGTACAAGCGCGGCATTGGACTGGTAACTCGATCAAATAAGTCCTATGGATACACAATGCCAAACAAAAGGATCGCCCCATCCTTAAATCGCCCCAACCGATTTGTCCGCCAGTTTCCGCCTTTACGCTGCACTCCGCTCTCGTTGACATAGCTGATATCCTGATTTGTTTCGACTATCTAACCAAGATGCCCCCCAGCGTACTACGTTCAAAGTCGGCTCCAACCACAAAACCGCTTTCAGCTCACTTCATCCCCAAAAATGTGTCGTTTTCCACACTTGACGGTCCCAACCGTGTCCCCGCAGATCTCCAGTTATCCGAAGTTGAGCATCAATCAACATTTGGGCCACACGTGGAGCTCTATCGTTCTCCGGTAGATTCGCCGTTGACACAACGGGTCGAAGCTTTCAATCTCTCTGGCGGGTTCTTCCCAAGTCAGGCTGACGAGTATGACTGGGTTTCAGCCGCTGAAGGCACTGCACCACCGTCCAGAATCCGCATGTCTTCGGGTCTCCAAACCCCGTCAGCGACCGAGAGCCCAACCTCGGTCTTTAGCTCGCTACCGGCTACACCCGGCGCGGGACTTGCACATCGGCCATTGCCCGACGAGTTGGATGATATGGCGACTGAGGCTATAAAGTCGGAAGACAAGATGGGCGTACTCAATGTCACTGGTAAGCATGCTGCTGCACATTCGTCGGGAGCTGAGCTGAAGATTCATCTTAGCCCGTGGCTTGTCTGCGTTCATTTTGAATACTGCAGCCGAGAGGTCTCGGCCCGAGCTCCCGTCAGACGCAGAGCCGCTCAGCGACGATGCGCTGTACTCCATGATGCGTTCGCGCAGGCAGGAAGCTACCACCCCAGGTGATGAGCAAGCAAAGTATGGCGAGCTATTTCTCAGTCCAGACTCCGAAGCTGCACAGAAGCCTCGTGGTTGGTCTAATTATCTAGATCGCCTGTTCTAATGTGCTCTTGTACTTTATGACCGTCGATGATGTTATACTTTTATTTGTACTATTAGTATGCTGTACTGGTTCTTGCACTGCACCTAGAATTTTGTTGCGCCATATGTCATCACATCTTATCTTATCTCGATTTGGACTCTTGGGGAAGCGCCGATCCAGAACCCTGTCTGATCTTTAATTTTCTAATCTAAACCGCCCCAGTATACCTGGCTGCACTAGACCCCTTGTCGTTTAAAACCACTTACTCACCCGACAAAGATGAAGCTAGACGCAACAGATTTGCGGTATATTACTAACGACGAATTTCGAGTATTGACTTCGGTAAGGTAACAGCATCTTGTCCGCCGTCTCTACTAATCAGAACGCTATTTCAGGTAGAAATGGGGTCGAAGAATCACGAAGTAGTTCCATCTTCGTTAATTGCTCAGATATCGTGTTTAAGGAATGGTGGAGTAAATAAGCTGCTGGGTCAACTCGCCAAGCGAAACCTCATCGCAAGAGTACAAAATGCTAAGTGTATGTGTCTACTCAGTGGAGCTCCCTACAAGCTGACGGCCCGGAAATAGATGACGGTTACCGACTTACTTATGGTGGCTACGACTATCTTGCTCTTCGAGCCTTTACCAAACGAGATACAATCCACTCGGTCGGGAATCAAATTGGAGTAGGGAAAGAAAGCGGTGCGTTGAAGCGGCCTTTCATCCGTTTATCCATGGAGCTATAACTTATTTGCTCATCGTACAGACATCTACGTTGTGGCAGACTCGGAGAGCAATCAGATGGTTCTCAAGCTCCACCGGTTGGCCCCGCGCATATCCCGTTCTAACCGCGCAACTCACGGACCTCATTAGTTTAGGACGTGTTTCATTCCGGGCCATCAAAGAGAAGCGGGATTACATGGGCAAGCGCAAGTCAGCCAGCTGGATGTACATGAGCCGTTTGGCTGCCAAAAAGGAATGGGAGTTTATGAAGGTACATGTTCTCCTCTGGTTTGGACTGGCCTTTCCGTTCTATCGTGGCCTCTTTGTTAGGTCTTGCATGAGCACGGGTTCCCCGTGCCAAAACCGATCGACCAAGCGCGGCATTGTATTCTCATGGAGTTGATAGACGCCTTTCCACTGTCAGTACGAACTCCCAGGTGTTGTTTACTCTGGATCAACCCATTATACACAGCCGACAGATATCGTCCCACCCCAATCCAGGGTCGCTGTACAGCACGCTCATGGACGTAATCGTACGCTTCGCAAAAGCCGGTCTTATCCATGGCGATTTCAACGAGTTCAACATCTTAATTAGACGGTGGGTCAAAACCGCCCGCCGCCTGGGTTATTCTATCTCATAACGCAAGGTTGCAGTGAAACCGGTATACCGGTAGTTATTG
The DNA here is from genome assembly GCA_016906575.1 of Ceratobasidium sp. AG-Ba. NCBI lineage: Eukaryota > Fungi > Basidiomycota > Agaricomycetes > Cantharellales > Ceratobasidiaceae > Ceratobasidium > Ceratobasidium sp. AG-Ba. The sequence goes on along the minus strand of CP059613.1, from coordinate 1,684,194 downwards.
ACTTCCCGCAGATGGTGAGCACGCGCCACGCCAACGCAGAATGGTGAGCAACCACATGTATCTCAGGACGGGTTCTGATAAATTAAACTATCTTTTTGATCCAGGTACTTTAATCGAGATGTGGAATGCATAAGAAGATTCTTCCGACGACGCTTTAACTATGAGAGCGCAGTGTATCCACGCTTTTCAAAAATATTAGCCACAGATGGAGAAAACGGCGAACAGGGGTTCCGGCTAGACGTGATCGTGTCGGCAAGCGGCTTCGGGGGGAAGGACATGAAACTCCTTGATGAGGTCTGCCGTTTAATTAATTGCACGGGCAAGCTAGGTGGTTGATCGATTTGGGGTTGTAGTACATAGCGTCTAAACTACAGGAAGGTGGTTCAGGCTCGGATGAACCCGAAGACGAGGACGAGGGAGAAGACAGCGGCGATGGATATCCCGAGTTTAGGCAAATGAGACCAGCCGCCCAAGACTTCTCTGTGCGGCACGAACGACGTCATATTTTGGAGCAACCCGCTTCAGACGAAGAGCAAGGGGGGCACTTGTCAGGTCGCGACTTGGCGCTCTCGATAAATTCATTGCGCATACAAGAAAACAAAGGAGAAGAACCGGGTCAGGCTAGGGACGACGACGATGAAGAACTGCCGAGCGATCATGATGCCAGGCACGATGCTAGCGACTCTGATGGTGAGGATCGTGAGGACCCCGCACCGTCAAAGTCGACCGTTCGAGACCTGGTGGCCTCGACTCTAGAGAAGGAGCGTCGAAGGAACGCGAAGCATCATAGCAAGCGTGGCACGACCAAAGTTGGGCGAGCCAAGGGGCATAAGGGCAAGACAAACGCCCGCATTAGAGCCGACGCTTCGGGAGTGTGGGATTGATGTCCATCTTTGGGAGTGAATAGAATATAATGTGAATCTTTGGTTCGGCACATTAGAAGCTACAATCCAGGATAAATCCAAACAGAACACATCCTCTCCTTCCCAAACGGTATTTGAGATCTTCGAGGATGAATACATAAACAATTCAAATGAAGTATAACCTTGGGATGGTATGAGGATCAACTATTTTCTACGACGCATATAGATGATTTTGGGTGCCGCAGAGAGCGGGGCCCGGCCACTTGTGTTCGTGATAAGGTGTTGGGACCGCGAGGTATTCTCAACGGTTTGGCGCAGTCGGTGGAGCTTTAACATATTAGCCCACGGCGTCACTCACGAAGCAAGTATACTCACATCTGCCTGAGCCTCGATCACCTTCTCGCGTGACTCTCGCAAGTCTCGCTGGAGCGAAGCAATTAAAAGCTGCGCAGATCTTGAGCGTTAGTATCCCACCAAGACAAACATTTGAGGCAGAACTCACCCGAGCCGTTTTGAGATCCAGATCTTCTCCTTCAGAGGCAGAGTCCCAGGCCTGCATAGGGTCGCCACCCAGCATTCGTACCTGATGCAGCAATGAAGCGACTGCGCCCTCGTAAAAGTTCCGTTGGAGTTTGACTCGTTCGTATGCTGCTTTGTATCGTGAGGTGGGTTCTTCAGCGTTTGTCGCTGGAGAGGCTGTAGATTCAGAGTCGTCTTCGCTTTCTTCGCTGATTGAAGAAGTCGTTTCAGCGTTCAGCGATGGAAGATTAGAGAGACAAGCTAACCTTGGGTCAGGTTTGCGCCAGCGGCTGCTGACGCTCGCTGACTTACTCCTCGTCCGCCTCGAAACTTGATCGGCCGCCTCTTGCTGTTCGCTTTGTTGGTACTGTACATCCGTACCGTCGCTGAGCTGATGTATAATGGGCTCCCGGGAATCCGTTTCAGACGGGGGTGAGCTGTCGCGTATCGTACTGGCTGGCTTATTGGACTCGAATCCCACAGGATTTGAGGAGTCTTGGGGAAGCCCATAGGTAGATTCATATGGAGTGGGTGATACGCTATGATCACGGTGCGATTCGTCGATGGGAGATGTAGTCAGAGCCAGAGTTGGACCAGTGGGCGGCGAGAACGATGTCTGGTGGTTCAGACCATCCTCCAGATGAGGGTACCCGTTGTTGTGTTGGCCAGTCGTTTGATAGATAGATGTTTCATCGCGCGATGCAAAGTCAGAGGCACTTGGGTGTTCATCGTGGATCGGGTACGGAGGAGGAGACGTATGAAACCTGGTGTCGTCTGGGTGCACATGGATCCGCGTCGGGGTTGAGCCAAAAGGGACGGCATCGCGCTGGTACTCGTCATTGCACTGAATCGTCTGCGTAAATTCTTCAGAGTACTGAGCGGGCTGGGTTGTATACGCGCTCGAGGGTGAAGAGAAATGAGATTCGGAGTACCCATGGCTCAGTGCCTGGGTAGATGACGTGGGCGCCGGATAATGAGAAACCTGCTCGGATTGATGGTAGGGCAAGTTGGATGAGCCGAAATAGTGGACATCTTCAATACCGGAATGATTATCAAAATCGGTAGCTGCTGACTGCGACGGAAACGCCATATTGTAGTTTGTGGGTTGTACGTCCTGAGATAAAGTCGAGACAATTTGGTGATCGGTAGACGGGGATTGGTAGTATGGGTGAGCGGCGTATGTAGAATGGTTGGTTTCATCTTGCGCCGCAAATGGTTCGTTGGGGTTTGTGCCCGCTTCCGCATAAGTGACCGCAGAATAGGAGGCTTCCCAGTAGTCCTAAGCGAACACATGAGCGAAATCACGATATATCGTGGGGTACATGCCTGCATGACAGAGCAGTGTTGCCTAGCCTGAGCGGCCGAATTTGAGATCTGGGTAGTCTCGGCCTTCCGATAAGGTGCATAGGTATGGTGTAGGCTTGGGTTCGAGCGGATTACAAGGCCTGAAGGCATGTTGGCGGGCGAGAGTCACTTGGGAGCTGAAGCGGGTTCCAACAGGAGAATATATGGTTTGGATGTGAGCGGAGCTCGATTTAATAGCGCATGAGAGCTCAAGTCGAGGACCCCAATCCGATTCTAGGAATTCGGGGACGTTTGATCGACGGGGCGCAATATATCCATACATGGTCGCTTAATCAAGCCGTTCATCTGCTCATGGCATGCCGTCCAAACAGCCTGCAAGCTTTGTCAAGCAGACGATATCGAGCGGATCACCGAATGCCGCCGAGAGTGCAACTCTAGCTCTGCACCTAACATTTAGTTTGTCGTCGATCAAACTAAGGGAATCTAATGAATGGGTAATCATATTCTCTGTATTCGATACAAACTTTGCTAGGTCATCAACACGGCAAACGATGATGGAATTGAAGCGGTACATCACATATGAATGCCATACTGCCACCCTCCACCGATCCCTGGGCTTCGAACGCGTGTGCCGTGCGGAAAATCCCGCAACTTGGCAAAACTTGGAGAGGAAAAGTCAATTCGAGCGCAAACACCTGATAAAAGAAACGAGAAACTCCGAGAACGGCCGTATTCCTTCCAAAGTCTGACGGAGCCAAGGCACGAGGAACCTGCGCACGACCAAACCATAAGTTGGGGCTACGACGTTCGCAGGGCGAGACTTACAACTACGATGCCGCATCGTCAGCCGAAAACTTGTGCTTCTCTCGCGAAGCATATTCGGTCATGCCTTTGCCGCTACCAGTAACCCCGACTGTTAGGCACAATCATGTTAGTCGATAGACCGGCCATCGAGCGACTGAGTATACATACCTCGACCATGAGGGTTGTCTGGTGTTTTGAAGATACTCGTGCCTTGCATACCCGCGATCACGACGCCTTTCTTCTCGCTCTTCTTGGCGAATTTCTGCCAGGCGGCCTGCTTGTTATTTTGCTCCTTGGCCTTGGCCGCACGTACTTCAAGCTTCTTCTCGTTTTTCTTCTTTTTGCGCTCGCGCTCTTCCTCTTCTTCCTGGGTCAGGCGGCGCTTTCCAGCTGCTGCGGCATGCTGGCCCTTCCAACCGCCAGCCGGCATGGGTTTGAGCGCTGACGCATCGAGGAGTTCGGTGGAATTATAGCCCTTGAATACGACATTGAACACGCGGCGCTCGTCAGATCCACCCACAGACGTAATCCGTGCAGGATACCATTGACCATCTCCCGAGTACTTTGCCAAGCACTCGTCACCGGCCTGCAGCGACGCAGCCGGACCGGCTGGTTGTTTAGATCGTGGCGGGTGCGGGGTCCCTGACGCCGAACGGGATGCCGGGGCCGTTGCGTTCGAGGTGGACGATGCGGGGGCCTCTGCCTGTGCGAGGGCGGTCTCGGTGAGGGAGATGAGCTCCTTGAGCTCGGAACGCAAGGCGGTCAGCTCTTCATTTTCTGGATCGGATGCGAGTGCGAGTTCGACTTGCGAGAGTTGAACCTGGAATGTCTCCAGTTCTTTTCGGTCCATCAGATACAGTACAAGTGTAGAATATAAAGGTAGACTACTAGTGGACTGTACTGGCGGTCGAGGACAAGGTGGAGACTCGCACGGGCACGTGACTGCTTGGTCATCCACTCGTTCCACCCACAGCGCCCAAGCTCGACCATCACCTACCCATGTCTCGCACACTGGGCGCCTCGGCCCAGCGCATGGTACGCTCATGCCCACGCTCCAAAATCAACTTGCCGTCGAGTGAGACTCGGAGATACGCATCGGGCGGCGCCCACTATAACCAACCAACAGGCTATCTGTTTGGTGAAAAGGTACGGAGCACCCGGTCTAATACGCTCTGTCCGGCTTATAGCATTATGTTTAGCCCCCTCCAGCAGGCCAAAGGCGCAAACGTGAGGACTGGGAGTTCCTCTGGTATACTGGGATGTTTGGCGGCATGCTCTTTGGAGGTGTACTATTATATTACAAGCCGGACACTAGGTACGCTCTCTATGCTCGACCCAGCCTACCATGAGCTGATCATCTATCTACAGTATCCAAACTTGGGCACTGAGAGAAGCCAAGGAGCGCATGGAAGCTCGTGGTGAAAAGGTGGAATACAAGCCCTCATAGCTGACTATCCAACTATCATAATTCAATCGACTGTATCTGACTTGATGGCTCATAAGAGGCTATTGCTTTAAGTGAACCCCTGGGTTCATCGACATGTTCTTCTTCGATCAAACGAATAATTGTCAACCCTAATACATGCGCAGTTGAGTGCATCTCCAGGCTACACGGATTCCACACGGCGCCTGATGAGAGACCAGCCGAATGATTCACCGATCTAAATCCGTTCACTCGCCCGTGTTGCAGAATGCCTTGTACTCTTCCTCGGTCAACAATTTGTCCAGCTGTGCAAAAGTCAGTATGGGCGTTTGTGGTTGTAGTACCACCTGCCTCTGACGGGTCCGACACCTGGATTTTGCATAGCCAGCCTATGATAACCCTATGAGTACATGCTAGATAATAGAGCAATATCACATTACCCTCATCTTCTGGCGACGAATTGAGCAATCCGGGATTTTCGTTGACCACCGCATTGATCTCTTTCACCTCTCCAGAGACTGGAGCATTCTATCACACCACGTAAATTTGCTCAAACACAAGTTCCAACTCTAGCTACTCACGATATCACTCGCAGCCTTGACGCTCTCCACAGCACCGATAGGCTCTACGCGAAACCCGTCAATCCCGCGTTATCCCGATGATAGCAAACAAGACGTACTCTCAAACTCGACCACACTACCCACAGACGGGAGCTCAACAAAAACTACGTCGCCAAGCTGTTGTTGCGCATGATCTGTGATCGAAACCGTACCGATTTTGGTGTCGGAATCATACGAAACCCATTCGTGTTCCTTTGTGAAGCGCTTGGCTATAAACCGTTGACATATATCCGAATAGCGGATGCTGACAGCGACCTACTAACGACAGTTCTGACAAATAGGGCCGTTCGAGGGGTCGCCCGGGTACGAACGAGAGGAGCCGCTCGAAGAGATGAAGAGCACACCAAGCGGAACATGACGGTAGAATCAGGAAACTGTGACCTCAGGGCGAGAGTTGACGTTGACGGCGCTTAGGATCCTAGAAAGTCCGAAATCGGAAAATTGATGCACGGGATTAAATGCACACATGACAAGAGGGGCATTACATGGACATAACAAAAGTGAGCGAATAGGCCATACAGAGCAAGTTCTATAATGCGAGTGGGTGGGATTTATACTTTGGCTGCAAGCCGACGAGTCTCTTGCGGTGTAAATCGCAGTATAGTTGAAAGAACGCGAACGAGATTTGGCTAGTGCAAGATCAGTCTTTGTACAATACCTAGGTCGATACGAAGCAACTCACCCTCATCTCCTTGTGCTCGAGGAACTGCAGTATGACATTCCGAATGTATTCAAGGTTGACTTCTTCTTCTTGCTTCGCCGAGGTAGATCCAACCTCAGATATAGTTGGAGATCCTGGTCGAGGAGACTGCAGCGGGGAGGTGACACCGTTCCCAGATCTCGAAGAATTTCCGGCAGGGGTTGCTTGGTTCCCACCTGACCAAAAACCGACTCCAGCTGGGCGCTGGCGTTCAAGTAGCGCGGCAGATGATTGCACTTTTCGAAGTTCATCACGGAGTGTCTAGTTATACAGAGTACGAATGAGAAGACAGAGCTCCCAGTGACTAAGAAGACGCACCTTGTTGCTAGTTTTCAGATAGGTTTCGCGGTTTTTGCTTTCCTCGAGCTGGGTTTCAAGTGAACTAATGCGACCAAGTACTTCTGAATGCTCGTTTTGAAGAACATTCTGCACGATATTTAAGATGCATGATCTGGTCCTGGTAAAATAAACTCACCAGAGAATCTTGGGCCTTTTTCACTTCGTCAGCCATCGAAAGTCGCTCCATTCCCCACGCGTCTCGCTGAGCGCTCAGCTCTTTGAGATTTGTTTCAAGAGCAGCTACTTTCTCATCCATGCCCTTTCCAACACGCCCACTCTCTAACCACTTGTCCTCGGCCTGCCTCAACGCAAATCGCAACTTTTCAATCTCCTTTCCGCGGTCGGCAAGCGTCCTGTTCCAGTCGTCTTCAGCCTCGTTCCTCTCTTTCTCAGCGGCTCGCAGTCTCGTGCGCATCTCTGATAACCGGCTTTCGAACCTGCCTTCGGCTTCGGAGAGCATTCGTGCTACCTCGGGACCAGGCGTGGGCGAATGAGTCGACAGCCGGCTGCCGTTCCTCAATTCGTCCAGTTCGTCGACCAGTAGTGCATTTCGCTCTTCGGCTTCTTTGAGCTGATACTGCAATTCGCTGACTTGGTTTTGAACCGTCTGGAGGTGCGATTGTGCCGATTCAGCTTCGGCTTGCCGGGTTTGAGACTGCTCAAAGAGAGAATCTCTTTCGTTGGTAAGAGTAGCAACCATCGACTCGAGGCTCGCGATGCGAGAGGATTTTGCAGATAGCTCTTTTGCGTGAGCGGCCTAGTTCCAAATGAGTTTTCCAGAGGTGGAATGATAGTTGGCAGGACATGCCTTCATCGTAATGATATCCAGCTCATACTGCCCTTTGCGGGCTGTCGACTCTTTTTCATGTCGTTCGCGAGTTTCTTTGATCTCCTTCTCGAACCTATCCCTCATTGCAGCAATATCTCGCTCTCGCTCCTTCTTTGCTCGCTCTGCGTCAGCTCGAACCCGCTCTATTTCTGCTCTTGCAGCAGAGATATCCTCCCTGTCCTTTTCACGCTCCTTCGCAATATCATCCCGCTCCTTCTCGGCCTTGGTAAGCTTCTGTCGGACGGTCTTGAGGAGAGTAATAGCTTTAGCTCGCTTTTCTTCTTCGTCCTTGAGCAGGCCCTTTAAGCGCTCGATCTCGGTCTCATGTTGAGACAAATCTGTCTTTTGGGCAGTCGAGTCAGATTCCGCTACTTTGAGCAAAGCCTCCGATTCTGTAAGCTGCTGGCGTAGTTTGTCAATGAGATCAGATTGAGAGGAGGATTCCATCTTGTGCATTTCTCGGACTTCTTCCAATCGGTCCTCCTGCTCTGAATGTGATTGTAAGCTTAGTGACATATGTGACAGGTACTGCACACATACGTCTAATTTGGCCCATCAACCTTTTGATTTCTTCGTTTGAAATCTCGAGTTCAAGATCAATACAGGCACTGTTTTGATGCACCGCAAAAGCATACCTCGACTTTCATCTTTTGGTTCATCATGTAGTCTCGTAGCGCATCCAAATCTGATAGCCCTTCCAAGGAGGACACTTCCTTGATCATCTTGTCTGCCGCCGCCTTTTCAGCCCTTAGCCGCTTGAACGAAGTAGAAATATCTATAATAAGGTGAGGATGTTATGACAATCGTCCAGTAAACTACTCGCCGCTGAATCGCTCCTCGACAACCTTCAGTCTATCACGTAGTTTCTCCTCAGAACCGCTTTCTAACCCATTTTCACCCACCATTGGTTCATCATGATGTTCTTCTACAATGGGTAGACTAGTCTCCACGACAGATTCAACAACCGGAGCAGTATCGGGTGGGAGCTCGTCGTTTGCGCTGGAAGGCGTATTTTGCGCTTCTACACCAAGAAGAGAGTTATTTATCGCATCCAAGTGAAGGTTATCAACAGGAGTTCCATCCGTTATATCAGACCGCGATTCGGCAGTAGCGAAATCAGATGGAGTAACGATAGTGCTTTGAGGGGCTGATATATCAACAACGATGTTCGGTGGGCGGTTGATCAAACGCTCATTTTGGGAGGTTGGGGCTGAGGTTGCCGTATGTTCGTTTGGAGCGACCACATCAGGCGGATGGGCAGGCTCTGTGGGTGGTGGCGATAGCGGATGTAGCGTAACGGCAGATGCTAATAGAGTCCGAGGATAAGGGTCTCCAGAAACCTGATGTGTGGAGGACAAGGTCGACTTATTTACCGGAGGAGAGGTTGGCAAGTGGACAGAAGTGGGATCAACAGTTTGACCAGATGGAAATTCAGACACTATTGGTGTTGTAGTTTCTTGTGGCGAGCTCGGGCGAGAATCAGGTAGTGCTATACTTGCAGGCTCCAAATATGCTAGTGCCTGTTCAGAAGTGTTTTGGGGTAATTTTGCCAAAGGTGTAGATTGCCTGGCTGGAGAAGGCGAACCAGAAGCTTCTCCGATAGTGAAGTTTGCTCTTAGACGCTCTTCCAACGAAATACCCACCGGACGCCTGGGAGTTGGAGCTTGAACTGGAGAAACCTCGCGGTCAGATCCGCCATTGGTACCAGGCAAACCGCGGGCACTCTTTCGCTCCAGAGGCGAGTGTTCAGAGTGCCCAGAATTTACCGAAGCAGAACGTTGCAAAGTTAAGGATCGCCGCAAGTTATTCATGGCAGAATCAGCTAGTTGGGCCGCTGCGCGCGGTTGATACGGCAGATAGTTGAATGACGGTGAATGTTGGGCTTGAGGGGAAGATGCATCTAAGCTACGGCGTTCAGGAGCAGATGTAACGGACGAAGCGTCGGTAAAGGAAGAGACGCTGTCTTGCCTCCCCATCCGAGGACTTCCCTGCACATTGCCTGCTGCCATGGCTTCAACAGCATCTAGACCGTCTTCAAGCCGTTTACGAAGGTTACTGAACATTGATATAGTACTACTATGCCAATATCGGCCGATACGAATAATGCAAAAGAAAACTCGTAGTTAATAAACAGAAACACGTCAGAACACGAGACAACCCAAAACACTCACGTTGGGTCACTAATAACAAAAAAGAGAAGCTAGCAGTCCATAAAAGTATTATATTTCTGAGTTTCGATCGGCGAGGGCGTGCAGTGACCAAGACTGTGTGTAATTTCTCCGAGTTGGGCACTAAATATAGTTCTGCTGTGGTCGTCGGTATGAGTTTCATCTAAACGCCGATGCTGTACATTATCTTATCATGGTAAGCAAACGTATTTCAAATAAAACCACACCCCAAATCGAATACTGTACAACATGTAGCCAATCAAGTATATCGAAAACAATCGAAAGCGTAGGACTAGAAGTTCCAGAACAAGTAGAAAGTAGTAGCTTTGTGCGCCTACGGTAAATTCCCAAATCAATCGAGTGATTTGCGAGCATCCTTCTCCTCAACAACTGTTCCCTCACTCTCACGGTTCAACAAGTACCCAGGGTGGAGCAAGTTTAGCGCATAAATGGCAACAATAATTGGCATTCCATCGAGCACATCTGCGCTCCCACAAGTTAATGGAAATATTATGCTTAATCGACGCATATACGCACTGAAATATAGTTGATTGGTAATTATCGGGCCAGTCCATCCATCTAATAGCTCGATAGTCCGGTATATAGACCTACCCGTTGCAATGGAATATATCAGCCCCCGCCCTCCAGGAGAAAATTTTATAACCCACCGGATATAGATAAACAATGTTGAGATGAACAAACCAAGGATCATAAGGCTCAGCCTCGTGTTGAGCCTTACTTTGTGCTCTACCGGTGCTTCACGTCGTCGAACAGGACGATTAGTGTAATATCGCATCAAAAATTCTGCTGCCAGTAGCGTGTAGATGGAAATGGCGGCTAGCTGGAATATGATACCAGCAACCTGAAGCAGGCATGGTATGTACGGTATTTGTAGGGGAAAGATAATGACAACGGACCATGATCTTCGCGCCTTTCTCCGCATCACCCCCCGTCTGGACTGCAATACTTGCCCTTGCCCCACCTATCGCTTGCACGACTAGCGCAACTATATCGCAAGTCACAAAGATGATTGTATCTGTAGAGTCGATGTGTGACATTTGGCATCTGTTTCGCTGACAATTCTACTCACAAAGTTTTGGAGATATTCTGCTGTAATGGTATCCTAGTATCCCGATTATCTTTCCGAGAATGACGAAATTGGCAGCCGTCATGAAAGATGGAGCTAAGATGGTGCAACATATTCTAGTTTATGAATCAGCCCTAGGTGACCCGTATGCCTTTTATCGAGCACGCTTACTGCATCAAGTACGGATTCAAAAGCCCAGGCCGAGAGCTTGACCATAATCGACCAGCCCAACCAAGAATTTCTAATATACCACCAGCCACAATTGTTGGAAAGAGCCACCAGAGACGCGACCAGGTTGCTTGTCCTATATGAATCGAAGTCGACAACGAGAAAAGAGCTACAAACAGAATGCAAATCCATCGAGTGGGCGTGTAGCCATAAAGTGAAAAATTAACCTTGAAAGTTGCCAAGTGAATCAACTTCACCCAGCACTGGGGCGAACGCTGTTGCAACTCACCTCATATACTTTCGCTAGTTCGTATACCTCACGGTCCAGCATATTGGCTATCTTGACTTCAGTGACACTCAGCAAGGGGGACGAACATTACACTTGGGGGATCATGTATTTTAAGGAACTGTCATGCCCGAGCCCGAGCCCTCATCAAATCTTCAAAAGGACCCATCCCCGTGGGCACGTGGAAGGATTGCCCACAAAAGTCGGTTTTCACTCTGTTCATATCAGTATCAACAGAGTGTACCCCAGTAGCAATTTGGGCCCGTGTTCAAGTTATATCCTAGTATCCTTGAATGTATCATCGACAGTACTGGACTTCAATGGATGGGTATCGCAAGCTGGAGGCCAACTCGCACAAAACTCACTTATGCAGGTTCATGCTTGACGAACGCCTCCCTTGAAAGACACCGTATGCAAAATCTAATGTGAAGTCTCCTGCGAGTTTGCGTTTGGAGGTGCCCCAACAACTTTCTATCTAGCTACTTTAAGCGTGGGCTAACCCACCACAATCGGCCCGATTTCGGAGAGCTATCGAGCAGGACACACGCAGAATACCATAGATAAGCAAAATCACTACCCGACCTGATAATCTACGGGAAATCTCAGGATTATCAAACAGATAGCTACATATCTAGATCGATCCTGTTGACGAGAACGAAGAAAGCAAGCATCGTCGACTTTAATTCGCGTTCCAAGCTTCTCTGTCAGCTCTCCCGTCACACCAAAGTGGAGCTTTATCGTGTGCTTATAAGATTGGGTGGTAGATTCATGCTATTGGGTGACGTTGAATCTCACGGCAAGCCCCCCACTCTTTGGTGGGCCGGATTGAACGCGTGGTTGTGGTGAATGTATGCTTAACTAGAGGTGCTTTATTCAGCCTGGTTCGTCTAGCTTCCCACTCCACCAGTTGGAAAGTATCCCTAAACCCAGGGTTTCGGGGTAAATTGCATGGCGGTATTACTGTTGCACGGCTTACACTGGTAGACTTGTCTCTTGGGTTGACTGCCTGGAGGAATGTCAAAATTATTTGCACAACATTTGCCACATCGAACTTGTGGGAGCGATTTAGGAATAGCCCCGATAGATGGAGATATGGGTTCGATGGACTATATTGGCCATGGCCTGAACCTTCATGCAGGGATGACTACGATGATCCTCGCATCGGCCGGTTATGGTCGCGTGCTTACGAAGAAGAGAGCCCCGAATCGTTGCTGGAGCTGGGGTCATATAAAGAGCAGTGCTTCGCAAGTGGGCTCATGCCCATCTAAGCTGTTCTCTCACACTCCCGCCATGTCAAACGTTCATACTATTAAGCTTAGGGACGGGACAGTCGTTCCAACTTTGGGATTCGGAACTGGTGTGTAGCAAATGAACGAGGCAACAAGCTCTTGTTCACTCACTTCCATCGCACTTAGGGACTGCCCTGTACGGCAGGGACGCAACAGCGGCGGTAAGACAGGCCATTGAGAAGGCGGGCTACACTCACGTAGATTGTGCAGAAGGTGCGCATACTCTCCCCTTCTCCTATTCGCAGTATTTATCTCTTGTTTTAACAGCGTATGGGAACGAGAACAGCGTAGGAGATGCGATCGTCGCAAGCGGGATTCCACGCGAACAATTGTTTCTGACATCGAAGTGTGAGTGCATCGAAGATGGCTACATCGTCCGTCCTAAAACTATTTTCGTAGGCAACTCAAAAGATCCACGGAAATCGTTGGAAAAAAGTCTCGCCGAAGTTGGTGCAATCTGAATATCCTCAAAGTACCCTTCTAACTCTATCTCAAGCTAAAAACGTCATACGTCGACTTGTACTTGATCCACAGCCCGATAGTGACCTCAAACATAGTAGAGGCCTGGAAAACCATGGAAGACCTCAAGGCAGAGGGCAAGGCGCGATCGATAGGCGTGTCCAACTTCCGGGTAAAGGATTTGGAAACCGTCTTAGCGGTCGCAAAGGTTTGTCATCGACCCTTCGTTTAATATATCAAGTGATCCACCACCTCACAGGTTATTCCAAGTGTCAACCAGATAGAAGTGCATCCATATGTTTTCAAATCTATCCAGCCAGTCCTAGACTTGTGCCAAACTCATAATATTACGGTCGAGTCTTATGGCCCATTGACGCCCCTCATCCGACATCCCGGAGGGCCCGTCGACGCTCCTGTCAAGAAGGTTGCTGCTCGAATTGCGAAGGGACCTGAGCAAGCAGAGGTCACAGAAGGACAAGTCCTATTGAAATGGGCCCAGCAAATAACTAATGGAATTGTTATCACGTCAGTTTTTCTTGATTTACGATGTCAAGAGGGTATCTTACTAGCTAATAAAGGACTTCTTCGAAGCTTGAACGACTCCTTGAACAGAAAGCCTCCCTAGACTTACCTCCCCTATCCAACGAAGAGTTACGTTCAATCGAAGAGGAAGGCAGCAAAAAGCACTATCGCCATTTTGTGAGCATTTTTCTACCTTGGTGATAAAGTTTATTCAAAGCGTGCATTAGATGAAACATATGGATCAAGCCTGAAGTATAGATGCTAAATCATGGTCGGCCAGCCAATGTTTGAGTCTATGATCCCATCCAAATTAGCTGGCGTGGTTTTTGTTGATATAATTGAGCAATTAAAGTCATACCAGAACCCAATATTAATAACGCTACCCGCTCGCGGGTTGTTCGCTTGCAGTCGCTTGTTCAGTTGTGAAAGAGGAATCTCCTACTTGTACAGGGATCGAGGTGTTGAAGGGAGGTTTCGCGATTCCATTACTTGGGGTGTTGGATTCAGACGCTCCGGAAAGTTGCCAGGACGGTATGCTTGGTCGACCGAGATTTAACAAGGAACTTGACATGGAAGGCGACTCGGGCCGTCTGGTGACTAGTAAAGCCTTTAGAGACTTGATTTCCTGATGTAGTTCTGCCAAGGAATGCGACTGCGCTTCCTTGTTGGCTTCCATCATCTGCGGGGGTGTTAGTTTACCTATATCGGCCATGTGGCAGACTTGCCTTGGGCAGCATCTCCCGAATATTGTCGACTTCACTGCGTATCTCACGCATTTGATCCCGTGAACTCTCCTCTCCTTTCCTGAGTTGTTCCATAACTGTCTTTACCTCCTCAACTGCAGAATCAACCGCTTTTTGCTGCTCCTGCACGGCGGTCTGAGCTGCTACAGTTTCCTCCTGTATTTGCTTCAACAACGCAGCGGCCTCGTCAAATTGAGCGTTGAGTTGGGACGTCGTCGCCTCGAACGCATCCTCTGAAGGGGGCTGGAGATGCGGTACTATGTATTTCTGTTCTAGATGTGAATAACACCTTCGTCGAGCTAAATCAGCAACACGCACCCTTGCGAGTGCAGCAACACCATACACCAGTCCACCCGACACGAGCGCCATAATCTTTTAAATCCTTGAGTTTAAATGAAATGCAAAAGCAGCCTATTATATCCTACAAAGTAATCCCTCCAATCACGCTGAGGTACCGGCGGAGATGTCGTCAGTATTCCCGCTCCATGAAAACCACTCTGGGGGACAGAATAATTCAATGCGGGGCGAGATGCAGTTGAACTAGAGGCAGATTCTGCAATTGCCTCTTCGATTTCGGTGTTTGTCAAGCCTTTCGACTCGAGAAACGATATCCTCTTAGTCAACGGGGCGCTTTGAATCTAAGCATAATGTTATATATTTGGCGCTGCATACGGCACATCAGCTTACTTGAGGGTCCGACAAGAATTTTACAGCGTTCTTCACAAGCTCCTGTCGGTCTGACATTTTTTAGTAGTGGTCGAGTGCAGCCCAGAGAATTGTCGTGGCCGGTTAACATGAGTGCGTCGAGCCGGCATGTGAATTATATTCACGTGATGCATTCTTCAGCGCTTACCTGCAGATCCCTGATCACATCCAAAATTCTCCAGCATCGACTGGCTGTCTCGATCTATCACAAAAATGTACAGATACGTTGCCCGTGGTGCGGCTCGCAGGGCAGCGGCGGGCTCTGCGCAAGGTGTTCATTGGCGTCCATATAATTCCATCTGTATTAATTTATGCTTTAGGTGCTGCCCGATCTCTGGCCACTATGGTTGCCAAACCCACCTTGAGTCGCCCCACCAATCTTACGTATCTTCGCCCAAGGATGCTCGGTGTGTAGCCACTTTGAGCGGTTATAGAATCGGCCCTAATGTAATAACAGTGGGTCCAGTGCGATCTTACGCCGACAACAAATTTTCGCGCGATAAACCGCATCTGAACATTGGCACGATCGGCCATGTCGACCACGGAAAGACTACTTTGACTGCGGCCATCACCAAGGTTCTTTCCGAGGCTGGGGGTGGAAAGTTTATCGACTACTCTCAGATCGACAAAGCACCTGAAGAAAAGGCCCGTGGTATTACGATCAACTCGTCCCATGTCGAGTATGAAACGGCTTCTCGCCACTACGGCCACATCGACTGTCCTGGTATGCACTTGGTCACGTATATATGAATTGATGCTTATTTTGGGCTTGAATTAGGACACGCCGACTGTAAGTTTACGGAATTTGAACGGAAATGAAAGTACTTTATTCTTCTTTAGATATCAAAAACATGATTACCGGTGCTGCCCAGATGGATGGCGCTATCATTGTGAGCATACAAGGACTAACCAGGTCGGCGCGAAATTAACATCGCTCAGGTTGTATCAGCTTCTGACGGCCAGATGCCTCAAACTCGAGAGCACCTGTTGCTTGCTCGTCAAGTTGGCATCAAGAAGCTAGTTGTGTTTATTAACAAGGTGGATCAGATCGACGACCCAGAAATGCTGGAGCTAGTCGAAATGGAGATGCGCGACTTGCTATCCACATACAACTATGATGGTGAAAAAACCCCTATCATTCTAGGATCTGCCCTTGCTGCGCTGGAAAACCGTAATCCTGAGATTGGAGCGGAAAAGATCAAGGCGTTGGTCAAAGCATGCGATGAATGGCTCGAGCTTCCTCCTCGTGACTTGGATCAACCGTTCCTCATGCCTATTGAAGGTGCGTGTGGTATATTAGATAAAAAATAATTGACTAACGATAGTGGTCAGACGTATTCTCGATCTCTGGTCGTGGCACTGTATGCACTGGACGCGTAAGGCACTGGATTCTAGATGGCGATATGGCACGCTTAACGCTAAAGAATAGGTTGAGCGTGGGGTGATTACCAAGAACAGCGAAGTAGAGATTGTAGGTCTCGGCAATAGCTTCAAGACCACCCTAACGGGCATCGGTATGCGCTTCATGAAAAATCCTGTTACGTTTGTTAACGCTCTTGTTTCTTAGAAATGTTCCACAAGGAGCTTGATCGGGTATTTGCTATCTCAGACTCAATTACTTTTCTACTCACCGTAGTGGTAGGGTGAAGCTGGCGATAACATGGGCGCCTTGCTACGTGGTATTAAGCGTGAGCAAGTCAAGCGTGGTCAGGTTCTATGCGCGCCTGGTTCCATGAAATCTGCCAAGAAGTTCAGCGCGCAGGTTTATGTAGGCGCAAAATCTATCTGACATTTATTCATAACCAAAATTCTGTTCCAGGTTCTAACTAAAGATGAAGGCGGCAGATATACCCCTTTCATGAGCAATTATAGACCTCAGCTGTTTATCCGAACCGCCGATGTAACAGTCGGGCTGACCTTCCCGGAAGGCACTCAGAATCCGGACGAAAAGATGGCAAGAGCTTGCTTTTGTGTTTCTGTTTATTTCGCGCTTACCGAGGCTGTAACAGGTCATGCCTGGTGATAACGTTGAGCTGATCGGCGAACTCGTGCACGATGTAGCTATGGAGAAGGGTTCTCGCTTTACGCTCCGCGAAGGTGGGAAAACCAGTAAGTAGCCTTTGGTCTTCACTTGCAATAGTTGCTTACAAGAGCTCAGTTGGTACGGGTATTGTGACCAAGATATTCGAGTAGATACCTCGAACAAGGCTGTCTTCGAGCTTTCTGTCCCCTCTTGCACCCCTCAGCTCTACTGTCAATAACTAGTTTCACATATGTAAAACTACCATACTCGCACCACTCAGTACATACTTTGAACATATGTGTGACTACAACTATTATGAAAGATCAAATGCACCCAAGACATAGACAACGCCCCAAGGAAACAGTGAGAACAAAAAGAAGTAATAAGTTATGATGCAATGCGAGAAATGGGATTTTCCAAGGCAGTTTGGATACGATGCCTAAATCTCATTGAGAGCATCGATGAACGGTGGTAGCCTGACACCAGGTTTGCCATTAACCAGAGCAGGCTGTGCAATGTAGGAGACAAGCAGTCGTGTCTGTTCCCCTTTGCGCATGACTGTTAGTTTCCACCTGGGAGTATCGTGTCAGCATATGCCTGATCCGCATGAATATAGTGCACTTACCCCTCACACAATAACTCATTGGAGGGATTAATATCGCGCATATACTGAGCTCGTGCTGCAATGAGGGCGTGGCGATAGTCGGAAATGGTCGCACACCGCTTAAGCTCGTATGCGGAATTGGCTACGACTAGACGGTCGCTGATACGCATTATTTGTGCACCTGCGTTCAAATTAGACATGTCAGCTATGATGTAGAACAAGTAATCGCAATACTCACTTTCAGTAGCTGATTCAATAATGATAGGTTTCACTTCTTTTACGTCGACCACCTCGTAGGACGGCTGTCGCCTCGGTGAGAAACGCATGATGATATATGGTTGTAGGCGCAATGGTAGAAACCAGAGGTTCAACCGGAGGAGCTTGAGTGATGGGGTGCGGAGGATTTAGTTACGCCTGGTATATAAGCCGGAACACCCGCGCGCGAAATCAGAGTTTGCCGCCCGTGAGTCGGAGGTTACGACGTGTTCGGACATAGCTGTGCCGAGGACCCCTCTCAAGGCTGCGAGTCATTACGACCGCAGTGCTTACGGTCAACGCAGCTGCGTGGCAATCGGATCGCGATCGACGCATTCAGCGTGTCTTCATAAGCAAGCAACAGAGTGGAGGGGATTGGGGCTGATAGCATATACCACATGCTACGCTCGCTGAAACTAGCAATGTGTTTACGGGCGTTGTTGGGATCAGAGGTTAGGCGCCGACCGGCATTCGTTGTGTCTTGGTAGACTGCGGCACATACCTCGCACTGCGGCCCATGCATACCTGAGAATGTTCATCGAGGCTGTGTGCTTGCGACAAATTTGTGTTTATTTATTCAATATTGGTACAGGTGTGGTGTAAATATGCAAGGGATTCATCGCAATAGTGTTCACGGCATTTACGAACCATAATTAGGGATTGCTTTGCTGAAGGACAAGGTCTGGTAGTTGGTGAAGCCGGCAAGACCGGGATATCCGTTCTCAACACCCAGGCCAGATTGCTTGACTCCTCCATAGGGAATATGAGGGCCGTACATGTGCATCTCGTTCACCCACACAGCTATGATTGAAGTGAGCAAATCGACATTATGTGAATACCAGAGACACTCACTTCCGGCCTCAAGACGCGACGCAATGCGCTCTGCCCTGCTGCTGTCTTTGCCCCAGACAGAAGCACCCAATCCCCAAATGCTGTCATCTAGAGTTTTTTTCGTTTTGTTTTAGTCCTAGGAGCCTGTGATCGAACATGGCGACTCACTGGCTCGCTTGATGACGTCTTCCTCGTCGTTCCAGCGCATGATTGGCAGGATAGGTCCAAATGGCTCTTCGTTCACGATTTTGCTGTCCTCCGGTGGGTTATCGACAATGGTGATAGGTACGAACATGCCTGGCCCAGCAAGTTCCTCAAAGTTTCCACCCATGGCAAAGGAATAGCCGTTCTTGATAGAATCATCAAAGTATGACTTGACCTTTTTGTGCCTGGACACTATTCAATATCGTCTTTTGGGATTATAAACGCGTTGCGCTCACTGTAGCTTGTTCTGGATAGGGCCAATTTGGGTGTTCTCGTCGGAGCCGTCTCCGATAGTAATCTTCTTGGCGTATGCAACTAGAGCGTCCTTTACCGTCTCGTACACATCATCGTGAATATAAACACGTTTGGCTACATCCCCAGGTTAGGCTGAGTTTTTGCATACCTAAAGATCATGTGAAACTTACCAGCATTGCAGAATTGAGCGTTATTCTGAATGTGATCATCTGTGGGTAAGCAACGGGCCGTACCCACTCATTGACTCGAAGACTAACCTGGAAAGCCGCCCAGAAGATGTGTCTAACAATATATGTCAGAAGGTTCGCGGCTGAGGTAAGGGGTCATTACATACGGCGCAACCTGCTCGGCGTCCACGTCTGGTAGAACAATAAGAGGGTCGTTCCCACCTATACGCACAAGGCTAAGCGGCGTTTGAGCCCTCGGCGACCGAACTACATACCCAATTCGAGCGTGATGCGTTTTAGGTTAACGCTCGCGCTTTGCATGACCTTCTTTCCAGTCTCTGTAGATCCGGTGAATCCGATCTAGCACATGATTCTTTTTTGTGAGCCATTGGACTTTGGTGATAAATGCGTTGCCATACTCACCTTGTCAATGCCTTTGTGACCAGCAATCATTGGTCCGAGACTGTCGTCTCCGTTTAGGACACTAAATACTCCCGGTGGGAGTAAAGACTGGACCCTGCGTTTAAGGCGTTAGCATGGGAGTACTACTGAGGTTTGTAGACATACCGTTGGATAAAGTACATGGTGACTAATGGAGTGAACGGGCTAGGCTTGATGATAATCGAGTTCCCGGCTTGGAGGGAAGGCGCAATCTTCCACACCGCCAACAAAAGCGGGAAGTTCCTTGTGAAAGAGTTCTGGGTAATGCCAGCTAAAAATTGTAAACTGTGCTTACCAGGGAACAATACCAGCAATCTATAACCAATTTATCCGAGTCAGAATAACTGTAAATATGTAACAAATCTTGCTTTACGTACGACACCGAGTGGAATATTGCGAGTTACGACGCGACGCTCTGGTGTATCGACGTGGACGACTTCCTCCAAACGGAGCTTGGAGGTTTCGCGCAGCCAGCGGACAGATCCACCAATTTCCCACATGGCGCCTGCCGCCTATACCAAAGGATCAATTCTATGAGTCCAATGTATTACGCAGCAAACTCAACTGGCAGTACTTACAGGTTTGCCTTGCTCGGCGGTCAAGATCTGGCTGTACAATTCGGTATTGTTCTCCAGTTCGTCGGCGAGCAAGTTGAGCACGGCAGCACGCTCATCGTACGACTTGGCACCCCAGGCAGGTTGGGCAGCACGAGCAGCGGCAACGCACTCGTCGAGTTGTTCGCTGGTCGCAACAGGGACGTCCGCGATCCATGCACCAGTAGCAGGATTGTGGACCTTGTGGATATTGGGAGAGGAGACGGGCTTGCCGTTGATGATGTTGGAGAACTTAAGGGTGGTAACGTCGAGCTTAGGCATGGCTGTAGGCAAGGGTTAAAATCTAGAGAGTTGGTGAAGGAGGGGTGAGACACAGCTCGTGCGATTATATACCTCGCCCTCGAACACATACTCGCTACGGTTCTGGCAGCGCGGCCGCACAATCTTCTCACCATATCCCGAGTCGTGCGTTCTATTGGGACACGACAAGCCTGGGACAGCGGTACGAGGGCTCCTGTCAGATCGGATACTGCACCCGTGTGTGAGCTGTCCGGACCTAGGCATATCGAAGTCCGAGGGCATTGTTCCTTGAGGCATGATTGACAGGGGGGGAAGCAGGTGTGGTAGCTGCGAACCAAGAGCCTTAACCGCAACTACTAGGTTATGCAGATTTCCCATCAGTTTACTCCATTCCGGAGCGTTGAGACCTCCGCTGAACGCATTTCTAGCACCGCTTTTCGTTTTCAGGTATTATAATTACGAGATACTCATAGATAGATATACGCAAAAGCAAGATTCTAGAGCAGGTCCTCTCAAGTGCGCGGGTTGTCGTGGTTCTTGGCAAGTTGAGGGATGATGCTGGTGATATTTGCGCTTGTATGGTTATTTCGTGACTTTACAGCATCTCCTATCACCACTTCCTCGCCGCCTCCGTGCTGACAACGCGAGCCGAACTATTCTTTATCTACTCATCGAAGGTGCACCGGTTCATAGGTACTTGATCGAAGAAGTGCGTCATGTTCACGAGAATCAAGTAGTTGAGGCAGCAGCTAGACAGACAGACGCGTGGTCGACGTCGTAACCGTATTTAACTTTGTGAACACCTGTCCATCGAGTGTATGGTTGCTGCGTGGACGAGCTCGTCTTATCGGGTTAGTATATAATCGGACATGGCTCTACGAATGCTGCGATTGGTTATAAGCCAGCTTCAAGTATGCACGTTCTATAAATGTCGATCGAGTGGTCATAGACACAGGTTACCTGCTCATCTTTCCAGTGATCGGCGAGGTGGGTGTGTATCTAGTGCAATCAGTGAGAGACAGCATTGGCAGTATTTGTGCCCAGTTATGCATTGCGTGTACCTCAAAGCAGTACTCGATCCCAGACCGGGACTTGGCTGGTCCGATTGGCTACGCCGTTGCTCCGTAGTCTAATAAGTAGTCTAATAATCCCCATTCAACGAGTAGAGGCTCCTATAAATGTATGCGACAGACTGGCGCACGTATCCAGATTTAGTCAAGTTCTATTAGAGATATAAGCTTGTTTCGTCCGGTACTTTACCATGGGGAGGGTGCCGGATATAGCCTCGCTCTATTGTTAGCTCTGTGATTCGACACAGACTTATTCTAGCCTTATTCTCCTTGCATCTGTAACTATATGCGTGGGCCACCTATTCAGTCAGGGGGATCGGCATATATCGGCCCAGCCACGTTCACCATTTCCCCTCTTTGTCACAAGTCCCATGAAAAATTGGCTGCTAAGCCACACATGAGAGTGGATTGATCTCTCCAATCCAGTCTGACGCCACTTTCCATCGCAGAAACCAGTGTGGCTCGCCTTGTCTGTGATTGGAATAGCTCCCTTCCAGAACGGTGCACAGCAAAGTCTATACAGAACTCATTCAAACGTGCAAGTTTAAGCGCCGAGCTGAATTCGAAATACCCCGGCCCCCACCGTCGATTGATCGAATGCGTCACGTTCGAGTGACCCACGACCGGCTCTTTTCTCTCATTGCGCGCCACGTCTAGCCCACATCGGTACCTCGACCTTGACCCGGTAGAATTCTCAGAACTTGGAGAAAGGGATCTTGACTTTGGAATTTAAACCCCGCTTTTATTGGTATGGCATCATCTCAGCTGGACGAAATCGAGGTTTTGCTCGCAAGTGGTTTTTACTTTTTATTTTTATGGCGGTGGGATTGACAAGTGGTGGTGCACAGTCTGTCTATCCAGATATACTCACGACGGCCGAGGTCCAAGGTGGGCTGGAGGTCAAGCTGGATGTTGCAATTGAACTCGAGCGCGAGCGCGTTTTTGAGTTGGTGTCGAATATAACCAATCACTCCTCGTCCTCGTCGTCTTCGTCGGACAACATTCGCCTCGAGTTATCCCATCTGCCACCTCTGCTGCTTACGGTTCTCCTTCCACCCGAGTACCCGACCAACGCGGACCCAATCGTGAGGAGTATACATGCACGGCATGCATGGCTCGCGCCGAATCTCGTGAACCGGCTCGGAGCAAGGTTGGAAGAACGGTGGCGGGGGATTGTCAAAAACGGGACCAGAGACGAAGGCATACTCTGGCCATGGGTCGAAGACATCCGAACTGGTGGGTTTCTAGACTCGCTTGGGTCGGCATCCGCATTCGCTTCGTCATCCTCCTCTTCCTCCACCTCCACCTCTACCGCGACTCGGCCCGTGACACTCCCGCACCCAAGCCCCAAAGTGCTCTACGCACACCTGGCCGCGAACCAGTCGGCTGCGAAACAGGCACAGTTTTCGGCCCAGGCGTTTACGTGTGGGATTTGTCTTGCGCCACAGCGTGGGGCGAGGTGTGTGCAGCTCCCGTGCGCGCGTACGCATGTATTTTGTTTGGAGTGTCTCCAGTCGTTTTGGGGGTTGTGTGTGAGCGAGGGCGAGGTGGGCAAAGTCGCTTGTCCGGGTGTGGAGTGTGTTCGGGAGCGGGAAAAGGCCAAGGGCGAGGAAACCGAGGATGCGATGAGCGGGGCCGAATGGGAGGATGTGGTAAGACGGGTGTTGAGCGAGGAACAGGTCAAGCGGTGGAAGTGGCTACGGATCAAGCAAGCTGCGGAAAAAGGTACGTGCTATGCGAGAGTCGAATGAATGCATAGGCCAACTGGATGAGTAGACCCGCATACGGTACCGTGTCCTGTCCGGACGTGTCAAGCACCGGTGATGCGGCCCAAGACGGCAGCAGAGGACTCGGAGTCTGGGTGGGCGCGGCTTCGGACGTGCGACTCGTGTGGGTACGCGTTTTGTGTCGGGTGTCGGCGAACATGGTGCGTTGGAAGCTCTGTTTGGCCTGTGTATGCGCGCTTACGAGATGCGGGGTGTGGGTGTATGCGTGTGGGGATATAGGCACGGACCCGTGACGCGATGTGCTGTGACTCGGACGGTGGAGTTTATGGAGACGTACATTGCGCTGGCGGAGGGGGATCCGCGGCGACGGGCGCTGGAGATGCAATACGGAAAGAAGAACCTGGAGCGGATGGCGGCCGAGTATGTGCAGGAAAAGGAAAACGAGGCGTGGCTGAAGGAGCGGACGATGGCGTGCCCCGGCTGCAGCACCAACGTCGAGAAAAGTCACGGTGGGTGGTCTGGCCCTGGGCGTGGACTGAGCTAACGCGGATGCAGGCTGCAACCATATGACGTAGGTGGTGCTGGCTGGTGCGCGACTGTGCTGATCGGCGGCTGGATTTATGTAGGTGTGCGCGATGCGCGGTCCATTTCTGCTACCGGTGCGGGACCAAGCTGCGGGCCGAGTCGCCGTACAAGCACTTTGAGCAGCCCGGGAGCTGCTGCGGAAAGCTGTTTGATTATGACCCGGCGACATGGGTGAGTCGGTGTCCAGGCCGATGAGCGCACGCTGATGACGGGGGCAGGAGCCGGCGGAGGGGGATCTGCTGAGGCTTGCGTTTGAGTAACGTAACGGGGTGACGATGGTCGGCTGTGTGATGAGAGACCGAGTTTGAAATAGACATGTACTTGAGCACCCTTGAATTAGTCCCGCCGACCAGACCTCTGCGATACCCTCTTAACCGTCCGCCGTCGACCATACCCCCATACCCGCCATGGACATCTACACCACCTCGTTTACCCACCCCCGCAGCGCCCAGCAGCCGTCCTACTCGCCCGCGTCCAGCATCGACCTCACCCCCGAGCTGCGCACGCCCCAGACAGCCTACTCGCCCCTGCGCCGTCCCCAGCGCCCCCAGGCCCCCGTCGTCGCCGAGATCGCCCCCGATGCCGTCCAGGCGGTGAGCATGGACGCCATGCAGCAGCACGGCTGTCTCGTCACCTACACCCGCGCCGACGACGGCCGCGCATGGAACTTTCACCTGTCTGGCACCTACCCCCAGGTGATGGCCGCTCGCGGGCACATCATCCGGTAAGCCCGCTCGGCTGTGGCTGCGACGGCGGCGATCCGTTTTTTTTCTTTGCTGACTATTCCCCAGCGAGTGTCCGGTCCAAGTCCGTGCAGCCATCAAGGTCGCCCGTCATGAGATCCTCGACTCGCCCACCAGCTCCCCCGCTCTCAAGCCCGACGTCCGCCGCCGTCTCGATGACATTGCGGGCCAGACGCTCGCCCACATTGCCGTTGTCAACGCCTCGGGGGCGCTCAGCTCGGTCCCCGTCCCTGACGGCATCAACTCCCAGGCGTGGAGCGGTCTCGAGCCCGAGCGCATGTGCGAGCTCGTCATCAGTGGCACGCGCGAGGCCGTCGCCGTGGCTCGTCTGCGCCTCCTCGTCATGCTCGACGAGCTCACCGGACTCCACGCCGAGAGCTGCGAGATCGACCACAAGCTCCACCCGATCATCGCGGGCCGCAAGCGGTCGGTCATCCAGACGATCCAGGAAGAGACAGCCACGAATATCTATCTGCCCACCGCGCTCGTCGGTCTCAACGCCCACATGATCCCTGCAGCCCCCGGTGGAAAACCTCATTTGAACACCGTCTGGATCACCGGCGAGTTTTTTGGCGTCCAGCGCGCACGGGACATGCTCGTCCAGGTCTCCACGCTCAAGGTCCGTCTGTTTGCGTCAGTCAAAGCCCATTCCTTATTCTATGCAGGGAAAGTCTCTCATTTCGCGCGACACGGCCGTCCTCCCGCGCAAGCTCGACTGGATGCTCCTCGACCGTCTCGACGAACTCAAAACGATCATGATCGACAATGGCACATACATTCACCTCCCGCCGGTCGGCAGCCAAGCTAGCCTTGTCAGCGTCTTTGGGGACCATCGTGTCCATATTCAGCGCACTTGCCGCGCTGTGATGCAACTGGTCCGCTTCCTTTCCGCCCCTTTGCGCCTCCATTTCGGTTGCTGACTTCTGGAATCTAGGCTTGCCAATTCTACGTCGCATCGTTCTGGCTGCTGCCCATTCATTTCAATGTGCTCATGCCCGTCGCCACGCTCAACCCAGCGACTATGCCCGGCGTACTCAAGCGCATCGCCGGCCAGACCGGTGCCGAAGTCGTTTTTAAAAGCAACTGCTTCGAGATGCATGGTCTCGAGCACGAAGTCCGCGGTGCGGTCATGATGGTCCTCGAACTGGACGTCATTCAGGTAGTCACCCGTCTTTTGCTTCCCCTAGTGGCGCCCTGTATCTCACATGCTGTACACGTCAGACCTTCCGCCACGAGATTCGCTTCCAGATCGAGCTTGCCAACGAACACCGCGACTTTATAAGCGGGAAAAAGAACGGCAAGATCAACAAAATTATGCAAATGGCCAATGTCAAAATCAAGTTTGAGACGTTTAACGAGTTTAATTTTCTCATGGACCTGGCTGGTACCGACAATGGCGCGATTTCTGGCCTGTTGCTCTTGCAAGAGGAGCTTCCCGCGGAGATATCTTTCCATGTGCCCGAGACGTATCATAAGCGTATCATCGGCGTCGGCGGTCGCAGTATCCAGCGGATTATGAAAAAGTATGGTGTCTACGTCAAGTTTTCTAATGCCGAGGAGTTTGCTGCTCTCGGTGGGTATGCCGACAACGAGGACAATGTTATTGCTCGCACACCGGCCAAAAATGCGATCAACCTGGACAACCTGAAGCAGGCGGTTATGGAGCTGGTTCACCCCAAAGTGAGTTGGCGGCCATTAGATTCGATGAGACGTAGCATTTATCGTGTTTCTAGGACAAGGACTATGTGACCGAGTCAGTCTCGATTCCTCGTCGTTACCACCGTACTCTCCTCGGCGAAAAGAGCATTTTCATCAAGGACATCGAGACCAAGACCAACTCCAAGGTTCGGTTCCCCGACAAAGAGTCGGCCTTGGACGCTGTCAGTATCTTCGGGCCCGAGAGCCAGGTCCACGTCGCGGCGGCAATGCTACTGGTAACTAAATCCCAACGTCACAGCCTGCCTGTTTGTAATTGACACCAATTTCCCAGGACCATGTACCGTTTGAGGCCGACATGGTTGTCCCACCGCACTCGGAACTCGCCTCGATCGTGCAGTCGGCCGACTATCTCACATTTTCCGAAAACTGCAAGCGCGATTACCAAGTGGTCATCGTCCCGCAGATCCCCGCGAGTGGCTCCGGCGAGCGTCCGAGCTTCAAGTTTAGGTGCCAGAGGAGCAACAGCGACTTTTTGGCTACAGCCCGCGAGCAGCTCGAGGCGTTTTTGGTCTCGGCTGGTGTGGAGGTCTATCCTTCGAGTCTGGGCAAGCGTGCCGATTCGTACATCACCGACGCGTTCCCTCATTTCGGCAGCAAGCTCTTGTCCACGAGTTCGAATACAAACACCAACTCGATCTCGGCATCGTCTGACTTGGTCGAGTTTCCTCGTTCGAGTGATGGGTACGAGCGTCGGATCCGCCTCGCGAGCTCGACACCGGACGTCAAGGCGTTGTTCAACAACCCGTCGTATGTTTACAAGCTGCCCGAGCATGACGAGACCGACGATGCCGGATTCGAGCGCAACTATGTCTCTGGTCCTCCGTTGACCTCGGACATGTGGAGTCCCCCAATGCACTATGTACGTGAATGTTTTTCGTGTTCTGTTTCATCCCTAACCGAAGATGGTAGCGTGCCGGCTTCCCGCTCACCCATTCTCGTGCCATGGAAGACTCTGTCAAGCGCGGATCCGATTCGCTTCTGGAGAGCAAACTCAAGGAGCGCATCACCAAGCCTCGCTCGCTTCAAAATAGGTATGTGCCCGGATGTATGCAGATTCGGTGTCCAGAATATCTAACTCTCAAGCGTAGGGCTCAGAGCCTGGACCTCACCTCGCTCACATCAGTCGCGCGCCAGGCCTCGTCGATCCACACGATCAACGAGACGATCCGGTCTGCGTCGCCAACCGACTATTCGACGACGCCTTCGAGCCCTACCAGTGCAACGATTCCGTCCTTCCCGTCTGTCAACGGGCCCGCGACTGGCAACGGTCTGCCCAAGGTTTTGCCGAGACAGACGATGCCTCCGATGGGCACGGACGAACTCACGCGCGCGATGGCCTCGGTCCGCTTCGATTCGTTGCACTAGACTCTAAAACTTGTCATATGCCGACTCTTCCCCACCTTTTTCTCTATTCCATTTACCACTTTCATCGCGATTCCACCGTTTTTTTTTTCCATTCGTATATTCTTCCCCAACCATATGTCGAGCGCTTGCGCACGCAAAGTCCCGTCCGATTCTCCTATGCCTTTTCGTCATTTCTCGGCATTCAAATCCATATGCGACGACATGCTGCGTGGGAAGGCAAATCCAGCCCACTCAGCCCGGCGTTTTTTATCCTATCCCGCGCTTTCATCTTATCCCATTCCCGTCTCATCACCCCAATCCAACGGACACCCAACTACGTGCAATAAAACCCCAAAGCAAAAGTTACCCCTCACCACTCGCATTGGAACCCTATACTCTGTCTGTCAAAACGCAATTTGGCCCGTTCCGTGTCGCTATCCGTCACCCAGCATGCCTGTCGGCTGTATGTATATCTTGTAGTACTTGTTGTATCTGCATGTGCCGGACAGGGCCGTTGTGAATGTATATTGTTATCATTTCTGCGCGTTTGAGGGAAGCTTGCAGGGCTGGACGGTCTGCATGATGTTTCAAGTCTGGAGAAAGTCGGCGAGTCCAGGGCTGGCGTGGATCTATGGCCGACTACGTGGAGAGTTTACGCATCACCGTCCCTTTTCATAGCATATCACCAAGGTTCTCTCACACAAGGTTTGCGATGTGGACATAAGCTCTAGCATTATTAGATGTATGAGGGTATCATGTAGCAGAGTACTTCTTTTTGAGCGATTTGGCAAGCTGCAGGGTAAGTATTGCGGCTACTCCCGAACAGATCCCACCGATCCTGTCGCAAATGGCCGAAATTAAGACGTGCACAAGACCCTGGCAGTCAACAACTCACCTGAATACGACTCCAATACTCTCCGACTGTTTCCCTGGTGGCAAGCCTTCCGAAGACGACGACTTGCCACCCGGGTGCAACAATTGTTGGGTATCTAAAAGTGCAAAGACCGCCGACGAAACCCCAATGATGACAAACTGAGGGATCACCACGAAGATATTGTGTATGCCCTATCACAGAGTTAGCCAAGGCCCTCGGACAAGGGCCCAGCAGGACTCACGAGGATCACACCCGACTGCTGAGGGGCAGCCTGTTCAGATTGAGTCGAGGCCGCTTGGGGTGCGCGTTCAACATTCTCCCAGTCATCGGTTTCGGCCAGGAGCGCCATATTAAGGTCATCGAATTCCCCGTTAGGAGTTGCGCTGTGTATTCGACCTCCATGTTGTTCTGCAGCGATTGCTTCTCCAAGCTACAACAATGACGTTTATATCTCATTCAAACCAGGCGCGCATTTGGACTCACCAATGCATAAGGCGCCCATCCACTGACAGCCGAGCATAGACCGACCAGAACAAAGATAAACGACGCAAACCCGGGGCCGCTTACAAGACTAAGATCTTGTCAGAATATGAAAGCAAGTGGCGCAAATGACCTACACAGTGCTCAGTAGCAATACTCCAAAGACAATATGCGATACGGCCCATGTCTGCGCGAGGTCAAACTTGGTCTCCCTCAGCTTGTGCAATCGTTGTTGAAGTTCGATGGGTAGATGTTTCGATAATTCCCATACGATGCCTCCCACACTTTGATGATCAGCTTCACTCCTGCTAACCACAAACAGAGGCAAGAGGATAGATGCGAGTAGCGTTAGAAGTGCGCCATGAAACAGGGCTCGAGAGCCTGCGCGGGTTCCCTCCTCCAAAAGCGCTTCATTGTTGGAGCCTCTTGGATCGCCATGAGATATCGCATCTCGTACGTATATATCCCCAATATATTCAGTCGCAAAAAGCATGACCGGTAACCATCCGAGCCATGAGCTGGAAATTGATGAGTATGCCTACTTCAGAAGTGGGTATTTGGGCGTACAAGAACTGTATAAAACACTTGATGGCGCGTCAGATGTCAATAGCATACAGCCAAACCCGAATGGTATCTCACTATACTTCGAATGGTGGCTGGTAGCCGCAGTGTCAGATCCCACATGTTGCGAACAAGTTGCTTGAAATCTGTAGATTCTCCTGGGCTGGAAGGTTTCAGCAAAAAGAAATCTGCAAAATCGCATCAACTTACCGAGGCTGGTAGACTGCTTCTTGGACAAACACTGCGGTGACTGCATGAGTTCCGAAGAGCAAAATGCCAGCGATCAAACTCAGTAAGCCAATTTGACTCCAGCTGCTTGAGAACACGTATGGTAGATCGAGATTGCCACTACCGTCACAATAACGTTATTGAAAAATCGGACTAGCTGGAGCTGGCTCACATAAAGAATCCTAGGACCTGGCCCAGGCCACCAGCTCGACTAGCCCATGCATTACTTTTTGGTTTTCAGTGTCGATCCTAGTGTGTGTAATAATCGGTCTCACCCTGAATTTTGTTCGTGAGGTGGTAATAAATCAACTATTAACGCCCGATCGGCCGACATTACTGGGAAGAACAAGATATAAGTAGACGATCTAGCGGAATTTTTCCAGTTCACTGACTTGCATTTACCGAGAAATCAACACAAATGATCGATAAAACTGATATAAAAATCGCGATTCCTTGGGCCTGCCCACATTAGTATTCAATGCTACACCATTAGGGAGTGACCCACTCACATGGCTCGGCCACAACAGCTCCCCAAGACCTCGTGCAAACCCAAGTGCAAGCATAGCCGGCACACAAACTGCGCATCCTCCCATCATAAAAGGTCTTCTCCGCCCATATTTTGACGTGGACGCATCTGCCAATGCACCTAGGCAGACAAGACGTCAAACCTTACTTAAACGAACCTACAGGAGTGACATACCTATCAATGGTTGCATAACGATTCCTGAAAGTGGGCCAGCAAGAAAAACTAGAGATAGTGTACTTTTAGACATCCCCAGAGCCAGTAAAGTAGGGGTAGCATGCGACATCATTGACGCCCAAAGCACACTTGTTCCAAGACCAGGCAACGCAAGAATGGGCAAGTGCAACCACTGTGGACCGAGAATGTAGCCATGATTCGTATCTGGGTTCTGGTTCTGCAGGCTGGGGAATAAGACCATCGTCGGCCGGTTCACGCTAGGCCACGTATCGCGCGGTCGCTTGCCGAGGTTTTGGATGAGTTTTTGCCTGGCCGCCCGCGCGTCACGACACGCACAGCCACCGATGCTTCCATGTGGGGTCAGGCATATACAAGGCAACAATCCTATTTAGGAAAACCCAAACTGCATTGGCTGGATTGACCATCACAACATTGTTTCATTCGGCCAAATCTACATCAGGGTGGAGGGACAGAGGAGCCCAGCTTCAGTACGCCATCCTTAAGCCACACCGAAGGGACCCCGTTCCACCACTCCTTTACTTTGACAGCACTTTTATTTTCTCCTTTAACAACCGACACAATCAACTGGGTTTGATTGGCGCATTTGATTCGCAAGGAGTTATCGCTAGGTTCGTAAGCAGCATCCCCCGGAACGCGAAGTGATGGCAGTTGAGCA
The DNA here is from genome assembly GCA_016906575.1 of Ceratobasidium sp. AG-Ba. NCBI lineage: Eukaryota > Fungi > Basidiomycota > Agaricomycetes > Cantharellales > Ceratobasidiaceae > Ceratobasidium > Ceratobasidium sp. AG-Ba. Next base: position 1,653,024 of record CP059613.1, on the reverse strand, counting down.
TTCTCGGAAGCTACACTCATCTCAAGTAGCTGCAGTCGAGATCTCCTTTTGTCGGGCGTTGTAGTGAATACTGGTCGCTGTGTATGCGTCGAGTGAGTTGCGTTCAACGGCTAGGTAATCGACATACCTGATGGCCGATTGCGCGATGTGTGCGCTCAATTCGTTCAGCGTCCCAGCTTGACCACTGTATCTCGCTTTGTTCAGCTTTAATTAAACGAGCTTTTGTAGCTAGAGAATGATCTTGTGGGATGGCAGCAAAGTTCTGAACGCAACCAATAAGCTACCTGGTAAAAGCGTTTCACAGATTCGGGCTGACCGCATCGGCCTTGGCTTGGCGCAGAACCTGAACTAAAAGCCGACCTCCAAGTTTTGCTAGCTCAGGCTCCAAAGAGCGATAGGTGGAAAATGGCGGTATTTTCTATGCAGGTCCGTTCCGTACCAAGTTCAATGATGAATCAAAAAACATTCGAGCTCACGAGGTCTTGTTGTGCCCAAATGTCTCCAAAGTCAAACCCTTTGCCGTCCTCCATCTCAATAATGCTAGTACCTGTAGTCCCTATTCCGTCTAGAAGTGCGTGTTGGATAGGGGCAGCACCACGGTAGGCTGGGAGGAGCGAAGGGTGGACATTGAGCTTTCTTCCTCTCTGGAAGTGCCGTAGGCAAGTCTGCGGTATACGCCTCCCAAACGAAGCAGTGACTAGAATATTGTTATTCGACAGGACGTCGAACGGTGGTGGGGGCTACTCCCTAATCAGAGCGATTATTGAGACCTGTCTCTTGACTTACCACCCAACTACTAAACTCAATCTTATCTTCGGGCACGTAGATAACAGGGAGGTCGTGCAATTGCGCGGTAAGTTTTAAAGGTGCTTAAAGTCATGCTTTGTTATTTGAGTTGCTGGCTCGTGAAGAAATAATAACTCTCTCACCAACGGATAACGTTTGTCTCCTTCTCCCAACCCACTGGTCTTGGGTTGTTGCGACGACAAGTGAGTCTAGTACATCTAGTATACGGTCAATCGTCATGGTTCAATCGTGATAAGTAGCTCAGCAACCTTTAGCTTGAGACAACTCAGTAAAAACCTGGCTAGAGAACGAGTCCCGACCAAAGAACAAAATATTGAATTCTCTGTATGGGGCTTGGAAAGATCCATATGACGGGTTCCTTTTCAAGCGCGGATATACATAATATCGCAAGGAGTCAGGAACCAAGCTGTGTCTTGTGTAAGACCTTTGCATGGTATGGTTGTGTTCTGATCTCGCGCTTCCGAATCGCGTGGCCAGTTTGGCTCCGATGATCATGGCTTACAGACGCCCGCCTCGTGGCTCACACGTTACAGCTTTTGACTCTACCACCCGATAAACCTAACAACAACTATCTTGTGCCCCTGGATTGGGTAGCTCACGCGATTATATCCAATAGGCCTGTCGTTCGCTCCTGATACTAGTCTCTGGTTTCACTATTTTGGTACTCGCTGCTTCTACCAACATACCGTACTTCGTCGAAGGCTATCTTGGGCCGGGGTCATGAACGGAGACTTCCGAGGAGAATCTGAGCATGCACCTTCGAATGCACCCCCGAACACGGTGCAAGCAAACGGGCGACCTTCCCACCAACCCCCTCTTACTGGCCACCCTGGAATCATCTCGAACGTGACTGCAGCACTCAGGATACTCCAAACCCACAACGCAGGCGTTCTCAACCAAGCTATTTCCCAGTTAGAAGCTGTACATGATATACAGAATGAACTTGTTAGTGCTCGAGCTGCGTACTCTCAGGTGTCTAGCGATTTGAGGAAAGCGGTGGATCAAAATCTCAGTCAGGCAGCTGAGCTATTAAAATCAAGAGACGAGCTACATTCACAGAATGTAAAACTACATGCTGCGCGGGAGCAGTTGTTTGTCCTGGAGAAGCAACTTGAAAGTACAGGTACTCAAGTCGCTGCGCACGAGCGGCAGCTCGCCGCGGTACGAGCTGAGAAAGACGTAAGCGTATTTGGTTCGCGTTTGATTGGCATAATTCGACCAAAAACTCGTGTCCAGAAACAGATTGAAGGTCTAACTGCGGCTTTACAAGTCGCCAACACACGTATAGCAAGCCTTGGTCGCAAGCTGCAATCAGTAGCCGCAGCAGTGGAAACCGTTGAGACTTCTGAATCCGTAGCTTTGTCAGGCAAAGCCATCGGCACCAGCCCATTCTCTCTTCGAGATCTGGATGAGTGGCTGTCTTCTTCGTCCAAGCGGCTAGACGAGGCAGCTGCAAAGGCTCAACAAATGGCTGCGTCCCTGGCAGAGCCAGTAGGGATCGCGTCATGTAATGTCACAGAGGTACCCACCGGCGAGCCAAGCGGGCTATCTGAGGAATCGAAGGAGGGGATAGCTCGTTTAGTCAAAACGAGTTTTCAGACTAGTAAGGATGAAAAACAACAGGTAAATCCTGCAATTGGTGTGGCGAGTGTCATCTCACTCACATAAACACGGAGCATTCAGATATTTTCTCATCTTAAATCATTGAGAGCTGAATACAGTAACAGTAAGCTTGAGTCTTTGTGCTTCGATAAAAGGAGACTTGCTAACTTCACTTAGTTCTTGATGTTGCCCAGACCTCCGTATCTCGAAATCTAGTACTCGAGAGGGCATTCAAAATCATTCAAGATCTTAATGTCAAGGTAAATAACTTTTCCTTCCCACCATCGCTCGTCTAAAACTACTATAGATCACAGCCTCAGTTCATGGGACCCCAGCTGAGGTTGATGTTGAGATTAAGATGGATAGAGAACGAACGGAAGCAGGAAAAGTAATTCGACAAGCTAACAATCGAACGCCATCCATAAAATCAGCTACCACGTCTCCACTTATTTCATCCTGCACTTCCTATCCACCTACTCCATCTCAATCTGTCTTTAGCTTTGGTTCCGCCTCTCCTCAGCGCAAGCGCCAAAGGACCTCTACAGACTCGGCTACTCCAGAACCACTGCCACGAGATGACGAACTTTATGCGTTCGTCAGACTAATCCACACCGCCTATGAAATTCGTAGCCCCCAACAGGGAGCAAAACAACTTGTCTGTAAAGCGTGCGAGTGAGTGACTTGCCCCACTTACAACTCTAGGATTTTGGCTGATATCACTGAAGTGGACGACACAAGACACAACCTGAATTTCCCGCCACAATGTTCGAGTACCCCCTGGACCAGAAAATTGCAATACCATCGTTTGCCAATGCTGAACACACTCGTATACAGATACGCCCATGGGTGGCACACCTCCAAGAGGTACATCGAGGGCTGTATGCAGGGTTTATGCAGAAATTCAAGAATCAAACCAGTTCGAGACGGGCTAGTATCGCCCCATCAAATTAGATTGTCCTAAAATATTTTCGTGTCCACTTGCTCTCTAGCTTAATTTTATGCAGCAAATCGGGTGTTAAAGTATGTGTATCATATTGTTTGCTACCAAATATACGCAAAGTAGACATCATAGCCAGTGTTCATATGCACAAGCGTTCGGTTCGGAGATCTAGATTTGGTCGGGTTCGGCGCCATCTCCACTTTCTTCGCTACCAGCATCTGAGATCCCATTGACCCTTACGTGGGCTTGTTTCAGCGCGCGCATGACCTAAAGACGATATGGGTTAAACGTATGCGGGAAGTAGTGGTAACTTCAAACCAACCTGGGGGATTACAACTTCGTGCACATCCCGGCCCCATAGCATATCAAGATGCTCGTGGTTAGGAACCTAGGGTCAGCAGGATTAGATGGTGGAATATTTGGATGGTCACACACTTACACCCTGGTACGTTGTATGTTTCGGCAGCTCAGCAAGCATCACATCAATATCGACTAGACTATCGCTTTCGCCATAAAGCAGGAAGATAGTTGTGGCAATGTTCCTGGTGGGAAACTAAGTCGAATTTTATTGTTATTATTTTTTCGTCCAGTTGATAGGAAAGCACACCTTGGCAGGGTGGTAGAACTTCTTGCCCAAGAAACTAACCGGAGCCTGGACCTCGTCGTCATACCTGTAGAATATTTGTTGAAGCGTATGCGGCTGATAGACAACCGGAAGTCACTCACATTTGGAATCCGGCGTTTCGCATGATTTGAAACCAATGAACAACAGATTTGGTCGAAGTGTACGAGTACAGGTGGGCATATGCGGCTAGTTTTTGTGCGGGTGAGATGTTTCCGCCACGCCAGTTGAAGAGTAAAGTCAGTGCGGTATCGATCACCTTGACGAAAATCGGCGGATCTGTAGAGTAGCGATCATCTGTGATGGCCTTATACTGAGGAATGGATCTCACATACAGAGGATGCTTTGCCAGAACACGGTAGAGGGCAGTATAGACTTGCGTCCAAAGAATAGGTACATCAGTGTAGGAGATGCTTTCATCAAGGCGTCGACAATCGGTTGCTGCAACCCTGAAGATAGGCGTCCCAAGTATGTGATTAAGTTGCACGATTGTGCGAGAGCGGTAACTTACCCGCAGGTGCCATGGCTGGGGCAAGCGCAATAAATATGTCTACCTTCTCGTTTAGCGATGGATGGATGCTAAGTGCGGCAAATGCTTGAGCGGTTCCTTGGCTGGGAAGGCACAAGTCACTATTGTAGGAAATGTGGGTGGATTCTCTTTCAGGCTCACCTGAATCCGACATAGCTGAGCGACTTGTTCTTTGTCAAGTTGAGGATGTATTCAATAGAATCCGGGATATCATATAAACAAAAGTCATCGATCGAGTAGTTCCAAAACTTGGGCTGGTTAGGGGTGGAGTAGATCGATTTCTTGCTATATTTGTTGCCACGGTTGTTGCCTACCACGGTTGTTGTCAGCCTATATTTCACAATGTGTTCCTCGAGCATACCTAGCCAGACGTCGTATCCGGCATCTGCCAGAGTAAACGGCAAGCATCGCTCGGCGTCTGTTAGGCAAACCCAAACCTCTAAAGGGAGAGATGAGGAATAGCGACTATCACGTGAAAGTGGAGCTTGCCCGAGTTCATCAACAGGCCTGAGCAGAACGTCACAGTAAGCCCATGACGACCGTCTGACGCGCATAAATTGGGCTTACCGTGGTGAAGATAGACAACCGGCTTCCTAGTACGAGCACCAGGATAGATGGTCCGTTGGTCTCTCCCGTTGGGTAAACGATGCAGCCCAAGCAAATAACCGTCTTTGGTCTGCACAACATGGCTCTCGCTCTGGTAGCCCCAAAGAGCACAAAGCTCCTCAAAGTCTTCCGCGGCGCGTATCTCTTCCACCCGTCGCTTTTCGTCGGCCTCGGAGAGTACGCGAGGAGAGTCCTCGGTCGGGGTGGGATCGACCTCGTTGAAGCGTTTCGAGTAGAAGAGGTCGCGAGACTTTTCGTAGAACCTAGGGGTGGGCGGGATTGAATATGCCAGTTAGCCGTGTCGAGCTGATGGCATACCATCTTAGGACCGAAGTGGGAAGAGCCAAGGTGAGCAGGCGAATGAGCGTTTCGAAAAGGACAAAGCCGAAGCCCAGAGTAAGTACTGTGTATTCGCGACTAGAACTGTGCGTTAGCTGACGTTGATTTCGGTCCAGAAGTGCCTGCCTACAGGGAAAGCCGGCCGATGACCGGGAGGTTGAGCGGCATGGTGGGTGATTGAGAGGCGTCGCGCACGTGAGGGGGGCTTGAGGCATGGGTCACGAGCCATTTCTCTGATCAGATTTCATCCATCACTATCACTCGCACTTGCGTCGCTACCTGCTCCTCATCGCCCCTTGCTGTTGCCCCCTCTCGCCCGCCCCACCGTCTGTTACTCTACCGCAGCTGGTCCGCGTATTTAGCATCCCAGATATATATCTATTTCTTCGAGTTCTCGATTTCTCAGTTCCTCAACGCCTCTAGTTCGCTTGTCCAGCATGGCTTCCAATGACCCCTCTGCTGCCCAGGCCACTTCCAAAGCCGTCTCCGACTCGCCTGAGGTCGAGCCCGGCCAGATTGACGAAGGTCAGGATGTCGAAGTTGATGGCCAAAAATTCGACGAAATGCGCACCGTCTTCCAAGACCCGCAGACTTTCAATGTCAAGGTAAAAGTGGCTAGAGCACAGATAATCCGTCTGGCTAACGACGTCTACCTTCAGCACCCTCTCTACTCTCCCTGGACGCTCTGGTTTGATTCTCCTAGCACCAAGGGCAAAACCCTCCCTCAGACGCCATCGACCTCTGTTCCACCAACCCCTGGTGGTGTTCCTCCCACTCCTGGTGCCCTCAGCTGGATGGATGATATCAAACGTCTCATAAAGTTTGACTCTGTGGAAGAGTTCTGGGGGTACGCCACTGCCATTCATTAATATGCCAAGCTGACCTACCCTTCCATAGACTTTATAACAATATAATACCCCCATCGAGACTGCCCGCCAAGGCAAACTATTATCTTTTCAAAGTGAGTTGGCATGCAGTAGCGATTACGCTCGTGCTCGTGTGCTTATTCACCCACTCGCAGGATGATATCATGCCTGCATGGGAAGACGCAAGCAACAAGGATGGAGGAAAATGGAGTGTGCAACTCCCCAAAGAAAAGAACCGCGCTCGTATTGACGATATGTGGCTTAATACTGTATGTTCAAAACTTTACGTTTCGACCTAAAGCTAACGTCCAATATCACAGATGCTTGCTGCTATCGGTGAAACATTTGACCCCGCCCTCGCTAAATCCGATAAGGATTCTACAGCCCCGACGCCGCTTTCACTTATTAGTGGTGTCATTGTCTCCTCCCGCCCACAATTCTACCGAATATCTATTTGGACGCGTCTGGCGCCGGGAATCGCCGCCAATACACCCAATCTAGGAGAGAGTGAGGAAGAATTGAGACAGCGAATTGAAACGATCGGGAAATGTTTCAAGACGGAGGTCCTTGGTTTCCAGGAAGCCCAAAGACTAGGTGGCCCCCTTGCTACTGAGGTGGAATTCGCCAGCCACAAAGAAGGCGAGAGGAAGGGAGCCAAGGGGAAGAAATGGATCATTTAGGCAATTATTTTGGTGCGAGCTATATCCGAGTTTGTCGTGTGTCTGCTTTGAATATACAGTGTCTATCTTAGCATTCCACCCCAGTGCTAGTACGCGGCTGGTAAGGACTGGGTCAATAAGCAATTCATTATTTAAACATTTCCCTATGCTACAACAGTCTTTACCATTATCAAGTTCGGTCAGTAACCAGTATTAAAAATCAGCGTACGGCGGGGGGACTTTGCCCTCTTCTCCAGGTTCGCCTTGACCTTGAGTCCGCTGGCCACGGAGCAAGCGCTCCCGCTCTTCTCGCTCGAGACGTGCCTTCTCTTCCTCTGCTGACAGGTGACCACCAGAGGCAGTGGAGCCGTGGAGCAGGCGCTCACGCTCCTCCCGTGCAAGTCTAGCTTTCTCCTCTTCCGCAGTCTCGTGTCGCGTTGCGCCCGCAAATCCAGGGAGCTCGTCATTAGGTGGAGCAGTTCCAGCATTGGGGCCAGTTGCAGTAGGCACGTCAGTGCGGCTCAAACTCCCACTCTTGGGGCCAGGTCCTTCAGCGCCAGCTGTTAGTGGAACGCCAGTTTCGGCGACCGTGATATGATTCGATTCGCTAGCAGCCGAAGGAATGGGGACAGGGGCTGCACCTGCCGAGGGGGAGGTGGCGCTACCTGTGGCGGCCGTGGAGGATGCGTGGCCTGGCAATTCGGTTGCCGAAGAATCACGGAGGGGAGAAGACACGCTTGGGGAATGGCCAGGGATGGATGCAGGTGCATGATTCAGGGATGTCGGATTGAGAGGCACTGTGGCGGGTACACCCCCGTGGCCAGCAGTAGCTGTCGTGCTGCTGCGAGTGACAGACTCGGATCCAGGGGCTTGGGCGACAGGTAAGGAATCCGAATGGGCCCCGGCACTCTGCTGGGAACCAAAACGTTGCTCGGCCAGCGCACCAGGTCCGGTTGTCTGTCCGGGTTGAGGCGTAGGATGTACAGTTGGAGGTAGACTGCTCAACTCGTCCTTGTGGGTTTCACCAAAGCTACGGGTATCTGCACCAACCCCTACACCAGAACCAGCTGGCGGTGCGTTCTTGAATTGGTTTGGCTGTCCTTGAGGGGGTGTATACGAGTCGATCGCATGCTGAAGCTGGGAACGGATCCGGGCAGTGTTTGAAGCACCCGAGTATGCGCCTTGGGGCTCATGTTCTGGAAGCTCAACGAGTAGCGCTTCGGACGCGTCAGCGAGCAACGCAAGCTTGGCACCGTATTCCCTGAATGCGGCCCATTTTTTGCGCTCGCACTCGATCAAGGCTCGACGCTTCAGAAGTGCTACCTCGCGCTCTTGAGGGGCATCGTCAGCCTCAGCCTTTGAAAGCTGGCTCTGCAACTCAGCCACACGCTCGGCGCCGTTGGCAGGAGCTTTCCCTGCAGAGCCAGCAGCCTTGATACGCTCGATCTCAGCCTTCATATTGGAGCGGTTCGTACGACGTGGGTGAAGCGTAGTCTCGGCGTCACGAAGGGACTTGTACGATGCACGCGCAGCGTCCAACGACTTGGCTAGGTCGCTGGCAAGCGAGCCATGCACAAAGTTGATGTAGGCAACCCGATCGGAAACTATAAGCCACAGTTAGACCGCCCGCCAGCTAGTGCGTAGTCACTACCCACCATCTTTCACATCTTCAACTTGATCCTGTCCCCAGAGATAAAGTTCCTTTGAGTGACTCTTCGAGTCACGCGATACCGCATCAAAGTCAAGCTTAAACAATATGAGAATATATTCGGCATGAAAACAATCGGACGACGTACTGCTACCCCCTTCTGGCTGGTGATAACCATTTGCAGCTGACGGGCATCCGGGCGCACTTGCGGACTGCATGTATTTTCTTATCAGAACATTTTCACCGTTCATAAACACATAAGACCTACGAATATTGGGTATGGAGCGTTTTCAACGTATGTGTGATGTTATCGAGCGCATGATGACGACCACCAGACTGCTGGGTTGGGTCGGCAGCCCCCTGAGTTTGTGACGTGTGTTCGGAACTATCGTTGTCCGACGACGTACGGTGAGCGTTGATGGCCGCTTGAGCCTGCATACAAATCAGTTAAGTATAATACAGTCGGAAATATCAATCATACCTTGGCTTGTAGTTTCTGGAACATGATCGGTAGTATCGTTGGGCAGAATAGGCTGACACCGGGCTGGAGCCTTATATATGCGATTGGAGCACCGCCGACGTCACTGCGGTCGTCATTCTTGTCGCCTGCGGAATTGCACAGCCGCAAAATTCTTGTTCGATTGCGTTCTATGGTAGTATTTGACCTTGACGATGCGCGCGGGACGCATACAGGCCTGTAGTTCAAAAACTTGTCCCATGAGTGGCTTATGTATGGATACTGTGCGTTACATGTTGTGACTAATTTGAGCAGTTGCGATTACGATGAATGGCGCAAACCCCAAAATTCCGTGCGATATCTGGTGTGATAGGGGTTCAACGACCGAACCTCCCTCCCATTCTTAAGAAGAAAGCTATTCCCGCGAGCACGCCGCCTACATGTCCGGCACTATCGGTCGTCCCTCCAGTACGCCTCAGAGCTCCATATAAATCCCAAGCAAATACCCCGCTTACGCAAAGCCAGGCGGGAACAGGAACAACGAAAAATAGCAGGAACGTGGCTTGAGGGAATAGACAGGCAAATAGAGAAATGACACTATATATGCACCGTTAGATGAATTTCTACAGGTTCACGGCAACCATACCTGTATATTGCACCTGAAGCACCATGAGCATGTCTGGGTTGCCGGGTCACTACGGTGCTCCATATAAGAGAGAACGCGCTAGCCGCAATTCCTCCACCCAGGTAAAGAGCAAGGAATGCCGAGTTCCCCAGCATACGCATCACTGGAGGTGCCATGAACCTTAAACGAATCAATTCGGAGCTCGGCGCGAGACTGGTCGGACCCATACCAGAAGGTTAGACCATTCACCAGAAGATGATTGGTAAGTTCATGAGAAAAGCAAGAGGTCAGAAGTGTCCATCTAGCATGACTCGTTTAGTGCGCTGGGGCAGGGGAACGAGAACTTGGTAACCCACATCCTACCCTCCATAACGTTTTGTAGGGATACCGTAAAGTTTTTATACATAAACATCAGGGGTCCTGGATCCCGAAACTTTTGCTGTAGGAGACATAACTTGTTATGAAGTTCTGTATCACGGTTGACTCAAGAACCCGTACCAGGTTCTCGTGACCCCATGCCCACATGAGAAACACAGCGCCGTTGATCCCAATGATAGCGTAGAAAATAAGGTCTGGGTTTGTATTGTCAATCCGCCTTCTCCATCGTGCTATGAGGCCGTTGCCACTACTAGTCCCAAGTGGAGGCCGAAGTGGGCGAGATATACGTCGGATGGGAGTCCGTTCAAAAGCACTTCGAAGGCCTCGAGCGAAGTTCAGGATGGATGGCTTGGTGGTTGATCTATGGGCGTTGGATGAGCGAGGTAGTAGCGAGAAATGAGCTATCTGGGTCTGCTGGCAGCCATGCGCAAAGACACTCGGAGAACGACCCAGCGATGGTCGCAGCTGAGAGCGTAGGCCACCTATGAGAGCCACACGGAGAGGCTGCAAGGTACTCAGTCTGATTGCCATGTGATCGTGGTCGGGAGGTAATCGGGGCAAATGACGCTCGTCTGAATTGTATATCGTTGTCATTTGTTATTATAGATACGTTCAAAGGAGAATTCAAATATGTCTCCTATGGCGCAATCGGTGGCGCGTCTGACTGTTAGGCATGCTTTGTCATGCGCACTCCCACTTGCAATCAGAAGGTTGTTAGTTCGATCCTAACTGGGAGAGCTTTTGTTTTAGCCTGGCAATGATTTGCTTTTACTGTAAAGAGGTCAAAAAAGGGTGGATAAAACCAATAGTGTTTGCTGAAACCTGAATTCATACATTCCATTATCTCAGCACATCTTCGGGCTAGTGTTGTCGTGGCGTCACGTGGGAGAAGAGTGCCTTACTAAAAGGGTAAGAGGGGAGCTACCTGCTGGGCCGTCCTCTTGATAGACTTTATAACTTGGGGATAGGCTGACTCAGTAGATCTAACCCGCGAGATCGTCGCATTGGAGCTCACAGACCATTCGATCTTGATTCCTTTTGGTTGCAGATTGTTGAGAAAACTACATGCCAAACGGACTGACGTGGGTTCGAGCTGTCTGTCGTTTTTGACCGGAGACAATGCAACCTTATAGCATGTAAAGAAAGCGAATGATACAAAGAAGAGAGAACAAATGAGTTTAACTATACAGTAGTGCGGTAAATTAAAAAGCTGGTGATTTTGAGATCCGAACCGGAGGAGTGCGAAGTAAAAGTGCTCTATGGGTCCAGATTGGTGAACCCACTGTACAACAGCGCATGATAGTTGTCAGGAGTTTTGTGCATGACTGAAGAGTATTATGAGTCCGAGGCCAGTGTGAGACAAATAGAGTACGTACTACACTTGTAGCGTTCTGAGACGTTGGGCATGATGCTCTGCGGCAATGAAGTGTTTAGAATATACATATAGCCTTTGAACTATGACAAGACTTACCCCATCTTTCAATCGGACGGAGTACATCCAGTGACCGTTTACCTCCTTCATATCAACAACGGTACCTAGAGGTGATCCCACGGTATTAGCCACGGAAATGCTTGGCGATGGCGGGAGGGAATCCCGAAAGGGATGTTGGCCCTCACAATGAGACGATCCTTACCTGCTACCCAACGAACTTGTTGGTACGTCGCTGGTTCGGCACTTAGATACTTGGCGAAGACTTTGTCCCCTTTCTATATATGCACCATTTCAGTCTCTCGAGTCAGTTTTCATTTGAAAAGGTAGGGACGTACGAGGTATGGCATCGATGGTAGGGCGGACATGAAAGAAAGCGCGAAAAAACCTGGTACGGGAAGAAGATGGAAGCGATAGTGGGAGGAGCAAGTCAAGCTCGATGCCTCTTTTTAAGCTGTAGCTAGAAGACGCGGATAGGGCCTCAGAAAAGAAAGCACGCGAGTAAAGGACCGAACGGCTGACTGGACAAGGCGGGAGTCTTTGACTACTGTGGGTGACAGCTGTTGAAGGCCGGCGCCGTAACTCGCTCTATTAGATGGGCGCCAAACAAGGACCCCGGAAGTTGGTCCCGCTCGTCGGAAAACGTGTAGTGATGGCGGCGAAAACAAAGAAAAAAGAAGTCACAGCACGCTAGCTCGCCACTTGTGCACAAGGGTATGCGGCGCCCAGGGCCCAGCCCATCTCCACGGGATATCGGACAGACAAGTGTCGGTTGCTAACAACAAAAGATAATTCAGTAGTTGTTAATTTGCCTTTGACACCAAGTCGCTGCAGCGTCATGGCCCAAGTATTTGTAAGTCAAGTGTGTGGAGTATGGTCGTCGTAACAAAGAGCAACTTCCTGCATGTCGAGTTGAGTGTTTTGAGTCCGGTTACGGTCACAAGCGGGGTTGCACCGCCACCGACTCATGAGCCACTCAAACACAACAACCATATGGCTGCCCAGTCTCAAGACCCAATAACTCAAACTCCAACGCTTGGAGATGTCGTGCATCCCGACTTTCACCAGGTTAATTCTAATGTCGAGGTTTACATAAAAAATCAGTTGGGTTTGAAGCTGGATACGGGTGCGACTTTTACCGAAAGTCGGATTTGTTTGCCGATAGTCTAATTATTTCCCTTTGTAGATGAACAAATATGTCGGCTGGCACTAACTCCGGCGGGATGTCCCCTTGGACCACTCCACTGTCCTTTGAGACATACGGCGCCGAGTCCGCTGAACTTCGGCCCCCCCGAAGCATCATCCAGTCTTGGCCGAGACAGATTAGCTACGGTGTGTAAACACTGGCTTCGCGGGCTTTGTAAAAAAGGCGACGCGTGTGAATTTTTGCATGAATACAATCTTAGGCGTATGCCCGAATGTTGGTGGTTTGCTCGCCACGGAACGTGCACAGCCGGAGACGAGTGCTTATACGCACACCCAAAAGAGCGAAAGATAGAGTGCCCCGACTATCAGCGAGGGTTCTGTAAACTAGGTATGTGCCAGCGACCCTGGTCGCCAAGCTGTTTAACTTGATGGTCCATAGGCCCAGACTGTCCTCGAAAGCACGTTCGACGTGTCGCCTGCCAACTATATCTGAGTGGATTTTGTCCAGATGGTCCGGACTGCAAGCGTGGACAGTAAGTTTTGTGTTTTTCTCTCATCAATTAGATCACGCCCAGTGACTTGATATCTAGCCCCAAACCAGATATTCCCCCACCCGAAGCATACCGTCCACCGTCGCCACCGTCTCAGCGAGATCTAGGTCCTCCTCCTCCTGGATACGGGCGATTTGAGCATGGTGGCCAGGGAGGACCTGGGGGTGGATTTGTTGTCGGCGCTAATAATCCTGGTTTCGTGCCACGACGCAATTTAGATGAGGTACTCTGTTTCAAGGTGGGCAAGCTTATTCATGTGCCTATACATGACATTGATCGTTCTCGATCAGTGTGGACAAAAGGGTCATTATGCAAACACTTGTAGAAATAAGAATGTTCCTGGGAATCGCGGTGGCCAGGAGAGGGGTAACTATCGAAGCTTTAATGAGGGAGAGGAATGATCATTTCACTCTGATGTTGCCACATTCCGACGTATTCTCCTGGGTGTTTTGAAAAACGCTGTTAGCGTCATTTTGTCCGCTTTTTGTAATTCGGCTGGACACCTACTTCTGTGGCTGCGATCGTAGCCACTTGTAATCAAGCGCTGTTGGGCTGTGCCCTAATAGTTGATGGAATATTCCCTCTAAGTAACCACCATATTCGAGATGCCCAGCTCTACACAGATTAGCCGTAGAATTTCTTCCGGGGTGTTGGAATCTAGGATCAAGGGGTGCCTTTGGGGTTCCGCAGCTGGCGATGCAATGGGCTGTCCTTACGAGGTGCACATGGTGTCCGATTGCCTCAAATAAGCAGCTGATTTGCTTGTGTAGTTTAAGTCAAGAGGTACTTACACGCCGACGGAAAATGTGGAAATTTGCCGTACTTTTAGCTATAAAGTACGCGACAGCTAGATATTAGAACTTGGATTAACCATCCCTTTTGTCACAGGGGCAGCCTCTCCCAAGAGGCTCGTGGACTGATGATACATCCATGCAGGTATCCTGTGAAACTTCTTGCGATCTCAATTGCCTTTTGATTATCCCTTTAGCTATGCTTGGCCGTATCTTTGGCAGCGACAGGTGGAGAACTGGATTGGGTCGATGTTGCACGCCGCTGGACTAGCTGGTGGAAACAAGGTTATCTCAGCAGTGTGACCGGGTACTGCTTTGACATTGGTTCGCATCTTCAGTTGATTCTGGTTCTAGTTGTTCTTACCATTCCCAGGCATGGCGACCAGATCTGCTCTTGCGACTTATGTCAAACTGCTCGATCCCGATTGCCCAAGGCCCACTCACACACCAAATATGAATCCGCAAGTCGTAAATTCTGGTAACGGGTGATTGGGATGCATTTTCTACGCATGCACAATCTGACCAATAACCAGTTCCCTCATGCGATTGTCCCCAGTCCCTGCAGCTCTCCACCAAGATCCCATGAAGGCGATTGAGACCGCCTCACTCCAATCAAAAGTGACACACTCGAGCCCCTTGTGCGTCGATGCATGCGTACTCGCGACCGCATACATGATTGGATTCTACCACGCAAAGGGAAACGCACGAGAACGAAAGCAGGCGATTTTGAACCCGCTCTTCACACCATTTGCTGATGGATCACCTATACCTCTGACAACTCAGGAAGTGCGAGGAATTCATTCGCTCGGATTGTACAAAAACAGAACTGCTTCTGATGTTCGCACCGATGGATTTGTTATATCTACTTTCGAAGCTGCTCTTTGGGCCCTGTGGAAGGGAAGCACATTTGAAGAGGTGACGTCGCCTCATCTCGCTCTAATACCAAAGCTTTAACATTCTATCAATACGACAGGGTCTAATGCTACTTCTTCCTCTGGGAGACGATGTTGATACGGTTTGTGCTGTTTATGGACAACTCGCTGGGGCAACTTATGGGTTTGAAGAGATACCAATGCGCTGGGTGGAGGCTCTTCAACACCCGGATATTCTGAGTGATGCATACGCTGGTGTCGTCGCCTTGGGGATAAGACCTTGATAAATCAATTGATGGAGCTGACTGATCATTTTACGTTTGTCCTTCAAAAATTCAAGTTATTTGTATTCGAATTTAGCTTCTAGTACGATAGTGTGGTACAAGGAACCCATACCCTAAATGATAAACGATTGGCCTACGAACACTCAAGGGAGGTGGGATGCCGGTGCCAAGAGCTGGAACAGCCCGGCCCGCAGATCCAGCGGGCGGGTGCCCGACTAGACCGCGGGTGCCACACATATT
The DNA here is from genome assembly GCA_016906575.1 of Ceratobasidium sp. AG-Ba. Lineage (NCBI taxonomy): Eukaryota > Fungi > Basidiomycota > Agaricomycetes > Cantharellales > Ceratobasidiaceae > Ceratobasidium > Ceratobasidium sp. AG-Ba. The sequence goes on along the minus strand of CP059613.1, from coordinate 1,637,633 downwards.
ACAAAGCTTTCTCCTTGACTCATTGGTGTGGCTGAATTGGCCAAACATCCAGAAGCTCTAGAGCCTGACTCGCGCTTATATAGCGGATGACAGCGGATCGAGAATAACAGTACGAATAATCAGCGGCGCATCTAATGTCAAACTTGCACGGCGAGTTCACACTCTTGCACTTGCACTTCGACCAAAAGGTTCCGAGGAGGGTACAAGTCTCGATATCGGGCGCGTTCAACCAGATGGTCGATCTAACAGACCACGACCGGCTATTACGAAGTTAGAAACTGCTGAGCCGGGGAATTAGTACTAGTACAAGCCGAGCATAATCTTTGCCAACGTAGCATAATGTCACTCGACACAGTAACCTTTTATAAGAATCACGAATGTCTAAGCCGCCACTACATCTCTAGATTTGTCGAGGCGCTGGCCCCTTCATGCCTGGTAACAGACGCGAATATATGCGAACTTGTTCCAACCCCCCCCCCCCCATCCTGTGCTCGCCTTTGTCATAGATGGGGTACAAGAACTTACAACCATAGCAATCGATAGATAATGTTCGTGGTGTGTATCAGCCACTGGTTTGAATATAGTGTAAAACGTACTACATCACCCAACTTCAAGTCCAATATCTAGTTTTTCTTTCTTTTTCGAAACGACCGAAAAATAGGTGACAATCTGCGATCTACCGCTAGCCGCCCGGGCCTCGTGCTCCCAGCTCTATTGAAACGATAGGTCAACTATGAACCGCGCTCCCCAGAGCAACCGCGTATTTCTGGCTAAACCTAAACTCCTTTCTTAAGCACCTATTGTCTAAATCTGTTCTTTTTAGTGCCCAGTCAACCTACGTACAACATGATGCCCGACCGACCAAAGATTGTTCGGACTGGTACGTATGGCAACCCAACACATATATGGTTACTGATTTGTCGCAATGGCAACATCTTTCGACATGGTATCCGAGACATTCACAGCCAGAGCTAAGCATGAGCCTGTGGGTACTCTCGTTCTAGACGATGTGCTCCTCCCGGCAGCACAGTGAAATTTTCGCAGGGACTCAAATAAGTCGCTTGGATTTATGGGATGACAGGTGCAGGATTGACTCCGCTAGTAGTCGGTATGATGTCATTACGGTAAATCTCATCAGTCTTGTTAGGATCATGTTGTCAGGAGTTTGATCCTTTCTGTTCTTTCGGGCGTGGACCATGATCTTGGACCACAATAAGGTATGAACAGTATCTATGGCACGTATTCGTCTAGTCTATGCGTCTGATTTGAAAGCCAATGTCTGGAACCACCTACGGTGTTGCTACGGTCTCGAAATCGGTCGGGGATTTCACGGCGGTCCGAGATCTACGGCTTGAGTACCGCGGCAGTTGAGAAGTTGGACCAGGGTCCATCAGCTAGCAACCCGTTTTAGTATCAGCCGAGCAAGTGTTCGATAGGCAGTGCTCATTTTTATTGACAAGAAGTTGATCCCGACTGGCGCCAAATACTTGCCCCATGTGGCGCCTGGGTGGTGCCAAACAAAGCTCTATGCGATGCTCGGCGATCTCGGGCAGCGCTGACAAAGGCATGCTCGCCGAGGCCGAGTGTTGAACCAGCGGCTGGGCGGTGGCGAGACGAGGAGTGCCGTATAAGTCCAGTTAAGATGAGAATCGGACAGCGGCTCTGGAGCTGCCGGAGATCATGCGGGTATGCAGCTTCGATCCAGCCAATTGCAACCGCGGTGATTGTGCCTGCAAAGACTGCCGCGCTACCCTGCTCGACACTGCCTCTGCATCATCCGTCCAGCTGCCCGGTTCATGATCTCACAAACAGTTTCGAGTTAAAGACCAGAGTACGGCTGTACGGCTGACTGATCCCACTCGAGTACAACCCGCCCGACACGGTTGGCGGTGGACTCCCCCTCTTGGCCGCCGACCACGAGCAACTGTTCGGCCCGACTCCTGGCTGCCCTTCATGCCAAAACCAACTGCAAGTTCATCTGGTCCTGCGCTGCGCAGGAACCAGGTACGTGGCCGCCAAGCTCCTGTTCATGCATCTCATTCTCTCTCTAGGCTTGCCAACAGTGTCGTCGCAGGAAACTCAAGTGTGACGCAGGGAGGCCGTAAGTGGCATCCGCTACGATGCAATCCATCTAACCCGCTTCGCAGGCACTGTGGAACCTGCGTACGGCAGTGGAATGCGCTGGTACGTTAGTTTTGAACCGTGTTCAACCAACACTCACGCCATGACAGATTGCTGTCCCGCCCCCTGTGGGTTTCAGGTGAGAACTTACAGGTGATTGTCGACCGTCTCTTGACTGTGATTGCAGCCATCCCTCTGCCCCCACTTGCTCCTACGACCCTGTCGAGGGTGTGCCAGTACCACCCGAGACTATCGAAGACCCCGTCGAGCGCATACGAGCCATCGAAGCACAGATTGAGGAGCTTCAGAACAAACTCAAGTCGGCTCGACGGGAGGCGAAGCAAAAGGGCCACGACGTGGGCGGTACGCCGTCCCCACATATACAGCAGTTGTCTCCAGAGATGGCGAGGTCTACTAGGGGGAATACAAGCGGGTCAGACAAAAGTAGGGAACGATCTTCCATATCCCCCCAGCCGTATCTCTTTTCGTCGTCGCCGGTGCCCTCACGTCCGTCTTCTACTTCGGTGCCCATATCAGAGCGCAAGCATAATAACACGCCCTACGCGCGTCCTCGTCCAAACGCACGTTCCAACACGCTGACCAGCGGCTCCGGAACCGCTCCCGCTCGAAAGCCACCGGTCACCAGTCGGTCATTGCCTCCCGATTATTCACCTCAAACTTCTCGATCCGAGGGCGACTGGGATCCCAACCTTCCCGGCGCTACTATTATGGCACACCTGTGAGCTTCTTATTTCATGGATGTATGCTGGTGGCTGACGCATCGTCTCAGAGTCGATCTATTTTTCCAAAATGAGCCATGTTCGGCACGAATCCTCCATCGCAGCACGTTTGTCCCCAGTCTATCATTGCCAACTACACACCCGGACTTTCCTCCTGTGATCATCCTCCATGCGATATGTTGTGCTTCTAGCCGGTGGGCATCGCACGATGCTCCCAGTCGGCAAGAGAAGTTTTCCGAATTTCATGCGACCAAGACTAGATCGCTCTTGGATGCCGCGATCCGAAGCGGCAACACCGATCTCACGACCTTTCAAGCATCGATTATCCTACAGTACTGGGCGTATGCCGAGGGTAGAAACCTTGACATGTGAGTCGGCTTGGCTTGCTGAGAGCCGTCCAGCTAACCATACCCTGCAGAAAAATGAGTGCCCATCCGTTTTTGGAGGCTACGCCGGACAGCGCTCGCATGGAAGAGAAGAGGAGGGCATGGTGGTCCTTTGTTATGTTCGATCGCTACGTGTCTCTGGGGGCGTGGAAACATACGGTGCCCGAGGCCGATGTTATGACACTGGAGTTGCCTATATGCGCGGTAGATTTCGAGTGCGAGGTACGCCACATCCAGGCTTTCTAGCCATCTATATCTCAATCACATTGACCCTGCAGGCTCTGGTTTCACCAAACCCGCAAAAAGTGCACGACCCATCCTTTTTCCTCTCACATCAGATCGGCTACACAGACCCATACATTTTACTTATCAAGGCAACTCTTCTATTTGGCAAAGTTACCGATTATAACTTGGCTGTCGATAGCCGTTCATCACGCAGGCCAGCCGATACTCGCGATACTCCGGTTTTTAGGGCTTTGGATCGCCTGGTCGCCGTCGACTTTCTCCAATCCCTTCCCGTAGAGTACAAGTCGTGTTTGGGCGTTGGTGAAAACCCGGACGGCTCTGTGGTCGACCCAGACTTGTACCTGGTACACGTCCTGCCGTTTGCGGCTACTATCTCACTGCACAATGCGTTTATCGACTACTCGAACCCCCAGTGTCCTTCGGCTCTGCGGTGCATACAAGCTGCTCGGTCGATTATCCGGAACTACTATTTATTGGCCGGGACGCTTTTCGATCTCAAACGACTCCATCCGTTTGTTACAGTACGTATCGGTGTTGTGCTTTTGTAGGGTCGAAGCTGATGCATGAGATAACTAGGTCTGTTGGTACCTTGCTGCAGTAGTTCTGGTCCAGCTCTGTAAGCGACACATCACAACGGGCGACCGCGCAGGCGAGGCGACGGTTTGGGGAGAAATAGAAACCCTGAAATTGGCCATGCTAGAATTCGGCAACATCTCGCCGATTGGATGTACGTATGCCTTCTGCCGTGTTTGCTCAAGCCTAACTTGTTTGTAACAGTGCGCCAAGAGAAGCTCTTACAAGAAATAATCGGTAAGTTCAAGTTTGAGCTATTACTGCCGTATGCTGATTGATTTGCAGACGATGTAATACAAAAACCTGTATTACCCGCAAATTTTGGGCTCGACATTCCCATGTATACATACCCACTGCAAGACCTCACCGTTTCTCTCTCTGAACACGACTCTCCGGAAGGCTCAACTTCGTTCTCCGCGGCTGGCTATCTTTAAGGCGTCGTACGGCCCATCTATTTATCTATTCCTATTTATTAGGAGCGCTTTGAGCATCAAGCACATGGACATCTCGGCACACTTATTTATATATTTATCGATTGAAGCTTTATTTATTTATCTTTATTCGCGACCATGCTCAACGCTCTCATCTCAATGCTCCACCTTGTAGCCCGCATGTTTATCTGCATCCTGCATTTATGTTATGATTACATTTGCTTTGACCCTATGTTTTTGGAAATAGCAAGTACCATGATGACACGCTACCCGAGCCACGCTAAGACCTGAATTCAACTTCCACATGACCAAACGAAAAGATGCGAAGAAACAAGGACGCGCCGAGCCACTGATTGAGGACGAACTCGGAATACCGCTTGCACGCCCGCCCAAACCCGAAGAGATTAGTGAAGAAGAGCAATGGAGGCTGATCAACGATACTGGTGTCCTACAACGCGTCCAAGACCTGAAGGACGAGGATGCTGATGACGTCTCTCCTTTGGCGGACAGACTATGTGAGTCGAAATGTTGTATCTCATAGCAAACTAATGGGCGGGATTTGGTTTAGTGGATACGGCGATCTTTGCCATTCCGCTGTCCTTTTTATATATTCTGCTAGACATGTACGCTGGCGCCTTGTTTTCGAGTTTCCTCAGCACTGATAGTTCGCAGTTTGGTGCAACAGCAGTATTCGCAACAGCCAACACTTCACGAAGAATTTCGGAGAGTAGCTGCGAATGTCCCCAGTATGTCTAAAAGGAGTTTACTGTTTACAAGTATTGACTCTTTGTAGTAATTGCCATTTTGGTTCATTATAGTAGGCTGGAGCCTAAATGACAGACATCATATATTAATCATAGGTTCTCGCAGCGAACAAATACAAATCTCTTCCTGTGACCCAAATGATGCTTTTTCTTGCCGCTATACTTTCGGGTCCAAGGATGATTTGGCTTATGAACAAGGGCAGTTGGCTAGTTGTGTCACGTCAGGTGAGTTTTTAGTGAGTCGTTACTTGTGTTATTTTTATGAAGAATTCATCAGGCACCACCACTTGGTACTATATGGATTTATACCATTATCCAGTTAAACTTGGCACCAGCTGTTGCCAGTTTAGTTATTGTATTCGGCTGTGCGAAACTAATGAACTGGAAGATTGTATTCTAAGCAATTCATATAGGTTATTTTGGCGCTTGGACATACCGGTCAGATCGCTCAATAAGGTGCCCGACGAGATCCAGTTCACATCTCGTGTTGTGGCGTATAATTGAGCGGATATCAACCCGCTAAGCGTATTGGCGTTCCCGCACACTTCGCTCCAGATTGAAGCCGTATGGCAATTCAATGGGATGCTTTAAGCTTCACATCCTCGTTGTTTTGCTGTGCCGCGGGAGACATCTTTGTATTTAGTTTTCGAATTTACTTTGTTACATCACAATCACGTGGGTTCATGTGGCCAACCCCGCCTCTCTTCCTCCACTGCACTTCTCAACTAAGAATCATGGCTATGGCTTCAAACGACACAGGATACTCTCGCGCCATCTTCGTCAAGCGAAAACGTGTTGATGAGCCTATGGATGCGCTGAGTAGGTTGAATTACTAAGGCATTCAGGCAGTGTGCTCCAACGCATGTCTCCTTAGTGATTGATTTGCCATCGCAAAGCAAGCGCTATCGTGGGTCAGTTGTAGGACCAGCCGATGGCCGAGGCATGTTCACACTCGCGGAAACACTGACAGAGGACCCGTCTCTTTTGGATGATGAGCAAACCAAGCACCTTCATGTATGTACACTTACGCCCAGCCTCACGGTTATACAAACTTGATGTCATTCGATCGACCCAGAAACGTCTTGCTTTGATTAACCAAGAGCCTCGAGCATCACCAAAAGTGGCATCCCCAGCCGCTATGTCCATCTCTCCGACTAACCGAATTCCCGCCCAAACTCCACGCGAGTACAAGGTACTAAGAAAAACTCGGGCACCAATCTCCGCCGCCGTACCACATACTAAGTCATCCGAGGTCGATTCTCGCGCGCCTGTCCCGATTCCGGTTCCCGGACAGCCTTTACCGGTGACAACGGGGACGGGAACAGGGGCAAAAGTTGGTATTGACAATGACAACCCTACTCCTTCGGCCTTTGTCTTGTACGAGGCTGTCCCCGCGGGTGCAACCGAAGTCGAACAAACTCAGGAATCGGCTCCCGAGATGGAAGAGTTTCAAGATTTGCTCAAGGAGTATCTGAAAGGTAGGCTAGACTATGCTATTCACGGATAAAGGGGCACACTAAGTGCAACCGCATAGTCAATGATATCTCGCTTGATGCACCTCCTCCAAGAAAGCCAGTTGCCATTTCTTCGCCTCATGTGTCGAAGAAAACCGCGGACGCGGAGGAAGAAGAGTATGTTTGGGACGTATTTTATCAACGGGCAGACCTGAGCGGCGACCTGAGCGTCTGGGACGGGCTAGCAAACGTGGGCACACTGTAAGTTTTGCACCCCAGGGTATTCAGTCGAGTGTCCACTAAGCTGGTACCCACAGGTCCGGGCTGCCGCCCACAGAAGGAGATATACTTGCAGATGAAGCCGACAGTGACTCCGTAAAAGACGAGGCTGACGAAGATTCCAATGGTGCGGCACTTGTTGACCCAGAAACAAACGGTCTATGAACACCTTTTAACTAGAGGAAGATTTTTACCGGAACGATTACCCTGACACAGAAAGTGAAGAAAGTGAAGGTAAGCGACGTTGACTGGCCTCGTCTACGTTTCATGTGTTTACTACTAGGTATATACAGAGCACCAAAGCGACGGAGAACATGAATGGAGGTGATGTACTTTATTTTTTGAATGACCTCAAACTACGGTTCCTACCCATACCTTCAACGCATATTCACTTAGACGCATGTTTGATCGATGTTATGCATTTTGCGCTCACAATACGCAAATTGGGTTCAAACCAGCCAAGCTTGGGTTCGCGTACCCAAAGGCTGGACATCATCTCGTGAATTCGTTTTGCACATGAGTGACGTGTACGGAAGTTATTTTGGGGCATGAGGAAAGGGGGAGGGGACAAACGTGGGCGGGCGGGAAGGAGGGCGGGACGAAAGGCTTCAGAGAGGAAGGGAAAGTAAGACACACTCGACAAGCGTACGACGAAGCGCGATGAGAAAGAACACCAACTTCACACGCCGTGTGCGCCAGACAGGAAGCAGGTACTGGCACATGAGAAGAAAAAAGAAAAACGAACAGGAAGTAGTGAGAAGAAGGGCGAAGGATCGTCGTGATGGTAAGATTAGTTTACTCTCCAGCGGCCTCGCGTCCAACGCGGCGCTCTTTCTCGCTTTCCAGCTGGTTGTAAAGCAAGAACAGCGCCTTTTCGTTTGCGTCTGGAGTACCGACTATCGTAAACATACGTTCACCGGTCTCGTCGTGAGGGGTTTTCGCGATGCTAATCTTGCTGCCAGACAACCGACGGATTTCGGTAATTTTGGATCCAGCACGGCCAATAATACAGCCAACCATGTCCGAGGGGATTGAGATATTCTGGGTGCGCAAGGCGGCCGCGGGAGGGCTATTGGTGGGAGGGGGGCTACGAGGTGGCGGAGACGCATTACCAAGGACTTGACTCATTCCAGAGACTGAGCGCCGGTTGGATGCACCATAAGCGCCGTCGCCGGCTCCACTGATGCGGCGCGGCATAGTCGACACCGACGGCGAGAACGCGCCAGAGTTACGACGAGCGCCTGTTCCGCCAAGCGGGTCCGCGCCGGTGCCTGGTCCCGGGTGGTACAAGACAGTACCCAAGCCACGCTCCCAGTCCTCAAGTAGGCAACGTCCGATTTCGGCGATGGCACGGCCGATGCTTTCGGAAGATCCTTGAACCTCGACGACACGTTCAGTCGACTGGGGGAGCATTTCCTTGCTGGCAACCATACGGGCTCCAGATGCGTCTTGGATGGCCTTGATCTTCAAACCGCCGCGGCCGATGATGGTGCCCATCAGGTTGTGAGAGACGAGGAGACGAAGAGAGGTGTGTGTAGTCGACGGGGGTGGGGCAGGTGCGCCGGGGGAGGACGGTGCAGACTGAAGGAGCTGGGTGATGATCAGAGTGTATGCCTAGAGACACAAACTTGTCAGTTATTGCGTAATAACCCAGAATGAAACGGCGCAAAGAAGATGGATACGCATCGTAAGCAGCGCATGAGAAGAAAACGGCGATGGTAGAGATGGTGCGAAAGATTGCGGCCGATGCATACCTTGGCAACATCCTCAACGGTGCCGCTGACGCTGAGCACACGCTCGTTTACACCCTGCACAACTTTGCTGACACCGGCCTTGACGCCAGTCTGCTCACGCAGATCGGCAACGTTCTTGCCGCCTTTGCCGATGATTACCCCTGCCTCCTTCGTGGTGACGAGGGCGCGGAGAGTGAGAGTATCCGAGTCCGGTGCGTTGTTCTGTGCAGCACCATCTTCGGGGGAGGTGGGGCGGGAGTTCGGGGCCTGGTCCTCCGCGGGGGTCGGAGAGGCTGCTGCAGAGTGAGCGCCAGACACGGTGGCGGATGGGGGGCACATACCGGCGTTGGTAGGAGCTGCGGAGGACATGAGGAGCGGGGGATAGGAGGGGAGGGGGGCGTGATCTGTGGTAGAGTATGGTGGCAGGAACAGAGATTGGGATTAGACTTCCATCCGCAACTTTTTTGTCGTCCGTCCACGTGCGGAATCAGGCCTCAGATCACGGCCAAATGAAGCTCTTTTATCTCCACTTTCTCGTGCTTGTTTCGCATCCAGGCCATCGCATCCGGGCCTCTAGCCTCTGCCTGCGCCGTTCACCAAAATAATTCGATTTTTTTTTGCTGGATGCTCAGGGCGCCTCAAGCGTGATCGTCCCTGAGGCTCTCCGCAATCAGGTCACACTGTCAGTGGCTATGCAGGCCATCCGCAACGACCATGTCTGTCCGACGCGCAACACACGCCGGGTCCTGGTACACCGATGACAGTGGGTATATGCGTGTCGCGATCCACACCATCTCACACCATGCCAGCCGATACGCTCAATGCCCAACTCGACGGCTGGCTTGCGCTAGTCCAGCCCGGCGCCCTCGACGGATTCAATCCCCCCATCCCGGGATGCAAGGCTGTCATTGCACCGTGAGCAGGTCGTGTATAATCGTCTAACAGAACTTGAAATCATCACAGTCACGCAGGATACTCATACTCGGGACCCGCTGCTGCTTGGGCTTACAAGAGCATTGATACGACAGGAATGTAAGCGGGTGCCCTGTACATGTGTATCACTAGCTTATCGGCTGGATACACAGCAAAACCGTCTTTATTCTTGGGCCTTCTCATCACGTATATCTCGATGGCTGCGCTTTATCGAAATGCGTTAGCTATGAAACGCCCGTTGGTTCCCTCCCCCTTGATCTCGATAGTAAGTATTGTCTGGTTATTGCATCGGGCACAAATAGTTAACGATCGCACATGAAAACAGTTATCGCAGAGCTTCGGAAAACTGAACAGTTTTCTGATATGTCATTGCGCACAGATGAAGACGAACATAGTATTGAAATGCACCTGCCCTATGTGAGAAAGGTCTTCCAAGGGTGAGCAGCTAGAATCGTACATAGACCTGCTTAATCCCGAAGCCCAACAGTCTCGACATTAAAATCGTCCCAATTCTCGTCGGGGCGATTAAAAAGGATACCGAAGCTTACTTCGGCGCTCTCCTTGCGCCATATTTGGCCAAACCGGACACCATATGTGTCGTATCAAGCGACTTTTGCCATTGGTAAGCTCACTTGTATACTTAGATCACCAAACCATTCATTTTTTGTCCAGGGGTACTCGGTTCAGTTATACATTCTATTATCCGTCACCTCCGCCTAGCTCGACTCCTCCAGTCAAGCTTTCTCGGAGTGTAAAGCCTAATTCCGAGCATCCGATCCATCAAAGTATTACCGCCCTCGACAAAGCCGCCCTCGACATTCTTACACTCCCTAGTCTAGCACCCGATGTAAAAACGGCTGCTCAAACGCACGAGGCTTTTGCCAACTACCTCCATGAAACTCGGAATACAATATGCGGAAGACACCCCATAGGAGTCTTGCTCGGTGCATTGGCCGAGGTCGAGAAGCTGGGCAATCGAGACAAGGAAATGACAATCAAGTGGGTGCGCTACGAGCAGAGTAGTGCTTGCGTCGATATCAAGGACTCGAGCGTCAGTTATGCAAGTGCGTATGTCGAGTTTTAAATGAAACTGACAAATGCTAGTTACCGAATGTGGAATGCATATTTTGTTTCATCGAGTGTGATCGTCGTAGTTGTAGAGCGCATATGCATATGGCAAACAAATCCATCATGATACATGCAGAAGTAACAGACAGAAATACAGCAGCAGAAAACCAAACGCTCACTCCTCGGAACGGAGTTTTGCTGCAGGGTTGGTTACTTTTACGCTCAAAGCACGCGCCCTGCAACAGGTACTCAGCCTTCGGTTACCAGTCCTCGGAGTATTACCACTCACCGATCAAGAATCGCAATTCGGTTCTTGCTGCTCACACCATGCGCAATCTCAGCCGCAAAGCTCTTGTTGTGCATAAGCAAGAGCTCGAGCTCGCGGACGTTATTAACCAAGAGCTTCTTGAGCCCGTTGGGGAGAAGGTGGCGGGTCTTCTTGTTGGAGCCGTACCCAATCTATACCAGATGTCACTTGAGCAACCACGCGATAGAATTGTGATAAAGAAATACCTTGGGCATTGGCAGTTGGCCCTTGAACCGCCTGCGCACCCTGTTATCAATACCCTTTGGCTTCCTCCATGCCTCCTTTACAGAGTCGTAGCGGTCTGATTGGTGGCGCCTGAATGGTCCTGTGAGCTCGTTGGGGAACAAATCACAATAAAACTACTCACTTGAAAGGCTTTGTGCGCTTCTTGATGATTTTTGGGGCCATTTTAATCTACGTAGAATGTATGTTAGCTCTCTCGCAAGACATGCTCACTAAACAAGCCAAAGCCCGAATCCTATCCATCCATACATGACTTGTGCATCCATCCAAACAACAAGAATGCTTTGTCGATTTACATCGCCAGCATAGCAAATTTTTAAAGTAAAACGATCATAATTAGGCAAAGACTCACTCTGTCGACGGGCCTTGGTGTGTCGGGAACGCCGTTTGTGTCGTTGGTATCAAACAGGCGGGACGCGCGGATCGGATCCAAACTCCCTGACGCTTCCGCATATAATTATGTAATTAACTGGATAGGCTTTTTAGTGCTGAGCTTCGTGAAGGTCTGACCATCGATGTTCCCACCCCTCGAGATACCCAGTCCCTTGCCCAGCCCCAAGAGCGCATATATACCGTTTGAATGTTGCGAACGAGCGGAATCAGAGCTGCCCGCACCTGAACACGATGTTGATCACCAAGACTCACCATGATATCAAAGCATCCAACGGAACAATCAGAATATTCGTTATCTCGCCAGTCATTCAAGGTGGGAGATATACTCTACCTGGCAGAAGCCCAGACGTAATTGTTTCTTTTAGGATACCCGGAGGCAAAGTTTCCAGGAGTCGTGGTGTTCAGGTGAGTGCATGAGCGCATTCGACCTCGTCTCGATTGACCGCCATATTAGCGAGATCTACCAAGTGACCGGACCCGTTGAAAGGTTTGCGGGGCAGATAGCCAGCCAAGGTTATGTAGTAGGCAAGTCACCATACACGACCGTAAACTGCTAGGAGGCTCAAATGGCGGATCTAGCTTGTCCCTCATCTTACCATGAGTTTGTTGGACCAGAACCACTTGATTATGATACAAAAGGTGCGCAATCTTACCAACTCACCCTGTATCATCTTGTATGAGGGTTTTATCTGTCTAGGGACCGACCTTGGGAATGACCTCAAGGTATGTGTACACCTCGGGTTCGTCGGGTATAGCTTGTAACTCGCAAATCTGTGTAGATTCAAAAAGAGCTAGCTGCCTATGACGAAGACGCGACACTATCTGTCGATCTTCTGATGTCGCTACCCAATTGCTCCGGTCGTATCGCTGCCACAGGGATGTGTCTTGGGGGTCATCTCGCGTTCCGGGTAGGTGTCAAAAGTTCAAGGCATGTTGAAGCTTATATGTCACCCAGGCGGCTTTCGACCCCCGCGTGCTTGCATCAGTATGCTTCTTTGCGACAGATATACATTCGAAGTCGCTGGGCAAAGGCAAGAATGACGACTCACTGGCCCGGGTCGAACGAGGCGATGTAAATGCTGAACTTGTGATGATATTTGGTAAACAGGTAAACCTCTGGGCTATATATAATTGGACAAGTATCTGAAGCAAATAAATAACCATAGGATACGCATGTACCTCGAGCAGGACGTGATCTTATTAGGAAAACACTGGGGGATGCTAATGTAACGTTCAGCGTGCGTGTCTTTTCTATGTCTGAATGTTGTTTTTTTTTCACTCGAGTGCTTTCATAGTGGCTGGAGGTTCAGGCTCAACACGCATTTATTCGGGACGAGCACTCGAAAGGTCGTTGGGACGCAGCACTAACACGCTCCTGCTTTAACTTCATGATGGAAGGCAAGTCATTCACCAAGTCCTATAGCCTATCCCTAACACCTGCTTCCAGTCTTTGACCGTACTGTTGCTCGCGATCTCGGCAAGCATGTACCAGTCAGTGGGGAGATCAAACATGTCTGCTGATCCAAGTGTCCAAAAGTGGAAATGTGATTAGAATTATTCTTGATTGATCTAAACTTAAGGCTGTATCCTAGGCAAAATTGATGAACGGATCACACAGCGTGGGATGAAAGGGCGTCAACCCCATTCCTTCAGTGCATTTAAAATAGTTCAATGCATACAGGTGATAAGAATGAGTACAGAATTGCGATGAAAAAAAGGAAAACGAGAGGAAGGCGGTATTGATACAATCTTTACTTCTTCTTCGCAGCCTTCTCAGCAGCCTTGGTGACCTTACCGCCCTTGCCATCGGTCTTCTCGACTGTTGGGGCAGTAGTCAGAGATAGTTAGAGAGCATAAATAGATGGAAAACTAACCAGCCTTGATGACACCGACGGCAACGGTCTGCCTCATGTCACGGACGGCGAAGCGACCAAGAGGAGGATACTCGTTGTAGGTCTCAACGCACATCGGCTTGCTCGGGACGAGCTTGACAATGCAGGCATCACCAGACTTGACGAATTTGGGCGATGCCTCCATGACCTTACCCGTTCGGCGATCGATCTTCTCGATGAGCTCGGCGAACTTGCAGGCAATGTGGGCAGTGTGGCAATCGAGGACTGGCGCATATCCAGCACCGATCTGACCGGGGTGGTTGAGGACGATGACCTGGGCGTTGAAAGAAGCAGCCTCCTTGGCGGGGTCGTTCTTGGAGTCAGAAGCAACATTGCCACGACGGATATCCTTGACCGAAACGTTCCTAGAGAATATATGAGAATCAGGTGCAAATGTGATTAGAATAAAACATACTTGACGTTGAAGCCAACGTTGTCTCCTGGAACACCCTCAACGAGCTGCTCGTGGTGCATTTCGACCGACTTGACTTCGGTGGTGACGTTGGAAGGAGCGAACGAAACAACCATGCCAGCCTTGATGATACCAGTCTCGACACGACCGACAGGGACTGTTCCGATACCACCGATCTTGTAAACGTCCTGGAGTGGGAGACGGAGAGGCTTATCGGACGGGCGGACGGGGGGCTCGATGGCGTCGATGGCGTCAAGGAGGGTCTTGCCCTTGACGACACCGCTCTTGGTCTCCTTGGTCCAGCCCTTGAACCACGGCATGCTATCATAAATGATCAGTAAAATAATCCGTTGCATATGCGGTAGGTGCTTACTTGGTAGACTCCTCCAACATGTTGTCGCCGTGCCAGCCGGAGATAGGGACGAAAGCGACCTGCTTGGGGTTGTAGCCGACCTTCTTGATGAAACCGGAAGTTTCCTTGATGATTTCGTTGAAACGGTCCTCGCTCCACTATAAACGTCATCCAGATTAAAATTTTCGTCTACTTTCAGCTCCATTCGAAAATTTCTTACCTTGGTGGTATCCATCTTGTTGACCGCAACGATAAGTTGGCGGACACCAAGGGTGAACGCAAGGAGAGCGTGCTCGCGGGTCTGGCCGTCCTTGGAGATACCAGCCTCGAACTCACCAGTACCACCGGCAATGATGAGGATAGCGCAGTCAGCCTGAGAGGTACCGGTAATCATGTTCTTGATAAAGTCACGATGGCCAGGGGCGTCAATGACCTATGTGGAGCACATGAGAAACCGACATGGGTTACGGGCTCCAGATAAAACTTACGGTGACCATGTACTTCGGGGTCTCGAACTTCCAGAGGGCGATATCGATGGTGATACCACGCTCACGCTCGGCCTTGAGCTTGTCAAGCACCCACGCTACCGACAAGAGACATCAGAACTTAGCTCAAAAATATTGACAACGATGTATGCGTACCATACTTGAAGGAGCCCTTGCCAAGTTCGGCGGCTTCCTTCTCGAACTTTTCGATGGTACGCTTATCGATACCACCGCACTTGTAGATCAAGTGTCCGGTGGTGGTCGACTTGCCAGAGTCGACGTGTCCGATGACTACAGGGGGAAATTTTGTTAATCAGATGAACGTAGATCAAGGCTCAAGTGGCAGACTGACCGACGACGTTAACGTGAGTCTTTTCCTTGCCCATTTTTGTCTAACTGGAGTGGGGGGTAGCTAGTTAGTATGTGGTGGTGGTAGGAGAGAAGAGTGAGTGTCGAGAGAGGATATGAGCAGAGTGGAGTGACCCTCAACCCTGTCCATCCGGATGCAATCGAGCACATCCACCGACCAAAGTAGTCACACCCCCGTAACACCCCGTGAGGACGACGCATACAAGGGGGAGGGACCGGACGGCGACGATGGACGAACAGACAGCATACTCACAAAGAGAATTCGTGAATGTGTTCGTGGACGCGGCCGGAGAGGGAAGAGATGCAGCAAGTGGAGTGAGCACCCGGGGAACTTAAAACCTAGGAGGAGGAATCCTATGGAAAATTTCACTCCAATCCCCATCGATTACGCTTGGACCAATGAGAAAATTTAGTGTTTCCCGAGTGGAGGACATTCGAGGCCTCCTATGTATGGTCAATCTCCCCTTTGCCCTCGGCTTCTGTGCTATCAGCTATCCGAGTCACGCGCATATACCCCTGTATCCCTACCTGTCCCTGCATGCCTGGTCATGCCGACCTGTAAGTTCCGACGAGGCGCCCAAGAACATGACAACAGGCTTTCGGGATACTTCATTTGAGAACAGCTCTGTACGTTTGATTTTCAACAGATATGTGCATTGGCAATTGGGCAGCATACAAAAATGATACACTCAAATGAAATCTTGATGCATAACTGTTCAACGAGACGCATATACACCTGACAAAGCATTGTACAATAAACCATCTCCACTCTTTCGCCTGCTCACTCCTCACTTGGTCTCGACCGCCTCGCTTGGAGGGTTCCACTCGGACCAACCAGATGCACCTACCAAGTACCGGCTGAGCATCACGTTCTCGAACGTCGGCCGCTTGGACACATCCACTGATAAACACGCCTTGACCATTCCCAAAGCATCGCCTAACCTCCCCCCGCCATCCGGCTCCTCACACGCATTTTCTTGACCGAGACCGCAGCGCTCTAACAAGCCTTCTAGGGCCTTGGTTTCTGGCGCGAGCCCCATCTGAGCTTCTTGGGCAGACGAAAATGGACACTCGCCGACTAGAAGCACATATGCAACCACACCAAATGCCCAAACGTCCTGAGGAGGGCCGGTATAGCGCTCCCCGCGGAGAATTTCTGGCCCCGCGTAATCGAGGCTGAGGCGATATGTCAATATGTGACAAACACGTTTTCCTACGCATCGCTTACGTTCCACTGAATGTATCCCATCCGCCTCGCCTGACTACACCAGAACTGCCGAAATCTATCAACCAACATCTACCAGCAGGCCCAAGGACTGCAGAAATGTTTAGACCTCAAATATCAACTCAACCCCCGTCTTACGTACCAACATTCTCGTCCTTGATGTCTCGATGGCAAATGCCTTTACTATGCAAAAATGCCAAAGCGTCTGCCATCTGACCAAGATAGCTTCGTATTAGGAAACCCGGCAAGCCTTGAGGATACATCTCGACCAAGTCGAATAAATCATTCGGGGGCGAATCTCTAGAGCTTATACCAGGGAATTCATGGCCGTCTATTTTTGGGAACGATGGAGTAGATGAAGGAAGTAGCAGGTAATAGAAATGAGCGTCCTCCCAGAAATCGAGCAGAGGACAAATGCTTGGGTGCCCCTTGACGATCTGGCCTTCTACCCATTCCCAGGGTATGGACTGGAAGTCAATGTTAGAAGTGCGAGGAGAGTGGGGGCGGAGCGCAGGGGACGCCGGGCTATCTTTGATCGACTTTGTAGATGAATCCGGATGGCCCGAAAGATAGCGAGATGGATCCCAGGGTCTTCTGTGGGGAAGCTTGAAGGAAGTGGATGACAGAGCGTTCATCACATATATTTCGATGGGGATAGTACCGTGTATGGGATGTTTTTTCCAGCAATCAGCGAGAATACGAGACTTGATTATTTGTTTAATAATGACATTGGGCTGTTGCGGCATTTTAGCTCAAGAGAAATAATGTGCAACAAGAGTACTTACTCCTAAGCTTCCATCAATTTTGAACTCTCTTGCTCTTTTTACCATCCCATATGCCCCACGACCAGCTTCCCCTAGAACCATGAAATTCTCAATGGTCCGACCTCCTAGATAATGAGCTTCGACACTCGACCCAGGACTCGGTGGTGCCGTCGCAGCAGTGCTGGCAATGCTAAGGAACGAGCTGGTGGAATTGAAACGTGACAGTCGAGGAACGAGCGGAGGCGGGGCAGGGTGAGGATCCGGAGGAGGCGAAGGCATACGCGCAATGGGAATTTGCCTTCCAGAGACCACAGATACCCGTCGAGACTGGTTGGAGCGCGAACGCGTCACTCTGGGAGAGCCAGGAAGATGTTGAGATGAAGAGGAAGGGGAGAGGTTAGGGGAGCGAACGCGGGGAGAATGGAATGGTGACATATCGCCCGGGGTAGAGGCACCAGAGTAGGAGAATGTGCGCTGAGGAAGTGGGGGATGGGGATACGGGGGAGTCGAGGTTCCATTTGTTGAACCATTGAGGCTGAGGCCGAGTGTCGTTTGAGAGGGTTTGCTGACAAACATCGAGGCCGACCTCGTCGGTACCCGCGGCGGCTCTGGGGTAGGCGGGATAACGACTAGGCTGGCCGCTGCGTCGCCAGGTACCGGCAGCAAGTTTGGCTCCTTGGCAGGAGGGGTGGGTTGGTCGGATTCGTCCTGTATAATGTGGTGGTCGCTATGTTGGCTGTTGCCGTCCTCGCTCTCGTCGTCCCAGGTTAGGTTGAAGCCTCTACCGATCCCAGTGACGCCATAATTATTGCCCACGCTGCTTGCCCTTTCCAGGCGAGTTGGCTGGATGGCAATCACGCGGTCTTCGTCGTCTTCCGAGCTGTCCATAGACAGCTTGGCGGCGCCTTGTTGGACGACCACGTCGAGCCCACCCTTCATGTGAAGGATCCCAAGGCCGGGTGGGGCCGAGTGGGACGTGCGCAACGGGACTCGTCCGCCGGTGCGAGCCGGCGACGATTGGCGCTCATGCTGGTGCTCTCCGGGCGATGCACCGAGCTGGGACATGGTGTGGAGAGGCGTAGGAAAGTCGATGGCGAGTGGGTCTTTGTCGCGTCCGTGCTTGCGCTCTGCCAGCGACTGGTCGATGTCTGACTCGAGCAGATACACCCCAGAGTCAATTGTGCTCATGAGGAATGGCCAGGCGAGGGGTGTCCCCGTTGTGTGCTGGACAGACGGGAGGGCGACAGCGAGGCGATGGCGGGCGTGAGCAAGTATCCCGCTGATGAAGTCAGACAAATCGCTGATCCTACGGACCCTGTCGGCTTAGACTTTTTCCAAATATACATCAACACCCCTCCTCAGCGCTTGATCCGGCCCTTCTTTCCCCAGCTTCGGTCTTCGCGAACAAACATAACCTCTGCTGTTTTGACCTACGCTCAGGGCGTGCAAGACTTTCTCAAGGCTTGGGCGCCGAGAGGAGCGTCGGCTTACGTTGGGGGTCGGACATCAGTACCCTATCTTGGCGGAACTGAGATGGATGGGGCTGATTCGAGGTCCCGTGAGCTCTGGCGTGGCTGAATTAGCTAAACGCGGCGTGCGGGGCTGTAGCGAAAGCAAGATATTATTGATAATAAGGTGAATACAGAGGATTTTCAACCAGCAGCCGCCGAATGGAAACAACAAGGCCCCTAGAGCCCTGCTATGCCCTCACTTGGAGGTGAAATATCATGTCCGTTTGTCACCTGGGCACGGCTCAACAAGCCCTTGGTCGCCGCAAAGTCGCCGAAGCGCTTGTTTTCGGCAGAATAGGGAACGTGGAACTCGTCGATGATAGGTATTTGCAGGATATTCATCTAGCATTCGTGTTTCAGTCAAGACCGTCGATCATTAAGAACCGTCGGGGTTACCTTGGGTGTAATGACTATATAATATACATCTTAGCCCGCACCTTGGCTTTTGATGAAGAAGCTGCACATACCTACGATCGTGTTGGTTCGCACCTCCATCCAGTCGGCTAAACCACAATGTTAACTCAGCCTACGTTGCAATTTGTTCAGCGTACCTTTCTCAAATGTAAGGGGCTCGCTGGCAATCATAAAGATGTTTTCCCGTTTGTCAGATTTAGTCATTCGGTAATGGCCTCCGGGTGCGTATTCACTAAAGCTAGTCCCGGAGCTATACCACTATGTCGCATGTTATTTGTGTGCGTAGTGCATGCCAGAACTGACATACCAGCGAGGCTGCTTCATCCGTTCGAGAAGAGATATACCGGGTCGCCACTAGAAGCGTTTAGTAAGTGGTAGATTTAGACACTACAACCTTGACTTACCAACCGACTTTCCATCCGTCACGCAAAAGTTCATCAATGATGGCTGAAAGAAGTCAGATAGATGGATCTAGCCCAACACGACGTACGCACCTCTGTAATCCCAGCCTCTCGAGCCCACGAATTCAGCTGCGCAATACATTTGAGCATCGCACTCTTCAACACGTTTGGAGAAAAGGATTTTGCTTTAGGATTTGGCAGCTTTACTCCAAGTTAGTCTAGACCGTTTTTGATGTAAAACCATCACGCACAAATGCCAGGAACAAAGCAAATGCCCATTCAGAGTCTGTATTGCCCTGTGGTACGGAGAACAGTTCGTCCGACAACGCAGACTGCAGTTTACGTTTGATAAGGTGGAAATCTGCAATCCCACCATTATGCATCCACTGAAGAGCTCATGTCAATCGCCGCCCTAATTGGGGAACGGGTAAGACTCGCCATTAGCTTGCCGTAGCTCCACGGGTGGCAGTTGTCTAACGATAGTGATCCGGCCGTTGTTGCTCTGACGTGCGCACTGGAGCCACACGGAGGTAAGATGGAGTATATCACAAAATTAGAAAGCACTGACAAAACAAGTGGAGACTTGATCTTGACCGCCAGGCGCGTTAAATTGGCCTACGGTCGCTTGTGGGCACGGAGTTTGGTTCGGATGCATCAATACACTCACGTTGTTCCACGCCTATTGGTTACATTTAGTCTAACAGCCGAACAAGGTCTTGCTGGCTACTTACTGGTGTAACAGAGTTGAATATACAAGGTTCCCCTTGCGATGAGCTACGCTCCTCATCTGGATACTCTAACTCCTGTTCATCATACCAGCCTGTACAAACCGTGGGTCAGCCATGCGCAATGATAGCCCCGATTCCACTCACCGACACCAAACCCATCTCCGTTGATAGGCCGCCGTCTGTCCAATCGCAACCGGCTATCAAACGCCTGGTTTATAATGGAATGGCAGGGACGAGTTAAAAGCTAACACACACGGCCGCGTCAGTGTCAGTACGTCAGAAACTGGGGCATGTGCATTCTTCCTCACGTGCGAAAGCTCAATCGAGTCGGTTCCCTTGTAGATCAACAGCCGGCACATGGTGAGGAGGGGATGAAGGGGGCGGTGAGCGTGTTAGCGCCTGGGACGTGACTCGAGGCCTTTTTATCTAGCCACGTCGAACGGTGCCACCATGGGCGTGTCGTGATGTCGTGATCGCGTGCAAGCCGGAGAATGCTAAGCGCCGACCCCGGAACCGAGCACTCGATCATCCGGAGATGAGTAGATTCTGGAGATCACTGGAGCCCAGGCACGGCGACTTGTTCTTAAATGAATGAATGTAATTTATGAAAGCTCGTTATCTCACATAGCCCATTGTGAAGAAAAATCAACCCAAATATTTAATAGAAGCAGACTGCATGGAGTAAAGAGTGCGGGTGGCGCTCCTGCTGTGTGGCAAGAATCTTGGCCATGTCCTCATCAAGGTCCTCAGAAGCTTCAATCTGAAAGATCAAAGAAAGTTAGCGTTGGTTTACGAATGGGGAAAGTGCACTGGGCGATTAGATTGGGTTCATGTTGCCGATATTTCCGCAAGATGAGGTACCGGATGAGAGTTGAGATAGGGAGAATGAACTGACCGCTGCGGCGAGGTCTTGAATGGCTAACCCAGCCTTTAAGGCTTCTTCATGGTTGTCCTTGATCTCAACGTTGATAACATGCACGGGGCGGTTTGAGTCCCCGCCACGGTTAAGCAAGTCTATGCGACAACATGGGGTTCAGTAACGGGCGCTGTGAGTTAGAGCATTGTGCGCACCTTCGCAAACGGCATCAAAGCACCTCTCTTCGCATGTTATAACAACGTCAGCCTGAGTCTTTGTCTCGTGCCACCTCTCTGGTGCTCTCTTGATCTTTCGGTTACGATCAAGCATCTTGAGTAGCCCGTTTGCCTCGTAGCTACACGTTGTCAGTACGTGAAGCAACAGACTTGAGCAGGGACAACACTTACAGTCTTCTATCTTGATTGTTTAAATCGTTCCACATGTCGTCATACGGTGTCCCAAATGAGTATATATTTGGTCTGTCGGCGGAAGGACCCGGAAGGCGCACGGCTGAACCCGTTCCCGAGGATATAACACGGAATCCCCCTCGAGCGAGTACATTGTGGGCCTCCATCGAGCGGTTCTGTCGAGTGTATGAGTAAAGCGACAGTCGCACACGCGTGATACAGTAGCTCACCTGATTTGAGGCACATACCACACAGAACAACGGACGGTTACGCAGCTTGTATTGAGCATAACTTTGAGCTATTGGATTGGGGCTCTGAAGGCGTGGTGGCGGGAAGCCAGGCACTGAATACTGTTGCGGCGGAGGCTCGCTCGCTCCCACAGTCTGGTTTCGGGCGAGCCTTGGGTCGATACCTCGAGCACGAAGTCTGGGATCTTGGGACATGAACGCAGGCGAGATTAAGAAAACGACGTGCTGTTGAAGCGCGCGTAATGGGGATTTAAGCGCAGGCGGCTATTAGAACCACCGCACTTATCTGCATCGATAACGGCAAATTAGGTCAGAGCTTGGAAAGAGCGAGAGCTCATTGATAGCCAGTCCCCTCAGCAGTATCCATACACTGGTCTCCATCTCGACCCAGCACTCGTTCATAGCTCCTGGTGTGCTCTACATCGCAGGAAAGAGGCAGGTCGCACAGCTTCCACTCTGAAGTCATCGCCGGGGCGCTGGCTATGACGAAGAACAAACGACACTTACGGTTTAAACGCCGTGAGGTTAGCGTTGGACAGTGGGGGGCAGGTTCACATGACATTTTACGGCGGGGTAGCACGTGACCGTCGGGTCATCTGTTGTTTGGCCCAGGCAAACACCGACCTCGCCACCATGAACGCAGCCTTACTGGGTAAGTGGCTCGCGTGCCAACTTTACCATGTCTCATTATTTCCAGACCCGTTTGGACAGGACTATCCTGAGTCGGTAGAAAATACGCTTGACGAATATGCTGTTTGTGCTAGATTTAACCGGACAGGAAGGTTTATTGCGGCAGGGCGCCCAGATGGAAAAACTAGCATATGGGACTTGGAGACCAGGGGCGTTACGCAGGTACTTTCAGGGCATGTCAAAACTGTTATGAGTGTGAGGTACATTTTGCTTCTGAACTTTTGGCCTACTGGGCATTCACGGTCGTTGCAGTTGGTCCAGGAACTCGCGCTACCTCTTGACATCCTCCAGAGATTGGAACTGCATTATCTGGGATATGTCAAACGGTGAACGATACTCAACGATAAGATTCGATGCACCTGTCCTCCAAGCTGCCTTTCACCCTAAAAACAGGTGAAATCGCAATTCAATCATACTGTGTTAGTACTAATATGCTTGTATCCAGCAAGGTTATCCTCGTCACTTTGCAAACACATCAGACTTTCTTGGTGGACCTCCGCAAAGGAACCCGTGGTCAGACTGAGCTTGTAGATAACTCGCAAGTCCAGGCGATTGCTGGAAATCAGAAAAAGTAAGCCGGCATGTCCTCGAGTCTAGTGTATTCTCACTGTTGGTCTTTTAGAATGAGCGCTGCCACAGCGGCTTTCTCGCCTGACGGAAAGATGGTCCACGTTGGAACGACACAAGGGGTCTTGGCGACATTCAACACTCGGACGAAAGCGATGCTAAGCTGCACAAAAGTATCCAACGGTGTCGTAGCCATAAAACAAATTGTTTGCGATAACAGCGGAAGGTATGCATTCGACGGGCTTATCCTATGTCAATGTTTCTCACCAAACACCCATAGATACCTTATCGTAAACTCAAATGACAGAATGATCCGCGTTCTAGAGATAGCGGCACAAACCTACGATCTAGAGCTTCTCCATATGTTTTCCGATCCCATCAGCAAAACACCCTGGAATGGTATATGTTTCTCAGGTGACGGTGAATATGTGGTTGCAGGTCAGTTTATTTTATGCCTTCAAGTTGGATGCACTGATCTATCACTGGGAACAGGCGCGGGCCACAAGGCTGGACATACGATATATATCTGGGACCGCTCCTCAGGCGCTTTAATCAAGATTTTGGAAGGGCCCACGGAACCGCTCGTGGACGCAGATGTCAGTTCTTTCTGTCTCAACCAATTAATCTAGTTTAACTTACTATCCTACAAGTGGCACCCCTTCCGCCCTATGCTATGCTCAGTTGCTTCATCTGGGTTAATTCATATATGGAAGACTATCTATTCAGAAAATTGGAGTGCGTTCGCGCCTGGATTTGAGGAGCTAGAGGAGAACGTCGAGTATAGGGAGCGAGAGGATGAGTTTGACGTCGTACGTTCAAATGGGCACTCCAAATACAAGGCTACTGAAACATCTTGCGCCTTGGCGATTTAGGAAGACGAGTTTGATGCCCTTCGTCGCAAAAAACTTGAAGAGGATATCGAGGTCGACGTAGAAACCATTGAGCCGATTGGAGTAGGAAAGCAAACCGATCAGATGGTTTCTATTGGTCAAGACGAAGATGATTTGTGGGCCGAGATGGAACCTGATAATGATACCATTCACGACTATACCCCTGTCTTGGACGTACTTGAAGCGGAAAGTGAGGAAGACGATGAAAATTAGGTCTCTTTCACTGGGCGTAGTCTATAGTATGTAATTCATAGTTCATTGATTATATCATCACGCTTTGCTATCCTATCTTACACGCGTTTTATACACGCATGTCTCAAGCTGGAGGAACCTCAACTGTACGGGCTTCGCGCGAACTCAACATGGCGAGCTCAATCATCTGGATAACAGCCGCTGACTGCTCGAACTTCACCTGTGGCTCGGTTGAGGAAGTGATGGCGTCTGCCAAGTTCTCGAAAAGGAGACTGTATGCACCCTTTTCTGAGACCACCCTGCGAAAGGAATCCATCGGTTTATTGGCCGGAAACATCGGCCAAACAATGTGCTTACTTTTCTGTCTGAATCGACCCATCCTCCGTCACAGTATCAAGCGTGCCGAAAATACCTTCCACTTCGCGACCAAATTGGGGATCCAAGGGGGTTGGTTTTCCCGCCTTCAGTTGATCCTCTTGTGGATCTAAACCCTTCTTTTCGAAAGATCCTTTTGATCCCCGAACACTAAAACGAAGCTGTAACTTTTTCACGGACAGCGACGATGCAGCCACAGTGGCCCGAATCGGATATGGTTTACGGTCGTAGTGGAAATGGATCAAGAACTAAAGGCAGGCCAAAATTAGTTTAGCCACACCTTGGGCGTATGGCATACTACTGACAGTATCGTCAACAGCTGGTCCACCAAACCCACGGAGATTTTGGATAAAACCGGTTAGCCTATTGGGACGACCGAACAGCTGAAGTACTTGGTCGATTAGATGTGGTCCTTTAAGTCATCCGTTAGCATTGTCCAGCGTCTATCGCGATTCCCTACTAACCCAGATCAAAGGTATGACCTGCGCCTGGCCCAGCGGCCTCGCGCCAAAATGCGGTCGTGCGAGGAGAGGGGCGGTATCGATCGAAGCTTGAGGAACACTTTATAAATGGTTCACAATTTAATATGATGTATACTTACTGCGATTCGAATTCCGTAATATCGCCAAGCTGTGGTTATCGGTTTAGCCGCAGCGCATACATCCTATACAATACGCGATACCTTGCCCTCATTGATCAGCTTTTTGACCGTCAAGAAATCCGAATCCCATCGCCTGTTTTGGAATGCACTTAGAACAACCCCTTGTGACTTGGCCAGTGCGTCAAGTTCCTTGGCTTCGGTGAAAGTCGGAGTAACGGGCTTTTCTAGCAGAACTGTACAATATAGTAAGTAGCTTGGCGTGCGATAAAATATCTTCAAACACAGACCATTCTTTTTTGCCTCTAGGGCAGCTTTTGCAAAAGGATAGTGCGTTTCGTTGGGAGTTGTGATAATGACCTAGGATATGTTGGTTACGTTCCAATTTCCTATCATTATAATTACTTATAGCCTTACCAGCTGCAGCTCTGGATCGGCCAAGAACTCTTCAAGCGTATTCAATACTTTGATTCCTTGAAGGCTGAATTTTGCCCCAATGGTACCCCCAGTTTTCTTTGCATCTTGTGTCGCCTTGCGTTCGAACACTGAATGCACCACATAATGGTTCGACAGAGCAAGGAGCATGGGGACCTACATAAGCACCCGGTATAAATGTTGATCGTCCCCGGTCATTCAACAAGCTTACGTGAAAAGTGACAGCACTTGAGCCAACGCCAACGATACCCGTCTTGATGGGGGTAGACGGTGCCATATCTAATCTAAGTAAGAAACTGGGATATGGGAAGGAGTTGGAAGGGCGAGGCAAAACCAAAAGGGCTTAAGATGAAGTTTATATGTGAGCGTCGTAGAGCTTGTGCACCGGTTCGCTTATGAGCTTCTATGTAGAATGGTAGAAGCGAGATCGTGGGGATCAAGAGGGCTCCACATTCCTACGAAATGTAAACGCACGTGATGAACCAACCTAACGAGGCAAGCGAACAAAGCAGACTGTATGCGCAATGTCTATCATGTCATGTTAAAATTCAATACCATCTACCACCGCCTTTTTAACAAGCTCTGCGACCTGATACGCTTCCTCCCATAACACGAGAGCCATACAAAGTGCATGCAGATATCCCTCGTCTTTGTGTTCAGCGCCCCGTGCTGCTTCCATCTTATTCTTCACTATAGGAGTACTGATTTCACTCTCGCGGGTTACCCGCTCGCAGATCTCTATGAGCGAAGCTCTGGCTCCATGCTCATTCTCTGCTGATACAACCTCTGCCAATCCCAAGATCGTATTCTCCCAGAGTTTAAGTTCCCTTCCTGATGTAGGGCCCAAGGATATATGAGCTAGCCGAAGCACTGGCAATAGCCTGTAGGAAGGATATCCAACGCCATCTTCGACATGCAGTGTCCAATCGCTTTAAACGAGACAATCAGGGGGATTTGTTCATGAAAGAAAACCACTTACCCCCAGTAGTTCCTATCCTTTAGTAACTGGCACTTTTGGGCGTAATTCTCCCGAGATCTTAGTAAATCCTCGACGTAGCAGTCGATCAATACTTCTCCATTGAATGTATGCGCCTTCTCAGCGAGAGCAAGGACAAAACCATATTCTGTGAACAGGGCTGCGTTCGAGTGACCACCATAACGGAGATAGATCTCGTCCCCTGGCTGGAGGGCTACAGCACTGGAAAAAGCCATGCCTTCAAAAGGTTGCAAGGTTGTGTTGAATATGGAAGTACTAAGACCCACCATCACATAACGCAAACTCGTCCTGTGTGATCGAGATAGACTGTAGAGGCGTATGATTGGCAAAATCTAATAAAGGACACATGGTGATATTGTCTTCAGACTGCGCGAATCCAAGGTCATTGTATAGGCAACGCGTGTTTACTGTGTTGACCATAAGCGCAGTCAGAACAGATTGTTGGACAATAGTGATGCTAACCATTTAGCCAAGCCCAAACAAAGTCGGCAAGCTGATCTATAGAGGTTGCCATTGAATTCATGTCCAGAGGGGGAACAATACTTGGGAAGTATTGCTTCGCCGCTATAAATACATCTAGACTTGGTCTATACAAGAAATGACTCACAAAGCACTCGGTGACTACATCCCAATCCCGCTGCATCCGCTTTTCTACGGCAGCCAACATGGTAGCTACTGCTGGTGGAAGACTTTCAATTAGCGGTTCTCTGTGGTTGCTTAGGATAACCGTCAAAGGATGGTCGAAAAAAGATACTGGTAATGACTCGAGATAGGCATTGAATTTGATGTCCGCAACCCCACGCCGCCAACGGTACAAATGCAAAGACAGAAGTTGAGTAGAGGACAAACGATGGTGTTGAGTCGTATCACCAGACATATGTGGAAAGGGCGGAAGCATGCAGCCTGGATATGCCTTGTTCAGAGTCTTGGCGTTGAGCAGGAGATGTCCTGGTATCAAAACGAGAGTTTGTAATGGCTGGTGGCAGAACTGGTCAGTGTCATAGGCAAACAAGAATACTGTTAGGCTCACATTTATCTTTTCAGTAGCAAATAGCCCACGGCCAGCACCTTGTTTTTTAGACAGAAAGTAAGAAGTAGAGCTCGTAAAGAGAACAAGAGCTCACCAGCGACCACCTTTGGTTCTACCTTTACTATCACATCCGAACCTTGTTGTTCTATGCTACTTCTTAACGCTGGCCATGTAGGATCCATATTCAGTCCTTATCGTGCGGAATAAGCACAGTGTGGGTTTTATTTAGAAATGGGCAATATCGTGATCAAAGTTGAGATGAAATGGCAGCAGAGTGCCTCGATCGAGGTGCAAAGGAAAATCGAGCGGCAGGACTGATGCACGCAAGCACAACCAAATACACTGCCACCCACAGCTTTGACGAACCCATATCAGGACTATGTTCCTGCCTTGTAACACTACTACCTCTAGCCATCCGCAAGATGCAGTTCAACCATATCTTCCTGTTGCAAGACATCGAGTTTCGCCAACATGAACGTCGTCGGGCCAACTCCCGGCCGGTTCCTCGGGCACGCCTAAGCTCAGACTGTTGTTTACCGAAATCGTTGCCTAGTCTAACGATGATAGGTCGCCAAGCAAAGGAGCAAATTCCTCGTACAGAGGTGAAGCTATTACGACACCATTCTACCTCGTCTATGGATTCCCATTCGTCGAGCAACTCGTCAGATGACGTACCAGTCTCGCCATCGCAGCCACGAAGTGGCGACCACAGTAACAAGAAGAAAGCAGTTGTTCGTCCGCAGCCAGTCCGACCTCGAGGCTGGAAGGAACCCGAGCACTGGGAGGTGGTTCAAGCCATCGAAAGGCGAGATGTTGTAAGGCTTTCGGAGATACGGGATCATTCATTCCACGTATGTGTATGGTGCCAGCGTTGTTCTCCGTAACCTGACAGCTTTCCCAAGGTTCTATTGCGGAGAGTTAACAACACGTCGCCCCTAGAGCATGCAATGAGGATTGGTCATACGGATATGGCTGTCCTTATCTTAGGTATGTTTAGTAGGTGGATTAACTACCTTGACGAAGAGGACTTTGCTCGCAAGAAAGTGATGATTAATCTCAATGCAATCCGTGAGCCGCTTCCTCACTCTGCCGATTTGTACCTGATCATCGGTGCATAGGCGTGAACTTGAGATTCGCGATTAGCCGAGGGCTACAACATAACCAACCGGATTTGATTTCATCGTACCTGCAAACGATTGTTATGAGTCATGGCGAGAGCTGGCTCAAGACGGCGATAGCGGACGTTTCACGGGAGGTTGGACTTGGCTGTGAGGGACGACCGGTCGAGACCGCTATCAACTCAATCAAGTGAGTTGCGGTTAGGCCGTCGTTCGTAGTTATTGAATGCGGGGTGCCCTAGGAACTTTTTCACCAAAGAACTAAGTAAGGCCGAGTCGATCCTCGCGGTGGACGAGTAGTAAGTGCATTTGGCGTTTTATCGGATAATACGCTGTACTAATGGAAACCAGTGTGGCCAATGCGGGGTGTGATTTGCTCATGCTCGGAGCTTGGACGCAGGTGATGCATCGAATACCGAGCGCCCAGCCCATTCCGGTAGGTGACACTATCTTTGGTTCCCAATCAACTCAGGAACCCACGGAACAGTTACATTACTTTGCTCGAGACGATCGCATTTACCAAGAGTTTGCAGACAGGCGTCGCCGGTTGAGGGATGAGTGTCGCGCGCATTTAACCAAGAAATTGCAATGGCAGATGAAAGTCATGAAAAAGGTGGGGTTTGACGTTTTCTTCGGAGAAACTCGAGGTTGAACACGCCTTGAACACGTTTTGCAGACGGTTGGTATAAGAGCGTATGGCATCCAGCAGAAGCTCGAAATTTTGAAGGAAGAGCTAGATAGAAAGTGATGAGCTTGTAATGGGCTGTTTGTTGCTGCATTTGTGCCGATTTGCATTATTTTCATCGCCCTACCCCGGCCCCGCTGCCCTCGGTTGGGGGTTCGAGATGATCGTACTCTGATCTCGCATGCGAGAATCGGTGGTGCCCGCCCAATCTAGCAGCCACTGTACGGTTACATCACCATCGCTCTGAAAGATCAAGCGGCCCCAACGCCCAACGCGGTCCGCCCCGACTGTACTCCGGCACGCGTTCCGCGACACAGCTCCATCGCGATCCTGCTAGAAGGACCGCAGAGCTATATAACCAGCTGCTGATTGTGCTCTTGCTCTTCACCCCTGCGACCCCCACCCCCTGCCTAGCACCCAAGTTTTCAGCCATGGCAGCCCAGAAACTGTCGTTCAATCCCGATGTTGTCATGCAAGTCGACCCCTGGCTCGAGCCGTTCCTGCCAGCCCTGTCCGAGCGCCATGAGCACTTTGACAGGACAAGGAACAGCATCCTCTCCAACGAGGGCAGCTACGACCAGTTCACCCGCGGGTACGAAAAGTTTGGCCTCAATGCCAAGCCCGATGGGTCCATCGTCTATCACGAATGGGCTCCCAACGCCGTAGAGGCCTCTCTGATCGGCGATTTTAGTGAGTGCGACGCCAGCGTGAGCTGTGATCGCCACTGATCGCATTGAACGCGTTATAGACAACTGGGACCGCCACTCTCACCCTATGACCAAGGACCAGTACGGTGTCTGGGGAATCACTATTCCCGGCAACAACGGACAGCCCGCTATCCCCCACGATTCAAAAATCAAGGTATTCAGCAACGCGATGTGCGATCCAACGCCGTACTGACAGGTTTCATTTCAGATCTCGATGGTCATTCCCGGCGGCGAGCGCATTGAGCGCCTGCCCGCGTGGATCAAGCGCGTCACCCAAGACCTCGCTGTCTCCCCTGTGTACGATGCTCGGTTCTGGAACCCCCCGGCCGACCAGAAATACACCTTCAAGCATCCCCGCCCACCCAAGGTGACTTCAGCTCGTATCTACGAGGCTCATGTCGGTATCTCGACCCCCGACCCCCGAGTAGGCACCTACAAGGAGTTCACTGCGAACACCCTCCCGCGTATCAAGAAGTTGGGATATAATGTTATCCAGCTTATGGCGGTCATGGAGCACGCCTACTATGCTTGTAAGTCGGTTCTGGGTTCTATCTTCGGTATATTTTCGGCACATGGACTGACGCTTATCTTTCCGATAGCCTTTGGTTATCAGGTCACCAGCTTTTTCGCTGCCAGTTCTCGATATGGTACTCCCGAAGAACTGAAGGAGCTGGTTGATACTGCACACTCGATGGGCATCACTGTTCTACTCGACGTGGTGCACTCTCATGCCTGCAAGAACGTTCTCGATGGCTTGAACCAGTTCGATGGAACTGACCACCAGTACTTCCACGGGGGAGGAAAGGGGTATCATGACTTATGGGACAGGTACGGCTGCTTGTTGCTGTTGCAAGTCCGATCCTCTAACGCCTCTTTCACAGCCGTCTCTTCAACTACTCTCACCATGAGGTGCTTCGGTTCCTGATGTCCAACTTGCGCTTCTGGATGGAGGAGTATCAATTCGACGGATTCCGGTACGTTTCCGATGGTTTAAATCGTCGATATCAAATAACAATTGTGTTTAAAGTTTCGATGGAGTCACGAGCATGATGTACGTTCATCACGGAATCGGCACCGGCTTCTCCGGCGGGTATCACGAATACTATGGCGGCGCTGTCGACAATGAGGCTGTCGTTTATCTGATGATTGTGAGTGTCGCATTACTTATCTAATTTATCCAGGATCGCTGAGTCGGCTTTGATTTAGGCTAACGAGATGCTGCATGAACTTTATCCCAACGCCATCACGATTGCCGAAGACGTCTCTGGGATGCCTCTGCTGTGTGTATCTGGCGAAAAGGGTGGCGTTGGTTTCGATTATCGCCTCGCGATGGCGGTTCCCGATATGTGGATCAAGCTCCTTAAGGAGTCGAAGGACGACGATTGGGAGATGGGCCACGTCGTACACACGTTGACCAATCGCCGATACCGCGAAAAGACGATCTCCTACGCTGAAAGTCACGACCAGGCCTTGGTCGGTGATAAGACTCTTGCGTTTTGGCTGATGGACAAGGAGATGTGTAAGCATGCGTGCATGGCCACTATTCGTATTGCTAAATCGCACATTTTAACGTAGATACCCACATGTCCGACCTTACCCCGATGACCCCTATCATCGAGCGCGGCTTGGCCCTGCACAAGATGATTCGGTGAGTAAATACACGCTTAATTTCTGGAGCGCATGCTCATTATACCTGTCCAGGCTTATTTCGCACTCGCTCGGTGGAGAAGGGTACTTGAACTTTGAGGGCAACGAGTTTGGTCATCCTGAGGTCAGCTGTTCTCCACCATGATTCTTTCAAAGTCTAACTCGGGGTTTTCCGATAGTGGCTCGACTTCCCCCGCGCAGGAAACAACAACTCGTACTGGTATGCGCGTCGCCAGTTCAATGTCGTCGATGACCCGCTGCTGCGCTACAAGTATTTGAACGAGTTTGACTCTGCGATGAACAACTTGGACGACAAATACAAATGGCTCGCTTCCGAACCTGTAAGTTTTTTTTGTTACAGCGGCCGGCAACTCGCATCTCTAACGATAAAACTCTAATACCCCGCAGGCTTACGTCTCGCTCAAGCACGAAGGTGACAAGGTCATTGTGTACGAACGTGCCGGCCTCGTGTTTGTGTTCAACTTCCACCCCACGAATTCGTTCGCGGATTACCGAATTGGCGTCGAGGAAGAGGGCGAGTACCGTCCTGTGCTCAGCAGCGACGAGAAGCGGTTCGCAGGCCAGGACCGTATTGACATGAACGGCAAGCACTTTACGACGCCCCTCGGATGGAACAACCGCCGAAACTGGATGCATGTAAGTCTACAAAGCTTTTTTGGGGAAGAGATAAGGAACTCGAGCTAACCCGATCGCTTTAGGTGTACATCCCCTCGCGTACCTGCCTTGTGCTCGCAAAACACTAAGGCAATTTCGTACCTTTCTTTTATATCCTAGATGTTTTGCGATACGATCGTTTATGCCCTTGTCAATGCTTTCTGTAACATTAAATCTCAACGCAAATGAATCTTCGTTTTTCTTGTTCTATTGATAGCGAGATGCTTTATCAGGGCCGAAGGTAAGATTTGGGGGACACGTTGTATGCGACCCCACACCCCCAGACTGAAAACGGCCTAGCCGGCATACGAGAATCACGAATGGGTCTAGAGGGCGTACTTTAAGCTCTGGAAGGTGGGGCTAACATATGACGTAGATGAGATGTCCTGATATGTGTACAACATGAAATGGGATGATCTAGCTCATAAGTTACAGGATACATGTGGTAAAGGAAACACCGGGAAGAGAGAGAAACAAGAGGCAACAACTTTTTTTCAAGACGTCGAAGCGAGACTCGGAACGAGAGTGGCAAGGGGGGGAAAGTGAGTGGGTTTGTAAAGGGGATTCAAGGGAAGGTACGTCAGGTTCAAGAAGATGGGGTTGCCAAAAGGGTATCCAATCGCTCAGCATGACCTAAGTAAGGCTTCTGCCCGGGCCGCGTCCTGTCGATCGACCTGTACATATACAATAGTCTGCAATTGATCTCGACAAGAATAGATTCAGACTCACGAGCAGGTTGGCGGTTTTGTACGTTGATGAATACAGATGATTGATACCGTTCCGATGTAGGGTGCTCGAGAAATGATTAACGAGGCCATGCGTGTCTGCGAGGGTCCACGAGTTTAGATTTCACGAGCCAAGAATTGAATCGAGGGAGAAAGCAAGGGACGTACCCAACCCGTGTGGTAGATCGATCGTCATACACCGCATTGCGGCTTTTACTTCGCCCGAGCATATGGCAATCTCATCGACACCCTCGAGTTCATGTGCACTCAGAACCATATGCCGATCGGGTGGAGGGAAGAGTGCTGCAAGAAGCCGAACGTCGGCGACGACGCTTGCGCATTCACCTTTTGCGCGCGTAAAGCTGAAGAACGGTTGAGGCGGCGACTTGGGCCGGCGGGGTGGTGAAAGCGCAGCGTTTGGCGATCGAATGGTGCCGGATGCATCTGGGTGCGAACTTGGAGAGACGGGCGATGTCGGAGACGGGGATCTCATTTCAACCGGCTCCTGATGTTCATCATCGCACGGCGAGCAGGTGTTGTTCAGTTCAGCCGGAGTTTCGGGCTCCCAGAGCGGTTCGTCCTCGAGTTCGCGTGCGGCTGGGGACGCCCAGGGTGTGGGGATCATGTTAGGGTAGAGCATAAGCAAGATCATGCGGCTGAGCCAGCTGTCTGATGCGTCCTCGCTCAACCCGATGACGGCCAAGTCCGCGGCGACGGCTTCGACGGGCGGTGAGGTACTTGCGGCAGCTCGACTCGTGCGCTGTTTTGACGATTCGTCGCCGTCTTGTTCTGAGTCTGAGGATTCAGTCGAGAGGGACGACAGAGGCGAGATCGTCGATCCCAGAAATGGGTATGCGGCGGAAAGAGATATGGACTGAACAGAGCCATTGGACGTGCTTCGGTGACGTTTGGGGGACGGAATTGCAAAGCTGTCGTCCATGTTGACGATCCCAAAGCCGTGTGTGCTGACATCGCCATCGAGGACAAGGGAACCGCGCATCTTGAGTTCCTCGGGCAAAGTCGTGGGTACGGCCAGCGGTGGGGACATGGACGAGGTGAGAGCGACCGCATCGGTGGAGTATAGACCAAAGCCGGCGTGTGCCAATAGGGCGATGACCGAAGGTAGAGAAGAGGACTTGACCTGATAAGGCGTGAGTGATCGCGACAGGATGAGTACTCATGGCGTCACAACACACCAGAATGAAGTCGCTCATGTAGCTCGACTGGTACAGAATCGACACTCCGGCCCGTGCCAGTGCGGCTGAAATCTCGCATACCCGTGCCCCAGCGTCACCTATGTCGAGTGAGTCAGAGTCAGCAAGCTGGGGCTTGAGTCGAAAACAACAAGCACAACACACCAAACTTGTCTTCGTCGATCTGGAGCACACTCCAGGTATCCTGGGAGATCTCGACCGGGGCACCTGTCCGAGAGGCCGTTCGGCCGCGCCGCGCGAGTGGCAAAAAGTCATCGAGTGTCGAGTGCTCGGCAAAAATAGAGAGCTCCTGGGTGTTGAGTGTAATGTTCATAAACGTCGGGCGTTGACGCAGAAACTGTTTGACGACATAGTGTGTTGTCTCTGGGAGGCGGGTGCGCGGGATGGTGCACAGGCGGAGAGTGATGTCGAGCACGGTGATGGTGACGTCGGGAAGGAACCCGGGCGAGGCTGCGAACGACATTGTCGGAGAGCCCGCTCGAGTCGTCGTCTGAAGCAAGAGGGGAACAGGGCGGACGGGGTGAGTCAAGGGCGTTCTGAGCCATTATGAGGTTCAAACTGTTCGGGATAACCGCGATGGACCCGGGAGTTTGGGCCCATAGGTGCTCTCCACCCACTCCACACGTGCACCAGCCATCCTCGGTCCCACGACTCACACCCAGCTGCGCTCACTCGACCTTGCTTGCGCCCTGGGTCGAACGTGCAAGCTTGTTCTTCAGGGCTTGTTCTGTGCAAGCTTGTTCTTCAGGACACCCTGCCCGACTTGGACCGGACCCATCTCGTCCCCCCCTCCGTCAACAGCCCCGGCCAGAAAGCTCGTGGCTCTGGTCGCAGGCGAGTGCCCACCACGCTATAGACAACGCCCATCGCGAGACTCCCCAGCCTTCTATCTCTGAAACCTTTTCCATCCATCAGCCGGCCTGCACATTTGCCGTCCCGGGTTTACCATGCCCGCAATCTCCCCTCACTCACCCACATGCGATCTAGAACATGGCACGACTCGACGAAAGAGACATGCGCGTCAACCCTCCACCTCCTCGGACACGACAGCCCCGGCCACTACTCGTGGGATCCAGCGACCGTTTGGTTCCCCCTGGCTCAAAATTTCAGCTCGTCGAGCGCGGCTCGTTTTGGTGATTGTGTGCTTCTGCTTGGTTGGGATACTCCTCAGATCTCTATGGCTTCCTCTTCTCGTGCGCACATCCTTGTTCGTATATTTGCCGGTCGAACCCGAGCATGTGCGTCCTGATAGGGGCTCCGCCGTCGCAAGCCATTTGAATTCGGGTTCTGCCCTCGTACGGCAAGATTCTGTCCCCTCCCGGCTTGGACGTAACAACACTCACCGGTTTCTTACCTTTCTCCCGCATTCTGGATTTAACAACCAACGGATTGCCCTGGAAAATGCGATGCTGCTGGCGTACATCCTCAACTGCACACTCATAGCGCCACCCGCACGCCTTGGAGAGCCCCTTCCTTACCGTCCGTTTGATACACTTGTAAATTGGAACGAGCTTGCTTCCCGCCCTAAGCCAAAACATTGCATCCGATACCCTCTCTCCGAATGTGTGACCATCGACTCGTATGCGCAAATTCCCTGGAATAAGCTAGTCGACTTTACGCCTCTCCAAAAAGAGCTTGGGCTCGATATCATCTTTATGCATGGTTCCCAAACTCCGCTTCGGTTTTTGCATCAGATGGGCGTCCCAGAACGGTCGATTACTTTCCTAAAGGACGAGGTGATGTATCAGCATCTTATTCATGATTCGCCTGGACACGCTGGAGCTAGCTCAAAGTATTCGGACGAGTGGCACCTGGACTACCTCTTTAAAGTTCTGGAATCTTCTAGCGTGGTCCATTTCGGCACTTTGTTTGGATCTGGAAGGCTCAAAATTACGACGGCAGCTTATGCTGTGGCTCGAAGGAAGATTCACAGCTCCACGGTCATATCCCATAGAGGTGTATTGGATTCAGCCAATATTATTCGCCAGAGGATTACAGGCTCTTCGCCCGACAACACTTCGTACGTCGCCGTCCATGTGCGCGTGACTGGAAGAAAGTTCAAACCGTTTGCAAAAGTCAACGGGCGCCTTGTCTGGCGGGAGTTGATTACCCAGCTCGGTGTCTCCCAAAAGGCTGGCATAGACCTCGAACGCAAGTACCGCAAGTATACGGGACCACCTGCCCCTCGCAACTTTGCCACTTTCAAACCCTCGAGCCGATCATTTGGTGTGGATCCAGAGAGTGCTTCATCGGGCCAGCTGAGCTGTACGCGCCGTCTAGGACCTCGAGCCGCCTCGTACAAATCCAATCTCGAGATCCCGCTGTTCATCGCGACCGACGCCCCAAGCCCTCGGGCCCATCCTGCACTCAGGTTGTTTTTCGCAACGTTTCCGTGTGTGTACGTGCTAGATGATTTTCAATCGGATTTAGATCATTTGGATGCGTTTCGTGATGCTGATGGGTTGCCGATGCGCAAGTTTTTGACGCCGCTTGTGGATATGGTCGTTGCTGGGCAGGCAACCATGGTTGTCGGGACGATGAATAGGTACGTTCAAGTATCCCTGCCTGGCCCTCCTTGGCTAATAGAGTATATGAAGCACGTTTAGTGATTATATTACTAGAACGCTTCATCCTGCTTATTCAAACATACATAAACCTGTATAATGCTTAGTCTATGGGCATAGTTGCTAGTCTTCTGCTTCAATGATCGAGTATGCTGGCGCATCGAGCTTTTCGTGCCCCTTGAGGAACGTAAGGCCAACAACAAACATATATTCAACGGTTTTGCCGCCTTGCTTTGCAACAAGTTCGCCTGCTGCTTTGGCCGATCCCCCTAAAATACCGATGATTATGTAGTGGCATCGTTAAAGACACGGGAAAACGGCTCACCTGTTGCGATCAAGTCGTCGATGACGAGAACGTTGCTGCCTGGGGCGATAGCACCCTCTTGCATGTCAAATGAATCCTACCTAGCCTATCAATTTCATCTCGGGAAGAAATGCACAAAAATTTCCACTTACAGACCCATATTCCTTTTCGTACACTGCAGTCGTACACTTTCCCGGCAGCTTGCCCTTTTTCCTGACTGGCACAAACGCCGCGTTTAACCGAAGGGCGATAATCGGCCCGAGCAAGAATCCGCGAGCATCGAGCCCGACAATCGTATCGATCTTTTTTGACTCGAGTTTGGGGATGGTGTGAGACGTGATGTGGTGGACCATGTGCGTGATGAGGGTTTCGAACGCGACTGGATCGCGCAGGATGGGGAAGAGGTCGAGAAATGTGATGCCCTGCCGGTCGTGTTAGTTCATGTTACATAATTTGGATGATTTAGACCTTTTTGGGAAAGTCGGGGTGCACCCCAAGCAGGCTGCGCAGGTACTGGACGTCGGCCATGGTGGTTGTGATCGGCAATCCAGCGCCGCCCGACTGATGGGATGTGGACCCTGAATTAGCCAGGGTCCCTCCGCCTAAGCGCCTCGACGTGGCGCTTTGCTCACCCCCACCTCTTGTCCAAATAGCAGCCCCGCCTGGTTCGCACAGACCATGCACTGGAGGCAGATGTGGCCTCATACTCTTCTTGTTGCCGCCCTTCTCTATGTCGAGCTCTCGTACTGGTCGACTCGCTCGAGGTTCGGCGCGACTGCCCAGCCTGGCTCGTTTGATAATAGGAACTGGACGCGGGAGAGGAAGATGCAGTTCAGGTGCGTTTCACAAGGATTCACGTTGGCGAACATACTAGATACATGCGTGGTAGGGACGAGACACGCCGGCTGTGGCATCATGGCTTCGATTCGTATATGGACCATGCGTTTCCCATGGATGAAGTATGTCGTCGCGTATCCTTATTTGCGGGACTCGTCTGACTTGGCCCTCAAAGTTGATGCCGAAATCCTGTCGTGGCCGAGGACCAGATTGGGCAAACCCGTATGTCCGGCCGTGGTTTTTGGGTCGGCTTTTTTGATTGACTGGGGAATACTAGATCCAACATAGGTCACAATGACGTGATGGCCAACTACAGCCTAACACTGGTCGACAACTTGGATAGCTTTGTCGCGTTTGGGAATCGGTCTGGATTCGATTGGGCAGTGCGGCAGGCGATTAATTATGTGTCGTTTGACCAGGACGCGAAGCCCCAGGTGTGTCTCGGGAATGCGAGAAAGTTGAACACTTCTAAACTCGATGGTTAGGTTTTTGAAATAACGATTCGGGGAATGGGAGGTCTGCTGTCCGCACACATGTTTGCGTCTGATCTGGTCGGCAACTGGGGGTTTGGGCTACCGTGGTACCGAGACGAGCTCTTGCACCTCGCACACGACCTCGGCAAACGACTACTCCCTGCGTTCGAGACTTCGACTGGTATACCCTTTGCTCGAGTATGTCAAGCGTGGCTGGTTCAAAGGTCATCCATTGTACTTACTCGTACTCATCTAATAAGATCAACTTGCGTCATGGGGTTCCACCGAGAGAAACATTCGAAACATGTTAGTCCCAACGAGCCCTTGGTTCAATCAGCGCATTGATTCAAGAATACAGGTACTGCTGGCGCAGGGTCGCTCCTTTTGGAGTTCACGGCCCTATCTCGACTTACAGGCGACCCCAGATTTGAACAAGTTGCTCGAAAAGCGTTTTTTGCCATATGGAATCGCAGGACCGACCTTGGACTAGTGCCCAATACCATCAACTTGGCTACCGGCGTGAGTCGAGTGTTGTATTGAGAAACATACTTGATCTTGACTGTGTATGCAGAATTGGCTTCAGCCCGAAGTCGCAGGGATTGGGGCTGGGATCGATAGCTTCTACGAGTACGCCCTTAAAATGTATGTCATGACTGGTGAGTTTGGCTGCTCCGCTCTGACAGAGTCGAGTTTGACTGGTTCGGCTAAAGGCGAATCCGAGTATTATGATGTGTGGCGAGAAGGGTACGCCCAGATCATGAGGTATTCCCGTGGTCCCGAGGGTTTTTGGGTGGGTCAACCTTGCTATAAGTAGATATAGCACCACTGATTCCGCCCGCGACAGTACAGAAATGTAGGAGCATCGACAGGGCAACTCGCGTCCGTGTACATCGACTCGCTTTCTGCGTTTTGGCCAGGTTTACAGGTAATACTTATTCATATTCATACCTCCTATAATTAGTGCACTAATAACGGGTTATGCACAGGTTCTTGCTGGCGATGTTGAAAACGCTATCAGATCCCATCTTGTTTGTGAGTTGATACTGCTGCCCTCTAGACAAAGCGCTGATACTTGCGTGCTAGATTGGAATTTGTGGCGTAGATTCTCTGGAATACCCGAAACCTTTAGCATTGCTAGTCGCTCAGGCATCACGCTAGGATACCCTCTACGCCCTGGCAAGCATTTCGTATGACGCTGATGTGTCAGATAGCTCATTGATGATTTACAGAGTTCATCGAGTCCACCTATTTCCTGTACCGCGTAAGCTACTCTGACTTAACTCACCACGGACTTGCTAATGCTTCTTCAGGCCACGAAGGATCCATTCTATTTGGACGTCGGTGAACGGGTCCTCCTGGACTTGATTCGAAGGGCAAAGGTTGACTGCGGGTTGTCAACGTTATCGAATGTGCAAACGGGTGAACATGAGGATCGCATGGAGTCATTTGCATTATCGGAAACTCTTAAAGTGAGTCAAACCAAACCAATGATGAGAGCTTTATTCACCACGTTTTCAGTATTTGTATTTATTATTCGACGAGGACAACAAAATCAGTTTGGATCATTCGAACCTTGTATTCACAACAGAAGGTATTCGAGACTCCATTATGCGCATGTGCGCATCTTATATGTCTCCGCACTAGGTCATCCCATCTCCCTTCCTAAACGCCATCTAAAACCTGTGTCCGCAACATCACGCTATTTCCGACAAAAAGAGCAGAATTTCTGCCCTGCATACCAACCTACTCGAAACCCACCCAGCCTACTCCTCGGAGAATCACTTGGTTTGGTTCAGTCAATACGAAGCCGCCCCGACTCCGAGTATGGGCGGTTCATCACTGGCCTCGATGCTTCTGTAGTAGCTCCCTCTGACGAACGGTGGTGGGATATCTACGGCCGTTGCGAAGTTCCGCAGGCTGAGGAGTATGTGAGCACAACTGTCCCTCAAACTCAACCGCAATCCCCTTTTGATTTCGATCTCGATGCCCTTGCTGCTCGTCTTTCTGAACTGCTGGGCATGGGTTCTTCTCAACCTGAACAGTCTTTTGATTACGTCTTGAGTATCGATGGTTCAGTCACCGAAGCAGACAAAAACTTGGGACCGTCCAAGGTTCACCGAGTCGAGGGTGGATTCATGATCCGGAATATCACTGGGGTTAAAGCGTAGGTGGTAATAAAAATAGTATAGCTATTACTGAAACTGTCTTTAGACGAATGACCGCTCGGATAGACGGACAAGGCTACGACGTGACTATGCGTAAGTACTTTGGTAGCGCTTGCTTGAGAATTGCCTCATGATTATGTTCTTTCAAGTTGGCCATCATCGGGTCCTAAGCGGACAAAAGGTGTTCATAAGCGATCCTGCCCTCTTGGGGATTCCCGGATTCAAGTCGGGGAAGCAACTGTCGCGAAAACTAGCTATCCAACTCCGAGTAAGGAATCCCGCCACAGAGCAACAGGAAGATTTACTTGCCACAACTGCGATGTTTGGTGCGGATCCCGAAGACGTGAAGGGAACTGCGGCGTTCCGAGTCGGGTTCACTTCGCTACCTATCACGACAGCAGATCCTCATAACGTGGATGGCTGTAGTTCTCATATTGGGCGACAAGGTACACCCGGGGCTGTCCTTGTAGTCGATCGA
This sequence comes from Ceratobasidium sp. AG-Ba, assembly GCA_016906575.1. NCBI lineage: Eukaryota > Fungi > Basidiomycota > Agaricomycetes > Cantharellales > Ceratobasidiaceae > Ceratobasidium > Ceratobasidium sp. AG-Ba. Next base: position 1,596,532 of record CP059613.1, on the reverse strand, counting down.
GGTCAGTAGTGATTCGCTTGTTGTTGAAAATAAACCTAATATATTTCAGGGGGGTGTACATTCCTTGAGAAGCTGCAAAAAGCCAAAGAGGCGGGCGCCGCCGGGGTGATAGTTATATCTGATAACGATGAGTTCTTGAACCCCAGTATTGACGAATCGGAACAAGAATATGTTGATGCCGAGCTGAAAGACGTGGTGCTCGTCGCTGTAACAAAATCAGAGGGACACAAGTTGATCAAAATGCTGGAGTCTATTGTGGACAATAGTTCAGGATTAACGGTCGAAGTTCTACCTCAAACGCTCCTTGAGGACGAGATCAAAAAGGACGAGAAGCCCCAACTTTTGTATATCAATGGAAAGGCCTTGATGAACACCGGTAAGTCGAGTACTACGTACACATACTACAACCACTAAACTTGTATAGTTATCATGCTGTGACACCGATATGAGTGTAGGAACCTTGTATTTATATATCGATGTGTTTGCTATCGTTTGCCCCGATACGAATCCTATTCTATGGGGCTAATTTGCCGTTTTTAGACATATACATTCATCTTCAACCCATCAGAAGTGAAAGGGCGTTGGCAATTGATCCGCATGTTGAGAAGAGTAAATTGATATGCGGAGTAAATTTAATTTGAAATTCTACCACCTGAACTCGACCACTGTTACTGTATCGTTATCATGATGAAGCGTTCGCGCAAAACAAGCACTGATGTTTCTGATAAACAAATGTAAGAGTTCATGGACAATCTTGTGCCTTCCATTCATATCTTACACTTCAAAAGTGACAACGAGGAACAGACAAGCTTGCTTGATCTATTAAATTCACATGGTCAATTATTTTTGAACTCTTTTGAGTTACCTGTACCAAATACGGCCCAGAAAAAAGCTTCCAAAAAAAGGAAGAACATTCAAGGTCAGTACAGGAATTGACTTGAAGTAGGTTTGACCCAATAGTATTCTGATAGAATCGAATAACATCGATAGTGTGAATCAAACGACACCAGAAACACTCCAAAAAACGACACCTATCCCAGAAGATCCAGGTGTGAAATGACTGCTATATGCTCCTGATAGCCATTAAGCCTCAGAATAGGCCCTTCGACCAGACGCATCCCCGATGTCGTAGTCTTCGACGAACGTGCCAAACCATCAATCCAGTCCGTAGGTCGAGGTAAAAAAGGATTTATGGTACGCTGAGACGGCCAAAATGTCTCTCGGCAAAACTAACTCAGAACCAGTCATCCAAAATAAACAAAGTTATCGCGTCACCCAACCCTGCGCAGGCCGGCCAGACTCCTGACGATGAAGTGGACAGCGGAGAGGAGGAATCTAACACCCGAAACGACAAATTGCTTCATGAGCTGGTTCATTCGCAGCTGTTGAACAATACGCAAGCATTCGATCCCAGTCGAGGCTCAGCCAAGCGGAGCCGTGTTGTTGCTGGACGACTTGCCGAGCTGGCGGACAACGCCAAGGTCGGACAAGGCGCTCTGTCTCTTGTGGCCAAAGAACAAGCTCGGCATGCACAACGGGTGAGGATCGGATTAAGAGAAAAGGCCAAGCAGCGAGAGGCCAAGGCCTTGGAAGAAGTGCGTATCGACTTTTATCATCTTCTTGATACTCATCTGCCCATAACCAGGCCAAAACTCTTGGAAACTACCACCCTACAATAAAGCGAAACTTTAATTCGTCTGTTTCTAACACAGGGAAAAAACGAAGAGAGAGAGGGCTCGCGTTGGGCATAGGCAAGTTCCGCAATGGGGCATTGACTCTAAGCAAAGATGAGCTTCGGCTCGTACAAGGCCCGTCAGATAGGGGCGCCAGGGGCGGTAAAGCAGGAAAGCGGCGCTGACAGCCAAACATGAACGGTTTCTTCCAAATCAACTGTGAATGTTCAAGTCGTGTATCGATTCTAGGAACGATTGCACTGCTCAAACGCCGGATCGATGTACACCTGACCGGGATTGAATGTTGATTGTTTTGACTCGCTTGTCGCTGGAAATTGCATTACCTAATCCAGATTTGGGCGTGTCAACAGGTTCTGGCTTGTAGGCCGAACCACGTTGTCTCCTGCTCACTGGCACCTCGAGGAGCCGGCCATATACCTGATGGCGATCTGATTCTCGCTAGCTCTTGTATAACTAGTCCACGCTCTCAATCTCTGCAACGATCTCTTCACACCCACCCCCCACATCTGATCCCGTCCCATCTGCTACGATATGAAGAAGTTTGGCCTTCGTCGCGCGCTCAGCACCAAGAGTGTCCCTCGCTCTCAAGACCCAGAATTTGTGCAGGAGGATGTTGATGAACACGGTCATGTCATTACCACAAGGGCGAAGCCGCAACGAAACAACTCACTACTCAAGCGCGTGTTCCGTAGCAAAAAAGTGCGAGATCAATTCCAACTAGCTTTTAATAGACTATGCTAATACTGGTGAATGGTGCATAGGGCAGACACTCAGAAGAATTAGGTCCCATCCATGATGAGGTACATGTGAGTCTGCTCAGCATGATACACACGCGTTGCGCCTGATTGGCTGTCTAGGTGCCGCCGCCTGTGGTCGTTCAGCCTTCACACGGCAGTGATCATGGATACAGCTTTGGCGGTGCTGGCGCACAACTAATGAGCGAACCGTCCCATCATGAGCTCCGTGATCACTCTGTCCATGATCATTCTGTCCGTGAACATTCGACGCGTGGAGATCACTCCGTTCACGGACATACGTTCCGGGACGACCGCTCTCGTGGATACCCTGAAGACTATGCCTCGACCACCGGGCATTCTCGGCCAGTCATATATGAGCAAGACTATGCCCGCGACGCACATTATCCACACGAGCATGTTACCGTCCTCAGTGATTCCCCACGCCAAAGCCAGCACACGATTCCTCATCAATACCATACAGCACCGTATTCTACAACAGGAGGTACTGTGATTCACGAAGTCCGTGACGACCGCTCCGCCAGCGGGCGTAGTGGAAAAAGTTATCGAACTAGTTCCAATAGCGGCAAGCATGAAGTTGAAGTGAATTTGAAGCCAGGGGAGACTCAGGTAAATCCATCTCCAGCAGGTTACGCCACGTGATACTAAAAGCACGCCTAGGAGTTTGAGATTGGTCCCAACACTCAGCTTATCGTCCCAGATGATGTGGAGCTCGAAGTAAGTGCTTCGGTACTTGTCCTTTGGCCTAATTCTAATCCCCTTGATAGATTAGTGATGGTAAAGGAGGCTGGATGCCATACCACGAGTCTCTGCTGCGTCGGCCTCCGCGAGAAGAAGTATATGTCATCTCCGGCGGTTCAAATTTCATAGTTGAGGACGAGGTAAGAGTTCATCTACCCACAACCCAAAGGTGGCCTAACGAGGTCTTGAACATGAACTAGATGGGCAACGTGCTGCATAGGTAAGCATACTGTTTATCCTGACCCGTCGCTTCCTGACCCGTCGCCCCAGGTCTCAACCAAGAACGTACTCGACTGCGCCAGTTTCTGTGGCTGGATCTGTAGCTGGTCGCTCTACTCGCAGTAGGAGAGATGACGGCCAGGTTGTGTATGTTGACGGTTAAGTTCGAGTTTTACGTCTTTACCTCATTTTTGGCATCTGGGTTTGGTTTGTACGATTTGACATGATCCCTTATCGGCAGCTACTTTCTAGTTTTTCGGTTCGTAACTGCATTCTATAACAATATTAGACATTCGTCTTTGGTACCAATACTATTCATCTTACCCATGGATCACTCGGCCTTGAAGTTATCCGGCATACTCGCCCAGTTGAGTTGGCGGCGCGTGAACCATCATTTAGCTTACTTCTACATAAGTAATCCTCGCCCATTGAGCATGGGAAGCGACTTCCGATTTGCTACATCGAGATATGATCCACTTGGTGTTCGTCACCTTAAATCTTTTGCTCCATGATGAGGCATACGAGGACGCAAGCATGCATTCTCGCTACTTGGTCTGTGTATGCGGAGTCGTTCAAGGGGATCTACCCTTTTCACTGCACGTGGCATGACGGGTCCCATTATCTCATTTTGCCTACGCGCTCCACAATCACAATTGACGCCGGAGGATATTGTTCTTCGCTTCCATCCATAAGTACCGAGGCCTCATCGCCCGCAAATATGAACACCTCTTTCAGAGCCGGAACTAGTTCTCCCCTTCTCTCCCTTACAATCACTGGGTGGCTCGAGGTAATTGCAACATAGAACCCTCAAGCTCCGATTCTTTAACTAACGGTACAATGGCTGGTCTAAATAGAAATACACCTAGGTACTGAATACAGAGCCACCTGATGCAAACACAACCTAGCTCGTCCCGGAGGGGGCCACCCGGGTTCCTCCCTTTACCACGCCTTGATTCGCACGGCTGGACGACGCCGACGACACCGTCAGCAGTCACCTCTCCTTGGGAATACGGCCCTCCGGGTGCATCTTCTGAAGCCAGACAAGCCCCGCCGGCCCTTCAACCCCTGCGCTTATCGCTGCTCCAACACCGGGCGGACAGCGCTGCTTCTATGAGCGCCAACCCGCCCGAGAGCCCACAACCGCTGTCTCCGTTGTCCCCAGCACGTTTCAGTCGACCAGATGGCTCTGCCTTGGGAATAATTGTCCCCCCTGGAACGCCACCGGCAGACGCTCTGCCAAGATGGCTAGCAGACCGGAGGCTCTCCAAGCAAAAGGCATCCTCTCCCGAGGCCCGCGCGTCATCCAAAGGGCCAGCGCCTCGCCCAATGTTCGATTTCCCTTCTTACACACTGGCTTCACCCACAACTCCGTACGACTGGAGAAGCGAACCGCGACCTCTTGTGCAGACACCAGGTGCGATCGAGAGTAGCCAAACTCCTCTCGTCGTTTCAGCCGAAAGCTATCCGTTCGACCTAGGTGCAGTCACCGGCGAACGCATTCACACACCGGTTGAACCTCGTATCAGACCGCGCCCTTTGCCGCGCTGCTCATCAGATGATATGACGGATGGACGACTATTTCGTATCAACGCATGGGGTGAACACGATTCGCCCACTGATGCTTCAAATGGCCTGTTCTCCTTGATGCAGAGTCAGACGGAGCGCGCTCGAAGTAGGGGTCGTCGCCTGCCACCATCTCGGTTGGCTTCCAGGGCTCCGTCTCAAAGTCCCACGGCGGAATAGGTATGCATACAGTGCCATTTCCCCTCACACTGCTATACTTTCGCCCCCTTACAACTCCTATATGTTTGTCACATTAATGATATCCGCACTTTGTATACTACGTCTGCATTCATGTCCATATGCTTGCCCGTAAACATTACGCTTTAAACGTTCCCGGAAATTTGGCGCGCGGTGTGCAGTGTCCTCATTACCGCTTCCATCGCCTCTGCAGTGTCTTTCACCTGCCTGACGTCCATATTTGGGGCCATGGTCACTTGTGTTAACCGGTGGGACAACGAGTCAAGAGCCCCCTGAAGGGCGCCAGTGGCCGATATAAAAGAAGTTGAGCTGACAGGTTGTTGAGGCATTGGGCTGAAAGACGCAGTCGGAGCCGAGGGCAATGAGTTGGCGGATACTGGTGCTGGTGCCGGGGCAGGGACTCGTACGTGTGAAAATAGTTCTCTTGGAACATCTCGGACTTCAGTTTCAGTGGTGTTGTTTGGGGTTGCTGCGGCAGTCTCTTCTGGCCTCCTCGAGCTGGATAAGGATTGGCCTGCTGGGCTGGATTGGAGTACGAGCTCTCCGTTTTCATTCGTAGTATAGATCCTTCCGCAGACAACACATTCCTGAAATTAAATCTATAGAATAAGTAATCTTTATTCAGAGTCCAGCGTTCACATATGTACCTTTCGAGGATCCGGCTGAGCGCCAGGTCTTGCGCGTGGTGGCCGCACCAAAGGGATGGCCCAACAGTCATCGTTCATGCATTCTTCCGAAAGCATTGCCCAACCTTTGAGCATCCTCGCCCCTATTTCGCTAGATGCCCGATCGGATTGGGCTCGACGCCGCAGTGTTTCGGGGGTGGGCGGTGGAAGTACAAATTCTGGAGTTCGTGGAGGGCTAACATCTGTAGCGGGTGTAGATACTCTAGATTGGGGTTGCCCACCAGCAGTGCTTGAAGCAGACGACATATTGACTGGCCTCACACCAATATCGTGGTCAACAGGAGGATGGGGTGGACTTAATTCACTGGCCGCCGACATTAGTCAGCCAAATTCATCCGGGCAAAACCGGATTGAACTATGCAATTTCGTAGGATTTCCTTCAAGCGACGCAAGTCTTGAATAGTGCAACAAATGCTGGTATGGTCGAATGATGTATTTAGGATAGAGATTTATTCTTGCAAATTACAGACTTTTCGAACGTATTTAAGCCCCACCAGCCTGAGATTTAGATCTGGGTAGAGGCCAGATATGGTCGGCTTTATCCATTATCACTATAACGGACACGAACTCACACTTGGTATCCCACGGCAACAAATGGGATTGCAAAACCAGCTCCAAGGAACAGAGTCACCTTTGCAGCAAAGGCAGCCTTATTTTGGTAGGAGAACGGAGTATTCTATGAAGCAGAGCGCTTGGTTCGTTTCATGCGTAATGGAGATACGCTAGCACAAGAACTTACGTTGCCGACCACATTGTCTAATAGGAGTAGCCTTCAGATTAACCCTATCACAAACTTGTAATGCCAGAACTCACCAACATGCATAGAGCGACGCCCAACGGCCTGACGCATGGCCATAGCATTACGAGTGACAGTACGAGCAGCAAGCAAGGACATTTTTATCTATCGAAGGTGATTCGAGGTACCGAAGATGGAGGTGATCGTCGCAGGTGAGAAAGGCCCGTTTGACACGTGACCTTTATGGAGTACCCCTGTTCTCAACGTTGACTAAGAGCCACCGTGATAAGTCTCTGTAGCGGGGATAAAGATTGCTTTCCTAGTTTCAAATTCTACTCACACTGTGGAAAGAGCGAGTTCAACATTACATTATTCGATTCTCTTGCCTTTTCTGGCGTGTGCGATACCTAGACGGAAGTATTGACGTAGCTATTGTTAACGCGCTGTGAGTCCCGATATACCTTTTTTGTGATTCAAATATGACTCATGAAATTATACTCGATCGTTATAGCAAACTCGCTGATCACTATGAACCGAGGGGAAGATACACAACCAAGCGAGTCGACACATGGCCGCCCCAAGCGCATTTTGCCATTTGTGAAGGACACATCCCGCGGGCGAGGAGGAAAAGGGCGTGGCGTTGGCTCTGCCAATCGGGGTGGGCGCGGCCAGCCTCGTGGTTTTGGCCCCAACAGCGGTACGCCATTTAGCTCGGGAACATCTCGTGCTGCGCCTCATCGTGCGACTGGCTCCAATTCTATTCCAATCTCTTCGGCAAGTCAAACTACTGGCAGTCCTCAGGAAATATTCCATAGTGCAACGGAAAGTGCCTTCCAAAAGTCTGCGTCTAGCAAACCTGCAATTTCTAGCCATATTCCCACTCACCCTCGTCGAAAGTTCGTCCCGAAAATACAAACTCAATCCCGAGAAAGAAATTTATCGAACTCAGCCAGTGGAACTTCAGGATCTTCTCTATGTCCCCAACTAGGCTCTGACTTAGCCATTCCTGCATCTAAAGCACCTCCTGCTAAACGACCACGCTTTGATAAGTCTCTCTCCGTGGAACCTAGCACAACATCAATGGCTGAACATGATATCTCGAACATCAAATTCGAACGAAACGACGTCTCTACTACCTCAAACCAGGCTGAGCCCGCCACAGGCAGCAGATTTATCAGCTTCGGCCAGTATTCTAGGTGCAGCTTTGGTTGTGGGTTGAATCGGAACCAGGTACTCAACAATCGAAACTCTGTCCGGGAGGAAGTCGTTGCAGACCTGCGAAAACAAGGCCTCAATGTGGTCGCCGTCTATATGCGTGACGATGGGATAGCGATTGACTGGTCACTTACTAGTCATACTCCAGGATCTCAACCTATTCCTGGTACTACAACCTCGGCTCCGCAAGGGGAACAAGACTCTGCATGTGAAGAAAATGTTTCCTTCGCTTCTTTGATGGAGCAACCATTCAACACTCCGCCTCCCGACTATCTGCCAACACATTCACCTCCGTCCAATGTTGCATATATCCTCTCTTTTCAGGACTCTGTAACCCAAGGCTCTACAGAAAGTGCATATCGAGATATACCTATACCTATGCCACTTTTCTCTGCGCCGGGTAAGGCTCGTGAGCTTGAAAACTGGGTGGTGGAGCAAATGAATCAGTTGGAAACCGAACTTGGATCAGTTCTAATTGCACCTCCGGAATTAGTTGGCATTGATGAACACCTCACTGTTCAGCACACGACCAGCAATACCAAACCCTATTTACGAATAAAATACAAGCATCTCGCATCTATGATGCCCCTCGAACCAACCGAATGCGGTGGTCCCTTGAGTGAGCCCAAGGATAGTTCACTTACTTCATAACGAACTGATTTGAATTTTCGGTTCAGCCAGTATCTTAGACCCCAACGAACCACCTGGTGTCGATCCCGTTATTCGCGATAGTCTTCGCTCCTCTACATTCCCCCCAATCGCCTACTTGCCCCAACCAAGCTCGCCCATATCTCACGACAATGAACCTCTGTTATTTAAATCAGAGAAGGATAGACTAGCACTTGATCCTCCTTCACCTTGTCCGATCCCTGAGGTTGCGCCGCTTGGTACCTCATACACCAATCCGACGGTAGTGCATCCAGACACGAACAACCTAGATCGACAGTCTAGCTCATTCGAGAATGGGCGAACTGCATGTTCTAGTGTAAACTCTGACATGGACGAGATTCAGCGTCTTCGTGAAGACTTGGAAACCTCGCGGCTAGAGGCGGAACAAAAACACAAAGAGCTGGAACGACGCATACTTGAGCTCACAAATCAACGTGCCGGGCCAGCAACTCCCGAGGTTGGAGTGGTTTCAGGCGCCACCCTTCCCACAAGCCAGGTGGTTCGAGTTGTTGACGCGTATAAATCTTCTGTCATTCCCCTACATAAGGGCAAACATGACGAGACGCGCTGTTTGCTCTCTCTTTCTCATTCAACGGCCCTTCATGTTTCCTGGTTGGGCGCCATGCAGCTGATAGATCATGACAGAAAGTAAATTTGTTGAGGTATTTATATTTATTATCCACTGACTGAACTTGCTTTTTTCTTAGGAAAGTCGTTGCAAGTGGTTTTGAGGAAGGCGCGCCTGATGGTGTATCGACCGAGGATGCATGTTTATTGTCGGAGTCTTCTATAGCCTTGGCTCTTGCCGGCAATGGATGTCAGCTCGGTATTGTGACCATAGGTAAAGTGAGCACCAGACTATGCTAGCAGGACCGACACCGTCTAATCAACCAAATACTTGCAGAAAAGCTTTGGTTATCGCCCCCTCCCCGAGCGTCCCCACGACCCAAAAGGCATATGCGCAGTTGCGCCCGTCGACGCTGGCCAAGCAATCACCTTGGGATACGATCGTTGCTACTTCCACTGGCGGTTAGACCATGATAACTGCCTCAGCAACCTACTCCCTATTCCCAAATTACACGAATGCACAGCACTGGTGTACGAACCTCTAGCGAGCAATATTATTACTGCGGGTTCCGACTACCGCAAACGAGGTAGAATGGGGGTTTATAGTTTGGGCGATTCCCGAGCTATGCCCACCACAGTTGACCTCAGCAACCATGTCCATCGTATCCACAACGATGTGGAAAACCCATCACTAATCATTCTCGAGGTAATTTAATCTCTTCAATATAATTAAATGCGCTTTTATTATTATTGCCCAGTTATCTCGACTCGATGACCAATTTCAAGTTCACGATATGCGGCTTCCGCTCTACCAAAGTGTACAGCGATTTGGTTATCAAACCCTGGTCCATGAGAAGGGAGCATTCAGGACCCGAGGTGAGACCTCAAAAGCAGTGCTTGAGCAACACTGAAACCATCGTACAGGCAGCATGAAAACTCATTTTTTCTCTCGAGGGGATGTAGGAATAGTGAGAGCATGGGACCGCCGCAATCTTTCAACCTGCCAAACTGTAAGCCCACCTCATCCCGGAAAGCTTATATATTTGGCTCAGAATACCCCTCAGATATCTGTGATTCCAAACCAGAAGATTGTGGATGTGATTCTAAATGGAACTACACTCACTTGTGCCACCAAGTCTCATCAAATCATTTCTTATCCTATGCTTTGACTATTTGCTATACTTTCATTCAAAGTTGTTCGTACCATTTAGGTTTTATTCATACGCCTCAGCTGCTTGCAACAAAATTTCGCCAAATTTTCATAATAAGTGTCCTTGACAAGTTTCTTAAGGAAAGGAAGAGCACGCGCTACAACAGATACAAGGCGGAATCAACAGCGCCGGCGCGTAGTATTCCAATGATTTCCTATGCATCTTAGCAGATCCTCATCCAGTGACGTGTCTGTTATTATATGCACAAGTCTCGGAGCCTCCAGTTCATGGCCATGCGCTGCAACATGATTCCGAAACGATGCTGCGTCATCCAGTTCTAGTTCGGCAGGCGGGTAACCGAAACTCTCGCCAAGTCGGTTGTTGTGCATATTTGTTCCCCAAGACATGTAATCGTTCCTGATATCAAGCTCGCCAGATGGGTTGTCCGTTTCACTCGCAACTTGCCATCCATCTCCAAAATTGACAGCTTCAGATGACCCGTGTTGAACATTGGCCTCGCCTAAGAATTGATAGCAGTCTCCATTCGGATAGCCATAGCAGTCGTCGACTTCATGGTAGACAGCCTTCCGAGGTTCGTACGAGTCGTATGGTTCGCCTAGAACAGCAACATCATCAGAGGTAGAGCCATCATAGACCAGAACTTCAGCATCTGAATCCGGTAAATCCGTAGTCTTGAGGGCATGATATTGATGACCTGAATACTCTGGTTCTTGCGGTTGCCATTCATGAAGTGTATCGTCAGTCTCTGCGAGATTGTCCTGGTGAGGCAGCCTGTAAGTCGCTTGATTTTGCGAACATATCGGAGAATCGTATCCCAATAACGATGGTTGTGAAGTGCGCATACATTCCAAACCCTGCTCATGGAAACTTGACGCAACCTCACGAACGGGATCTCCAATGAAATCAAGTTCGTTTAGGCTAGCACCTCGAGAATCAGCAGGGTACCAAACGCCATCGGCTGCGGTGGAATGGTGGTGTTCGCTTTCAGGCAGTGGCGAGAAAGTAACAGATAATCGTGTGTCCGGTTCGGTTGAATGAAAATAAGAGGATGTAATTCGCTGTTCACCCTCAACAGGGATAACTGGCGTAGGTATCAGTGGAGAGTCCTGGTCATAGGTGACATCTAGCGTAGGTTTTTGTAGCTTGGGCGCCCAAGAGCACTGGTTGACTTTAAGAACGGTCGGCTGTAATTTTCCAGCAGAAGTAGATGTAAAAGAATTTGCGTCACTAGCACAGGCCAAGTGTGTTTCAACATCCCAAGGAGGAGATTCTTCGCGTGTGGATCCAATTGGGAGGGGCACAATTCTCTGTACTTTATCAATCTGGACGTCTTCCAAAGGTGTATTGGTTGGCGAGGTTGGCGCCAGTCGACTTCTACGCCGGTTTGAGCGCTCCTTGCGCGAGTGGTCGCTGTGGGCTTCGGAATCATCGGAGTCTTCTACTGCACCGTCACTTTCGGAATAACTCGACCGAGTTTTAGTGAGGAATGCGGATTCAGAGAATGCGATGTCTGATGCGGCTTGCGAGTCAAGACGCATTCTCGAGTTTAAAGAAAATCATTGCCCGAACCTAATCTTCCTGCTAGCGATGGTTTGGTTGAGACTTTCGTGGATGCCTTACCCTTGTTAAATACTCCAACGGAGGCTCTTGGCCTTATCTTGAAAGTAGTACATGAGAAATGGTTTCTGGAGATCTTCAAACTTACTGTTAATCGTGATTTTCCCATGTTCTGCCCTGAGAAGGTTTGCATTAGGAGGAGAGCAGGAACAGCTTTTTTCGGTTTTGTCTTGGGCACATCTTTTTTCTGTTTCTTTTTTGGTTGGCTTGTGTGCCCTTCGTGAGACGCAGTCTCGGAGTTTGACTCCTCCTCAGCTACAGTCAGCGTAGACCGTTGAGCCCTCCTGCGATTACGGCGCTGCTCCAGCCCTGCAAAATTCATGAGCACCAATCGGGACTGAATTCGGGGAACACTCACTCTTAGAGCGCTCAGACGCATCGTCTAAGGCGAGATCTCGATTTACACTCTTAGGGTAGACGTGCCCTGAAGTTCCAGGGTTGATTTTCTCAAGTAATGACTTTGAGTGGTTGAATCCCATTTGAGACGAGGACCCAGGTGCTAAGTGCGGGGGCCGCTGGGGGGTTTGCTCGCAATCATTTGAAGCAGAATGAACAGCCGTGGCACGATGTTCGTTGTCGTCTAGAACAGGCGCAGCCCTTGGAACCAGAATCGGACTCTGAGGTCGGGAATCTCCTACATCTCCTACTACCTGATTTGTCCACGCGGCCGCAATTTGCTTTCCCTCGGCGGCGTAAAGTGGGGCTAGGCCACGCTGGCTGTCCACAAAGCATTGGACACGAGCAGCCCCCGACGCGTGCCGGCGTTCAGTCATTGTCGGGGTTGAGCCACAACGGTCTGAGAAATCCGATGAGATACGAGCTGAGCAAGTATCGCAAATCGTGAGTAAGGCCGCGGTAGGTAGGAGATGACGGAGGAGTGCTTGCTAAGGTCCGATGCCAAATCACGGGTATAGCAAGGGGCCACCTTCGCAGCAGACTTATCAGATAACAGATCTAACACCAACAAACACCAGACAGAGGTGTCGGGTATGGCCTCATAATCCCCTACTCGCACGCTATAAGCCCGCGCCCCTCCGGTTTCTTCGCACAGTCCTCCCCCCAGTCCTCCGCCTTTAGCTCCTCCCTTCCCTTATTGCGTGCGCTCCGACTAAGTGTTTGATCAACTGAGTTGCGCTGAAGTCCGCCCAAAACATTATTTTTTTTTGCGCTGGTGAGTATCAGTGAAAGGCACCCTCGTCTGCTCATATTCAAAACATTTTAGCTTCGCAGGATAAACTGCGTTCTTTGTATTGCAGCATGGGTCCCTCCAACGAGTCAACGCCACTCCTCCCTTCTTTCCATCCAACTCACCAAAAAAGCCGAAATGTCCGAACCATACTCGCGCTCCCCAAATCTCTTGGCTTGCTCCTCGTTTGGATAGCTACCTCGCTCATGGCCTGCTTCTTTCGAGATCCAGCCAAAGACACGCTGCTCCTCGCGGCAGTTGACCCAACTCCGGACCAGAATCTAGCCGGCTTTGGGACAGCGTCAAGCAGGGAAGAGAAAACCACCACCCGCATGATCTTGCCACAAGAATCTTCGTTGGTTGTCATCGCACGTTCCGAGCTTCCTACCGCTACCTACCCAGTATCATCTTTAAAAAAGGCGCCGAGCTATGACTCAATACCACAAATGAAAGAAAAATCGGTTCGTTTCTCGGCCATAATCGACATACACGAGTTTTCGAGGCTAGCTGGGGAACCTTTCGGAATGGTACAAGTGAGTTCGCCATAGTGATGTCTAGGTTCAAGCGCTAACCGTGATGACTGTCTAGCCTTCGAAGGCGCCTGGCGTTAAAGCTCCTCCTCGAACAGATAGCGGACTTGGGCATTCGGAACGATCCCGTCTCACTCTAGACCTCGAACCTGCTCCTATGAAATCGTCCTACAACCACAGGATAACAGACGATGACAATGATTATTACTCGCGATCGAGATACGACTGACTTGGTTTGCTACACTTTGACCCACGCATACACTGTAACGTTATTTGCTGTAAAAGTACTATTTTTAGATGTAATTGGATTGTCTTTGTTGTATTCATATCATAACGCGAATGATGCATAAATCTTTTGGGCATATGTGACATGAAAGTACACGAGAAAGGGTAGCGCGATCAAACCGACTCCAAAACCTCCGGCTCCTTGAAGTCCTTCACTACTCGTGTACCAGTTTCCTATAGCCACCAAACGGTGCGTCAGTGGGTAAAACACACACGAAGCAAAAGCACATACATCGGTTCCTCCACCGTGAAGCTCAAGCAGCTTGGACATGTCGAACTTCGGCGCCTTCAGGATCTTGGCCTTTCGGACGTACACGTTCTGGAGAGGATAGATGCCACGGCACGCCTTCTCAATTTCTTTTCCGATAGCCTCAGGCACAAATTTTTGAACCAGCTCCTTCAAATCACAGCTCGTTGCCTCCTTCGTCATTATCTCAAACATCTTTCGGCGAATTTCCCGGACTTGGGCAGATTGAGCATACGTGGTCTTGCGAACCTGGTTTGCCCTCCTCTTGGTGAAACCAATAGCAAAGAGGCGGAGTAGGTACCCGTCAGTCGTCTTGACGTCGACGTGCGCCTCGATAAGAGTCTGCCACTTTCGGACGAGCGAGCGGAGCTTGTCCGAAGTGAAGTCCATGCCGTGGAAGTTGGTGAGGCAATCCTTGCCCTGGACTTCGTCAACGCGGAGCTTGATCTTGCGGAATGATTGGTCCTCTTCCTTGTTCAGATCGCCAAGGGAAAGTTCGATGATGCGACCCTTGAGTGAGTCGTTGGCGTTCTCTGCGTGAAACATCAGAAATAGTTATGATTACAGTACAGAAACGACGTACTGAGACCCTGCGACCTGTTTACCAAGGTCTTGCCGACATTTCGTGTATCAAACATGGACGGCGCCTTGATATCATACCAGTCTAAAGAGAACTGTCAGCACCGACTGATTCAAACGACTGGCGTTCACCCAACCTTTTCGGGTGAAGGGGTCAACAACCTTTTTCTTGATACCCTTCTTGCCCTTGGACAAACGCTTATTCTAAAGCCAAGGGTTAACAGACGACCAGCACAGGACTGCGTACATACGTACTTTTCCGACGGCCATGTTGATTTACAGCCTGTTTGAAAGAGAGAAGGGCTTATTAAACTATGATTTAGTCTTAAGAGACGACGAACGAGGCGCTAAAACGTACGGTGTCGGCAGAGGGGGAGGCCTGGAGCAAATCGACAATCGGATGTACTACCGGACGCAAATTGGTGGCTTGGTACTGTCAGTCTCCATTCAGCGCTTACTTGAAAGATGCCACCGCCTCCCACCTTGTCGCGGCCTGAATTCAACCAGGCTTGCCAAGATTTTATTCAAAAATACTCGGCCGCAAGCCATTCAGAGAACGATTATGTCAAATCTTTCCAAGGATGGACCTGGGTTGATGACCAAGTGACTCCTTAATCTGCGACAATCATCATAATACTCATCAGTTCCACAGCGCATCATAGGCTGGGGGTATTTGGCTAGAACGAGGTCATTAAAAGTATTGCAGGACACGTCCGATGATATAGGCGCTGGTATACTTGAAGAACTGGTTGAGCCTGAAGACACATCGAGCCTCGTCGAACCTGCGAGCAACGGCAACTGGTTATACATGCATGAATGTGTTGTCTGGCATCCATCATACATGGTACCCGCATACTATTTCCAGTCATACGACTCGGGTAGGTGAGCCCAAGTACCTTTGACGCTTAATCAACGCATACGTATCTCGGATCAGGTGGCAGTCCTGCAACCTTGTCTCGAATCATGGCCACCGACCGTTTTCAGCTCCGAGCGTTCAAAAACTCAGGGATAGCTGCGTCTGGGGCAGCACTCCAGCCTCAAGAGGCTAACAATGCCCATTTTCCACTTCTTTCACAGGGCGATCACCCGACCCTCGGGACTCCACATTGGTACTTCCACCCTTGTGAAACCTCAACCGCAGTCACAGAAATCCTTGCTCAAGTTCATGAAGCCAGCACCCCGCTTCGTTGGCTTGAGACATGGTTCGCTGTACTGAGCACAGCAATTGATTTGACGTGATAGTAGCATACATTGGATTAATGTTGGATTGCGGAAAATGTAAGAGACATGATTGGCAGCGATGGTGCTAGGTCACATAAATGCGAGTCAAACGTGGATTTGGGGATAGTCTGAAAACAAGGGTGTCCACAAAGCAGACGATTGTTCGTAGTGGACACAAATTGAGAATAAATAATGGGCTTCTTTACAAAACTGAATCTACTGCCAACCGTAATGCTCGGGCGGTGGTACCATCTGAGGAGGCTTCGGTGGTGGACCAGGATAGACAGAAGTCGTCGATGGTCCAGGGAATATCCCTCCCACAGGGACCGAATGTTGCTGGGGATTAGGTGGAGGTGGCTGATAGAGATGATATGTCAGTCTGGATGCAACCAAGGGTCGTCGGTTAAGCTTACCTGATAAGCAGATGGGGGAGGGGGCAACTGGTGCTCCGCATTGGCCTGATACTGCGTCTGGAACGAAGTGGCGGCGGGTGGAGGGGGAGGTGGTTGGAAGCCCATCCCGTTAGTCGGTGGTGACTGTGGTGGCAAACCCTGCCTGGGGGGACTGTTCATCTGAGGGGGTTGATGCTGTGATGGAAGGGGAGGGGGTGGGCCTGGTAAAGGAGTCTGTGCTGGCGGAAGCGAGCTTGCTCGAGCAGGACCGGGACCATGCCATTGTTGCCCGTTGGGGCCGGATTGAGGATAAGCTCCAGGGAGCTGAGGCTCGAATCCTTGACTTTGCACAGATTGCACCGAATTAGAGCTAGAGTGTGGCGTAGGCAATGGACGAGAACCATTAGACTGATATTGTTGAAGAGGGGGCGGTGGTGGTGGGAAGTTTTGCGGAGGAGGGGGATACTGCTGAGGTTGATGATATTGTTGCTGCTGGGGAGGTGGTGGGGCTGATTGGTGAGACGGGGGGCCGTTTAGTCCAATCGTCGACTGAGACTGAGGAACGGGCGGCAAAGGGCCCCTGGGCGGAGATGTCGACTGAGGGTATTGCTGAGGAGGCTGAGGAGCTAATGGCTGGTGAGGTGGAGGAGAGAACGGCGAATGCGCAGGAGATGTAGCCTGGGGTGAGAAAGGCGTGGATTGCTGAGGGTAAGGGCCAGGCTGGGTGAAGCTTGGCGGGCCGTTTTGGACAGGTGGCCCTTGCGGTGATGGTACTGCCTGGTGCTGAAAAGGATGTTGCTGAGGGAAGGGTGTATGCGATGGGTTTGGTGGCGGCTGGAACGGCGGTGCACCTGTCAATGGAACATTGAACGGCATAGGCGTGGGGATAGGAGGGGGTGGCGCAAACCCAGATGAGACAATCCTGACTGTTTGGTTTACTCCGTTTTGGGGAGGCAATGGTGTCTGAGAGGGTGGAGGGAACCCAGGCTGATATTGTCCATTTGGGGGATACGGAGCTGGATTCGGGGGACCATAGCCAGGCTGATATCCTGGGCCTTGTGGGAATGGCGGAGGAATATTGTTCGCAGGGCCTGGATATCCAAACTGGCTCGGAGGCGGGTTGAAGCTGGGAGCAGGGGTAGTCGGTGGATAAACCGATGGCGGCGGCGGTTGCCCGATGTGCATGTTTGATATGGACTGAGCAATCGATGACGTCGAGAATGGATCAAACGACTGCTGGTAAGACGGGTGCGAAGATATCGATGCATTGGAAGGATGGGCATGGTGACCGTACAGGCTTGCTGGTAGGTCTTGCCGCATAGGCTAAGAAACCGAACAAGATCAAACATGAACCAAAATAGGCGCGTAGAGTTTACTTACTGGGAAACTATCGCGACGTCGATGGTCAAGGGCTGGGCCCATCACCCCAAGCTCGTCATAGCTGGCACGACCAGGCTCGACAGCAGTCGGCAGCGAGCCATGGGACGCCAAGGAGTTCTGAGAGCTGTAGGGTGGGATGTACAGGTTCAAATCTCCGAGCGCGCTCGAGGAAGGCCTGAGCGATTCTGGCACAGCACTTCGCCTGTCACCAGCTTGACCCTGAGGGGGTGATGATTCACGATTCGGCCGTAGAGCGGCAGGGATTTCGCTAGCCGAACTAGACGGCGTGAAAGATCCAGGGCCACCGTACTGGGGGTTGTTCGTGCTCGGACGTGGCGCTTTCTTTTTCGCAGGGGGCTTTTCCTTTGACCAGAATGTCATCTCCAGATATACCTCTCCAGCATATTTATCTTTGGAGTTCAGTGTGAACCACTCTGGGCAAAAAGTCGCGTCAGCACTGGTGATAATGAGCGCTAAACACGCAAAGTACATACCATCCACCTCGCCCTTTGTCAACGCCTCAGTCAGATCAACCTGTGCCTCTCCAATGAGGTCTGGATCGCGTGGATCGTCGGCATAGCAGGAGAGACGCATAGTCTTCCCGCCCTTGATGTTGCGAAAGCGCTCCTTGGGCGGCGGTGTCTTGTCTCCGCCCGCGGTTCTCGCGAGCTCGTCCTCTGCGTCTTCATAGATCTGGAATCGAACTTCCTCGTCCCACTCGGGGTGTTGTCCCCCACGTTTGACGGCCTTGGTTCGTCGGGTCTCGGTGTTGAACCGTATCGAGCAGTAAGGATCCTGCTTGCCAATGTGTCGCTTGTTCGGCAGGTTTTTCTGTAGATACGCGTGCGATCAGCTTTAAACGCGTTCGACCTGACTCGACGTTCAAACTTACCGCCCGCAAAACTACCACGATCAGCGTTCCAATCTCCCTTGGTGACGATGACATGATGCCGGCTAGACGTCGACAGTAGGATCGTGCAAGAAAATATTTGATTTACAAGTCAGGTTTCAACAACGAGCGTTGGTGGTTGGGGAGAACAAGCCGACTGGGGCTTGAATGGTTGTGAGCAGCAAAACGGCCTGGGCGCCTGGGTCCGAGATGATCTCACACTTTGCCTGCCTTATTTGACCCCTATCCGTTTCAGGCTGTGTTAGGGTCTGTTATGCCGGCGATGACTAGTTACCCGACTTGTCCTTTCATCGTTCCTCGAATCATAAAACCCAATGTATTATAGCACAACAAAATACAAAGCTAGTGGAAAACCCTATCCCCCGTCTTCAACTATTGCCTCGCTTACAGCCTCTGGATGACCATGGCAGATGCAGCACCACCCTGTCAAAAAAGTCATCAATATATGCTCTCAGCTGGCAGCATACTGCGCTTACCCCATTGCAGATACCAGCAGC
The DNA here is from genome assembly GCA_016906575.1 of Ceratobasidium sp. AG-Ba. Classification (NCBI taxonomy): domain Eukaryota; kingdom Fungi; phylum Basidiomycota; class Agaricomycetes; order Cantharellales; family Ceratobasidiaceae; genus Ceratobasidium; species Ceratobasidium sp. AG-Ba. Next base: position 1,577,473 of record CP059613.1, on the reverse strand, counting down.
ACCATACTCGCCCGGCTTCAACGCATGTGCTAGGGTTACGATGATACGGCATCCACTGTTGCCAATGGCGTGACCGAGGGCGACAGCTCCCCTGAAAACACACAGCATTGTCAGCATCGTCAAAACTCCGCAGTAATATGCAGTGCTCACCCAAGCGGGTTGATCTTTGCAGGGTCGACACCCATGATCTTTTCTGCGGCGCGAACGACTACGCTGAATGCCTCGTTGAGTTCAAACTGCGCAATATCTTCTGTTTTGAGGCCAGCGCGCTTCAACGCGATCGGCAGAGCAATCGTGGGCGCGGTGGGGAAATCAATCGGAGCGGCCGCAGCATCAGCAAATGCTAATAGCAAGTTAGATGATACAAATAGATTCCAAACGTATATACTCACAAATGATGCGTGCCAAAGGTTTGAGTCCAAGCTCCTGTGCTTTGGCGGCAGAGGTCAAGACTACAGCACTCGCGCCGTCGTTGAGGTTGGACGCGTTCGCAGCGGTAACGGTACCGTTCTCCTTTTGGAAGACGGGTTTGAGAGTAGGAATCTTGTCGAACTTGACGTTCTTGTACTCCTCGTCCTCCTTGATGACTGTAGAGCCCTTCCTGTCGGTGACCGTGACGGGAGCGATCTCTGCGTCGAAGGCACCGGCCTTCCAGGCGGCAGCAGCACGCTTGTACGACTCGACGGCGTGCGCGTCTTGGTCCTCGCGGGTGATACCATGCTTCTTCGCGGTGTTCTCGGCACAGTTGCCCATGTGCACGTTGTTGTAGGCATCCCAGAGACCGTCGACGAGCAGAGAATCCTTGGCCTCAATGTGTCCGAAAGCAGGGTTGACGCGAGGGTGATAATATCTAGTCAAATTAATTTTAAGTAATTTGTGGCATAACAAGTAAAAACAGACTCACGGAGTATTGCTCATCGACTCCATGCCTCCGGCGACCACGACGTCGGCGTGACCAAGCTGAATGTTCTGCGCACCGATCATGATTGCCTTCATGCCCGACGCGCAGACCTTGTTAATCGTCGTCGCGTCGGTCGACTCCGGAAGACCGGCTCCAAGCGCGACCTGACGAGCCGGGCTCTGGCCGAGGCCAGCAGAGATGACATTGCCAAAGTAGATCTCGTTGACGAGCTCGGGCTTGACCTGGCCACGCTCGAGCGCAGCCTTGACGGCGACGACACCGAGCTGGGGAGCGGTCAGACTTTTCAGGGCTCCCTGGAATGAGCCGACGGGAGTGCGCGCGGCCGAGACGATCACGACCTCGTTGGGGCTGGAAAAAGACTGGAGACGGGGTCAGCGACGGCAAAGACGCGTGCTGCAGCGAGCTCACCATGATAGAGCGAAGAGAGACGCGTGTGGTGGACGGGAGGCGGGTGCGGAGGGCGATATGTCTGGCTCGAAGCATGACGGGGGATTTTATAGCGTTTCTTGTTTACACGTGCTGAGATTTTGGGGCGGTCTGCATTGTCCGATATGGTGCGATGGGATAAGTGAAACATCAGACGACGTTAAATCCGCATGTCGACTCACCAGGCCAGAGGGCGATTGTGGACAGAACAAGCCGCCGAACCGTTTAAGTATGCGCAACACACGACACACACTGTTCCGGAGCTTGCATTCGCGTCATGTGATTGCATACACCCGCCAAATCCTAACCCAATCCCGCGCATTTCCCTGGCCCGCTCAAAACTCCAGCAGTCAAGCGCTGGGCTTCTGCTCCAGCTGTACCCAGATGTATTTCCTCGGCAAGGCAGTTTCGCGCATCGCTCGCCCAATTGGCGCTGCAAATGCCCGCCAATTGGCTACATCAAACGCACACGGCCTTTTGACAATACATCCCGAGGTCGCAGACGCGTTGGCCCGAGGCGCTCCCGTGGTAGCGTTGGAAAGCACAGTCATCACCCATGGTGGGCATTGTTCTCGCTCTTCAGCGCTATCCTAAACTTATCAGATCGTCCAAAGGTTTGGTCTACCCTCACAACCTAAAGACCGCAATCTCGAGCGAGCAGATTATTCGGGCAGGGGGAGCCGTGCCAGCAACCATCGGCTTGCTGGAGGGGCGTATGCATGTCGGCCTTGAGCGAAAACAACTCGAAATATTGGCCGATGTCGAGAGCCTCAAAAAAGCAGGGAAATCCCCTATTAAGATTTCGCGCAGGGACATTGCTCCGGCAATGAGCCTTGGACACTATGGAGGCACTACAATTGCAGGAACAACCGTGGTCGCCCACCTTGCAGGTATCAAAGTATGTATCTGAATTGTTGTGCGGTTCTAATCCTGACAATAAGCAGGTGTTCGCGACCGGGGGCCTTGGTGGTGTGCATCGAGGTGGTGAAACTTGTGAGCAACCTACTATTTCTCGCAATTCATTATACTTACGGCAACAATAGCTATGGATGTTTCGGCTGGTACGTAACTGGATAAGGGCCTCTGCTCGATCTCATTTTCGTGCCCAGACTTAACCGAATTGGGTCGCACCCCTATCGCGGTTGTCGCCTCGGGTGCCAAGTCTATTCTAGATATTGGCAGAACGCTCGAATATCTGGTGAGGAGCACAATTAGATCCATCGATCATCGTCAGCTCAAGTTTATCTGTAGGAAACACAAGGTGTCACTGTGGCTGCGTACGACAATGACGGACATTGGCCGGCATTTTTCAGTGCCCAAAGTGGGTACAAGGTTGGCACCGTCGTCTGCTTACATCACAGCAGACATCTGATCGCTCTTGCAGGCGCCATGGGCTTTCAACAACCCAAAAGACGCTGCCAAGGCCATCTGTAAGTCTACCGCCCCGATCTCTTGTAACATCAATGGCATATAGCATTCAGATTACGCCGACGCACTCGGCATACAGTCAGGTGCCATATTCGGTGTACCAATTCCTAAAGAATTCGAAAAGGTTGGACTCGAAATTCAAGCCGCTGTAGACCAGGCTGTTCGCGAATCTGAAGAAAACGGAATTGCCAAATCCGGAAGGGATGCGACTCCTTGGCTCTTGAATCGCGTCAAAGACATCACCAAAGGCCTGTCCCTTCCAAGTAGTAAGCACCACGCATCCTGCTGTCCACCGTTCAGACGCCCTCATAATTCTTATATTAGATATCGCGCTCCTCGAAAACAACGCCCGAATCGGTTAGTCACATAGCCGATATCTTCAATATGACCTCTAATACCCAGCATATAGGCGCCAAGATTGCAGTCGAGTACGCAAAACTCAAGGGGAGTGGTACGGAAAAAACCGGTTCCGTACGTTCGTGATGTATGTAGGAGAAAACATGACTGAAACGTCAACATGCACAATAGCACCAACCTGCGTTTGGACTGCATAAGCCCGCTAAAACCCTCAAGGCACCTGCCTCACGTGCAAAGTCTCCTCTGGTTATCATTGGCGCTGCCGCTATGGACATCATCGCCCAACCCCATCATGATTCACCGTCGGCAGTTCATTCGACCTCTCCCGGGTCTGTACGAATGTCCCCCGGAGGTGTGGCGAGGAACGTTGCCGAAGCGGCTCATCGAGTACTTGAATCTCTGTCGGGTGGACATGAATTTGAATCGAAGAGGCCTTTGCTTATATCGCCAGTAGGACAGGATGCCTTTGGGCTCGTTCTTGGCTCGGAGACAGAACTGATAGGAATGCGGGCCGATGGATTAATGAATCTGTCGACGCCGGATCAGAGGACTGCTACCTGTAACATGTTCTTGGATGTCCGAGGCGATTTGCAGATGGGGGTCGCTGATATGGGCATTATCGGAGACGCCAAACTGGACGTTGGAAGGGTATGTGCTTAATGACTTATCATTGTTCGCGCCTGACATTCCTTGTCCAGCTTTTGGAAAAGTTGGAGAGCGCGGCCCCAAGCATCGTCGCGTTTGATGGAAATCCTTCATCCGACACGATCTCAAATATCATTAAGAAAGCAAAGCAATTGGCCGCCATGAGTAACAATTTACATATAATTTACCGACTCCCCCACTAACTCATTGATGTAAGCTTTTTTCGAGGTAAATGGGTGGCTATTTGGCGGTTAGACCACAATGCTCATTTTCCACAGCCTACCTCGACAGCAAAATGCACTCGCGTTATTCCGGTATTGAAGTCCTTGGTCGAAAACGACGAAGATCCATGTATCACGGGCGCATTTCCTAACATCATCGAGCTTCGGTCGATGTGGGAAACGGCGAGATCTGAGGATCTACTTGATTCTTCTTATTGGTGGAGTGTCGTTGATACCTTTGGATCCGATCTGCACCGTGTTCTAGCAGGTCAAGTTCGTGGAGACATGCTATTTCTATTGAACGATGGGGTTATACAGATGGCGACACAACTAATACCATTTATCAAACATTTTGTTATCAAATGTGGCAGCAAAGGTTCGTTCTTATTATTTCATAACATAGTGGTACTATATATGGCAACCTGCGGGTGTAGGTGTTGTACTGGTTGCTCACGTTACAAGTAAAGAAGGCGCTATTAACTGGGCATCTGAGGGGTCTCGGCCCATAGACCACCAGATCGTTTCGAGAGCTTCCGATGGTTCGGCATTGATAATAAGACACTTCCCGGCGTATGCGCTACCAGCAAGCCTTGCTACAATCAACGTTACAGGAGCAGGTAAGACATATAGACACGTTTTAATGTATTGGTAACTGCTTATACTAGTTACTCAGGTGATAGTCTAGTTGGTGCGTTGTTGGCCGCGTTAGCTCACAAGGGCGATATATTCTCTACTCCAACCGAGTTGAGTACCGCAATTGACCTAGGCCAACGTTGCGCCGTGGAAACAATCCAGAGTCCCTTTGCAGTAGCCCCCTCTATATCACTACTCAAGTAGATATGCTGTAGTGGTGTACAGTAATGTATCAGCACCTTCAGGGTCTAATGTTTGATCGGAGTGGACACTTCGCCGATTGATCATTACCTGATTTCGACCACCACCTCATATCTTCAACGTGAAACGCCTATCGTCATTTCAGCTAATAATTCGGATATAATATATAAGAGATATGGGTGTACCGACATGTCCTATTTGCACCTCTAGGAAATGGAGGAAAGCGGCTGGGACGGGAGAGTTGATTTGTAGTGAAGGTCATGTCTTGCAGGTGAAAATTTAATAGTTGATGCTCTCCATATGATGCTCAAAGTTGTTTAGGGATACCGAAACGAGACTATCGAGATAACGGAAATGGGTGCTCACACGGTCCATCGTAGGCAACTCCGAACTGGTCGTCGTCGCAAAGGCCAAACTGAGGGAGAAAACCCGGATGGTATGATGTGAAAATCGACCTGAGCGTCTCGTTGAGTGTGCTTGACAGTCTATCATGGCCCTAGGGCACGGTATTTTTACTATCAGTGTCGCCAGCTTGTTCTCAGGCACCAGATCGATAAACTGGTTTCCGAGTGGGAGTTGCCCAAGGAAGCAAAGGTTAGCGGCTTCCTTCTTTTGATAACCCACATATTAAGTTTGGTTTTGTAGAACATATGTCGAACAATCTGGCTGCTCTCTTTGGAAATCTTGCCCAACAAACCTCCTCCACAACCATGGATCCACGCCCAGGCTGAGCCCGAGTCACTTAGTCCTAGCAAACAAGCAGGTTTGTCATTCTAAAAACGTATAAATTTGACATATGAACATTCGAATCTCCAGAGGAGCAAACCACTGATAATACGGGTCCTCCAAAGGTGTCCCAGCCCGACAATACTGATGCATTATCCAACTCGGAAAGCTCTGATGATGATGATGTGGAGGATGCGATGGACGAACAAATCGAGCGCCAAATTGAAAAGTTGATGTATGAAGCTTCGGAAACAGAATCCGACTCTGGTTCAAAAGGCCAGAGCTCGCTGAAACGCCAAAAGGATCAGAACCGTGATGCTCGCCATAATCTTTACGACTCGACCGCTATGAATATATCGATGTTAGTCTTGACTTGTTGGTGGCTCCGGGTTCCAGCTATCTACCACGACTTTATCGAGTAAGTATTATTCGTGCTGGCGTTAATGCGACTAACCTTGGTTGGTTTCCAGCTTGATCAATTCGTATCGTGTCCCCTACTTGGACGTGATACCTCTGTTGCCCCCCAACATGAGAAAGCACCTATCAGTTGACCTCCGCCAGAGGCTTAACCCCTCAGTATGTTACAAAGCTCTGTAGAAATTTAGTTGGGATTGACCAAGCATGTGTGCTTGAGTTTAGCATGCGCCAACGGTTACGGCACTGCATGTCATTACTCGACGAATCGCCCGCAGGCTGCTTACTGCTCACGGTATTAGTATTCCCGAGTTCAATGCGGCACCTGTTCTTTGGCGTGCGGTTAGGACGTTCCAAGGACCCCGTAAGTACAACTACACCCACCGTGATTTTTTGTGTCTGAGCATTCGTCGAATGAAAGCTTTACTGTATTCGATGGCTAAGCGGCTGATGGAACGGCTCGAGGTCCCCTTGACCGTTCATCCTTCTTTAGCTCCTAAACCGTCCTTAGGTATAATGGGTTATGGTGGGGATTGGGCGCCAGTTGAAGTAACAATGGTCGCCGCGTTGATAGTTATTCTCAAAATGGTGTACGGGTTTCAAGAAGGTCTGCGGTACGTTCTGACTGCTCTACAAGTATACACACCCTAAATACCTTTATATCAGTGTCGTTCCAGAAGAAGGAGATCCCGCTTTGCACTTTCCTGACTTTGTGAACTATATGAGTGCGTTGCGGCGTGAAGCGGCGAACATGCGGATGGATTTCAGATGTTTAGTATCACGGAATAATGTCATGTGAGCACCAACCCTTTGTTTGTGGATACACTCATAGACTAGCTCAACTATCCCCAGAACAGCGGATGCACTAGGCAATGATGAAATAGACAAATATCTAGAGACAGCCGAAAGGGCGCTGCGGATGTCATCCGCTGGGAACGCAAAGTCAACTCGTGAGTTTTGACCATATCAGACCAGAGTATCGCTGATCAAACCCAGCCTTTAAAAAACTCATCGAGATATATGGGGATGTCCAAGAGCATAGCCGCCAAACTCCCATCATAGTGAACTCTACTTCTGATGCGATACCGCCCGAGGCCCTGCAGCGGCCTGCTCTAGGTCGGGATATCCAAGATCAACCAGCCAAACTAGTAAGTTATTCTACTCAGAGGATTAAATGAGGCTGTAGTGATTGTTTGGGACCAGCCAGGGGAGAGCATGATTACTTGGTCGTCGAACGATCCGATCGGTGCATTCCCTCCAGACTACGAGCTCTTGCTTACGATGGGCAGTAACTGGTCAGGGGTGGAATTGTTGACAATCAATCGTCTGGTCACTCTCTTCGAGAAACGGTTGTTACGCTACACTCGACGAGGAAGAAGACCAGATGCGTCCGACACCGACATGGACATGGAGAACATCGATGTCGACCACGCAAGTACACGCTCTGGCTCGGAAGAGGCTCCCAACAGAAACTCTGAGCCGGAGGGCGAGGACGATGGGAGCGAGGCTAAAATTTCAACGCGCGGTTATAGGCTTGGATCTCAGAACTGGCGGGAGCATGTGCACCATAGGTTGTCTAAAGGGGGCCGCTCGGTGGGCGCATATAAACAGATCTCCTCTTCAGAAGAATTTGAGCCAGAGTCAGAAGATCAAGGTTCGCAATCTGACTCGAAGGGCTGAGGTCAAGAGCCGGCTTGCCTTATCCCAGCGTCCAGTTGGCCCTGTTGCTTTTAATATTATTTAGTCAACCATCTGGAGCAGGTTTAATGAATTTGGTCTTATTTAATCGATCTGAGCCAACCGTAAACATACGATTTACATCGGTGTTCGTCTCCCGTGTTAATTATGCTCCAGCTGCAAATTACCAAGGGAGCAAGCTCAACCTCCGTCCCGGAAGGAGCTTCAGTCACAGAGAATATTTGACCAAGTAAATATTCAAGTTTGTAGTACGTTATCCGGTGTAATCATCCGTCGTGAGCTTCAGCTAGTAACCGTCCCCTTCTCCGCCCTCCTTCGAGAATCCTTTTTCCTCGTAGAGTATATGGGACTTGATCTGCTCGTTGCGTTTGCGGTCGTCTGCTTCCTGTTGATGCGCGACTGCGATGTCCTCAGGCTGGACGGAGCGCAAGGGAACCTCATCTTCACGATCGAGGTCCTGGATGTACGTGAGAGATGTGGTATGACTTGTTTACTTGGTCTGACTTACCACTTCTCCTAGGAGAACGACGTTCTCTCCGCGAATCAGATACACGCCTCGCCTAATGTCTGCGTACGCATCCTCGTGGTGGATGCGTTCTACTGTGCCTTCCATGACAAGATTCGCTACAGAGCACAGTTAATATAGCACGGCAGTAGTTGTTTCGAAGCACAAACCAAACTGGTCGTATGAGCGCAAAACACCTATAAGTTTCCGACCGTCTCGCAAGACGACAATCATCTTTTCTGCGAATCAAGCTGAATTATGTGAAATGATGCTCGTGGGAATAGATATGCAAACGTACTATCGACGCTTTCGACCAGTGCTCCTGACGTTGTGAACGGTATCAACGAGTCCATGCTGCGTTTGGTTAGGCAGACGATCGAGCCACAGTTTGCACAATTAGTTCACTGTAAGCGCCGGAACCGCGGAAACGGACCCCATTCATTTAGTCTCAACCTGCACCATGTCAGGCAACCACACGCTCGAATGGAGTCCTGGCCTGTAGACTCTCGTACGCCGGACGCAACTCTCCCCGCACCCAAACGTCAAGGCCCTCGTAAAGTCCGGCCCGAGCCATACTGGAATACGCCACTCATTGATGCAGGAGCACTTGGCTCGTCCCGGCTATCGCTCCAGAGAAGCGGCAACTCGAAAAACTTCCGGTGGAGCAACATCGTTGAGGCCGGTGAGCTGACATTATTTGATTTAATACTCAGCGATTTAATTTTATATATCCAGGTCCGCGCCTTTCGGTGGGCAATACCAGGTGTATCCTTCCTCCAACTAGAGAAGAATCAAGGCGCAACATAGGGACCTCTTTAGAGCAAAAAGGGATACGCGCGGTCAGCTGCGACAAAACACAAAACCGATAGAGGCACTAATGAAACCATTTATAGAGTGCGTGGTTGCGAACCAACAAAGACATACAAGACATTGACGCTGCTTTCTTGCGTGGCGTACTTGAGGAAGAGGAGAGTTATGGTCGACATGTCTTGTCCAAGGATACGTACAAAGCTAATCTATTGGCCATGAGCTTCATCTCAAGGGGCCACAAAAAGCGCGCAGGTATCTTAGCCTACCCGATGGGACAGTACTTTCAACACATAGGTGAGTCCTGCTCCAGGTTCACTGGACTCGACTTTGATTGACATCAATTTAGGTGCCTCGGTGCTGTTTGATGAAAAATGGGGTACGGTTGTGGTTCCGTCTGAGCGACCAGTCTGGACTGCTCAGAGCCCGATTTGTCAAATTACATCGGCTGGTTCCATTCATAAGCCGTCCACAGATTATAAGAGTAAGAACGTGTAAACTTTTGCTGGCGTCTGCTGATACGTGGCGTATATGCGTAGAGGCTGGCTGTCTCTTTGCCGCCCGAACACTCTTCGACGTCAATTTCGTCTCGATTAACCCCAAGCCTGGTGCTAATGACCCTGCCAGAGCCAGTCTGGTCGGATCCTTTAATTCAGCTGATATCGGGGGACGTCGCCCATTTCATGTGGCTATGAACCCAGACCAAAGCCCCGACTGTCTGGTTATTTCTGATATAGGTACTGTTTGGAGTGCCGGGTTGGACACACCTCCTCAGGTCCTATAGTACGTTTTCAAATTATCTTTGAAGAGTCTGCTGATGATCTGTAGCTCCTCAGTAGAGGATCCCTCGGCTCGCGTCGGAGCACACGATTTACCATACTGGGAGGTTGCTTGGGGCTCTCACCCAGAGACTCTGCTTTTAGGATCCCGTTCATGTCTTAGTCTTTACGATCGGAGGGTGAAATTGCTTATTGTCCAAATGCCTTGGAATACATGTTAACACCTTTAATGGCTAGGCTTCCAAGGTTTCGTCCGTCTTCGGTGCCCACCTGAGTACCTTATCAAGCTTCGATCTACTCCGTAACGAGGGTCGTACGCGAATATTCCTCTGCGACACTGAACGAGTCACTTTACTTGATGAACGAATGTTTACTAGGCCATTGGTTTCTTGGAAACATCGCAGGACATACGATAAAGTTCTTCGCATCACTGCGCTTTCGGTTGACGGTAGTAAGTGCATTCACTCATGTTGCTATACCACTCTTCTCAGTGAAACTTGTAGAACATGCCGGGCTGCTCAGCTCTGGAAATTCTCAACTCGTCTCGGTTTACGACCCCGTTGTAAGCGAGAACGGCAACCTCAAGACATGTGATTCCTATAGCCTCGAGTTTGGGACTACAAGCAATTCCCCGCTGGCAAGCATTGCAGCTTATATACCAGCAGTTCCATTAAGATCAGGTGCTCGGGGAACTCTCTTTCGTCTGACTGAAACAGGTGCTATATACAGACAAGATCTTTCTATCGGGGTTGTGGACCCCACTGGAGAGGACGAAATCTGGGCACACGAAATACAGCGGCTGGCTTTGCGTATTCCTCTAGAGCGCGAGGAGTGCGATCCAATGGATTTAGTCAAGAATACGGAGATTTCGTTGCGGAGAGAGTATTCCTGTGAGTTTTTCTGTGCGCAAACTATAAAATTTCATGCTTGACGCCCTGTAGTTATATTTGGAAACGAGTCCCTTGATAGGTATTTAGTCAAGAAACCTTCGGTTCTTGACGTGGTTGATTTAGCTCCTTCTGCGCTTCAGAGGTGCAACGAGCCCATCGACAAGATCATGACATTGTGAGCAGGATTATTGCAGTACAAGCGTTATCATATTGAACCTATCATCCTTTCCAGGCATGATATGATCCGTGTGGTCAGCCAGGAATCAACCGGGGCCAGTCCCCGCGCGCTGTTTACTTCAGGGAATTCGCTGCCACTTCCCGATCCCTTGCTCTTACTCAAGTTCGTTGGTCAACTCCACGCCCAGACCCGTGACTCGGTTTCATGGAGCTCCAATCTCTCTGAGACACAGCAGCGATTGTGCCCAACCCTCTTGCCTGCTCCAACCCTTAAAGAGCTGGCCGCTTTCAGCACTCGTCATGTCACCGCTCTCCAGGATAGGGACTTGACTAACATGACCGATGAGCAAGCTAGGGAAGAAATCTCACTAGACCTGGCCTTGGCCATGACCACCTATTCCTCTCTTCCGTTCCAACCATCTAGGCCTCGCTTGCCACCAGCTCCCCTGGCACGAGACGACGATGAACTTTTATCTGTGGCCGCTTCTGCATTGAATTTGGAAGAAACTGAACCGCCACAACTTGAACATATCCAACCATGCCCAACCGAAGGCCTTGTGGATGGGACGAAAGGCGCTGAACAACGACAAAGTCTGGTTGTACGTCTGCTTGCGTCCGAATGGGATCCAGATTCGTCGGTAGACGACTATGAGTTTTTTGATCCGTATGGCCAAGATTATGACGAATCGATGCCGGCCTGGAAGCTTTCAGCTCGCACTAAGGCAGACAGGCAGACACTACAACGAGCTAAATCTGCATTTTCTATGGCACGGGCTGGGCCTAGTATCCCATCTTTTAGCAAACCTCTCCCCCTTCCATCTATGCAAATTCCGCGTCCCAAGCTCCCAGTTCCTGCGCCATTAGTTACTGGGGTAAAGAAAGGTCCTTCGAGGCTGGTAGAGAGCCAGCCCGAGCCAACAGTGACACAGACGATGTCCAGTCAACCTCGAGAGCTAGATAATTCCCAGCTCCCTCAGGCTAGGAATTTGCAGATTCCCAGTACACAGATATTGGCTGGTCCATTTGGCGGCAGGCCAGGCGCGACACCTGCTCGAAAGAAGAAGCCTCGGCTGGCTGGTTTTTGATCGCAGATCTCGAACGAATTTTTTCGCCTTGTATATTATTTTTTATTTATCCTTCTCGAGTTTGTTGTAGTACATAGTTACCATTCTTATCACTCAGGCCAGTTGGCTCTAATTAATGTACATGGTTCACATAATAATATCTTTTTTTAAAAAAAAGGAATGTACAACAGGACATTGCGACATCACCCACGCAGCCGACCACGAAGAGCCAGCTGCAAGACGAGGACGCCGCACCCAAGTCCCATCGACATGTCTGGTCTCCGGCCAGTATACGATACCGATATCCTCGACCAGCACAGTCCAAAGAGGCGTGCTAGCCCGTCAGTCGATATGCTTTTAGAAAGGCCGTGGTTTTAAGCGTTGAGAGAAAAGTTTCGGCAAATCAAATTCTTATATGCAACTGGTCCTATACAGCTCCTCCCAAGCCACAGACGGCAGGACCCCGAAGACCAGACATCATTGCTGGTCATCACGACCGTCGCCGTCGCCCCAAACCCGTATCCCGCCGCCTGAGTCCGCCTAGTGCGCAATAGGCACCGCCGCCATGTCGGTCGCCTCCAAAAATCCGTTTGCTTTGCTCAATGGTACATGTGCTTAGCTGCAGCACCGTGCCCCGCTAACCCTTGTCCGTTGATGTAGATGACGAGACGATCTCGACCCCTACCCCCGAGGCTGCCGCTCCAAAGGCTGCGACGCCCGCCCCAGTGAAGAAGGATCAACCGGCCAAAGGCCAATCCAACCGCGGCGGACGTTACTACCAGCGTGGAGGCGGAAACAGATCTGCTCCCCGTGATGATGCTGTTCCCACCCAAGAAGCGACCACCGGCGAAGGTGTGCGCTTTGCAGAGGGACGCCGTAAGTAGGAGCAAACAGGTAGAAAGAATGCAGATTGATATACAACGCATACAGCCGAACGTGGTCGCGGTCGCGGCCGTGGTTCGGGCGAGTTCCGCGGTCAAGGTGGACGCGGCCGTGGCCGCGGAGGCCCTCGCGGGGACCGCCCAGACCGCCATTCGCAGACCGGCAAGGTGTAAGTTGGCTTCTGTTGTTATTTGACGCAAATATTTACGAGTAATGCATAGCGATACCGACAAACGTGTCAACTCTGGATGGGGTGCCGAGGAAGGCCGTACCGAACTTGCTGCTGAAGAGTCCGGCGCTGCCGACGCCACGGCCGATGCAAAAGTCACAGACGCCGGCGAATGGGGTGCACCGGCTAACGAGACCTGGGGTGCACCTGCCGAGGGTGGAGAGGCTGTCAAGGACGGGGAGGAGAAGGCCGAGTATCGTCCAAGAGAGGAAGAAGAGGAGGACAACACCATGACTCTCACCGAGTACCTCGCAAAGAAAAAGGCCGCCGAGGGTGTCCCGAACAAGCCAGAGGGGCGTGCTGCCAACGAGGGTGCGGATTCCACCCTCTGGAAGGATGCCATCCAGCTCCAGCGTGACGAGGAGGAGGACAACTACTATGTTGGCAAGGTAAGAATCCAGCATATATCCGGCCGAATAAACCTTGACTCTTCTAATCCACGTAGACCAAATCTGCTCCCAAGGCTCGTGCCAAGAAAGAGGAGAAGATTATCATCGACATTGACGCAAGGTTCGCTCCTCCGGAGCGCGGCGGCCGTGGCCGTGGTGGAGATCGTGGTCGCGGCCGAGGTGGTCGTGGTCGTGGTGCATCCGAGGGTGGCCGTGGCCCTGCCCGTAGCAGCAGCACCAATGCAAACATCGATGTATCCGACGAGTCCGCGTTCCCCTCGCTCGGCTGAGTATAAACGTGCAGAAATACGATGTCAAAATTCTCAATGACCATATGTACCACCTTGTTCGTGTCCGGAGGGGCTTTTTGGTGTCATCTTTATCTCTCCCTTTCGGCGTTTTGGTTTGTATGATCTCTATATGCTCGATCTCTCTTCTGCAATGAATATTTTTGTCGTTGAATCTGATTTCTAATGTTTGAGCTATGAGTGTTTGGCATGGCTACCAAGTAGATGCACATACATTGGGAGAGCTATGGGAGCTCAAGCCAGATAACCAATCAAGAATAAAGCATTGGCTAAACAAGGGCCTGATCCACAACCACACGCACCAAGGAAGAAGGGCAGTCAACCCACAGGTTTGGCGAGATTAGAACGGGTTGAAGAAGTAGTGAAAGTATCAATAGTTTCAAGGTAGACTATTTTATAGCGTCATGGCATCATCTAGTCTCGGACATAATCCCACTGTCCAGGTGCGGGCTTGGCCTCCAATGGTTCCCACCTTCCGAAAACGACCCGTCAATCTCTCAAACATATAAAAATCAAAATAACTCACGCCTTCCACTCGAGCATCTTGCCCGCCAACGAAAGCTCGTCACTCGCGCTCATTAACACCTCCTCGATCTGTCCCTCACCCAGTGCACGCTCGACTTCGGTGGGATCGCCCTTGGACTTTTCGATTAGGTCTAGCCTGTGTTTTATGAGAGCCTCGGTTCCCTGCCTGTACACCGCATGGGGTGGCATTTGGCTCAAGACTGAGAGTGTCGATTCGTAGGTTTTACGCAGGGCGGGGAGAGGGTCGGGGTGTACCGCACTTTTAAGTTCACGTTAGACCTGGGCAGCCTTGGCCATTAGATTCGACTCACATCCCATAGATACCTGTGGTGGTCTTGAGGACCTGCCTGAGCGGTCTGGTAAATCGCAGCATGGTGGACAAGTGCAACGATTGGCTCTAATTTCCAAAAGCGATTCTTTGGCGCTTGTTGAACCATGAGCATTCATCTTCGAGCCAACCGTCCACTGACTCTTTAAATCAAGTTGCGACACTCCTTGGCTACAAGTCTAAAAGCATGGCTTCTTTTGGGCTCTCGCTTGCTCGTACTACCTTCCGCTCGTGGACGAATGTGTTTGGTTTGACGGCCTTGCCCGCACCTGCTGCTCAGACCCCAGGACGGTCGTTGCTCGCATTACCTAGCTTGCGCACCCTACTCGAACTGTTCCCGCCGATCGTACTCGCTGTCCCCAAAAAGAAGACATCGCACTCAAAAAAGAGGATGAGAAGTGCAAACAAAGGGCTAAAGGACAAGACAAGTGCGTTTGTTGTGCCTCCTGTGTCTTAGCTCCTTTATATCTACTTCAAATCCTATCCACTGACATCCATTGAACAGACATTGTCAATTGTCCAGGGTGCGGTTCGCCCAAGAGAGCACATCACATATGTCCCGAGTGTTATTCTCAGATCAACCGGACGTGGAAGGCACAAAATAGACAATTGCCTGTCGAGGTCCCATCGTAGCCTCGTGTACGCCATAAAAGGTAAGAGGAAACGTTGTGTTCTTTCCCACAAGACTCACACATTCGCACGTCTATCCAGAGCTTTGTGCGATTAGCTTATACCCTTTCTTCGTTAATCAACGTGAAATCTCATCCATCCCTCTAAAATTGCAGCGCCAATTTAGCATGCATTTACATTCGTTCGTCATGGTTATCGTGTAGAGACGTGTGTGATACATAGCAGCAAAGTGCAGACATGACAATAAATATAAACTTTTGCCTTTAGTAAGAGAAAGAGAACGGGGACGTTGATGTGTGACATGTAGACATGAAAAGAGAAGAGAAGAACAAGTACATCGAAGGAGGAATCACCAAAGCGCCAAGAAAATTCGAGAAAGCAGATCATCTAATTGTCTATCGCTCATTTAGTTGGCCGACGAGCGCGGGACGAACAGACGGAACATCAAGCGCGCTGGAGCAGTGACGACCTTGGCGGTGGTGCGCACAACAGCAGGAACAGTCCAGCTACGAGAAACAACCGGGACCTCCTCGTTAACACCTCGGATGGCGTTGTAGCGGAGCTCAGTGCGCGGCCCGGAGCGCCTGAATGGCCACCAGCCCTTGCTGCGGCGGTTCGCTGGGTTGGCAACGTCACGGCGGCGGCGAGGAAGAACAAGCGAGAGCGTGACAGCGAGTTGGATCGCAGGACTAACGGCCCAATCTACACAACAGAAATCAGCTCAAGCTCTTTGAGAGTATGTGACCGCAACTTACTAGGCAAGTATCTAACTCGTCCCTTGGAAACATCGGGCTCGTCAACTGCCTTCCTCTTGACACCAATAATGCTCGGTGCCGGGCTAGGCACACGCGAGCGGTTGGAAGGACCACCAGCACTGGCGCGGCGTGGGGACACGGCGCGAGCAATTTCGCGCTGCGCGATCGGATCCCACGGCGTCGACGATGGGCTGTTAGGGCTCATTGGGCTCATCATGTTTTCGGGCGGGGCAGCGACACCGTTGGTCTCGATCTGAGCAGGGGTAGCCGTGCCCGAAGCAGTCGCAACATCCTTGGGCTGGGCCTCCTCGGTAACTGCTGGCTGAACCTCTTCGGCTATGGTGGCCACAACAACTTCGGGCTCGACCGGAGCAGGAGTAGCTTCCACCTCGGCGACAGGCTCTGGCTCGGCAACAACAGCCGCGACAGCGACGACTGGTTCGACAGGAGCGACCTCGACAGGGGTCTCTACGACTTCTGGGATAGGAGCCGGCTCTGCTGGCTTGGTATCAATGCCCTTCATGGCCTCGGCAGTGTTGGCGAGAAGAGAGCTGACGCCAGGGCCAAGCTGGACGGCCGGTGACTCGGCAATAACAGAGAGCGGCGCCGGCTCCGCAGTGGTGACGGGAGGAGCGATGGTAAGAGATGGGCGCGAGTCGGAGATCGACACCGGCTCGGCGGTTTCGACAGCGGTGCTGTCCGAGGTGGCGAACGAACCGCTGTCGCTCTTGTCCTTCTTGCTCTTGGATCCAACGCGGAGGACTTTGCTCGCCCAGTTGGGTTTCTTCTCAGACTCGCTGGCCGATTCGCTCGGGGTCTTGGTGTGGCTATTGCTAGTGGAAGAACGACGTCCGAGACCGAACCGACGCTTCAGGTTGTCGTCAGACTTTTTGGGCTCGGGAACAGGAGGCACGGCACGGCCGGTGTTCCACCCACGCTCGCGCTCCTTGAGAGAATCGGTGTCGCTTTCGTCTCCACTGAGCGCATTGCGAGAAGGAGGTCGGACAAGCGAAGGGCCGCTACCGCTTGGCTTGCGATCGAGGCTACGGCGCGCCCAGTTGGTGAGGGTGCTGCGACGCTTGGGCTCTGGTTTCTCAGGCGACTTGGTGAGAGAGGTTGTGCTGGCAATACGTAAGTCAGAAATGATGTCAGGGGGCAACGAGGCATACTCACCTCGCGTTACGAGACATGGAAGGTTTCAGTTTGGATGGAGTCTGTGGTTCTGTAGGCTTGGGAGCCTCTGCCTTGGGGGTTTCAGTCGGTGCGGGGGCAGGTGCTGCCGGTGCTTCGACGGGCGCGGAGGTCTCAGCAATCGGTGCAGGTTCCTCGGTAGTAACAGGGTGCTCGATCGGCGCCTCGGTGACGACCGCAGGTTGGGGAGCCTCTACCGGGGCAGCCTGTGGCTCTGGGGATTCGGAAGCGATAGGCTCAGGCTCGGATGTGACTGGCTCGGACGATGTGACCGGAGCGGGCTCTGGGCTCGCAGCGAGGCGACGCACAGAGTCGGAGATCGAAGGCGAGCGACTGCGCGTCTCCATTTCGCCAATGGCAGGCGTCGTTTCGACCGCGGGTGGGCTGGTGGTGCCCGGGCCGAGGAGCGAGAGACGGCGAATGCTGCCGCTGATGCTGCGGCGACTAAGGTTGGAGACTTGGCGACGGAGACGGCTGGGCGAGCGCGAGCTGGCGATCGACGCGCCGTCGTGAGCCGAGTCGGTGTTGGGGTCCGCGTCCGCCTTGGAGATCGGCGCTGGCTCGGCAACTTGACTTGGGAGCGGTGGGGTGAGGGGGCCGTGGGACGAGTGTGTCGAGACGGTCGAGCCAGAGCGGGCACGAATGTGGCCTGGGGTGTGCTCCGCAGCAGCAGGCTCGCTCGGAGCCTCTTCCTTTGCAGGTTCGGGGGTGTCGATCGAGGCAGGCTCCTCGGTCTTGGACGCGTCGGTCGCGGTGTTGACGGCATCGGTGCTGGGGGAGCCAGACGAGCCAAGGCCCGACTTGCGAGGGGTGAACGGCGAGGTAAACAGGCTGCGTGTCTTGCTTGTCGTCGACGGGGACGAGTCGCGCGTGCTGGAGCGGGTCGGCGTCGGGCGACCCTCGGGGCCGGTCGGGGTGGGCGACGCAGGGCGGCCGCCCATGGTAAAGGCGCGGGTGGGGGAGCGGAAGGACTTGAGGCGGGAGGTAAGGCCCTCGGGCCGGCTGGGGGTGGTCGGGTTGGAGGACATGGGAGTGATGTGCAGGAGATCAGTTGGGAGAGAGCGACACCCGCCCGTGCGCCTATATACCCCAGAACACGCGGTGGATGCGAGATACCACACCTGATGGAATACTCGTCCGCGAGGCTGGGAACAAACACGTGTAGTCCCCGCACAAACACTCGCGACGGCGCTTGTCGTTTTGTGCTTCCTTTTTCTCAAAAAGGATGGCGTTCGCATGTGATATCCCGTTCCCGCCGCTCTCCCGCCTTTGTGTACTCCCTTGCAGCCCTCGTTCAGGCCTAGCCCGCGCATACACCCCCAGCTCCAATCGCGATCTTCCCGCCCCCCATCACTCCACCCGCCGCAGTGCGCTGTGCTGCAACGTGTGCGTATAACATCTATCCTAGCGCATGTTCACCTCGAGGCCGTTGCGAACCGGATCACGTGACCGCTATCGATCCCGCCAGAGACCCGATTCGAGTCATGGCGCGCCCAAGACTCGTGTGACCGACCGCAACGGGCTGCCGAATAAACGTGTCGGGTGATGAACCGGAGCCCGATACTGCGACTCACAGCCTACAGCGTGGTTTGCGTGCATGATTCGTGTGGTGGCCGTCATCGACCGCCGAGTGCCTTGTCTCAAAACAAATGAAGCTCAAACTCGATCAGCTATTGCCGCAGATCTCTTGCATGTATAATGAAAGTCAACCGATGATGTAAATATGTTCAGCGTACACGTTGCAAGCGCATTCCAGAGCAGTGCATACAGCAGCAACCCAATCACGTGACTATCCAGGATCGGAACGGATACAGTTTCGCCACACCGTTTCGTCGTCGAACTTTCACTCGGCATCGTCAAGGTCAGTGATCTCGCAGTGAATCTATGTTAGGGCGTCGTGGGATGCTCTGAGAGACCTGCTGGGAGAATCTGCTCGAAATTTGGGGCAGTTGAACTTGTGGAATCGGCGGATGGTAAACACTCGACCAGATGGACTCACCCCCTACTTTCAGACTCGAAAATGGGTTTCGCCCACAACAACGTCCTCCACGCCAACCACTTCCGCAAGGACTGGCAACGCCGCGTTCGCACCTGGTTTGACCAGCCCGGACGCAAGCTCCGCCGCCGCCAGGCTCGCAAGGCCAAGGCCGCTGCCCTCGGCGTGCGCCCGCTCCACTTGCTCCGCCCAGCCGTGCGTGCGCCCACCGTCAGGTACAATATCAAGATCCGTGAGGGCCGTGGATTCACCCTTGGCGAGCTCAAGGCGGCTGGCATCGGTCGCAAAGAGGCCCGCACGATCGGTATCACCGTGGACCACAGGCGGAGGAACTTGAGTGAGGAGGGCAAGGCGTTGAACGTCGAGCGATTGAAGGCGTACAAGGAGCGCCTGATCGTGTTCCCGCGCAACGCCAAGAAGCCCAAGAAGGGCGACTCGACAGTGAGTCTCGTGTCAGTTATAATTCAACTTGGGCTGATGAGTCTCGATGAATCAGGGCGATGATCTCAAGGCTGAGACCACCCGTGCGCCAGTCCCCCTCCCTCCCTCTTTCACCCACGAAGCGCCTCGCAAGATCACCGCCGAGGAGCGCGACTTCCAGGCATACCGCACTCTTCGCAACGCCCGTGCCGAGCAGCGTCACGCTGGTGCTCGCAAAGTGCGCGAGAAAAAGGTGCGTGATTCTCCAAACGTGCACACCCAGGCGGCCCCTGATAGTCGGCGAGCAGAAGGAGGAAGAAGAGGCTGCGAAGAAGAAGTAAAATCTGCGCAGATTGTATCCACTCATTTCAATCTATGCTGTCCTGCCCCTGGTCGAGCCCACGCTGTACCACCGATTACTGTGTTGTTA
The DNA here is from genome assembly GCA_016906575.1 of Ceratobasidium sp. AG-Ba. Taxonomy (NCBI): domain Eukaryota; kingdom Fungi; phylum Basidiomycota; class Agaricomycetes; order Cantharellales; family Ceratobasidiaceae; genus Ceratobasidium; species Ceratobasidium sp. AG-Ba. Next base: position 1,557,497 of record CP059613.1, on the reverse strand, counting down.
TGCCATGCATGTGTGATTTTTCCTTTGACATCAATTCTACAATATATAAAGCTCGAGGAAACGTGAATTTAACCGGATATATGCGAGCTATGGCGCGAGTTATTTGCTTTGACTTCGCGCTTTCTTGATCGGTCGCATTGCCTCTTCGTCAGACAATACTATTGGGTCAGGTGCGATTAGCTCGCCATCATCTAGATCCATGCTGGCTGTGGCCTCTCGTTGGGTTTCTTGCACGTCGGCTCCGAGCTGAGTTGTATGTTAGTCGTGTCGCGGATGGAGACGATGACGACTCACCCTGTCAAGGAATCCTCGTGCGAATGCATTATCTGGATCAAGAGCAAGAGCCCTCCTGAAATGTCGCTTTGCAGATGCGACTCGAGTCAAGTCATAATCTCGTGTATCTATCGGCTCGATATCTGCCCATTTTCTTAGCAAAACTAGAGGTAATCGATAGCGGGTTTATTCACCATCTTCTATCACCTTTTCCTCTTCGTCATTCTCATGCATGTCTCTTCGGGGTTGGGCAGTATACAACCACAACATCCCCGCATAAAGGTGCAAGACAGCGTTTTGATCGAAGGGCATGGTCACGATATACCTGGTATCCAAACGGGTGTCAACTGAGCTAATTCTGGAACAAAGCCGCGAGTCTCACAAGTCAAGTTCATCCAACGCTTCTTGATACTCACCCATGTCTATCAGTGCCAGTACCGTCTCCTTCAACAGAGTTTCTTGCTTTGGTGGATTAGTTGTTGGTTGTTTCCACCCAAGTAGTCAATAAACTCACCATTTCCGGGATCTGTAATCTTACCCTCTTCAAATACCCCACATGTTCCCTCGTCGCTTTTCCCCTTTTTCCTTCCTCGCCCTCGCGTGGTATAAGCGCCAAGCCAATCTGCCAAATAGTCCTCATATCGATTTCCGGGCATCTGACAAGTATAGTCCAAGCACGACGGGCGCGTACGAGGTCGCCGCGTTGCAGACAGACATGGAGAATATCATAGGTGAAGCGGATGTGTTGTTTGCGAGAACTATTTGCCGCCGACAGTTCACGGTGTGGGCGCGGGTCGAGATGGAAAATTGGATGAAACGACATGGTGGTGGTCGGCGTGAGGAGGCGCGTGTTGTTTGTGCGGGATCAGGTTGGTTTTGTTGACACCCGCATTGTAGATGCATCCGCGCGGGCTACCCGATAAATGACATATGGCATAGTATCAATCACGTACTGTTCGTGCTGCCAGGGCCTCTAGGATCGGGGTTGTGGCTACGCACTATTTTATGGTCAATTTTGCAAGCCACACCAAGAGCCACCCACCAAACGTGGCGCATGTCTCCTCAGTTGATCGGGAGGACTAAAGCCCAAATCATTTATACTACATACCAAAGAGAGTACGTTAGATATGTGAGAGCTATCTTATACACCGCAAATCGAACAAAGTACCCAATGCCAATCAGTCAGTATGGTAGAGGCTTTTATGATAGATCTGGTCATATTAGATTCACGTTTCAGGCAATGTGCTCATGTTTAGAATACCCCGAGTCTCCTACACTCATAGAGATGTATAATCTATGGCTGTGCTCTAGCTGTTGGCTAGCAATAATTATCTTTGTGGTTGGCTGAAGGACTTGCGAAGCCAGAGTTTTGTTTGGTTCGCGTCGAGATGACTGGCCAGGTAGTCACGTGACTTAGACGGTTGCAATTCGTCTCTATCACTTTCTCTCTGCCCCCACGCCCAGTAGAGCACTGTCACGTCCCCCAAGACCGGCTCCCACTTTCTACGCCGCTCCTGTCAGTGTATACGTTATAGCCCAATTTGTGTCTGTGGCTCTTTGCTCTTTGGTCTCTTGGTGTCCCTGCGAGGGTTGTTTGAAGTCTCACGACAAAGATGACGGCGATCTGCAGCATATGCCAGGAGAAACTGACAAGCGGCAAGACGTTTGCACTATCGCTATGTGGTATGTACTTATCTTTATTCAAGGCATTTGGGGCTCTAGCTAAACTCTCAACTCTAGGTCACGTCTGTTGCGACGATTGTCTGCTTCAGTGGGCAAGCCGCAACAACCCGCCCAACCGTCTTGAATGTCCGATGTGCAGAAAAAAGCATTCTTACCCAAAGAATACAGTCAAGCTTTTCTTTGAGGAGGAAAAATCAGAGGGCGAGATGCTTCGGGCTGAAATACGTTCGGTGATGAAACTTGTGGAAGATTGCGTCAAGGAGCCGAACGAAGCTGGACTGAAACGAGTGCTCAAGGAACTCAAGTCTGTCTCGTCCAATGCAAAGAAGCTGAAGGAGCCCCAGGCTACTGCTGTAAGTGGCTATATTGTGATAGAGGATCGCTCACTGACAATGTGGCTATTTAAAGTCTATGATCAACGGCTTAGATGCGATGATCAGCCATTTGTCTAAGAAACTTGCACCAGTCCAATCGACAGATCAATTGAACGCAGAACTCGATGCTGCTAGAAAGGCTAACGAACGTTTACTTGGAGAGAACGCTAGACTTGCTCGACATTCAGCCAGTCTCGAAGCACGCAACTCGAGCTACGTACAGGATATGCGCGTACTTGCGGAGAACTGTACCACTCTAACTCTCGCCCGTGACGAGTCTGTCAGGGAGAGTTCGCATCTCCGAGACCAGCTTCAGCGACAACGACAACATGTATCTGCGCTCGAAAAACAGCTAGCAAAGTGTGAGCAAACTAAAGACACTGCTCGCGAGCAACTGCTGGCGTTGAAGAAGAGGGTAAGTGTTGTTCACAACTGGACGCATCACGCCACTGAGCGAGCCTATCCAGTACAAGAACATGAGCGAAACCAACAAGTCTCTCACTTTGGAAGTCAACCGTGCCCTCGCAAACAAAAATGCTGCAGACCGTTCTGCTATGCCCCCTCCTGCTTCTCGCATTTCTCGTAAAGAGTCCATTGTCTCTATTCGAAGTGATTCGTCTGGTCCCAACGACGCCAACACTCCAATTACACTGTTGGATAGCGATGAAGAGGCTCCTCAAGGCGGCTCCGAAAGCTCAGACGTAGAGTTTATATCCGAGTCCGAAGACGCAGACATGGATCCCAGGCCGAACTTTCGTGAACTGAAACCTGTTAAAAAGCCTGTGGCCCTCTTCCCGATTCCCCAGGCAGCTTCTGCCAGTAGAACACCTACAGCACCCAAACCGACGGTACAAAAGCGTAGGCTAGCGCTCATGTCCTCGAACTCTGGAGTCGAGCTTAGAAACGGAAGAACGACATCGCTCGTCGCTCTCGGCCCCAAACGTTCGAGGAGATCTGCATGATGTGCTTGCTCGCCTTCTTTCTCGTACACTTTATTGCGTCATGGTTAATTCACTGTATATTTGCGGGTTTGCCAGTTTCCAGGCTATTTCCTATTACACAATTCTCATAGGCACTCGATCCAGTGTACATACACAAGCATACTATGTATTGAAGATAATTTATCAATCATTCTGCATTTTTGGGCAAATATTCGCTGCCCCAATACTTAGGCGCCCTGATCAAAAGAGAGCAAGGATGAGTTAGCTCCGCGGTCGCCGACCACCTGTTCAAGCTGTCTTGGCGTCGTGCATACTGGACTCTTGCTGGAACCGTCGCTGTGCTGGCTGCCTTGATGCTCAGAGCCCGACTGCCTATTCAAAATACTGTTGCCTTGCGACGGATCTCATCGATTGCACGAGGATCAGCCACCCGCCCACCGTTTCATCCGACAGGCCACGCGTCCAGTGCCAATCGTTTGCCCCACCTTCGCCCTCTTGTAACGGCTGTGCAGTCTGCTCTCCACGAGAACCTTCGTGACTCTAAAATTCTCTCCTCAATGACGATACCCACAGAGACATTCGATACGAGCAACTTTGAACTCTTGCAACGGGTCAAGGTCGATTATGCGGACATTGAGGTGTGTGTTCTCTCGAGTGTTACAAACCCTAAGTATTCCTCATATCTCTGGTTTAGCTCACCAAATGGAGGAGCAAGAAGACTGGCTTGACCGTCCTCCATGTCGATTACGATGGTTAGTGAATTGTCTTTACGAATAGCCTCGTCCTAATACCAGCTGTTATAGCTCCGATCGTCAAAGGATACTTTGTGTTGGCAACTGAAATTTTTAATGACTCTGGTTGTCCACATACGCTCGAGCACCTAGTTTTTATGGGCTCCGAGCAGTACCCGTACAAGGGCGTTTTGGACAATCTTGCCAACCGCGCCTTCTCCCAAGGCACGAATGCATGGACTGACACCGACCACACTGCATATACCATCTCGACCGCCGGAGGGCAAGGATTTTTACAACTCCTGCCGGTTTATGTCGATCATATCTTGTACCCAAGGATCACAGATGCCGACTTTGTGACTGAAGTGAGCTTTGATCTATCGTTTGCCCGGGTCTAGTATTAAAATATACTGGTACAAATAGGTCCATCATATCAATTCTAAAGCAGAGGACGCTGGTGTCGTGTATAGCGAAATGCAAGGTCGACAAAACACAGCTGGTGATTTGATGCATCACAAGTGAGTGCTACATAATACCTCTCAAGGCAAGCTTGACAAAGTTACCCAGAATGCAAACCCTGTTCAACCCCGAAGGCAGCGCGTACCGTAGCGAAACTGGCGGGTTGATGGAAGCTCTTCGAGTGCTCAAAGTAGAACAAAGTCAGTCAGCTCCCGCACCGAGTATTTAGAAGGCTTACCGGCGAATATTAGTTCGGGACTATCACAAATCCTACTATGTACCACACAACCTCTGTCTTATCGTCTCGGGAAAACTGAAGACTGAAGAATTGCTTCATGTCCTTCAAACCAAGGTCGAGCCGAGCATCCTAGCACATGGGCCGACGCAAGGACCAATACCTGCTGGGTGGAAGAGGCCATTCGTGGAGACAGCTAGTTCAAAACAGCCTAATCTGAAGGGCATCACTAAGGCCACGGTTGATTTCCCCGAACAGGATGAAAGTGCGGGAGAGGTTGGAGTTTCTTTCCAAGGACCGCCTCCTACGGAATTCACCGAATCAAAAGTCAGTATTGTCGTCCACACTATTCACTGATTACTCTAGGTGAACTAACTCGTCACTAGGCGATGGAGCTACTTGGGCTCTACCTCACCGACTCGCCTGTTTCTCCCCTGACTAAGGAATTCGTAGAGACAGCTAATCCACTATGGTAAGAGCTACCAATATCTCATGAGCTTTTCAGTCTTCAACTCACTTTAACCGAACAGTACATACATATATTGCGACAGTGAAGAACGCGCGACTTTTACCACTCAAAACATGTACTTTGGCTCGGTTCCAACAGAGCACCTAGACGATTTGCATTCTAAAGTGATTGACAGCCTAAAGAAGATCGTGGCAGATGGTATAGACATGGACAGGATACGTTTGGTTATCAAACGAGATAAACTCAAGGTTTAATGATTTCGTCGCAGGTTGTTGACGTACCAACTAACATGAGCGACGTATAGCTAAAGAGCTCTTTAGAGTCGAGCGGGGGCGATATATTTTCGAATGGATTAATAAGCGGCGAGTTAAATCCATCTAGCAAAAAATACGTTTCTGAGCCTCATTATAGAGTTTCTTTACGGCAAACCTGATGGGAGTGAACTCGCGGAGACTGTTGCCGAGATGCAGCGTTACGACACCTTAGAAAAATGGTCGGCTGAACAATGGGCCAATTTGCTAACCAAGTATGAGTCGTGTATATACCCCATTATTGGCACTTCTGACATACTCATGGGATGATTAGGTATTGGATCAATGGTCCCTCTGTTGTTGTCGGCGCCAAACCATCCTCTCAGCTCCAGGACAAGCTAGAGACCGAAGAAAAGGCGAGGGTCGAGTTGCAAAGGAAAACCCTTGGAGACGAAGGACTTGCGAAACTCGAAAAAGTGCTCAACGAAGCCAAGGCAGAGCATGATCGGCCTATCCCGGAGGGCATGCTTACTAGCTTCCCAGTACCGGACGTATCAAGCATATCTTGGATACCTGTTCAAAGCGCAAGGAACGATCCATTTAGCAAGAGTGAAGTGACCAGCGATAGTACAGGCGTACCTCCGCTACGGAAGCACCTCGATGCTGACCCTGTCACGTTGCCCTATTTTGTTCAGTATGATCATGTGCATGTGAGTAAAGTAATCTCGCGGTATCTGGTAGGCTGCTCATTGGGCAATTCTAGTCGGACTTTGTCACTATCAGTGCATGGATATCCACTACCGCCTTGCCTCCTCATCTTCGCCCGTAGGTCTACTCATCACTGTTTCACATATTATCGCTCAAATCTGTTGCAGATATATAGGCTTATATCTTGGATCTTTCTTCGCCCTCCCAATTACTCAAACTGATGGAACTAAATTATCCCATGAAGAAGTGGTCAAGAAACTCGACGAGGTGTCTGTCGCATACGAGGCAGACTGTGGGGTGAATGGTTACTTTGCTGACACGATACGCATTGCTATCAAAGCCGAGGTATCACAGTATGAAACGATCATAGGTCTCCTACGAGATCTCTTGTATGCTCCTGAATATACCAAAGATCGGTAAGACATCAACCCCGTGTTGTGCAGGTTTTGGGTTAACTTTATGCCTTCCAGTCTCGAAGTTAACGTCGCCAAGATCCTGCAATCGTTGCCCGAACAAAAACGCGATGGCAACACCATCATGCAATCTGTTTCTAATTCGCTGGTTTTCGAAACATCCAAGTCGGTTTCGAACGCCGGTAGTATTACCACTCAGATGGAATTCGTTCCGGAGTTGGCAAAACGGTTGCAAGATAATCCCGAGGGAGTCATTAAGCATATGAAAGAGTTTAGAGAATACAGTGAGCAAATGATAACTGCTTCCTGAGACTGCCTATTGATGTACACGGCGCTCGTCAAAGTTACGAGGGGCAGTGGTGTGCGATTCTCTGTGACCGGGAACATACTTGCATTGAAGCATCCTCGTTCTGCGTGGAAGAAGAATTTCGAAGGCATTCAGGTATGAACACCCAAAACCAAATCTGTCGTCCACTTATTACAGTACATAGGTTGATCACGTTGATCCTATATCTTGGTCTAAAGATGTGCTTTCGTCGATAGGAAAGAATCCGAGCAAGAAGGTGCATGGTATTCACTCACACTACACAAAACATTTGCTTACTCATTACTAGGCGGTTGTGGTTTCATTACCGACGATCGAAAGCTCCTATGCTATACATACCTCCAAGTCCATCATTGGTTTTGATCATCCTGAATATCCCGCGCTTCGCGTGGCCTGCGAAGTCCTAGACGGCACTGAAAGCTTTTTATGGAAGCTTATTCGGGGCAGTGGCTTGGCTTATGGAGCAAATATGTCATTGGATGTTGAAGCAGGACATCTTAGTTTCATTTTATATCGGGTGAGTGCCTGTGGCAACCTAGACAACAGGCGTATTCAATTTTCCGTCCGTGAAATAGGCTCCGGATAGCTACAAAGGCTTCCAAGCAGGTGCAAAGGCAGTTCAAGGGTTGGTCGATGGTTCGGTAAGTAATGTCGTTTTCGACCGTACGAAACTTCGAATATAAACACACCATTCGTCAGATTGAACTCAACGAGACTGCGTTGGATGCAGCTAAGAGTAGTTTAGTCTTTTCGATAGCAAGAAGGGTATCATCACCAGGAAAAGCGGTGTGTTGGGCTGAGACGACTGAAATGCACCGGGCTGATGTCAGTAATTTAGGGATTGGATTCATTCGTGAACCAGGTCTTGAAAAATGTTCCACAAGACTACGGACGTCAGCTCTTGGCCAGTATCCAAGCAGTCGACTTGGAAAGCGTCCGGGCGGCCCTAAAGTCACATATTCTGCCCCTGTTCGACCCAGTTACTTCCATCGCTGTTGTCGCCAGTGCGCCCTCCAAGGCAACAGATATCGCGGGCGGGCTGAAAAGTTCTGGCTTCGACGTCGAGCTTCGAACTCTCGATTTTTCTGGAGATGACAGCATGGAAGATTCAGGGAGCGACAGTGGAAGTTCCGCCAGTTCACTGGGGAGCGCATAGAATGTATTAATATGTACTAAGCCCGTCAATCAATAACAAATGTTTCGCCATGTCTCAACCACAAGCATGATGCCTGGTCTAAACATGACACTAGTTTGTTGGTTAGCGCGTGAATCAACGGCAGAATTACAGACTTTGTTTAAGACCCTCAATCAACGCAAATACCCGCAAATATAAATACCGCGCATCCCAGCTCTGTCACTTACCCTTCCTTCCCAACAACCACCAGACATGCCTGCCTACGTCCAGCGTCCAGCCCCTGCTTTTACCGCCACTGCCGTTGAGGATGGCGCGTTTAAGCAGATATCCTTGTCGGACTACTTGGGGAAATGGTAAGCAATGATATGCTTGACATGACATACAGCCTCGATGACTTGTATTCGATAGGGTCATCCTCTTTTTCTGGCCTATGGACTTTACGTATGTTAAAATTCGGCTCTCTTTGGTTGCACAAGTGCTAATATACCCTTTAAGTTTCGTTTGTCCCACCGAAATTCTTGCCTTCAACCGCGCACTCCCAAAATTCCACGAACTGGGCGCTCAACTTGTTGGTGAGGCTCTACTATCGCCTAAACCCTCAACGTCTCACTCAACGTGCAATTTCTCATTAGGCGTCTCGACTGACTCTGAGTACGCTCACTTGGCATGGGCCAACACTCCTGCTAAAGCGGGTGGTATTGGCCCCGATATGAAAATCACGCTGGTGTCTGACAAGAACCACAAAATGTCCCGCGACTATGGTGTGCTGATTGAAGATGAAGGGATTGCTCTCCGCGGCTTGTTCATCATCGACCCGAAAGGCATTCTTAGGTATGTATATCCTTATCTCCTCGGCTTTCAGTCAGCTCACTACTGTGCAGGCAAATAACAATTAACGACCTTCCTGTCGGGCGCTCCGTGGATGAGACCATTCGCCTGCTCGAGGCATTCCAATTCACGGTATGTGTTTCTTGCCTGAGTATGATTTACTGCTAAGTCAAAGTACTGACGCCACGTCTCTATCGACTTGCGGTTCGGTTTACAAATAGGATGGTAAGCACGACTTACGTTGCGCTGCTTCGGACTTCTATAGCTGACTTAACTACCACTGGTTTGCAGAGCACGGCGAAGTTTGCCCGGCCAACTGGAACAAGGGCGATCACACTATCAAGCCCGACCCGACCAACTCGCTTGAGTACTTTACCGCTGTGAATGCACAGGATGTCCCGATGACCAATGGATCTGCCAAAAAGCGCGCAGCAGAGGTCGAGGATGCGTCGTCCAAAAAGGCCAAGGCTCACTAAACGCTATCCATTTTAAGGACGGGATATGTCGTGTATAGATTATGATCTTTTTAATATACGCCATAACATTCACTGCGTTTTGTTCGAGGGAGATTGGGAACTGTCGTCCAAGGGTTGCACCAACACGTCCGATGCTTCTCCAGGCTTAAGTTCTACATTGTCCAGAAAGTCGTTGGCAACCAAAAATCGAATGGCCTGTGACAAGTTAGAAACCGTCGCTTGAATATCAGGCTTCAACAGCTACGAGCCAATATCTTAATTAAGACATGTTATATGTAGCACAGTTACAATGATACTTACATTGCGCAGAAGATTCGGTCTTTGATCAAATGGATTATATGCAGTTTTTGGTGGTTGAGCGGCCCGCTTTTTGAAAGGCTGCTTCCTCATTTGGGTATCTGGCTGGTGTACCGGAAGCTTCGCATGAATAAGCCAGTCGTATTCTGGACAAAGTCGACAAGACATACCTGCCGAGCACCTTCTAGTGACTGTTCGCCGTTAGCATCTGCCAAATCTATATCTATGCATTCATTCGGGGCGACCTTGGATGACAATGCGTCAAGGACTGGATCCATATCTGATCCGGAGTCATCCTTTGACTCTGCGCTCGAATCCGAGTCCGATGTCGAATCCGAATCCAAACTAGATACCATGGAGGAGCTTGGAGATGACTTGGTATGATTAGATTGGTCAGGAACCAAAGGAATAGATGGTAGGTTGGCGCTGCTGCTTCCTCTACACCTTCCTCGATAATGCTCTCTGGCTGAGAAGCCGCTCCTGCCCACACCCCTCCCTCTCCCTCTCCCTTGTACCACACTAACCGAGATCTGGTCGGAATGGTTCGGGCCCCTGCCTAGCGCAGACTCGCGCTGGGTGGTATCTCTTCCCCGTCCGCGGGGCCGCCCTCGTCCATGCCTTGAGGTCCCTCTATCATGAGCATTGTCGCGGTTGGAACTGTGTAACTTTCGAGGTTCTGCGATCATTTGCCCTCGCTCAAGGGCTTCTTTTCGGCTTTGGACCTGTAGCATACGTAGAACGGAGCTTTCATTTTGACCCAAGTCCATGGCTGACCTTTTCCGCTACCCGCTTGGCCGACGGCCAGCGTTTTTTTCTTTCTTGCAACCAGGCTGCAATTGCCTCTGGTGTATCGAGCTTCGTGTCGGTACCGAGGATTGCAACTGAGCTGTGAATGTTGAGTCACAAAACTGGGTACATGTTGGCCGAAACTCACCCACTTGTCCGAAACTGTGCTTCTTCGTCGACATATCCCTCATCCTCGTCTTCACCTGGACCTTTGCCTCTTTTGCGTTTCTTTCGGGCTTGGTTTTCCTCCCACCCAGGAGGAAATATCAAATGTCGGTCCATCTTGTGTATCTCGACGTCCTTGTGTGACCCCGCGAACTGGCACCCTTCATGCCCACACCGCGCAGGACCAACGCGGTTCCGCATGTGTATGGGGACGAGGGATGTCATTGGTTGATTGCGCGCAAATCCAGGAGACGGAACAGTGATCTGGGCCGGTTGTGGCGCAGCGGATTGCGAATAGTAGCCTCCTGGTGCATAGTACGCGTTGGCGTAGTGGGGTTGCATGTTGACCCCAGAGCCGTTTGGGTGAAAAGTAGATTGGCTAGTCTGCCAGCCATAGCTTGCGTTCCAAGACATGCTTCACAGACTGATGTACGGTGGCAAGGCAAAGAGCTGCGACAACCAGGCGCTACGAGCAGGGAGAGACCAGCGCAGCCGCTAAGAATTTTAAACTATTTGTTCCACGACTCCGTGTGGCTGTGCTAAATGTAATTAACATTTTCTCGGATTAGTCCCAGGACCCCTACCACAGTCTCGGCGGACCGAGTGGCGTTTGTATGCTCTCATCCAGCACAAATTATTAGCCCTGTATGGCTGGCTTCTCTTGCCGAAACATTTGACTGCTGTCTAATCGGACGCATGGTCTAGCTCAGTTGCAATCCTGCATGCGACCCGATCTTTTCCTCGCACATCTTGGGTGAACATTGGGCCTTCTGTTTCACTTAAAATGTCGGTCACAGGTCTCTCGCCCTTGATAACCGACTACGACAGGTTCCCATTCCTTGCTGCACTATGGATGTTGATGAACACGATAGCCCTGTATACCTCGTCGACGACTTTCAGGAGGAGGACTCAGACATGGACAGCGTCCACACCCATACCACTGGGTTCACAGAACACACCATGAGCACACTTACATCGGATGCGGCCTTAGGTTTGTTGTCACGCTCTCGAGACTGTGTCGTCAAGTCATAATGATGTGATTCCCGGTGCCAGAATACTTTCAGGAGGTCAACGGGCGAATGTTTCCGCTCGACGAAAATCTCCCATTTCTTTTTCCAGCGGACAACGCGGAAGTACACCGACTCGAAATCCAGCATGAGGCGGTCAAGATCCTCCTCAAAGGAAACTATTACGGGCCAGTGCGAGAGGTTCTTGGTGACCTAGACCCAGACGGAAGACGAAAGCGTGTCTTGGATCTCATCACAGGTGAAGGATCTTGGTATGTGCGGTTGTGGTGTTAGGCTGTCCGAGTTGAAACTGACGTAGCGTTTTGGCTTGCTGTACATCATGTTATAATTAAAATCTTATTACATCTACGTCTCGGCCGTTCCCCCCTGGTGCACCAACCGTGTTATGGGCGCCTTTCACCAGGGTTCGGGAGATGGCCGCCGAATTTCCTCATGTGGATTTTACAAGCGTTGACAATACACCTCTCGTTCCTCATTCTCGGTGTACCAACATACTTGGCTACGAGGTATATGATCTATACAATGGGATAGCTGAGGAAGACAACACTTTTGATGTGGTTCATGTCAGACACGCTATGACCAAAGTGGGTACCCCCTCCAAACGTTTGAGGGTAGTCTCTAACCGAGCATCTAGATCCGAGACCTTCCCGGGCTTATCCTTGAAATACATCGTGTCCTAAAGCCCGGTGGACTCTTGCTGTACGGCGAGTTTCAAAACAATGGCTGGGACGCTTCAACAGAAGATCATAGCGCTGAGGAGACCACGCCTTGTCTTATTCACGCCCTCCGGATTGCTCGAGATATTTTTAGCAAACAGGGAGCGTATGCGTTTGCCTGGCGAGATGTTCCCCCGTTATTGCAGCCGGAGAGCGTAATCTGGGACAGCGTCAAAGGTTTAGACAAGCATCAGCGCGGTTTTACGTCGATTCGATTGGAATCAAAAGTAGCCCCCACCGGGACGTGGCACTCAAATCCTCGACTACGTGAATCTGGATGGCTAATGCAGCAGCTTTGGGTTAGAACATGGATGAGTCTGCGCCCTATGTTCATCAAGGGTGGGTTGTGCGAGTCTGAGACAGACGAACTGGTGGGTGGCGCAATCCGAGAGCTGATAATACCAAGCTCTAGGAAGTTGTATGGCAAGTACACTGTCCTATATGCGTTCAAACCAATGTAATTTTTTAGTGACTTATGCTTATCTTTCCGTATTTATGGATAGCATACAACCAGAATGAAGTACAAGATATAAAAGTAGGCAATCTATGGTGTACAGACGAGAGCAAACAAGCGGGTAGAACATAGACGGGACATGAAATGTAAAGAAACAGAATTCAGGTCGACGATCCTTGCTGAGGCTCATCGTTCCCCAGCTGCTGAGCGGGTGCAGACTGGGGGCTAACAGATTCCGTGTCCTCACCAACAACATATTTGAGAACGTCGCTGAGGGTGATGATGCCTGCGAGGCGACCCTTTCGACCATCTTCTCCTTCCACGACAACAAGGCGATGAACGCGGCGTTGTCGGACAAGTGCTAGGAGTGAGGCCAAACTATCGGAAGGCGTACAAGTGATGACCCCAGGGAAATCAGGAGCACGGTGAGCGAGGGCTGCCGCAATAGTCAGATCAAGCGATTTGTATTCGCCCAATCGAACCAGAGTCTAGCCATGCGTATTTAGTCAAATTCTCGTAATGCTATCTCAGGCACTCACAATCACATCCACAGTCTCGTAAAGATTTACCACAATGCCATTCTCATCGATGATAGGAACGGCACTGATTCCTCGTTCACTAAACATGTGAACCACATCAAAAACCGGGTAGTAAGGGTGGCGGTGGCAATGGGATGGAAAGGGTTGTCACTTTGCGGGTCAACGTATGTACCTATGCCAAGAGATCGTAAAGACATGTGGAGGTGGATTATATCTCGGCACTATGAGACCAGGATAATGTAAGTGACGGTCAAACAGATGTGATAAATCGGGCATACATTGATTGCAATGAATTTGAGTACGCGATACTGAGTCAAGACCGAAAGCACAACTTGGTCCCCCGTTTGTTCGTCATGATCGATCAAAGGAAGTCGACGGGCATGAGTTTTTATGAGTAATCTGCATGCGTCATATAGTGGTTTGAGGGGATGAACGGAAAGTAGAGGCGGCGGCGGGACCTGGAGCTCTCGCTCAATTTTGCGAAGTGACTCGAGCCGAAAGTGTTCGACATCCGCTTCAGCATTGTCGTACGAGGAAGTATGGTAGTAGTATTGAATCAGATGAATGATATCCGCCACAGTAAACATTCCAGCAAAGCGCGAAGTATCGCTATCCCAAAGGGGTGCCGATACCACACCTGCTTACTATTCAGTACGTTAAGCTCGGTACAAGCGTGTTCATACCATTCAATAACAGTGCCCCTAAAGCTTTCTTGATTTCAAGTTTCGTATCCAGGACGATCAACCGGAAGCTGACAGGAAACACATCATACGATGACCGGCCATTTAGGAATGCGCGTATATTAATGAGAGCAGCATCATGCGTTTCTTGAGTCGGGGGGTGAGGTAATGCAGAAAGTGCTCTTGGCCTTCGAGGGACCGAGCCCCGCCGTCGGTTTGTCTTGAGGGCGTTGGGTGATGTAGACATGGTGGGGGAAGGGGGAGGAGTATCACGTGCACCCTTCACACGCACGACCCTCTGTGGCGCTAAGCTCAACCAATTTAATTCCTACACACGGTCCAAGCACCCCACCAACTGAAAACATCTATACACATGAAATCATACATCGAATGACACAATACACCCAAGAAATGTTCAGAGATTCAAGATATATATTGGTTACGAAAGGCAAGTAGCGAGGCGAGGAAGGAACCCATCGCGAGTGAAACACGAAAGTACGACATCGAACAGAAAAAACGAGAGAGGAGACGGAGGAAAAGATGTTACCGTTCTCTAAGAGGAGATGGCACTGTGGGCAGCGGAGGCGGCTGAGGGCTGGGCGCAGACCATGACACCTTGTGGAAGCTCTTCTTTTTGCGCACGCTCGCCCGGTATGCCACGCGCATAGCGCTTGGCTCCACAGGGACTGGTGCTGTACCACCACTCGCACCAGTAGAGGAAACGCTTCCTGTTGGAGAGAATAGGCTCGGTACGCCAACTGTACTCGTTGAACCTGAACTTGACGGTCGAGTCTGCTGGTTACCTGGGGTTTGGGGCTGAGTGGCAACCTGACTCATGTTTTGTGCCAGTTGTGGGGGGCGCGAGAGTGGAAATATGGTGCTGTAGTGTGCTTCTTGGGTCTGTGAAGCTGCGCGAGCTCTAGTTGGGTTAGGAATCGCTGTTGGAGTTGATGCAGATAGCCTCTCCATTCGTTCCTGCCAGAGCTGCCGGTTCCGCGCGCATTGCTCTGTGATGAGATGGAGCTCTGTTCGAAAGCGTGAGGATATGTAGCCCGAATGTGAGCGCATAACTCACGGGGTATCACCGATGCTGTCGCGTTGAATAGTGGTTGAGTAAAGAGGTCAATAAAGTTGACTTGCCCCTGCGCTTGTTGCTTGGCCCCGTCAGCAACGTCAACGTTGAAGACTGTCACAGGCAAATCAAGCTCTTGCTCGAAGGTCGCTTGGCATGCCCATTCTTCGAGTAGCACTCTAGACCAATGCTCCGAAACAGCGTGAGGGCGAGTCTACCCAAATGGTTTAGTTGAAAATAAAAGAAGCCAAGAAAAACACATACAGGATTACTGATGTCGCCACACTTGATTAGAGCCTGACAAATCATGAGTCTTTCTTCATCCTCTGTCAACCCACTAGGGCCTTTCCCAAACTCTTCGGCCCCTTTGCTAGTCCCGCTCATATCCCAGCCTTTAAATCTCTCCAGCCATTTAAAGTGGACGCTCATGTCTGTCGCAAGAACCGTCTGGACAAGAAGCCATCGGAACCCGTGTGGCTGCCGAGCTACTTGGTGATACGTTGATGCCAGGCCAGGGGATGACGAATAGGAAGACAAGCCGATTCGGCCAGTGTTGACCCCCAGGCCAGCTGTGCTAGTCGCGTTCAGGTTTCCACCGAGATCAAGGCCGGAGCCATTGGAAACAGGAATACCAGGTCGATTGTTTGCAGGTATGGGCCGGGAAGATAGGAGGTGACCCATTCCATGCTTGTGCATAAGACGAAGAAGCAGGGCGCAATGGAGTTGCTCTAGCGATGATTTGTGGTCAAAGACTCTAGAGAGTGGCGTATCCGCGTTGGTCTGATAATACAACGTCAGCACCACATCAGCGAATGTCTAGACGAAACTCACCATGAATGCGTTGCTCAGCCCAGGGTGGCCAACGTCGTGTCCCACGGCAGCAAGCAGCAACGCAAACACATCTATGTTCCGCATCACTCCGATCCGCCCCTGTACCTTGCCCCGTCGCCATTTCCCACCATTTTTGTTCGTCTCTGACCCGAGTCTATTGACGAACTTTCCACTCTGACCATCTTCCTCCTTTGTCTGGTTCCTATGAGTGTTGGTCCGAGAGAGGATAGATACGGCCGGAACTAGTCCTGCACGGCACAGGAACCAGTACACGGCCTGGAAAACATCTAGTGCATGCTGGAAGTTGTGGTACTGATTTTGTGTGCGGTAAATCTTGCGGACTGCACGTAAGAACGGAGGAAGTTGCTCTGAGGAACAGGCGCTTAATCATCCAAACGTAGCGGATGACAGATTAATGAGCCTACCAAAATGAACACCAGCATCCTCCTCCATGCCTTCAACTTGAAATGCAGCCTCGAACAGGAGTCCAGCACACCCGAGAATGTCAGCGTCTGATAGCTTGTGTGGTTCAAATTCCCAGCGATCAAGCAGAACAATAAGCTCCTCGCGCCGGGTCGGACCGATATCATCAGGGTGTGAGGGCTTTGGTTTGACAGGATCAGGTTGAGGGCGGGTTGGGGGTGCGGTTATGCCAGTATTATATGCGAATGGAATGTGAGGATCTGACGCGGAGTGTGGTCGTCCAGAAGGATAGGGCGAAGGTGGTGGTGGAGATGCAGAGATATCAGAAGTAGCACCGTCAACGGCTGCACCCGTTTGAGTGTACATTTGAGATAGTAGCTCGGCATACCTAGGCCTCAGTTAGTAGTGATAAGATGAGATGGTGAGCGACATACATGACCTCGCCATCGTCCCCAACGTTGTACTGCCGCCTAGGAGCTGTGGCACCAGCTTTCGCTTTAACTTTCCCAGAAGGTACACCCAGGGCGAGTTCTTCCTCTGCGCCGGCCCAACCACCCCACCCTCCACCGTGTCCGGCAACACCACTCAACGCAAGAGCAAGTCCACCAACGTCGACACTTCGACGCCGGACACACAAGGGAAGAGCTGGTGCATATACATGCGGGCAAGAATAAGAGGCACGAGCGGCCAGGTGAGGAGGCGGAGGAACAAGTGGCGCAAGAGAGGGCAAAGTAGACATGTTGGAAGACGCTGAGGTGGGTTGAGTCTGGTAAGATGTTGACGCAGACGGAAGCGAAGCGAGCGACAACAACGGTTTCGCCGAAGGTTCACGAATACTGATGGGTGGTATGATCTTGGGCACAGATATAGGCTCCAGAGGCTCGGCCAAAGCCTGGGGGATAGACAGTGACTCGGACCATGGTGGGACCTTTGTGAGGGCTTTGCGCACAGAGTCAGGAGTAAAGGGGGCGCAAAGGATATCAACACAGCCAGCTGCCTTGGCCGCTTCTTCGATCTGAGGCGGGAGCGGAGGCGCGGAAGGGGTGTATGCTGCGTAGACATGAGCAAAAAATCGTTCACAATTGGCCAGACCCACCAATGACTGGAATCTTGGTTCCACCAAGCTCGGCTATCACCCTCTTGACATGTGCGACAACACGTTCGACCGCAGAAGCGCTAGCTGCGCCCGAGAGCTCGATGCTGGATACCGGCCGCGGACGCCGCGGGGCGGGTGGAGGTGAGGTGGGGCTTGGGGCGGACCAGTTCGAGCCCATCGTTGGCTGCACAAAACAGATTGCCGACGGCGTAAAGGCGCTGCTGTGAGCCTCGAGAGGGGCGAGTACTAGTGAAGGTTTGCGTGACAGGTCGATGAGAGACTCAGAGGCAACGCTTCGAACAACCACCTGAAGCTCAGGCACTCCTTTGTCTCCATTTCTCCCGATTGCACCAATCCCGCCTAGCGCTATGATCAGGCCCTCTGCGTCCCCTAGGTTTCCCCCTATTGCCCCAAGACCTCGCCCGCGTTGTCCCGGGAGCGAGCCCCGACTTTTGGATGGCAGCCCGCCGACAGCTGGCGACGAGGGAACGGACACGCTCGCCGACACACTGGACCGTCGAGAGTGCGCCTGCGAACCGCTCGAGACGGTGAGTAATAGCACTGATGCGTTGGACATTTTTCGTGTTCGACTGGATCCTCGTCTGCGTGCTCGATGCTCCTCGCAGAATCTAGCCGATCCCAGATTAAGAGGGTTTGCCACGTGCACGCCACATGCCCTTTCCTCCCGCAGCTCACATAATTAGTACCCGCGGTCACGTGAAGCGCCACCTGCCTCTGTCGGCACCGTGCACTCGCCCCATTATCATAACAACATGAGTGAGTGAGAATATGTAGTTCGGTCGCTGTATACTTTAAATACACGCATGCATAGACTGGCACTTATATACACCCGCATATGCCCTGTCTATAGTTTCGCTTTGCCTTCCGCTATCTTGATAAATGCATCCCGGACGTGCCGCCTCTGAACTTTGCCGGTGGCCGTTTTGGGGATCTTGTCAGTTATTATGATCTTATCAGGTATTTTAAACTATACGATGCAACCCATTGGTCATCTTGCTCTTGCATATAATATAACACCTATCTCACCTTGGAAATCTTTGGTAGCAGTGCTCTTCTAATCCTTTCACCCTCTTGATTCCCAGCCCCTTTGTGTTCCGGATCCAAAACAACTCCTGCCCATACAACTTCGCCATACTTTTGGTCTGGCACACCAAAAGTCACGGCCTCATGTACGCCGGGGATCGACAGCAACGCCGCATCTACTTCAGGCGGGGCGATCTTTTCTCCTCCGCGGTTAATGAGCTCTTTGATACGTCCTGTGAGCTTAAGATGTGGCGGCGAAGGCTCTGGGATAATCATCCCTTGGTCTCCAGTTCTGTCCGGAGGGTCATTTTACTTCACGAATGCAGTGCTCCAGAATGCTTGCCTGAACCACCTTCCTTTCCAGAAACTTTCTTTGTTTGCCTTTTCATTGTTCCAATACCCTGTTACGTCATATTAGTATAGAGCGAGTAATTCAGCTAGGAGATTTTAGAGCTACCTTTAGTCACGTTGGATCCTCGCACGCATACTTCCCCAATCTCTCCACGCTTCACTTCCTGTCCTAAGGCGTGCACAATGTTAAAGTCCACGTTCACCATATTAATGCTTCACTTACCGCTATCATCCCGAATGCTGACCTCGACCCCAATGCCCACACCCACTGTTCCAGGAATTCTGCTCTCAAAAGTGTTCGAGCACATCTGGTGGCTCGCTTCGGTCATAGCATACGCTTCCAAAACAGGAGCCCCAAACGCTTTTTCAAGACGTTCCAGTGTGGAGGGTGCCAATGCAGAAGAACACGACCTTATGAAGCGTATTTTAGGGACCGGGGATGGGAAAGCCGTTGACAAAAGGATCTGATGAATAGTTGGCACTAGATATTTACGACATCAGGACCGAGTGTAGACCAGGCGGTTTACGTATTACCTGCTGTGTACCAAGTGCATTGTGTAGTGATAAAATCTTTCCAGAATCTTGATGCTGCAAACCTGGGAGGAATTACAGCACTCCCCCCACTTGCCAGGGTTGAAAGTAGCCCGCAGATCAGCCCATGGACGTGGAACAGAGGCATAACTAGATACGATCTACTATCCCATCAATTAGAATTCATATATTAATTCGTATGCCACTGACCTGTCATTCAGAGTGAGTCGATAGGTCTGAATAATGTTTACCGTCGTCCTCAGCAAATTGGCATGTGTCAACGGCACAGACTTGGGTCGTCCAGTCGTACCCGATGTATGTAACACGAGCGCCACGTCGTCCGGTTGAGGCGGACCATTGCCCGCCGTAAGGTTTGGCGGGTCCTTATTGTCGTTTGGCGAGAATACAGTTTCGAGATAAGGTTTACCACCTTCAACCCAAAACTCGGCTGCCCGGACGCTGCACTTCTTAGCGGACTCCAGGGCCAAGGCTGCATTTTTGGCCGAGTTCTTGGGCAGGAGCACCACGCGAGGATTTGTATCTTCGAGGTAAAAGCTGAATTCTGATACAGAGTATGCTGGATTCAAAGGTGCGGAAATAGCACTGCATCATTGATGAGATAGCAAAGTCGTCACAAGAACAACACACTGACCGAGCTGCACCTGTTGCAAGAAACCCGACCGCAAACTCTAGCCCGTTGACGAGGCTCATGGCGACTACATCACCATGAGCAACGCCCTGGCCTTGGAGCATATCACTGAAGCTAAGGACCAGGCCGCGGAGGTCGGCGTACGATACATTGAGTTGTGACGCACCAGGGCCTGCAGCCGGGATGATTATTGCATTCTGCTGGGCTGCAGGAGTGAGTGAGAGCAAAGTCGAAGATTCAGCCGTCATGGTGGTCGTGTTCAGGTGCAACTAGTTCGCATATGGCATGATTTGATTTATCGTCAACGATGAACGATCGGTGACGACACTCCGATTAGGCTTGACAATTCCGACGAGACCCAAGGTGAGCGCGTCAAGTCTGGATACGCGCCTCCGCGCGAATCCTTGGCATCGAGTACACTACAACAAATACTATAACTTTATGTCGGCTTGGTTGCATCCGGAAGCACTGCCAAGACTCAATATTCCGGGAAAAGTCATGCCGTGCGCTAGCCGGCGTGAGAGCGCTTGTGGGGGCGATGAATGAATTCATTTTTTTGCCGCCCATAACGTGCGCTTCTGCTGTGTTATCCAGTTTTATACGGTGTCAGACGATGTCGAGTGGTATTTTAAGACCACACTAGGTGCCCGGCACTCCTGACATGGCTTTTCATAGCTCACTCCTATTATATACTCTCCAAGGTATTTATGCTTGATTGGCCATGTGGATAGTGCTTACCCCTTGGTCGTGCTCCAGTGCTTAAAGATGACAAGCACGAGACATCCAGCGATGTTGACAAGCAGAGCGTTATTTTACCAACTTCGATACAGTCGTTACCCTCCGAGGCTACATCCATTCCTTCGTTTGCGCAGAATGCACACCAACTTCCCTGCCGCTCGCGACCGTTGATCGTTACCAAAATAGAATGGAGAGCTGAGCCTTTCAAACGGCTGTATCAGGAATACATTGTCATCCACGTTTCAGACTCTGTTCATGCTACTGCTGGAACTACAATCCGCATTGATAGGTGAGGGCTATAAACACTGTTTTGAGTAGCTACATCTGTGCTAATCAAGATGTTGATATAGACACGGGAATTTGGGCATAAAGGTACCCTGGTGGCATCTTCGACCAATTTACTTCTTTTCGAACACAAAACGGGCTTCAACTACCGTACTTGCTCGTCCCACGGGCGATGCAATAACGAATCCTTCGATTGGGACATCGATTCTCGAGTATACACACTGGACACATGCTATCCCTGACTCTGCATCACTACCAGACTTGAAGCGCGGCCTTGAGCGTGCTCGTAGCAATGCATGCACTGCACTGAATCACGCTATACGCCCATATATTTTGCACAGCTCACATATGTCTGATGAGCAAATTCGTCAAGGACGGCGTTGGGCAGACTCGCGAGGTTTACTGTTTGTCCATACAGATATTGCCAGAGCGCTATCTAGCGCAATGGATACCGGTATGGTGTCATGTTTCATGCAAGCTCTTTGGGTGGCCGTGCTTCCTAGCCGACTGGTTCGACAAAACGTCCGAAACAATGTATGCGTAAGGAAAGAATACCTGCGCGTCGTTGATGAATACCACAAAGATCTACGGGTTCTTGCCGACACTCTGTCGATTTTTGGGTCTGAAACCCGAGAAAGGATCGCGCTCTCGTGGGGTATTAATAAAAGCGTAAAGCTACCTGGTACACTTATTCGAGTCCTCAGTGGCTCACTTTCAAGTCATGCATTCATCTCTCCTCATGTCCCTGTTGCGACACTACCTGACGTTGCTTCTCGCCTTGATACTGTGTTTCCTTCTCTGCCAGCCTTTGGACCAGCACACGATCTATGTTCACTTCATTCTGAAGTACTCGCTGCTCGTTTACCTGATAAGCTTTGGCATGCTTATGCAGTCTCTAGCCCATTGACGCCAGTTAGTGCCTCGCGCGCGATCAGACGTCGACTCAGGAACAGTGGGCTGTTCTGGCTCTTGGTGGACATGTTGGTACAATGGTTTATAGCTCTTTTACTGCTTCCCCAGGACGGTCCGCATGGCCTTTGGTTGACTTGCACGGTGTTGTATCACGTCTGCTTGCTTTGTCTACAAACCCTACGAGTAGATCGGGTTTGGCGGAAAATATGGCGGGTGTATGAGGCGGATCTTGTCCAAGGCCAGGAGAGTGTATGGCAAGAGTCGGGTACTTTATCATCTATGTGGTCGCAAAGCAAAGCGTCTCTTTGGAACACGAAGTGGGACAGCAGATACATGGAAATACCTATGGTTATTTTAAATTAAACTATGTATCTAATCCAGCTACAAAACTGCTGTTTGTATTATTATTTGGTTCTTGTATGACCGTATAGTCGAGGTGGATATATGCTATTACATCAGTTCCTAGCATGCGTAATCGATCAGCCGCAGTTCTAGCCGCCACCTAGACAATGTGGTGTCGCAGCCGACCGCAGCTCGGATACCACAGTGCATGTAGATCATCGACACAGCCTACAGGGCTGGCTTCGGATATTAACAACTTGACGGTTGATTGACATCTTGTGCTACGCCATGACTCTTGCTCTCGATACCCTCTTGTTGCTGTACACTCTGCAAAGTATGCCGGGTAAACACCTAGATCCGGGTTAACACTGATGAACTCTTAATAGCGCTGAAGGAGAACGACGGGGACCAATGTTCGTCATCTGTGGACAAAAACGATAAAAGCACTCCAGTTTCAAGCATCCTTCGAGCACTACCCACCGAGCCTGTATCCATCCCTGCACTTGTAAACGCCATCCATCATCCTCCACCCAATACGCCGCCCCTATATGTCACAAGCATTGAATGGAGAGCGGCCCCAAAGGACGAACTTCATCACGAATATGTTGTAATGCATGTCTCGACCGCTCCACAGACTTCGCCAATTGTTTCGGTGCGAGTAGACAGGTAAATCTTCGTTTGATGTGTCTGACAGTAGCTCACCTCCGGTCCTGCAATAGGTACGGCAGTTTAGGTGTAAAGGTCCCCTGGTGGCGCAGGCCAGCACGTCTATCTCCCGGCACAAAGCGAGCCTCGACTACAGCCGTCGCAGGATCCATTGATGACAACATCGCAGATCCGCCTTCTGGTACTTCGGTCATCAGATATAGACACTGGACCCAAGAGATCCCAGCTGGTTTGTCTACTTCTGAACTACAACGTTCTCTTGAACGTGCGCGCAGAAATGCCTGCAATTCTCTCAATCGCGCAATACGGCCATATGTTGTAAACGGTTTGCACTTGACCGAAAAACAGGCTCGATGCGGGCGACGTTGGGCGGATTCCCGAGGACTGCAGCTTGTGCACACCGACATTGCAAGCACCGTAACAGGAGCTATGGACGTCGGTATCATTCGGTGCGGCATACAGGCTTTTTGGGCGGCTGTTCTTCCAACTCGAGTTTTATGGCGCAGTGTGAAACACAGCGTGCGCGTGAGGGAAGAATATTCACTCGTTGTGAGAGATTACCGCCAGGAGCTGCGGCAAATTGTTGGTTCGCTGATCGGCTTGGATGACGATATTCGCTCAAAGGTTTTGTCGTCGTGGGGGATCGAAGAAACTGAATGCTACCCTCCCCTTGTTGTCCAGCTCCTCAACCATTCCCTCTCTCGACATGCATTTATATCACCTCACGCGCCTATGGCGAGTCTGGTTGACGTTGCTTCTCGCCTCGATACAATTGTGCCACTGCTTCCACCATCGGGTCCAACAATCAATCTCTGTACCCTCTATGCCCAAACACTCCTTGCCCGTTTGCCAGATGAACTCTGGCATTCATACACGACACCTGGACCCCCTACCCCAGTCAGCATTAGCCGTGCAACTTGGCAGCGAGCAAGAGGTAGCCGAACATTTTGGTTGGCCTTTGAGATTGGCATACAGTGGATAGTTACCTTAGCGCTCATACCAGTACAGTGGGTGTATGAAATCTGGGTACTTATACTTCCGGCCATACACATGATGATCATGTTGCCTTGGATCTTAAAGGAACGAAAGACTTGGAGAAGAATTTGGAGGGTATATGAAGGCGCAGTCGTTCAAAGTGACATGGTTGAATGGAGCGATGATACGAGTACCTTATCCTCTCAAACCAAAATCCCCCTATTGGGGGCTCGCAAAGAATAAAGTTTCGCAATTCGAACGTGGAACTCCTCTCGTATTGTTAAGCGAGTTGTAAACCTTATGTATCAGTGCTATTGGTTTGGGGATAATACGATAAGACTGATTCATTACAACACACTTTTATGGCCGTGTACGAATAACAAATAAACTCATAGATATCAAAAGGGTAGCGATGGTCGAGCTTTTGTTCGCTCCTGTATCCTAGCCTGGTGAGGGTCGAGTTGATCAATCTTTTGTCTATCGGATATCATATTGCGACATACCGCCTTGGTGTCTGCTATCCTCTTAGCCATTGTTTCCATCCTTTTCGCAACAAAGTCGGATCGCTCCTTCTGCTCTCGCTCCCATTTATGACCTTTAAATCTCCTTTGGGTCGAGCGAATTCCTACGGCTGATCTGGATGCGGGCTCTCCTTCCCACCTGGGGAGCGTACTGGCGGATGTTTCTGCGCCTAGCCCTGCTCCTGCACCTTGTTCACGCCCTGCTTTGAGCCCAGGCGGTAGTAAGCCTAGGATGCCGTCTGCACGTGCTTGCTTGACGAGTTCTTTTTGACGCCGGAGAGAGTAACGGGGTGGGTGCCAACGACCAGTTATGGGGTTCTTTTGGGGTAGGAAAGGATTAGGAGCAGAAAATCCCAGGTTATTGTCGACCAGAGACGCAGTAGACCGCTCAATAAATCTGGCCACTAGTGTGCCAGCGGAACGAATTTTGATAGTCATGGACGGCCAAGTCGAAAGGTGAGTCACGTGGCATCCCGATCTCAGGAGCCAGTGCACACTCAAACTTTAGTCTAGTTCGGTGCGAGTGTTCAGAAACCTATTGAATACATTGGAGAACCATGCTCTAGTTTTAGTAGATATCCCGGGCCAAGAGAAAATGAAATCCAGCCTTTTACGTGATCAGGAAGAACGCAGTGAGGTTCTCGTACGATCGGTTGACATTATTGTGGACCTCTGCCAGATCAACGGAGTTAACCAGCCAGTCTAGTCGACATTGAACGATATTGTTGACCTACTTCTATGATCAGGTCATCTATCTATGTCAGCCAGTGGAGCACTCTAGACGGCGTCCTTCCTTCACTGATTGTCCACCGAGTTTGGGTACGCCAGTTTTGGAGCCCTACCATCATTGGGCATAGGGTTGAACAAACAGCTATGTATATACACATTGCAACAAATACTTGATTAAAAATACAGAGTATGCTGATCAGACCCGAGATGTATGCGCCGATCAATGTCGCTATGACCAGCGATGACATAGTACTAGACCCAAACATCGGTCAGCAATAGCGGCAAGGCATAACAAGGGAGCCTACCCCCATGTCCTTAGTTACGCACTCCCATCACCCCTTGGGATTTTAGCGTTCCGCCCCACTCCTAGACACCTGCTGATTAGGGAAACCTAATTCGAGACATAATGCCCCCTCTACTCAAAGTATCCGTTGGTCCAAGCTTGGACGACCTGAAGGAAGTTACGTACAACGACAATTCGTCGCATGCTATCCGAAGCTCAAGTTTTGATGGTCTCGTTTCCGTGCACATCAAGGGGGAGGACGGCGTCCCTCAAAAAGGCCAGGATGCGTATTTTACGCACGAGTCTCGCTCAACGCGTACTTGGTCCATAAGAATCCAGGGTGTGTACCGCACTGACAAACAAGCGACTGAGCCCTTTGACTGGATCACTCCCATTGCAGGCCGTTTTCTTGAGGAGATCAATGGCAGCGACCTGGTTTTTGGTAATGTATTTGATCGACCTCTTACACTGCCTTGGGGCTTCGGTGCTGCGTTGAACTTTGTACAGTAAGTCCCCTGAACACTTTCGTTCGACACTATCATTCTCATCGTGAACTTGATTTTTCGAATGTACCCATGCGGATACTAACAAATCCGCCTAATCATCAGATACGTCGATCCAACGCTTGAACACGATCTGTATGGAGATAAACCCTGGGCATTGTAAACCTTCTGCAGCATGGAGATAGCCACCAAGCCACTCACCTCCTAAGCGTGCAGATCCCCTCTTTTGTCAACCATGCCCTACCTGCAACGCACGCGTCTTGCCGTTGATGCTCCTTTGCCCGGAATACCTTCTGCGCTTCTGGCGGACGACAAATCTGAACCACCCCTTGCTCCTCCGCTCAACGACGACTTCACTCCTACAACTCGGCGCAAATACTTTACGGACGAAACTCATCGAAAAGAGTTCACGTTTACACCACAGGTGAATTTCTATATGGATAGCGTCAGGAGTCCATACTTATCAGGATCCAAAGGACCTTATCAACGCCGACTTTTGTCATGGCTATCTTCAATTTCCCGGACTCACTTTTAGTCTTCCAGGCGGCATACAGTTTGATTTAATGTCCTATTACGATGAGCGGCCAGTAAGTTGTTGGAACATTGGGTCACTTTCGTGCCTTGGTCCTAAATTGGTGATAGGTACACTTTGTATGCAAGCAACGAGGCAACGAAGGCAAGATATTCTTCGTCGTATCATTTATTGTCTTGAAAGATGGTGATGAAGAAGAGGGCGAGGACGAGGACGGGAACAACGTGGCTCCCGTTGATTCTTCAGACATTGACTAAACTAGGCCACCACAGACCTAGGTTCTTTTGGCAAACTATAGATCCACATACAATTTTAAGAAGCCTGTGTACAATTCTGTATACTCTATAATATCAAGTAGTCGACGCCCCCACAGCCTATTGAATAAGATCAGATTAACTGGGGTTTCTTATGATAGAAATGACTCACCAATCGTTTTAGATGCTCCATAAACACCTGCAAGCTCACATCATCCGTGAAAATAGCCGCGCCAGCTCCGCCGCCCCCTGAACCATACATCCCTTGTGACATGTGTGTAGTCGAAGGGTTCAGCTTGGATAACAGGAAGCGCGCCTGGGACCCGCCTTGGTCGCACACAATGTACCGGGGGATTGGGAATCGATCAATCAGTAGATCCTTTATGCCCAAGAAAGAGGTTATACAACACGCCCCAAAGTAACGCCACAAAGACACCCACCTGAGCGTCACCAACTGGAGCATCCAGGAGTTCCTGGAAATTTTCGTATCCTTCCTGCTCCTGATATCCGGCTTTCCTCCACTGTGCGACTGTTTCGCCGTGGAAGATGAGGATGTGGAAGAACGTGTCGAGAAGCAGGATTACGTCTGGCTTGATAGAAACACTGTCCAACAGTACAGGTTGGGGCGACTGGTCAAAGGTGTACGACATTAGGGTAGGCTGTATCATGATTAGCGAATTGTTCACGTCCTCCTCGTTCAAGATGTGCCTATGACCCGATTCAGCACTCTGTAGAAGCCCCGGGAAGGAGAACATACCTGTAGAACGCGGTCTCGTCCGGACTGTTGTTGAACACTTGCAAGAACTGACTTCGACGCAAGTGGAACATAAACTGAGGATAAATGCTAAAGTTATCCGCCAACCTAAAGCTCATGGTATCCTCCTTTCGATAGTCAGCGAACTTTTGGCATAGTCGGATCAACATTCGGTCGAGCCAACGCAGTACGTCTGGGCTGTCATCGATTTCTGCTTTGAATACCGCAATCCGCGCCATGAGCACCGCTGCAGCCTCTTGGTCAAAGCTCGCCGCGATTGTGGGTGAGCCAGCCTCGGCGAAATTGCGTGCAATAGTTGAGACGCGCAGACGCATTTGGCCAGACGAATGTTGGTAGTGCGTGACAAACTGAATGAGCCCGCGCGAACCTGCTGCCAGCGGCTGACCAGCGGGAGTGACAACCTCAAAGTATACTCCAGCAGAGGTCTTGGGGGTAAGCGTACAGATCTTCCAGGCTGAAGTTTGAGCGATCCCAATCTCGGTTTCGCCAACGCAAGCAGATTTTTTGTTGGCTGAGATAGCATGTCCAATAAGTCCAGAGACTTTAAGCTCTTTGGTTGTCTAAGTAGCGGATTAGTATAACTTTCTGCTCGAACATGCAGGCTCATACCTGCACATCAAAAGTCGCATTGAAGCCCATCTGCAAGTGACCCTGCGAGTCCTTGTTAAACACTCGGATAAAGCTTTGTTTGAAAATCGAGGTCGCAAAGGAATCAGAGAGTACAATGACACCATTAGTCATGTTCGCCAGTAGCTTCATTTCCAGTAACCCGACTTGATCCAAGCATCCTGCAAACAGATCAATAGCATGTCCATTCTGAGCAGCGCGCTTCGCTAGACCCTCGTAGAACTAATCAGGACGGCGGAAAGACGTAGAAACAAACCATGAGTATCAAAATCGTTTGTTTTGGCACATAAGCATACCTTGGAAGCACGCTTGAAGTGCTTAACACTATCCCTATCGATATCGTGGTGGGACCGAATAGGCTCCCTAAGTTCGTTGCTCACGACCATTCCGGGCCCTTCTGTGGCTGGACCACCAGAGAAGACCATGATGCGAGCACCGGTATTCGAAAATGTCGACTGATTTAACCAAAAATGTCACTGGGCCGCCAATTGCACTTGGATCCAAAAACTCACTTCCAAAAGACCGACAGCCACGCTGATAGCCACACCCGTACATCTCAGCGGACGCTTGTCATTTGCCACCGGCCAAGGGTCACGAGCCAACTGCTCCAGGATGCTCGTCAACTGGAACTCGACCTGCGAGATGGGGAGCAAGAACCGAGCTGCGCCAAACGACTGAGGCGGAATTGGTTGACCAGGGCGAGGTGCGGCGCGGTTCGCAGAGGAGAGATTGAGCATGTCTTGGATTTGCTTTGGTGTGTACTCTTTCCCGCCACGGAAGACGTAAGATTTGGAGCATTCAGCGTATCCGAGCTCGTGGACTTGGGCCTTGAGAGTTCGTGAATAATCTAGGTCAGGGGATGAGAATGGTTCGACGCACCATTGTACCAAACGTGATGAGGCCAACGAGCGCATGAGCGGGAAGCAAGCTCAAGCTCAGCACCAACGCATCACGGAGCGCTTTCAGATCCTCCTCATCCAAACACGTATCGACTACGAACAAAAAGATGGGCGGAACCGCGGCAGGGCGCGAGAGTGTGTACTCGATTGTGGTGTATTTAGGCAAGAGCTCTGCGGGCAGATTCGTGTTCGAGATGTCTTTGTAGTGGGGCGGGAAAGCGTTGCGTTGTAGACAGAATGGACAAATCCACAGTTTACCGCGTACGTCAATTTGGCTAGAACCGCAAGAGTGAGCTATACAAGTGTGTGGCTAGAGCGCAAGACGTACCAGTATGGGTTGAGGATCGCGCGACAGGGTGGTTTGCACGTCACGGGTTCATATAGAACAGGGGGTAGGTCTTCGCGATGCTTGAGAGGCGTGTAGAGCGCCGCGATAGGCACGACGGTACGCGTTGCTTCGATCCGACTCGAGGGCCTTGAAACTCTGGTCAATATCTACCCAAGCAAGCCGAATTATGCATACTCACCAGACGTTCCAGCTCAATCGCACGCCTGTATCAGAGTCAAGTACACGCCCCTAGCCGCATTTTCTGCACTTACCATCTCGTTCCTCGACGTCCTCGAAATTCATGATGATGGAGATCTAGCACTGGCCAGTGGATTGTCAAAGGTGGGAGAACGCGAGGACAAATGCGACGTGGAGGCTTGAGTGGCAGTGCAAATGGGCTGACGTAACGGTCTGGGTGCATGCGTAACCAACGATGCGTGTTCCGAAAAGGTCCTGTCTCAAGTCGACAAAATCAACTATGTACATGTGTGCCCAAATAAAATATAATTAGAGCCCATGTTCCGAGTGTACTATAAAAAGAGCGATAGAGTCCCGAAAAATAGTCCAAGTGACGTTCCCAACACCCAAGACGATCCACCAGCAATCCTTCGTGATGCACCATTGGCAACAGCAACTGCATAGTCTGCGCCACATGAGCTCGACGCCAACTTTTGAGCGGAAGGATATGATTTGGCAAGTGGTAGAGTGGTATCCGTCGCATAGTTGGCGTACAGCGCCATCAAGGACTTGATACAGGCGCTACAGGAAGGGGTAGATTTTGGGGGGACTGGTGTGCCTAGGGGGAGGGCGTAGAAGTAGGTATCGGATGGTCTAGAACAAAGGGGTTTATTTTAGTTGCTTGGCGAAAGCCTGCGTACATGTCACACTTACGAAGTTGAAGCGACCGCCTCGACGAAACCTGAAAATAGGGAAACGTCAAACACGTACACTCGGACAAATGTATTTTTCTCACAACAGGCGTTGCTCCGCTGGTTTACCAGACATCCTAAAAAAAAAAAAAAGAGTCAGCGTCGAGAAGCATATCCAGTCACTGTGACTCACCAGCCTGACGCATTAAATCATAAGTTTTGAACCCTGTACGCAAATCAAGTTTAGGCGGAGCTTATCAAATGGAATGTGCGGAAAAACCGACCATTCAGAGCTTCGAGTACCATTGCATTCTGGGCCGCAATCTCCGTTCCACAGACGGTTGGCTTGACGATCTCGCCAGCAAGCCAGCCCATGGTCGCCCGACACTGGTCAATGGTCTGAGGTGTGTCGCATGTTCCACCCATGGCAGCCGTGAGCTCGGTGAGATTCGACTGGATATCAAAAAAGGTGGATGACGTCCCGAGCAGGAGCGAGAAAGGACGGCATGCACGAAATGTGATATTGGTGGTAAAATCGGTGAAAAAGGAGCTACAGGTGGTAGTCGTAAAGTTGTAAGCCAGGCTCGAGTCGAAAGGTTGGGGAAACGGCGTCGGAACGGGGTATGGCGGAACGGGTATCGAAGGCACAGCGGTTGCCGCAGCGCCAGCTCCGAGCTGTTGGGGACCAGTGACACCCGGAGCAAGCGATGTCGCCGTTACGGTGGGCGCAAGCGTCGGCACCTGGTCCGCCGGGTCGCCGACTTGCCGCGGCGGGTGATGGCGGGCCTTGAGAGCTGTTCGACCGCGTGCCAAGTGATGAGGAGCAGGGGCCGTACTAGGTGGGTGATCGGTCGATGGATCGTGCGCCATGCGTCGCGAGGCGAGGCTAATGAGCACCCATATGACGACAGGAACGACGAGCGCAATAAGTCGACGGCCCCGTCCGAGCGCTTTCAGGCGCGGTTCTTTCACAGGGACGCATTTCCCAGAGTGGACAAGCGCCGCGGGTGGGTCGTGAGCGGGCGGGGGGGTGAACATAACAAGGAGCGTGCGGGAGAAAACGAGTGTGGATGCCTGGAGAGGCGGCGGGTGCGGTGTGGTCAAGACTCGGTCCAGAACATGCCCGTCCGACGCTTCTCGGATGTTCCCTGGGCTTCAACACGGACCCTGGCGATCTGTGCCTTATCAGGATGCCACAGCCACAGACGCCCCAGAGCCAGACACCGCTAGCGACCGATACCCGTTTGGCGTGCACACGTAACTCAATCAACACGCGCCCCTATTCAATACTGGTCCCACGCATACATCGACACGCTTCAGATTGCGCTAGTACTTAATCAACACACGTCCGTCGCCTTATATCCATCCGCTCGCCCCACCTCTGCCCCCACCCCTCCCATGCCCCGCTCCAAGCTCACTCAACCCACTAATGAACCAACCACCGCCGATCCTTTTGTCATAGATTCTTTCGTCTCTACGCTTGCCTCTTGCCAGGCGCTCCCCGCCCCGCCCGACATCGAGATGGCGGCGGACGACCACATCCCCGAATTCCTACGGCCTTATGTTCACAAGTTCCGTGTCGACCCCTTCTCCACCCACGACGGCATCCGTGGGCGCCCCGTTCCGTCCAAGGTGCCTGTCTGCTATCTTTTTGACGAGACTCGCCCGGCCACGGTGCAGTTTCAACTCGACTTGTCTGGCAATGCCGCAGATTCAGATGCCGCCTCTGGCGCCTCTGTGCCGGCTGAGCCTTGCGAGCCAGTCAAGTGTGAAGACAGCGCCATCAGCATCTCCAGTCCCCGGCTGCTCTATCCGCCCGAGACTCGCACATACTTTCCTTCATCTGCGGACACCATCGCTGCAAACACTGACGCCTCGCCGCCTCGCGTGCTTTACCCTGAATCTGATCATGGCGCCGGACTCGACCACTTGGACACCACCTGGACGCCGCCCGCACTCTACTCGGCGCAACCCTCGCCTTGTCGTGCTACCGTCTGCCCTCCCCGGCGCATCTTCGAGCCGTTTGCCCACCGTGCCTACGTTTCGGACCACAGCCAGTACTCGCCCGTCCCTACCTATCCTACTTCGATGGCTTATAGCACCGAGTACGCGCCATCCGGTAACGAATCGGGTTCCTATGCCGACTCGTCTGGATCGTCGATACACGTCTCTACCGAGCATGGCTACGAGTCCTGGGCAGTTGCTCATTCGAGCCAGGTCGATGCTCATGCGCCACCCCATCCATCCTCAAATGATTATTCCTCGCCAATGTCTGTTGATCAGACCCATGACACACCAGCTTATCATTCTTATCACCCCCAGTCCCGGTCCGAACATCAGCCCCAGTCCTTCCCGTATCAGTCCACTGAACAGTCGTTTACGCAACCCAGCGTTCCTCCCCAGCAAGGTGTTCCCGTACCTTCGTGCGAGTCGCGACTCGTGCCTCAGCCACCAATGAACACCTCGCACGACCCCTCTACGACCGTTTCGTACAACCGTTTTTCCTGCGATCGAGACAGTCAAGCCGTTCCTCCGCTGCCGCCATATTTATGCTCTAGTCGATTCGCTCAAGTCTCACCGTCCCCGCCTGTGATCGATCCGACTTGCCCCGTCAAGTCTTCACGTTCTATCTCCCCAACACCGTCAGCCTCGTCCGAATCTTCGAGTTTCGGAGCGATGTCTAGCAGATCCCCTCTGGGCTCGGCTAGGCGCATCCCAGGTTCGAGACGCGGGTTGTATAGCAAAGGGAAAAAGCACACATGCCGCGTAAGTGTATTTCTTGTATACCATGGCTCTATACACTCATGTATGCGCATTGCGTAGGTCTGCAAGAAGGATTTCGTGCGCCCGTCGTCGCTCAAGACCCACATGAATACGCATACCGGCGAAAGACGTAAGTCTGTCTCTTCAAATTTCGATTTGGACATGATTAAATCAGCGCCGCCACAATTAATCTGCCCCCGCTCCCATACTCTTCCCCCGTTGCTACATCCGATTCCACGAATGTGCCCGCTCGCCGGAATAGCCTACTATTGTCCAGTTATTTCGTGTGGTCGCCGCTTCAGCGTTTCATCCAACCTTAACCGCCATGTCCGCATACACGGCTTGAACACAGGGCTCCCTCGTGGTCCGCGCAAAAAGGCCAACAACCCGTCAGGTGAACGCGAATCGATCCCAGATCGTAGGCACCCTTCGGCGGAGACGTGGGTCCCCGAGAGCTTGCGGGGCATGCGCAACGCCAAGCTCCTATCTCACCGTCCCCCCTTTCGGATTTTGGAGAACACGGTGAACCTGACGATACCGCTGCCTCGTAAGTGGATTGCTCGATTCTGGAGACAAACGAGAACTCACTCGGAGATAGCGGTCCGCCCGCACGGTCATCCCGGGGAGGAGAACTTCGAAGAGCGAGATTCGTTTTACCGTACGGACAGTGCTCAGGGGCTACTGCCGTACCATCCAGACAGTGTAAGTGTGGAGATCTTTACTAAACGAGCCCTGAATTAATATGGAACCTAGTGGAAAGTGCGTTCCATACTTCCAGGGCCATTGCCGAGCCAGAGGGACAGGGAGCAACACGCCGCCAATCGTGCGCGTGCTTCTGTGTACGCATTTGGGAGCGAGAGTGCTCAAGTTGGCGGCTGGTTCAGAATGGGTGATCGCCGCGTGTAAGAAGGTGGGTGTTGCCGAATTTTTTGATTCTCGATATATGCATCACTGGGTTCTATCTTCTGTATCTGATATTTGCAACTTTTGTACCGATACTTGGCCCTTGGTCGAGTCAGAGGGCAGTTTCTGTTCTCTGGCTCGATCCAGGGCCGCTTTTTTTTTTGCTGCTTGTCTCTGTTGTATTTTGTCGTGCCAATTCTTTAATTGGGATCCCATGATAGGAAGGACCCTGATTGGATCATCGGGGGTGTGCGGTGTTGATAGTGACGTCAGCGATAGCAAGGGACAGCCCAGACAGCCCAACGACGCCTCTGTCAACAGAGGCGAACACAACGGCGAACAGCAGCCGCACGACACCAAGGGCCGTTTGGCGCTGTGATTGCATCACACACACGTGGACCCGGCATGTCCACCCCACGGCCATCTCACATCGCGTTGCCGCCGAACACATGTGAGTGATCTGTTTTTCGAATTACCGCGATGAGTACCCAAGACACCGAACTCGCACCAGTCGGCGAGTCTGCGCTCGAGTCCAGTTCCACCGAGCCGACGCCTGACAACACCGACACTGGCACTCCTCCCCTCCAGCCACCTCGTGTCTCGGCTCTTTCTGCGCAGGCACCGAAGCATGCGCGGATATCGTTCAGTCGGCCACCAGGCTCGGTCTCTGAATCGCCTGCGCGCTACCACCGTCGCCCGTCACGCGGGGCCAATTCTATCTTTGGCCGGAGCTCGGTCCGTCGTGTAGACGACAACGATGCGGCTGGGTTGCTCATTCCGCCCAGCGCTGCTGGATCTATTCACGAACGGGAGCGGCCTGCTATTCCGAGTGCGCTCAATCCCTCGTCTGATGCGACCCCGCTGCCAATTTTATCGATGATTGTGTTGTCGATTGTCATGCTTGGCGAGTTTCTGAGTGCAGTAAGTTATTTTTTGGCTAGATGCAATACTCATACTCACCCTTGGTGTAGAACGTTTCGACTCCGTGCGTCCAGTTTACAATATTCCTCCGGCTTGCTCACTTTCCGTTTCAGTTTTGTCCTCAAGATGGTTCAGGGCTTCTTTGAGAATCCTAGTAGCAATCCGTCCGAACCAAACAACCCTCAGGAGAACGAGGCCGACGTCGGTTACTGGACCGGCATTCTTGTCTCTGTGTTCTTCATCACCCAGTTTATTACCTCTTTGCTATGGGCCACAGTCGCCGACAGGCATGGCCGTCGCGCCGTTTTGTTTGTTTCACTCCTCGGAAATGCGCTCACTTGCACGATGTTCGGGTTTGCCACCAACCTGCCGCAAGCTATTGTGATCCGTCTTGCGCAAGGTGTGTTCAACGGTGCTGTTGGTGTGGCTCGTGGCACGATTGCAAGTATTACCGATTCCTCAAATGAAGGCCGTGCATATGCTATTATGGGGCGAGTCGATTTACTTTCGCGAGTGTCATTGTTCTGACTTTTATTCAGCTTCTCCTGGGGGTTTGGTGGTGTAGCGGGTGCCATCATTGGAGGCGCTCTCGAATCTCCTACAGACAAATGGCCTGGGCTCTTTACGAACAACAAGTTCCCGCTCTTCGTCTCTTATCCTTATCTCCTCCCTTGCTTCGCAGCGAGCTGCGTGACTGGCACTGGTGCTATCCTCTCTCTCTTCCTAGGCTGGGACGCCGGTCCGCGTTCCGGTCTCATTCGTCTTCCTGACGATACGGATGCAGACAACAAGCCTATCGACGGAGAGGAAGCCCAAACCCCTTCGCATATCGAGGCGGTATCCCCTAGCGGACTCAGCGGTATTTCCCGCAATGTTAGTAAAAAGTTCTCGGGATACTTTGCTCGTCGAGTGCGCGAAAATTCTCGCAATGGGTCACCAGTCCCACTGGCCACGTCTGGCCCTGGTCGCTCCGCATCAGTGGGTATTGGTACTGGTACCGCTTATGGGTATAGGAGCCGGTTGGGCAGTGTCGCTACGAGCATGAGGAGAAGAAGAGAGAGTATCGCAAGTGCTGCCCGTACAGCTGGAGGCGATGGTTTCTTTGGAAGTTATGCTCCTCAAAACGAAAATATTGGATTGGCTCAGCGGCTGTTGATGGGTTCGTGTTGTGTTACACATTATCTATACCACTCGCTAACATGTGTTGCCTAGCGAACGAGCACAATGTGACGAATATGACAGATCTGTGGGTTGCTGCGGCCATCACTGCCGACAACGAAGAGGTGTTTGAAGACTGGGACTCTGACCTCTCTGGGTCCGAGGACGAGAATCAACAACCCGGTGCTTCTCATACATCGCCTAATCTAACCTCGCCCAGTAGTCAGATTTCTCCAGGCAACCAAGCAGCGCCCAGCCATTATTCTGTGTCTCAAACACGCCGCCAATCGTCTTCTCGCCGGAGCTATACTCGTTCCCCCACCCGCCACGGGGGCCTAGGCACATCCCTTCAAGCGCGGCTGGGCGTTCCATCCGCTCGTCGCGCGAGCTCCGTGTCTTCACGCCCCGCAATCTTCGCCAACACGGGCCTCAGTGATGACATTGCATACAGTATGGGCCACGTCCCGCATCCTGACGAGCCGCTTGTCTCTGCAGAGGCTGGCGCAAGCACCGGAGAGCATCTTGCACCGATTATCGAAGGCAGACCAGCCTCGTCGACTGAGCCCAACCTACGTGCGCCGTCCGACTCTGGTACGGGTGAAACTGTTACTCAAGCACAAATGACGCCATTGGTCGTTGTCGAAGAGCGTCCAGGGGGTGCATTGAGTCAGTTACCTGTGGTGATCATCTTCCAGTATGGGTTACTGGCATTGCACAACACCACACACGATCAGATCTTCCTGAGTTATCTTGTTTCGTGAGTCTGCATGCTAAAAGATGGTGAACTACCGTTGACAGTTCTTGACGCCTAAAGAAAATACAAGGCCGGAGGGCTGGAACTCGATCCTGGACATTTCGCTCAACTGAGTCGGTAATCATTCTTAGGCATATCAGATTGGATATTGATGTTACTCTAGTCGCGTTGATGTGCCTTGCACAAATCGCCTTCCAGTTCTATTTATACCCGTACGTCATACTTGGTTGACCGCCAAGTATATTTCTGATCTCTCTATCTTTTGGCAACAGAAATATAGGGTTTGCACATTCTGAAAGCTGGGACCTAATGATGCACTAACGTGCTTGCCACTAGTCCACCACTCGGTCGATTCTCGCACCTTGCCATGTTCCGCATCGGCTGCGCGTTGTTCATTCCGTCCTATCTTTCGGTAGTGCTTTATCGACATTTTGCAAGTGAAGGTAACGGCGGAAGCTTGCTCATCATGATCCTTCTGTCTATCAGCACGTAAGTTATTTGGGCCGTTGACATGCGATTACACTAATATCTTCTCCAGGGCCATTCGATACTGTGGCACAACATTCTCGTATACCAGCGTTGCAGTCTTGCTCAACTACAGTACGTCGTGCTTCAAGTTCTTGTTCTTGTTCCTAATGTTTGTTCTCTCAAGTGTCACCACCGCAAGTAGTAAGTTTATCGAATGGTATGGCCCAGTCTATCGTGTCTTTGGCACGCTTCATTGGCCCCGTAAGCCTTACTTATTTCACCGCGCAATCTACGCTGGCACTGACGATTCTGTGGTCCTAGGTCTTTGGAGGATATGTGAGTAATGTTCAATATCTGCGTCACAACGGCAAGACTCTCGTAGTATTACTGTTGCCATATCTAATTCCGTTATTACTCACGCTGACTTTTGCGCATCGGTAGCTTTGGTCCGTCAGCGTCCAAGACAACCCGAATGGTTATGGCTTTGGTTTCTACGTTTGTTCGGTTGTGTGCGGGCTTTCTATCCTGCATAGCTTCACCATCCGCTAGGTCGCCAATAAAGGTTCTGATTTGTATGACGGTGCTTTAGGGTTTTATAGCCCTTGGTCGTGTGATATTAGGATGATGTCCAAGGTGGATGGATCAAGATTTCCCTTTTCGGCACAACAGACGTCATCGATCTTACCCGTGTAATTTGCGTCTTCCTACATATTGAATACTTGTTTCGATAGCTTTATCAATCCACACTCTAGTCACAATGGCGATTCGTGTGTCAAGAGAACTTATATAAACAGAGTAGTGGGACGATAGCGGCGCGCGATGAACAGACGACAAGATGGGTAGGGAATGGTGGGAGTCAGAGAACCGCCGATAGAGGGGGTGGGATCGGAAATAAAGTAGGAGATCAATTGTTACAATTAGGGAAGAAAGGGGAGAACGAGAGTACTGGAGCCATATGGATGTGGGAGTCATAGCGTCCTTGGTCATGGGCGCAGAGGCGAACATAATAGAGAGGATATGGGCGCAGACTCAAGAGGCTAGAGTCGCACGATGCACTGGGTAGCTGGGAGCGGGGCCAAACACAAGATCCCACTCGGAGAAGAAAAGAGCCAAAAAGCCATACGTCTACATTTCTCAATCGTACACGGCCGCCAGTGAATATAACCCGCACCTGTCCAGCCCAGCCACTAGAGTCTACTCCTATCTCCTCACTCTGTCTGCCACAAAGCCTCTCTGAGCGCCTACTGCACCGTTGGGCGCGACGACAGAAACCGAGCGGGATGCTCAGCCCATCTTGTTGTCACCCTTCTTCTTTTGTTTGCGTGGTGTTATCGGCCTACCAACATTTACCCCTCCATACGGGTACTTGGCCTTTTTCTCCGCGGGTTTCAAAATCTGCAAGGGGGTTGAGCGATGAGCAAGATCGCAATGAAACCACGTACCTGGAAGGAACACAACAACGTCTCATCCACACTCATCATTGCACCGGCATTATCGAATTCTCCGCAGTAGTTTGGTGCAGAGAATAGAGTGACGAGTTGTCGCTTCGCAAAGAACTCGTACCCGTCCTCCACTACTTGGTGCGCCCGGCAGATAAGATCCATATCATGCTTCTGAAGGAAGCGCCCTACAACGTCCGGGCCAAACGTGAAGGATACTCCACGATCATTCTCGCTCCAACCAGTGATGTCCTTGTCCGGATCTGACCACAGGAGGTCACAAAGTAGACCTGAAGTTGGCAAGCCACAGTAAGAATCACATTGCGTGTTACGTAAGGATGGTGCGCCATACCTGTGTCGGGAACGTCGGTTGGGCGCATTACCCTCCTGATTTGCTCCATGCTCTGGAGGTCAGGGCTCAGACCACCGTGCATCGTGAATATCTTTTCGTCAATGATGGCCGCGATAGGGAGGCAGTTAAAGCAATCAGTAAAGGTTTTCCAGAGTTTAATGTTGTATCGCCGTTTGCCTAGTCAAAGGCAAGAGTTAGAAAAGGTAACGCAACAAACGCACAGTAAACGACGGCCGCTCACACTCGTCGTAGAAGCCATAGATACGGTTAATGCTAGCACACTCGTGATTGCCTCGGAGGATGAAAAAGTTTTCAGGATACTTGATCTTGTACGCCAGTAGCAGACAGATAGTCTCGAGACTCTGTTTGCCACGGTCGACGTAGTCACCCAGGAAGAGATAATTCGCCTCTGGGGGAAAACCACCGTATTCAAACAACCGCAGCAAGTCGTAGTATTGTCCGTGTATATCACCTATGACATGCCGTTAGCGGCACGCGACAGCGCAAACAAAGTAACCGCAACAAACCGCATATCTTAATCGGGGCCTCAAGTTCAAGCAAAATGGGTTGGTTGATGAAAATGTCTCGCGCTTTTGTGCACAAGAACTTGATCTCATACTCCTGAAGCTGTACGGGCTTTCCAGGACGATTGCCTCGTACTACACGCCAACAGACAAGTTAGTTGCGCCACGCTCGCCGCTGCACCGGAAAGGGTGCGGAGATCGATGCGGCTTACCCTCCAACAGCCGATCTATTACCGAGTCGAGATCAACATCCGCTGCGTTGTCTGCCATGAGGGGTCGTGTAGTCGTGTGCGGGGGTAGAGGTGTGTCTCAAAGGTGATTAGACGGGATATCGGGCGGCCCCGGGGAAGAAGGTGCCAGATGCGGTGGGTTGGAGTGTATTACAAACGGGCTGGGAGGGCGCAAACGGGGGAGTAAATCAGCGCAAGTCGAATCAACGGTAAAGAGGAGAAGAGTAGTGGTTGTCAAGAGCACGTTCTATTGATGTTGGCTGTACAAGCAGCAGGCAGAAACGTAGACACACCTGTGCTGTGGGAGACAATGTGCATGTGACGAGGCGAAAAGCACGGTTAGAGAAATGTTTGGCAAGACGCGAGGTGCCTGTGTTGCCTTACAAGTAGTTTGTGTCCGTCGCCGCGCGAGAGCAGGTGAGGAGATGGGCGGCGTCGACGGCGGTGATGGGTGAGAACAGCACGTCCAGCTCATGTGGCGCCTAATCATACCCGCGGACACTCCCATCCGGCCTGCTGCCCAAACCCTCCCATTCCCGAAAAATTTCCCGCTTCACTATTTGTAGTCTTTTGCTGTATTCTCGCCCATATATTTAATTTACTTCTTGCCTGCTCGCATATCCCGCCTGCGCTTGCTCAGCCCTCGCGTCTCATTTTTACGTCCACGTGATGGACCCTGAGGAACAAGGGCAAAACGAAGTGGCTACGCTGCCAGCACACACCACCCTCCAGGGCAAGACTAGCCACACAATTAGAAGCACATTTGGCTGAAACACTAACATGAGACTACAACCATTAAAGATACCACATGCGGTGGATAACTACATCAATAAAAGAAGAAGATAATGGAAATAGGGTGGAGACCAGGCAACGATGATGCTACACAGGGCCAAGAAGGTACAGCATTAAACAAAATCGCATGTGCACGGCCCATGGTCGTTTTTTCAACAAGTCCATATCATAAAATTGTGTTTGTATATCAACTATTTGGAGTATTGTTCCCAGATGCATTATTGGCGCTACTAGCGGTAGCTCCGCTCCCAGACGCTCCAGGCGCTGCGGAAGTATCAGCCGGACGGCGACGGCGGCGGCGACGACTGAAACCAAAAATATTGTCAGTAACAGATACGCATCCATTTCGTATAGACGTACCGAGGGAAGGGCGGAGGCTTCGTCATCGGACGCTCGTCCAAATCCAACGCCACGTTTGTGCCCGCCTGAAGAGCCTAAAACACACGTCAATTCAAACTGTCAGCCGTGAATGCGAATGACGCACCTCGATCCAGTCCACCACCTGCATCACGTTCTCGGCCTGAAGTAAAAACTGTTCACCCTCGCATCGCACGCGAATCACGTTCCGCTTCTTGTAGTAGTCGCTCCCCAGACCGCTCTCGGACCCCTGAAGTGTATAATGCCGAACGAGCGCGTTAGGAGAACTAAAGGGCGCATTAAAGTGCGGCAGACTCGACGCAAACGATCCCGATGCTTGATTATGGGACCAACGACGAGTAGAAGTACTGCAAGAAGCAGCATTCACTGACACTGTTCCTTGGGTAGAGCTCCCCTTGTCATCAGAGGACGAGGCCTCGGAGGCCGTCGGTATCGTGGCCCTTGACGAATTACCGTGGAATCGGGACAACAAGGAAGATCGGCTCGAGTTTTCAGTGGCCGAGGAAGAAGTCCTTGTATGCGAGGACGAGCGGCGCACTGGGGCATTAACCCTTAGAGGCGGCCGAGGGTTACTAGATTCGTGGCCAGGCAAATGTACTGTTTCTCCTACTTCAGTCTCGCTAACCTACCAGAACTAGTGTACTCACCAGTCGGCGAATTCAAGTCCACCTCGTCCTCGGTCACCACTCCCTCGTATCGCTCCTTTCCCTTCACCTTTCCTCCAATGGGCTGCTTCCGGATATCGTGCTTGTATATAAACAAGCTCGTCCCATGTAATACGATGTACTGTTTCTTCCAAGCGCGGTCTTTGGCCAAGACACCAGGTGCACTAAACTCCATTTTACGGGGCATCATTGCCTCGATATGAATTCCACAAGAGTAGGGTGGGAGCTTCTC
The DNA here is from genome assembly GCA_016906575.1 of Ceratobasidium sp. AG-Ba. Classification (NCBI taxonomy): domain Eukaryota; kingdom Fungi; phylum Basidiomycota; class Agaricomycetes; order Cantharellales; family Ceratobasidiaceae; genus Ceratobasidium; species Ceratobasidium sp. AG-Ba. Next base: position 1,515,717 of record CP059613.1, on the reverse strand, counting down.
CCTACCCTCCTCCTCGCGCGGAACGGAGGGATACAATTCCTTGTATGATGGGGGATGTCTTAACATCGTCGGCATCGAGTTGCGCCGCATAAGAGGGGTCGGCATTGCGACTGGAGTGCCAGGCGTTGCAACGATAGGAGGGAGGCCATCTCGAGGAGTAAGTAGTGGGGACCGGGCTGCAGCAAACGGGCTCAGGGAAGCCTCGTCCGGAGGCGGCGATGTCAGGTTCATCATACTCTGAGATACTTGATGGTACAGCCCTGGCCTCGGGGACTCGCCATTAGCATCACGCAGGATTGTGGCTGCCCGAGCGCGCCTTGCCGCAATCGATGGCGTCGGGGACAACGGTGCAGCACGAGGCGTCGAGACATTCAGCCGAGACGGAGAGGCCATCAACAGGAGTTCAGACACCCGAGGCGTTCGATGAGGACTCTTGAGAGCCTGGCGTACGGTAGCCACTGGATGCGAAAAGTAATCTGCTCGCGAAGGTACCTGTTGCCTGCCCAAGTTCCGATCGGCTCCTGGTGTTGCATCAACTATCGTCCACGGCGACGAACCACCGAGGATCGACGGGCCTGGCGTAATTTGAAGCCCCAGCGCCGAAGTCTCGCTGGGAAGAGCCTGGTTCTGTGAAACTCGTGGGGTGGAAAGGCCAACGGTACCCTGCTCAGAGGGGCCGGGGGTATGCACCTCGCGAGCGTCGAAATAACTGGTGTCTTCGCTGCTGCTTTGCTCTGCAGATTCGTCAATGCTTTCGTCAATACTGTCGCGTGTCTCTGGCGACGAGCCCTCGGCAGGCGTCGCATCTTCAGTATCAGAAGAGTCGCTATCATCGGTACTGCCATCATCTCCATCTTCTTCGTCATCCTCTTCTTGTTGCTCCATGTGCATGTTGGAGGTGCCATGTCGCATGAGTGCCGGCATCGCCTTCTTGACATGACGCATTTCCCCAGGCTGAAAGCTCTGAAACCCGCATCGGGTAAGATTCCATAGACAGAAGTGTTATTGTACATACCCTAGTGCGAGGCAAGGTATGCGTATGAGTTGGCGTTGGCGGAAGGGGTGGTAAATTAAGAATAGGCATTGGCATCATCGGCCGCGTGACCGAGGGTGAGAGTCGCATTGAACCTGGGGTGGTTGGCATAGGCACACTTCTCCCCAATGTTCGAGGCGTCTTGGCTGCAACCGGTGAGGAGTTGATTGCAGTCGGGGCCGAGCCAGCTTGTGACGAGTGCCCAGACGCATAGCCCGAATCGTACATCTCGGGGCTGCCTTGGGCGACGGATGGACGTTCAATGGTGGGAATAGTAGATGTCATGTACTCTTGCTCCTGCCTCTGGTCGTGGTCGTGGTCGTCAGAATTAGGCGAATTAGGCGAGAAGAGGAGCGAGTCTAGAGGCAGGTGAAGTTGAAAGGTGGAGCCTGATGCGCCAGGGACGGCTGGGCACGTTGCGTTAATGACCGCAGCAGCCGTAAGCGGCTTGGGTTCGAGAGGAATACCTGTTGGAGAGGCGGTGGTTGCGTTCCGGCAGGGGCGTGTGAGTGGGTCGGGGCCGATAAGGTCGGCAGAAGGTTGGGTCTTGTCGCAGGAAGCGCGAGCGACTGGGTCAACAAACACCGCCTTATCCTTGTGCGGCGAGCGTGGGCCGAGAACTTTGCGGACAACAGACGAGGCGCGAGCGTGCAGCTGGGAAGGCTGGAGTAGTGTGAGCGTGGACGAGGCACGAGAGCGGGTCGGCTGGACCGGCGAGCTTGCAGACTTTGGCTTAGTTCGGATGTCACGGGAAGGGAAACGATGCATTCTGCGCGAGTGTGGGTATAAAGCTGTCGCCTGGGACAGAGACGAGGTATCAGCAAACGGGATGATGGTCGCCCAGGGTTGGCTTTATGGGAACGAGATGCATGCGCCGTCGAAGCTGAGCTCCGGCGGGAGATTTAAGGATGTGAACTCACCTGATCAGAAGAACATGGTTCAGGCGTCGGTCTCCTACGCAGCTAGCGGGGTGGTTGTGGTCGTCCGCAACCCGAGCTTATGCGATTTCCGTCGAGATCTCGACTCGCCCGCCTCTTCCGAATGACGCACTTCTCATCCACTATTGCAAATTCGACCGCCCACCCCGCATTCGTCTCCACCCAAGTCCGTGCTCAAAATACACTGTCCGCTCGTCATGATGTCGTTTGTTGCGCAGTACCGGGCCATAAATAGTCGCATATCTGTCTTTTATCCCCATACGAGCAATGAAAGAGTTGCGTCTATCCATATACACTCGGCACGGGCACTCGTATCCGCAGATGGGGCCCCATTAGCCCTTGAGTCGTCAAATCATGATTGCATCATCCGGGACCGCAGGCCGACCCAAACCAACTGAAATTACTCCATCCGCCATGACAACAAACACTGCGTCCCGAACATGATTGTGATCTGAAACAAAGCATTTCTACACACCTTATCGCCGCCATATACTCATTATTGTTAAGATATATGCACTCTATGCAGTTCTCGCTGCAGCCGATGGAACTTTCCCGGCCTCCGAAGAGGATGAAGCGGAATCGCAGCACCCGCATCGATTGCACATGCCGCCACTTAGTTCTCGAACTCCAAGTTGTCTCCACTCGTCTCCACCGGCATTCGATCGCGTTTTCAGCTGACCAAGAATGGCACCGCGGCCATCAAACCCAACAGGCTTGTCGAGTCTTTATCTCACGAATACAACATATAACCGTGCTTTGGCAGCACCAATGGCGTCGCCTCCCCCCTCGACTGCGACGAAACCCGGACGAGTCAATTCTTTGAGTTATTTTAATCCCTTGGCGGATAACCAGCTCCCGGCACGGCCGCAGATCAGTATCAGAGTGGCAAAGTGGATGTTGCAAGTTGGCCGGACAAACACGTAGCGATATGCGGCTTCTCGGGATGTTATCGTAGACACATGTCTACCCTATTATACGTTTGACTGTGTAGATAGCTATTGTCGTAAATAGCACAGGCGAATATCGGGTGATAGAGTCTCCTCTTGTGTTATCCGTCGCACTGCAGCTCTTGTGATTCCTTTCAGTTGTGCATAACCGGCGCTCGGTTATAGCACGCGTGCATGATATTCGTCTCCGCTGCGGCTCTTTACGTATCTACTCAACCCATGTGTAGGACATTCAGCAGAACCCTGCCTGTGTGGTGCCTCTGTTCGTTTGAGGACAGATAGCGTCCGCCTCGAAGCCATCGATAAACCCCAGCATCGTGTATTTCGCGGTTGTCACTAGGCGTGAAAGCAATATGCCATGCCAACGAGTGGGTAGAAATCCATCTCCTGGAATACCTCCAAGCAATCCAGTTATGAGTTTTGAGCGAACGAAGTAACGTATGGAGGCCCAGTTTTACGAGACTTGTTTACGAGTGGTTTCATTAGGGGCGAAGTCAACGCAAGCTGTATCTCATCGTACTGCTTGGCAGACTGGGACTGGTCGCCCACAACCGCGGGAATGCCCCTATTTCTCACGTTTAGTATATTAATCTAATATAGGATGACTAATCAAGCTTCGGACCAACTTGCAACGCGCCAAACTATACGCAACGGGTAGCCCAAAGCAGGATCATTGAAATTGAGGTGCGATAGGGATTCTGCCAAGGCCGAAATTTTTCTGTTGGTTACTGGAGCGCCACTGTTGACGCATAGTAATGAAATGAAGTGATGGGGTTTCATCACACAGAACTGACTTGCACTTATGCCTTGCAGCAATGTTGTACTGTCAGATCTGTCTACTCGGATAAGAGATAGCCGAGTGCTTTATAGCCTCCGATAGTGCCTTGCGTTTTACAGACGCAACCACTGGTAGCCAAGTAGGCCGAGTGACCCGGCATGACTTGGGGCGAAGAGCTTCCCACTCCAGACGAAGACTATACGTCACCATAAACTTGCGATGGGATACAGCGATCGAGGAGAAACGTACAGATGCCGGAATATATCTGCAATTAGATTACATAAAATGATTTGAAATAACCGAGTAGCTACATAAGCTTAATACAATTCGATGACATCATGGTTGTTCCCGTGCCTGCCGCTCATATCTGTTTTTTGACACCTTCGGCCGTCAGTGGTAAGATGCGCTAGGCTTAATGCCCAATGAAGCAAGCGAAGAGGAGTTCTAAATGTGGAGAGGCACGGAAGATCATGGGGCTTGTGATCGATCTGAACAGAAAATAATTTGCGAAAAACAAACGACGCGAGGCGCATAGCCCGACATCAGTCACACTCGTTGGACTCGCGTGTTTTCTCTCGGGGCGAAGGGCCCGAGTCGACACAAGGCTGCCGACGCCATGGTGAGGTCTAGAACAAAAGGCGTTGTTGGATGGATTGAGCGTAGTGCGTTTGAAAATCACCGGAATCATCGGCCTGCCACGCGGTGATAAGTTCTTGACGACGATAGTGCGGCCGGCGATCAGGTCGCTAGCGCAGGGTCACGAGCATACAGGTCCCGACGGTCTTCGCGCTCTCTGAAAGACGTCATGATGACGAAGAAAACCAATTTATGAGATTTACAATCGAGATAGGCGGCGAGCCGCGCCAAGCATGGGTTATCAAGGGTGCGAACGCGGCTGAATCGAAAGTGAAGGGCGGTGATCGAGGCCATCTGCTGTCAAAAGAGAGTTAGCCAGAGGCGAGGTCTGTTCGGTTTGGCCTTCCTCATGGCCTCGTGAGTGACCCGGGCTGGGAATGAAATCATAGACGGATGAATCCACAGCCAGATATTCTGCGAAGTTCAAGAACGGAAAAGTGGTCGCTGGCTGTTGACGCGAAACCCGATCTTCAGAGCAGCTTCCAGGCTTGTCAGAGGTCAAAGAATAAGTGCAAATGAGGGTTCGATAAGACGTTTATCCGATTGTGCAACACATGTTGTGAAGACGAACAAGATACGATGACAGGAGTGCAACTGACAGCGAAGAGGCCAAGCCATTCCAACCGAAAACACAAGATAGATCAACAGCTGGCCGAGGCGAGCAAAGGTTGACAAGCACCTCGAAAATGTTGTGACCTTAAACTTCGGTCCTTTATCGAGGTCTACGACGATCAATGAGTGCATTCAATCAGGATAATATACCCTTCCGCTGCATTTCCTGACTCAATTCCAAGAAAAGGATCGTGGGCTTGGCAATTAAAGGGCCGTTTCAAACGTTCACGACGTGGACTGATCCGGGCGGGGTGGCAGACTTCTGCCACCAAGCGGGTGAAGCGACCATTGCGAACGTTTGTGCAATAGGGTTGCCAAGAGACTGAGGCTGGTCGATATGGACGCCTAGTGTGGTGACAAAAGGCGCGCGTCCAGGCCGAAATTTGTACGCCACGGTCGGGGGACGGAGTGCCGGCGACGAGGTGGGAACTACAGTGTTGCGAGCGCTGTGCGCATATGGGTCGAAGACCGGCGGGAATTCGATGGCGAGCCCCTAATTCGATCGGGACACGCGCTCCGAGGTATTTGCTGATCGCGTCTGAGGGTTGGTATGTGCGTGTATAGACACGGGGGAGGCGCTGTGAACGCTCGGCGTGGGACTGCTTGAGATAGTGTGTGCGATCGACTGCGGAGACGCACCCCGGTGGGATACATGCCAAGGTTTTCGGGGTCGGTCACCCAGATGAATAAGGATAGCATTGATGCTCAGAAAAGCTGCCATCACGCAACTCGGCCAGCGGGCGCCAAACAAGGGATCGTACCTGTCTGGCGACATGATTGTGTCTGCCATATATGCTGACTATTTTTAATATTCGAACGGGCGAGCAAGGGTCGGGACGAGAGAACAAGATGAAAAACGTCATTACAGAATATGCCGAGATGCGAATGACGAGCCGATGAACGTTTACGAGACCCCAGGTACGGCCACGGACGCATTACATCGCGCAAACCGCTGGTAGGGCCATGCAATGGTCGAGTGCGCTGCACGAGCTAGGCTCGACGGCGATACGCGTCAGCCTGGACACGAGGATGGTAAATATAGTGTCGGGCAGGGGCGGTGTCGCAACTAGGAGCGGAGGCGCATGACGTCTTGTTCGGTTGGACCACTAGGCGCCCATCCGCGGAAGCTCGGTCCACACGTTCTTGAAGCCAGCTCCCCAGACGCTTCCCCACCACACATCTCCCATGGCCTCTCTCCATCCCAGCCGCACGCAGGCCCGTGGGCCCTTCCGTCCGGCGTCCCAATACCCTGCCGACCCATACTCCCAGTCGTCGTCGCCAGCGACGTCGGAGCGTTCCTCCCGTCCCCATCGCCGTGCCCCGTGGACGCTGGACCTCGATGCACTCGACTCGCTTGCGCAAGAGCCTACTCGCAGCGCGATTCTCATTTTGGGTGGTGGGTCTTGCTGTTTGTATGCTGCCGGTCCGCGCTGACCGACATGTGACCAGACCCATCACCGGTTGCACTCAAGCCGCTGCTGTCAATCAAGTCGATTGCCAGCTCGCTCCTCATTGTTGCAACGGTCAGTCAATTTGGTTTCCACGTAGCCCATGGCTAAGCATAACTCAATTGGCGTAGACAAGCCCGTCGCTCGATGTTCCCCAGAACGAGTCTACGCCTGAAATCCGGCTTCTGCGCCTCGAGCGTGAACCCAAGCAGGAAGGTGCGGCTCGTCTTGCGGATATACTCAAGTGGGCCGAAAAAACAGCACGCCAATGGAGGAAGGAAATCTGCGAGGCTGACTCGCCTTCTACTCAGTCAACAGTTAGGCCGACGGCCACCCGATCCCGACTTTCCTTTATGCAGACCAACAACTCCCAGCTCCTCACTCCACCTACCACACCCCGCATGCGCCCAGTTTCTCGTCTCCCCAAGTCCCGCGAACGCCAGAGCTACCACAATGCTCAACGCGCCCTGGACATGATTATCAACTTCCTGCCGAACGCCAACGCCAAGACAATCATCAAAGAGGCCATTCTCGTCACGACGATCGCGAAGCCGTCGTTATTTCCACTCTCCCCTCGTCAGATGGGCCTTCACTCATCGGGCGCGACCGAGCCTCCCATGTCCAGAGTTCCATCCACAACGGACTTGCGCCTTCCTTCACGTTTCTCCCGCATGTTCGGAGGGTCTCGCACGTCACTCGTTCTCAGCAACTCTCACCCTCGGTCGCAATCGCCGGCGTCTTTACTCCCCCCGGCTCCCCAATTCCCGTCCCGTATTATCCATATCCTACCGTTTGCCTACCTACCTCCACCTCAAGGCCCGTTCGCACATGCCCATCTCATCAGGAAACTTGAGGCCTTTTTGCTTGATTTCTCCTTTTCTCCCAATTCGATGAAGCTCAACTCCCAGCCCGACGCGCCAGGATCAGGCGAGCGCTTACGCCCCTTCCTTCTTGATCGCACCGGTCTCACTGAGACTATGCGCATCCGGCGGCAAGAGTACACGCTCGGCGACCTCGTTATCGGTGGTCTACTGGACGGGCGTGAAGGCGATCATCGTCTAAGCACTGGAGATGGCGCAAGCGAGCTATCCGACCTCGAGTGGTCCACGGGGAGGGCCTGGCTTGGCGGGGTTACTGATATTGTCTTGCAAAATCCCGGCGCTTCGCCTCCTGGGCCCACGGGCAGTACACCCCCACCTCCGCCCGCGATCAACACATCACCGTCTGCACCCCAGACCACATCGCTCTTCCGCAGCGAGGGATCTCCTGTATCGTTGAATCCACCGCGGCCTGCTCGGAGTGACATGCGTGACCGCCGGTCCGTATCGTTGCCTGGGAATGATCAGCGGCCGAAGCTTGCCGTCCCGCCCCCCGCAATGACGACTTCGTCGAGGCGAACCAAGGGTGCACTGCCCTCTCCGCCCGACTCGAGCGAAAGCGACACCCAGGCGACGTACACCGAGTACTGGAGGCAGAACGAGCTTCCTGCAAATGGAACGACTGTGAGCGTGAACGATTGGGAGGGCTCGCCCAACTGGAGCAACAAGCCGACGCCCCCAACCCCGGGTTCGACAGAGAGGCCCAAGTCGAAGCTCGTTTCAAAGAGCAAGCCAAGCTCGGCCACAGTAGCCGAGGCGAGTATGGCAAAGAAGAAATGGTGGAGCTGGAGTCGTTCGAGAAAGGTCAGTGCTGCATAGCTTGCAGCGGTGGAGCCCTCGGTAGCATACAGGGAACCGATCCAGCATTTGGATACGGGGACTGGCAGCAGGTCGAGTTGATGAGCTGCTTCAATCCGATGTTAAAAAACCACGGACTCGGCGACGTTACTTCTATGGCTGACAACACACGGATGTATCGATTTCTCGTATGGCCGGTGTTGAAACCAGACGAACATGTATGCTCTCTTTCCTTTTTCATTTCTCCTCGCTAGACTTTCAACGTGGTATGGATCTCGAACTCAGAACCCCCATGTATTAACACGATTCTACATTCATCATCACTTTTTCATCGTGCCTCGCTTTTGTTTCCAATTCTCACTCACATAAATATCTACGTGTAGACGATACACACTCATTTCTCGATACTTGATCTATTCCTGACTTGATCTATATGCCCTCCTATTCTTCATCTGTCTTTACGTATCTCTCCGCGTTCCCTTTTGTGTGCAGAGGCTATTTTTGGACAATCAAAAGTTATCGCGTGTCGGACTGGTCCGTTTATTCTTTTCATTCCAGGAATCGACCTCTGTTTCTTTTGTTAGTACACTATTAGGGACTTGGTAGTAGTTTTTTTTTTTTGTCTTGTTCCTTTCTTTTCATCATCTAGTTCGCTGTGTGCGTGCATAAAGTTCTTGCACCAGCTCAAGTCAATCAAATTGAGAGTGCCAAATCAAAATGAGAGAATGAATTCTGTTACATTACATATTGCTTAAATGTCAAAACAAAAAGGGTGAAGCTGCGTGGAATGAGCAACTAGTGCTGTGTTGTTGGGCTGTAGTAGCAACGAATGAAAGGAAAGATAAAGCGCAAGCAGTGACTTGAGCGGCTCTTGTAGACCTATAGAAATGCAAACCTTAGCGGTGATTAATCTTAGGAGGCTGGCAGACTCACGATATAAGAAATACACATAACCACGTTTAAACAATGATTCATCCCAATCCATATACATATCTTTAATTCCTCCTGGCAGGTCCCTCCAGAGCCGCCGCGATGATATCTGCTGGTAGATCTAAAGCGACACCATCGGGATATCTATTCACATCGAGCGGAGAATAATCAGGTGGAGGAGGGCCGGGAGGCGCGAGCGCTGCCAGCGTGCGCGGGGAAAGCGCAGGGACGTTTGCGCCCGCCCCATTCGTGTTCGCACTCGAGTTGGATCCACTGAGGTTAAGCGGCCGGAGATGAATGTCCGTCACTCGAGGCGTCGGCGGATTCCCTGCTTGGTTAGGTGACACTGGCGGGGATGAAGGAATAATAATTTCGTTCTCGTCGTCCTCTGTTGTGTTTGTGGACTGAGATGATCCACGTGTTCGTCGGCCGTTGACATAAGGTGTGTGGTATTCGGCGTCTGTCGGACTCACATACGTGGTGATCTCATCGCCATCGTCCGCATTCGTCTCTTCAATTGTTGCCGCCAGTGATGTTGAAGGCATAGGCACACCGCGCAGAGGAGAAGGGTGGGCCGGAACAGAGCTCGAATTCGTGGGCGTATGATGCCGTGTGCTGCGTCGTGAGCGATGGGGGTGAGACGAATTCCCGCCGATGCGATTAGCGCGGTGGCTTGAACCAGTGCTCGAGAAGCTTGTCCCTTCCACTCGGTCGTCAATCCGGCGCACATTTCCACCAGTCTCAAGCAAGATACTTCCGCGTTCAGAGCCATAGGCGGGAGGAGGCGCAAGGGTGCCAACACTTGGCGCTAGGCCCCATTTCTTAACATTCGCTTCAATGAACACGAACCCGGCTTGGCCAAGGTTGACATGGAGGCTGCAGGGTCCGTCGGCGCCAATGGTCGGGAAGAGGTTCCAACGGCCGAGTCCGGTGAAAGCATCTTCGAGACGGCGACCGTTGCGAGTGAAAAAGGCGACGCCGGTGCGCGGTCGGTAACCAATCCCAAGTACATCGCCCTCGATCAACGGGGGCCCACAGGAAGTGACCATAAAGGGATAATTGTGACACCGCTCCCCAGAAGAAAGATAGGCGAACGACTGACGTGCGGACCCTGGGAGGCAGAAAGACGGGAAGGGCTTAGTCGCCAGACCTATTGCGATGTTCGTAGTTGTAGGAAGATCAAACATCTTGACCTCCCAGTAGTAGACCTCGTTGAGCTTTGGCAGCGGGAGGTTTGACTGGACGGATGTCGCGGAGAACGGGTCGGGCAGGAACGTGAGTTCGGTACGCGCATGCACCAACAGGTTAGCGCCGGACTCGTAGTCGGGTTCAAACGACCAAGCAGAAACCCCCTTTTCTTGAATGGTAAGGAACTGGGAGAGGGTGATGTCTGTTGCCTGGGAGTTTGGTGGGTACTGTTGCTGGTATTCTGCATGGAATAAGCTGCCGTCATGCCCGAATCAGGAAGGCACAGACAAACCTTTGACGCGATGGTACTGCCGTTGCTCAAGGTCAGATACACCTTCAAGCCATCGCGACTCGAGGCCGTCAAATCCGCCGTCTGCGCCGGAGAAGTCCTCCCTGCTCATGTCCACCGGTCCATCCCGGTCCCTGAGTGCGATCGACCGGCGTCGTTTAAACAGGAGGACGAAGATCAAGAAGATGAGGAGCAGAAAGAGCAGCGTGGAGAGCACGATAAGCAGCGGCAGAAGCACCAGCAGTGCATCCTGGCTGCCGTTGCGGACAACAGCGGCGGCTACCTCCTTGCCGTCGTCAACCATGTTGGCAGCAGCGTTGTCTGCATACTCGAGGGTATCCTTTAGTGCGGTGAGCATAGTGTTGAGAATGGTCGGGGGGCCCTCTGTGGACATCCCTGTGCCGATTCGATAAGGGCAGTTGTGGTGGGTGGTGGAGGTGCGGAGCGAGCGTAAGTCTCGGATCTGGCACCCGCTTACCTCACCCGTTGGCACAGCCTTGCCCGCCATGTGGCAACCAAGCGGCTACGACAGATGTTGCTATCGCAGCACCCACGCCGATCAATACACACGATATCGTCTGATCGATCACAACACAGATCCACTCGTTTGATTTTCATTCGTGTCCAGAATCCAAAGTAAACATACGCTATCTACCACCCTGGCCTGTGTGCAACTCTCACTGCGGACGCCTAGTCGATTTTCGTAATAGATTTCCTGGATCGCTTCGGCGGTGGGCACGATGTGTCTGCCCCTCCCGAATCGGGGCTCCCCTTGCGCTTGTTGTTTGAATTGGCTGGATCTGAAGGGCCAGCAGAGCCGGTATCAACAGCCGGGGTTGTTCGGAAACTTGCGCTCTGGAGTTTCTTAACGTAGTCACGCTCATTTCGAAGTTGCATTTCCTGGATGAACAAGGTAAGATCACTTGCTGCGGTGCAAACAAAACATGAGTCACCTCCATTCGTCCCACCTTCCTAATATTCTCAGGCTTTCCATCTCCAACGGTGTCAAAATCACCTGTAGATTGCCCCATGGGTAAAAGGCGATAAAAAAGGGAAAATAAGATAGACATACGTAAGCCGAGTTTCACTAAAATAACCATCATTAGATACCAATCGAGTGGTAAGAATAACGTGAATAATATATGCGCACTTTTCTCGAGTATAGACTGGGCCTTGGTATCCTTGAACTCAAGCTTTTGGATATCTTGATCTAGACTTTTGGCCATGGTAGATCGTACGTCCTTTACGTCGGCCATGTATTCCTCTACGTTCCGCGTTGGCGAGTCAAGTATATAACTATGTCATAGACAGACCCACCCATAATTGCAACATCCTTGGCTTTCACATCGTCGTTTCCTGTGGCCGCAAGCTTCCACGGGTTATCAGCCGCGTCGAAATCACCTTTATCGTTCAACTTGAGAGGGTTGAGGAATATTTCCTTGTAACGATCTGCAATACTATTTCAACTCGATGCAACACACACTGATTCTATACATACTGGGCGAGTCATGTAGTGGGCGCAAATCTGAGAGGAAATTAGCAAATCAATCTAGTCAAAAAGAATCCCACTTGCTCGAGATTGTGTTCAGTTTAGTGACCAAGCCTTGAATAAACGTCCTGTATTCGGGCTGGTCGCATAGGATCTATCGATAACTCATGTTTATACTGTTAGACCACTGCCCAAGGAGCCAATATACCTTGGCTTCATCTCTTGAAATCCTCTCTTGGTCAACACCTTTATTGTTCTCGCCATTGTTCGGAGCAAACCAGGGTGATCGAAGAGCAACCACAAGCTACGCGAGACTTAGTAGCTTATTTTACAACCTGATGTAAACCCTACCTCGTTCGCTTCCAGCACATGGTCGCACTAGACCCGACATTCAGTACACAACATGGTCCGATGGGTATATGCCATCAGTTCTACGTACCGTGCCTGTTCGGGGATGCTACCGGTTAGACTATGCCTCGGAAATGGATGAACGTGTGGAAGACTTACAGACTCTGGGGTTAGGAGGAATACCTGGGTTGTTTTTTCTGTTCGCCGTACCGGTTTTCCATTCCTTGGCCACTTTGGCTGACCCAGCAGGGGGCCGGCAGTCCGTGTAGGTTGTTGTCTTAACCGTACCGTCTTCAGCCACAAACTTGAAAGGGTAATCCTTGGAAATTTTGTGACAATTGAGTAAATAGGTTGGATCGTCTTTCAGATATTTTGATTCAAACTGTAAGGGGTAGTTAGTACACATTGCTCGAGAATACCCTGAAACGTACGTTGGGGAACCAAATGCAGTTCAGATCATTTGAGAGAGAGCCAACGGCATTGCCTGCAACATGTCGAGGTTCCAGAGCTGTAGCATTTCGCCAGGTTTCGGCTGGCTCTATAATGGAAGGCGGGTCAAGCGGTTTCTCGAGTCCTATGCTCCAATCAGAGCGACGAGCCAAAGGCGCCGTTGGAATGAACGGTTCTGCCAGTCCATATAGGTCCAAGACGCTGCCGGTGAAGTCCACGGCTTCGCATAAGAAAGATGACTCTTGTATACGATCCAATGCACGTCCGATCTTTCCACGGCCGGCCAAGGCAGTTGGGCTAAGCAAATCGTCTACGGCTCGGATGGACCTAGCGTCCATGGCCCCGCTAAATGCCCTCTCAAGTCCACGAGCTAGAGACTGAGTGACACGAGCTGAACGAAACACAGGCACCAAGGCTCGAGCAGTTCGGGCAGCGATGCTAGCCAACCCCCCAAATGGTACGAAGCTCAACAAAGTGAGTACTATATCAATAATAAGCTGGATTCCTGCTTCACGCGCTTGCTCTAAGGCGTCGTCAACAACAGTCGCATATAACCTCCTATAGAAATACGTACTCTCGAGCGCATTGTATTGATTCTGGAGTGCTTTGTCATATTTAACCTGTTCGACTGATCCAATCGCATCGTCAGTTTGTTCCCGGTAAAAAAAATGATAACATACTGTAACTCATGGTTGAAGCCAACGTATCGTTTCCGGAAACCAGAGTCGTCAAGGCCATGTACAGAACTCCAGACAACGATTCTACTGTTTGTCCTATCGTAGTATTCGTAACACCAACTGCTGTCAGTTTGAACTCGTCGTATTGGTCCAAAAATGCCTGGATTCCGTCCTTGACGTTCGGGAAGAACTTGTCACCATCGACAAGCAGTACGTTGTGCCATTGTGTGCGACATTTTTCATCAGGGTCATAAGGGGAGAAGCCCTCAGAGTTCTGGGATGGATCGTAGGACGGCATGTTATTGTTGTGGTGTCTGGAGGCCAGAGCAGACGATTTGGTGGTAGGGCGGCGCTTGATCCTACCGGTTCCGTCGTCCTCGAAAATATAAGAGTTCTCGATAATGGTTGTATTTGTTTCAGGAACAGCATCGGCGAATTCAATGTTGGGTATTTCGGTAGTCGCATTAGAGCCCAAGTCGCGAACCAGAGGGAAGCTAACGCATGAATCCGCTGTAAAGGGGGATGTTGTTTAATGTACCCTCCGGTTGTAGCTTAAGCCTGGAGCCTTACGGTTGCGTCCCACATATATGTTCCCCATGATCAGCTCTGAGGTGACCAAGCCTAAGGTCTCGTTGATATAGCTGGCAAAGCCGCTCGCATCCGTCAAGTGCCAATACACATCGTCAACATCAGCACCAGGGGTGTTGTACCCACCCGGGCAATTCTCATGCGCGTAGTTTGAATCCGTGTATCTGGAGGGATAGTTGGCGTATAATTGAGAGTTATGGGCTCGTTCGCTAGTGCCCAATTTAATGCTAAAAGGGGTACTACTTAGCCTTGAAGCATTCGAGAATGGCTATGAGCCCCTACCCTTCGTTTCCCATTTCTGAATAGAGGCTATAAGCATCACAACATGCTAGAGACAGCTTGACTCACTTTGTAAAGCTGAAACGAATCCTCAGTGAGAGCACTGAACTTGAGATATTCGTACAGGCTGGCGGCGACTGCGTCTAAAGCCCGAACTGCCAATAGAATCATTACCTGATAATTGAGTACCATGGATAGATTCGGGTAGTGTTCCAGTATTTGATCGGCAGCTTGGTCCTAGCGTCGATCAATGAGGCAAACGGGCATATATTGCATCCAAAGACATATCTCACCCAGAAATCAGTGCTCACGAGGCCGTCTGCCGTTAGGGGTTCACCCTTAAGAGTGCTGACAATCTCTGCGGCCGAAGGCAGGAGAGCCCCTCCACCCCATATTGCGTTGGTCAAGTCAAAATTTCGATTGTCCTGGTCGACTGCGAATACTGTTTTCGACCCAATATTAAGAAATGTTAAAGCTGCTTCTCATGCAACCAACCTGCTAGTCCGGCCGTGCATAACATAGTCGCTGCGCGAGCCTTCTCCGTAATTGAAGCGGGGGTCTCGTAGTCAATAACATGACCTGAAGAAGTAATAAGCCGTTCCGCGTAGTTGGCCAAGCTGTCTTTGGTTCCGGTAACGTCTTCGTCGAAGTCGTCGTTATTGATTGCGAAATATGGGAAAGTGCCTTGGCCAAGCGCAGGGGACACAACGCATTCCGACGTCAGCCCGAGACCTGAAACAAGTGAACAGCCATCGGTTGTGCAGGTAACATCTGCAAGTTTTCGGGATCTAGCAAACGAGTATTCATGGATATATGCATATGATAATAACAATAATGCATCACCCACCTTCCATAGAACGGAACGCCCATCATGATTTGCGAACGGGGGAAGCCTAGTTTGTGAATTGCGGCTATCGTATTTGACATCCGAGGTAATGCATTCATGTACTCGAGGGTCTATCAAATTTTGACGGTGAGCGACTGGTGTGGGTGGAGTCGGTGAACGTACCGTTCCAGGAACATCGTGAGTGATCAAACTTGCGAAATCGATTACTCTAGCAAGGCTAGCAGCAACGGTGTTGATTCCCGGATTTGACCAGAATGCGTGAGGTGTAGACATAGACAATTTGTACGATCCTAGACCAGTCGCGGCCGCCTGCACAATGTTGCTGTATCGAATCAGCTGAGATGAAAGACAATCGATGGAAGCCATAAAAAACGTACTTCCATTGTGTCGCACTAATACCCGATGCCCATTCAAGATCAATATCATCCAACCCGTAGCTAAATAATAACACGATTTAATATTTTTAAGCCCGCAATGGGATATTAGCTTGCCTTGAACAGAGAGCAGCGCCAGTTGTCCCAAGTTTAGTCCTCGCAGAAGCACTTGTTGCGACGGCTACCATGTTGCTGGGGTCCCCTCCAAGCCCCCATCCACCAACTGAAGCATATCAATAATGTTCTGATGGTCATTGAAACGCTTACACATACCGGCAAGTACTACTTTTAAACTCGAGTCTTTGGTCTTCAGAGCGACAACAGATCTTAACAAGGCCTGATCCTCGGCTGCAACCGAAATAGTGCCGTCCCTAGACAGAACCCCATATGCGAACTACGAACGATCGCATTCAAAACAATGAAGCAGCCGCCAAAATAATTGGACGAGCGTACCATTATGTGAGTGAATGCAGTATGATCGATTACACTGGGAGAGAACGGAATGCATGGCCGCCTGGATGCACTGTACGGGGGTCATGTCCAGCACTGCGCGTTTTGGAGGGACTTCACTCACGAAGCAAAGTAATAACCAGTTACACGAGGCTTTATACGATTTAGAAAGCAACTTCGTATTAAACCTGATCCACATACCGCGACGTCCCCCCTGCAATACGTATTGCCAGCAACCCCACTATAAGAGGTTATCCCACCTGCAGCCGATACATCCTTCAAGAATAGTCTACAGCAAGATTTGTTACACGAAAGCGACCCCTCGAAGATAACCTTACGAAGTGTGGGGGTCCTCCAAGAAAGAATTAGCGCCATATGCAGGGCTTGAAGAATAATCCACTTTTTCGTGACCCTGCCAGTCTGTTATTGGTACTAACATTCAAATTTTAGCATCCAAACATGGGGTGCTGTCAATTAGAATACTCACCTCGGTTCTCGAGTGAAAGATGAGAGTACCGAATGCCGGTAGTTGACTGACTGTCCCACCCAAGTTGCCATACTCTGCTTGAAAGGCTCCCGTCTTTAGCAAAGTACTGACATAACTGGGTTAATCAATAATGTTCATGGTAGAGTGTTCACTCACAGGTCGGTATTCTTGGTATTCACCCCCGTCTATCTCTTGCTTAATCATATAATTCCGGTAAAATACGTTCCTAAGGGGAGACATTTAACATCTTAACTTTTGCACTCGCTTAGGTATGTTATCTTACTGAGGTCCAGACGCCCCACTCCACTTGCTAGCTTTCTCTCCGGCAGCCCTAGGTTTGGACGACTATCACAACGAGGCGGAGAAATTGATACGTATGAAACTCACCACCAGATGGGGAACCATGTACCAGCTGTTACATCACTTAGCATATATCCATGTCTCATGAATGATGGGCTTACGTTCTTGATCTCCGGACTCCCCACCACAACTCGAACAAGATCCAGAGCGGTGAGAGTAAGGCACAGAGACATAGTTTAGCTCAAAGAGGTTTGTACCTTCCCAACCACCATGAAGCTGGAATGGCCTAAGTCCACGAAGAAATAAGCACTAGGCCTTACTTACATTCATATCGTTGCTGTACGGAAAGGTAATGAGCAAAGAGCGTAGAAAATATCAGTCTAAACGCACGTCATATTGTTTAGTATCACGACGTTGCCCATCGCTAATAAAGGGGTTTCAGCTAGGCGTATTTCTCGTCGGGAGGGGAGACTCACCACACCACTGCATTGTTATATGACGCAGATTGCGCATAGTATTATTGTAGTACAGGCTGTCCCAAACGCGAGAACCGCGTAAGTACCCATTGCCACCTATAATACTATGAATTATATGCCGGTCAAACTGAAGGTTGCCAGTTTTTTACCTTTCCCCTAAACATATTTAAGATAAGCATCAATACACGTCGTATATATGGTAAAACCTCACTTTATTCCAAGCACCTATAGCCGGCCCGGTCAGCAAAAACGAAGCTATATTTGTACGATGCTCACCGTCAAAATAGTTATCCTGGATCTGGATATTTCGGGCAGCCTAAAAACGTTCGAAAATAAGATTTTAGAAAGAAAAAGACCACCCGCTGCAGTACCTCAGTTGCTACCTAGAACACCTCATACATTCAGCCCCGCAGAATACATGATTTGAATCGAAACTCACAGGATGAGAGCCAGTCATAAACGTTTGTATACCCCGAACCCAGCAATCACGAGCAAACCTAAATACAATACCATGCATAGCTTGTTCTGGTGCAAGGTTTCCGTAGTTTCGCATTGCTAGAAATATTGATTATTGAGATCAGGTATCACATCCCTATATTAATCAAACGTACCATCCTCCGGCCTGAGTCCGTCGATTTCATGGGTGATATACAAGCTCTGTGCACAGGTTCAATTCTGAGATATTCGAACCACTTCGGTGTTCGCGTACCTCTATACCAACATGGTGTACCACATGTGAGATGGGCATGGCTTTTGCGAATGTTTCAGTGTCCTCCATAGGGGTACTGCCATCTCCAGTCGAAGATCGATATACATCGAATCGCAGAGGCCGATCGAGCTTATAATAAGGTCCATTGGTATCCGAACCACGCTCGACGAGGGTAAACCAATCCTGTTATCATTTTAACACCCCACAACAGCGCGTCACCAACCGTACTTACCTGGCTAACATCATAGCGAACCAGTTAGGTAATCTATTTTTGGAGGTCGGGGCAAATGTTTACTCACTATATGTAGCTATTAACGAACCAATCTTGAGTCACAACTCCCCAGCTCAAAAAATCTAATATATGAATAAGCATGATGAGCGGGGCGAGTTGGATTTTTGGAGACGCATATAGAAGCCCATACCATTCCTTTTCGCAGGAGAAGCTACACAGGATCTTCCACGTAAGTTTTATGTTGAGCATTTATTACTAATACATAGGCGTACCAATCCACACATCCGTAGATGTCAAGTCATCGGGCGTTACCCATGTCGTGTTAGTAACATTGACCTGCATATAAGGAAATCATTAATGATAAATGTATAAAACAGACTGTGTATGAACGTGCATAGACCACACTCGATCCCAGTACGCCACCCTTGTCTTTTAGCTGGGAGACCATCCAGCCTATTTCCCTGACGTTGAGTACTACGTATCTCCAGATGACCACAAAATACCTTTAGTTTTTCCCTCGTCAGATCTCCAATGGTAGTTTACCGATCCCATAAATAGTTCTTTTCGGTTACGAGGGGCTTCAGAGAACTGGCGAGTGTACTTGGAGGCGACCTTGCTGCTACCAACACGAAAGATAGATCGACCAGGCCACAGCCTGCGCCAAGGCAAACATTATCAGCATATACAAAACCTAGTAGTTACATGGATTAACTTACCATCCACCAGTTGCCGTGCCGCGGACACGAGGACCGGGCCCGTTTGCGGTATCGTCTGGAAAGTCCCAGTCATAGGTCATGCCGTCGAGATCCCACTGGAATACATATTAGTGAATGTTTGCCCAGAGCTTGACCTCGTCTTACTCTTTCGTTGATAATTTTATCGTATTTGGTATCACTGTCAGGTCGGAAAACAATCTTTGTGCCTGTACTTGGGTCACTTCCGGCGCCGCGAATGATAAGATAGCTTGTATCAACGTAGATCATCCACGAAAGGTTGATGGTCCCTGGGAGACGTATGGGTAATGCCTCTGGTTAGTAGTAGATAGTACACTCACCAGCAGGGAGTTGAATTAGCCGATAGCTTCCAGTCGGAACTGTTTGTGAGTTGACAGCCTTGATAGCATTCTGTAGTCCGGTGGTATCGTCTTGGCTGATTGAATGCATGAGACTTCGTCTAATGGGCACATTCAAAACAAGACCTACCCATCATTTGCTACTACTCCGTACTGAGATGCTAGTTGGGCAGCCGAGAGTGTGTAAGCCACTAAAATTTCTTTGTAAATATTGGCACAGTGGCAGCTATTTAGGAGTCGAACCTTTTGAATCATCTGGGAGAGGTTTGCCGCCCTCGAATCCAACTTTCGACCAGTCTAAAAAGTTGGGCGGAGTGATGAGCTATACTTTCAAGGGACCTCAGATAGCTACAATACCTGGCAGACCAGGTACTTGTACTCGTCGGTTTGCACTGGTTAAATCAACAAGCGCAGTTCGCACGAAGCCGAAATAGACACTGGATAGCAAAAACACTGCGGTGTGCTTGACAAGCTGCGGTTTCGACTTCATTTCCGAAGATGAAAACCACGAAGTAGCCTTGCTCAGCCATCGCCACACTATTTATAGAGGGGCTCGGGATCTGTCGGTATGGTTGCCCGCATCCTCTGGGTGATTGCGCGGGCATTGCTTGACCAAGATTGATGGATGCCAAGCCAATAGCCAATTGGTGGTCGGAAGAATAGGCGGACGCATCACGGCTATGGCCAATATTGTAGAAGAAGCAGGCACTGTCGGGTTGATCAGCTTGGCATTGCGGGAGATGCAAGGGACGCGGGCACGATGGCCGTCCAAAAGGCTTCGAAACATATACACAAGCGGCTTTAGAGGCACCAGGAAGAGATCGAAGAATGCCAAGCCATGAGATACGGCATAGCGAGCCTAGAAAACTCTCGTAATACGCGGAACGCCGGGGCCGGAATGGCTGAACTGACCGCCGCGCTGACAGGGAGCAGCCGGGAAGCGGCACGATAAGGTTACAGCTGTTTGTGGAGTTTCGTAAATATATTAGGTGTGGGTTGCCGAAACAGCAAGGTTGATTAGCTCAGTTGGTTAGAGCGCCGAGCTAATAACTCGGAGGCCATCGGTTCGAGACCGATATTGACCATTTTGCACCAGCCCTCGACCATGCGTTTGGCGTTTCTCCAAGTTCGACCCCTTAGAGGCGTGCAACGCCAGACAGTTTACGTATGAATAGCAATAGATCAAACAAGAATAGACATACATCAACCTTATGCTGCCGAAACAACGTCCTGAACACGGTCAGCACTCGCGTCCGCCAGATCAGCGAGCGCCAGTGTTGTAAGACGGGGAGATGGCCCGCTCGGGTCGCTCACGTGTTGCAGCGGCGACTGAGGCCCACCGAAATTAACGCGCTCTGAGCGGAGAAATTCGACCATCGCTTTGACTTCCTCGACTTCATCCATCAGAATAGCGTTCTTGTTCCTGAGTTCATTATTCTCCTCTTCGAGTTGACGTATCCGTTCATGTGATGCAGCAGCAGCTTTCGTTGCAGATTTATTGAATGGATTTGACGCGGTCGCGGAGGCCAACCGACGTGTGAGGTCCTCAACGCGGGATCTGACAAGGTTTAGCTCGTCCTCTTGGGATCTAGCGAACAGTCGGTCAGACCTAAGCGAGCCTACATAACTTTCTGACTCACTTGTGTGAAGCAACTAATTGCTCATTCGCATGTTGCAGACTCCCCAACTTTAGTTCCATCTTGGCGTAGTTGCTAATCATTTCATCTTGCTTCTCTTTGTTCTCCCGATATTCTCGCATTTCAGGCGAGTCATCCCTACACATATCATTGGTACCCGTGTGGTGGTAATGAGCTGCTTTACCACACACCTCAGTGCTTGAGCTTTCACTAGCTGATCAATCCTTTGCTCGTAAGCAGCAATCTTTTCGATTTTTGGAGCCGATTCACGGAGCTGTTGTTTTAGGTTGAATACCCTAAACAAAATCTAATGAACCCATCATATCGCTTGAACCCGTACCTACTCGTTCTGAGCATCCGAAAGCAGTTCGTTCTGAGCCTTTAGGGTACTCTATTGACACGAGAATAAGCATATAGGAACACTGGTACGGTATTAACCTACCTTTGCTTCATTGACTTCACTACGCAACTCAACCGCCTCCGCCGCCCACGATTTCTTCTCCTCTCGAAACCGACTCAATTTGTCCTGTAACTCTGTCACCCATTGTGTGTGCCTCTGCTTTGTGCCAGCGGCCTCTGAACGGATTGTGGCAAGATCTTCCTGAGCTTTCGCAAGTTTCGATTTGTAATCCTTGAGTTTAATATGCTGTTTATAGACATGTGAATGAAGATCCTTCACACGATAATGAAATAATAGCGCACCAGGCCTTGTCGCTCAGCTTCTTCACCACGAGATACAATGGTATCGCGATGCAATCTGCCTACATGTTGCTGTACCAGCTCTTTGAGATAAACTTCGAAATTGAGTTGGTTCCTCAGTATGAGTACATCCCGTTGCAGAATCGACAGAGCTTCTTCAGCGACAATATACCTAGGCCGGTTCTGTCCCTCTGGCTCGGGTGTCTCTGCTGGCTCACTCGCAGCCGCAATCTGCGTGGTCAAAGCAGCATGCGTGTCGATCATGATCTGAAGCGATTTTCGGCTGTCATCGGCTGAAGAGCGGCGGGAAGCGGGATTGGCTTCATGTTCTGCTGGGCTAGGTGGAAGCGGTAGGCTGGCCGCATTGACAGATGATGGGAGTAAATTTGTGTTGGACCCGCGTGGCGTAGGGGGAACATAATAGGCAATATTGTGGCCCGTGGCCCCTCGCTGGACGTTCTGAATGTCCAACAAGGTGCATTCTCTGTGAATTGCGTCAAATGACAACGCCATGCACTCGAGTTTGGAACTCACGCCGCGACCGTGGCTATATCTTTGTCTGTCCACCGGGTGACGTTTGCAAGTTCGGCTGCCGAATCGTCGATGATAATCGAAGGATGAACCACATGTCCGCGCAGCAGGGGCTGGAATCCGCATGGTTTATTAATACTAGTCGCCCCAGAACGAACCAAGCTTACCCGACTGCAAGATTTGATCTCGTCCTCGTCCAAAATGATATCCCAGCCCTTTGTGAACATTGATTCGTGGTTGTGTTGTCGGAGAAAAGCGACGGGGTTCCTCAAGAAAGCAATGGTGTTACACGGATAAAGTCCGTACATGAACGTAAAATAGAGTCGAGTTTCATTTGGCGCAACTGATCATCAAGTCAGCCAGAGGAGTCAAGCTCCACACCCTTCGAAAACGTACAGCGTACCTGGAGATTCAGATGTACTTTCTGTGGATTCATTCAGTACACTTGTATCCTTGCATGTTTGTGGAAACTCGTACCGAGTAACTTCCAATCCAGCTCATCTCGCACCTTCCAGCCTTTTTGGCGTAGCGCAGTCGTTTGCTTCGGGGACTCGGGCGCGTCGTTTTGTGTGCCTGACTGGCGCAGCTTCCAGCATACGACGCGGCCGAGGATGGTGACCAACGATGGGAGATACGAGTTGAGGCGAGAAGGGGCGTGGACCGCGAGTGCAGGTAACAACATGATAAGTGATGTCACCCCGATGCTAAATTGGGTCGTCGACTGGTCAACCTGTAGCGAGAATAGCAGCGATTCGAATAGAGGGCTGTTGGCAAAGGGCACTGCAATCTTTTGCGAGGACCGAGATAGTCGATTAAGCTAGGAAATCTGTTCAACAGGCTTATTACATAAATAAACGGCAGTGCTCGTACCAGAATACAAAGTTGCAGACGGCTTTCCGGAGAAGACCTAGCGTTCATGCATGAGGATAGCAAACGCCAGCGTCAGACAGATCAACATACCGAAAGCAGACATTCAACTCTTCAAACAACTCCTACAACACTCGGCATTCAATACCCGTCCCCCATCCATCTTGAGGCAAACTGACCTTTGGCCGAGTCAACCCATCGGAAACCAGCAAATCTTCGAGATTATTCTTCCAAACCGTCATCCTAGCACGCTCATCCGCTTCTTGCTCCATTTGTTCCACGGTATTATCCTTGACCAATGGCGCTTCTTGAACATACAACTGCACCAGCCTCCTCCGCAACAACTCGGCCTTGACCTCTCCGTCATCGTACAAAGGCATGAGCACGAGTTCTTTTGCCTGCGCAACAGCCCCAGGCGCAAGTCTAGGCTCACGCAACGCCCGACGAAGGAGCGAGTCGAACCACGAGATGATAGCAGCCGAAGACAGAACCATGCGCAGCGCGTATAAAACGCCTACAAAGGCGGCAATGTGTGACACGTCCGAATGGTTGACTGCATCGCTATAGACGTCCAATAAACCATTGTCGAGCTCGGTGGCGCGAGTGTCGTCACTCGAGTTGGCAGTGTCCGAGATGTATACGTCGATGAGCGGTAGGAGGTCAGACAGTGACGGCGGGGGCGGGGCCAAGAATGAAGCGCGAATGTGAACCAGAATATCCTTGACTGACATCAGTCCAGCCGTCGTCGTGGACGAGAACGAGAGTGCCCTGGTTCCGAATGTGGCATAAACATAAAATACGATCGACCGAGAAGTTGTAAGGTTTCTATAATGTAACACGAAATGTATCTAGTTAGTAATATAGCAATCCTTGCGGCGCACCTAGTAAACAAGTGTAAACGATAAGTAGAGCAACCGTCTCGGTGCGAATCGCAGCGTATAGACAAGCTTAAGTATCGTAAATTGACAGTAAACTAAGTACATCGATTTGGACTACACTAACGAGTCTTTTATAGCATTCAATCCGCCTGGGAAACCCTAGCGCACTATCGAGTGCGCATATGGTGACCCTCTTCTATCGCTGGGCAGCGTATATGCGTACCCACGCTATCGATGTATCCATATGGTCTGTATCCTTCTCTTTCCCATACTGATTCGATAGGCTTGCCTATCGATCCGTTACATTCATTCTTTACAGTCTATTCTCTATAGCGCCGGAGGCGCTTACTTTGTTTATACATGTGTGCTTTTATATTTTATGTAATCGTTCCATTCGCCCTTCACGTCTTACGGGGTAAGGCGTAACTATTCATTTAGAAATTGCCGACGCTTGGGTCATAGTCAGGCAATTCTATATCGCTTCCCCAATCTAGTTCCTCGTGATCTACGGGAAACCAAAATAAGAAAAGGACAAAACCGCACTGTAAGCAACGGTATAGAACGCATATATAAGGTGGGCGAACCTGTCTCCGTACTGCTAAAATGCCGGAAGGCACTAGAGTCGGTCTGGTTCGACCCGCCGCTCTGATTCGTCTCTGAGCTGGTAGTCTCGGAGGTTCCGACTGGGCTCGGTTCCTCGGGTGGCTTCGGGGTACCGGCGTTCTCTCCTGTTGTCGCCGGTACGGAGGGGGTGGCGACTGGTTTCGCCGGTGCCTGTTCTCGGGTCCCCTTCCACGCCTTCTTGTTTCTGGCATATGGCGCGAATCGTTTCGATTTGTTGCCGTAGAGTAATCTCGGGTCGACGGGGCGCTTGGCTCCCTTTGGAGCGGTCGGCGCTCCTGTGAGTATCGACCATTAACGACTTGTGTGACTTCGACGGTAAGCATGCCTCTCGTACCGATGCGAGAGGCCAGAGATGTAGTGATCATCCCGTTGAAGCCGTGAGGAGTTGGCGGCACGACGACTTCCGTCGGACGCCGTGTACGGTTCGTATCGGCCATGTTGCGTATAGCTTCGCGCATCTCCTCCTGAGCTTCGAGGAGTGCCTGGATGGCCGTAGCGGTCGTATCGGCGACTTGGCCTGTCTCGCTGGCAATGAACCGGGCATTCGTGCCTGCACGGCTCGGGACTGGGGCCTCGCGTTCGCCTTCGTTCATCATAATCGCTCGGTACATCTGGTAGGAGCGTGGCTCGACCCCAGGGTGATCCCCTCGTCCGCGACGGTAGTCGCCTAGGGCGTTGCGATAGGTAATACATTCGTCAAGCTGAGCGAGAGAGAGAGAGCCGGTGTTACGAGGATTGAGCGTGTACATAGAGTAAAAGAATAAAGAATTCGTTGAATCGATCACTCGAGAGAGACTAGAGTAGCCTGCTGAGCTACTAGCATTGTATTCGCACTCTTTATAGGGGCCTGCCGCTCTCATGGGACTTCCTAAATGCGCATTTATCTCGTATATTTCGATCCGATTCATCTCTATGTCTGGCGACTTCCCCTTCGCCTCCTGTTCCACCTCTTGTTCCTCGTCGGACAAGTCCTCTTCCAGTGGGTCTGTCCACCTCAGTTCGGTAGCATCGCTGACCCCCTGTGCCTCGAGGTATGCATCCATCGCCTCTAGGTGTCTAATGCGCTCGAAGCTCTCCCAGCTTCTGTCGCCGCTCTTCCAGAGGATCTGGAATTCAGCGTCCCGCCCTTTACCAGCGTGAGTAATTATTTTATCAACTGCCCATTCCTTAGGTTCTTTATCTAATGCGACTATTTGTTCCGCACTTCGTCCGGGAAACTTCCTATCGTCGTTGGGCACATGTATGCGCAACAACGACGCGTGGAACACTGGGTTTATTCCCCGAGCTCCCAGTTCCTTCGGTAGCTCGACTTTGTACGTAGTTCCCTCGGTGATTTCTTGTACAATACGATGCGGTCCAATATATTTAGGAGTTAGTTTTCGGGAGAACCTAGCGGGTAGGCGCATGTTTTTACTAGATAGATAAACTAAATCGCCAACTTTGAATTCGGCTAGTTTTCTATGTTTATTCGCTTGCTCCGTTTGTCTCACTCTAGCCCCTATTATCGCATCATGTGCTCTCATTAGAGCTTCTCTCTGCCTTAGCAGGAACATGCGCACGCCGGCGTACTCGTTCTCTGTTTCCCACACCATTGGCGGCGGTACTCTACCATAGTTCAGGTAGAACGGCGAGTATCCGGTAGTTTCGGATACACTCGAGTTCATGGCATACTCGATGCCCGCGAGATATCTAACCCAATCGCTCTGCCTGCCTTTGATGCACTGACGGAGCATCGAGCCGATCGTTTTATTCGCTCGTTCTGTAGCTCCATCGGTCTCCGGATGGTACGCCGAACTCATCCTAGTCTGGACACCCATTAACCGATTGGATTCGCTCCAAAAGGTTGATGTAAACAGTGAGTCCCGATCCGAGACGATCACTTTAGGTATACCATGGATTTTATAAATAAGTTCGGCCACTTCCTTGGCTCGAAACGTTTGTCTAGTAGGTATGATTCTAACCATACTTGTCGCATAATCCACCGCTACTAACATCATATCCCATTTACCGAGCAGATTCTCTGACTCGGGCAGCGGTCCGACGAAGTCAATGCTAATGCGCTCCCATGGTACAGCGGGCCGCTTTAGTGGGGTAAGTAGTCCCAGCTTCGACTGGGTTGTTGTCTTGGCGGTCGCACAGGTCACACATGACTGACAATATTCTTTCGTGTCAGGTACCATCGTATCCCACCAAACTCTGCCCCTCATGGCATATAGAGTCTTCCGACTTCCCGCGTGTCTGAGCATCTCGTGAGTACTTTTGATTGCTTCCTCACGCGCCCTTCGACCATTGATTTCAACATCTGGAACGCATATAGCCTTTCCACTATTTTGTTTTATGTATATAAGTCCGTCCGAAACCCCGAAGTTCTTGAATTGAGATGGATTTCTAACTACTTTAGCGAGTAAGTTATCGCCTGAGTATTTATCTTTTATTCCATCTAAAAAGGTAGGGCTAGCATCAAAGTATGCGCGAGTATTCTCGCGCCCCGTGTATGCGCTTTCTCCCGTTACCCTTTCTTCTATCTTATCTAGATCTTTCTTCGGCGTTTCTGACTCCACCTTAGGGGCTACTTGTTCGTCCCCTATAGGTTTGCCCTTTCCTACTTTAGCTGTTTCGGCCGTTGTAGGCTTCCTAGGTTTCCTCGGCGCTTGAGGTGGCTGTACATATTTGGCTACCGGCTTTCGTTCCCGGCCGGACCGCCGGAGGATCTGTTCCTTCGGCTCCACCTGATCGGGCGCTTCTGCTTCGATGACAGCTTCTTCGGTTGGCGCGCCCTCCGAAACTGCTCCTATCGCTTCGGTTTCCTTTTCTGGCACTTTGTCAACGATCACCGCGTTCCCTACTAGTAGTGGGCAGGTAAGTGGTGCTCGTTCGTCAAAATCTATATTTGATAGTTCCATTCGATCCTCTGAATCTTCGTCTTCTTTTAGATATTCAGATTTGGCCCGAACCATTCCCTCCGGTTCGTCTGCATACATGCGCGAGAGTGCATCTGCAACTTTATTTTCCTCTCCCGTTATATGTATTATATCGAAATAGAATTCATTTATAAATTCTAACCATCGTGCTTGGCGAGGCGATAGATTCTTTTGGGTCATCAAGTGTACCAACGACTTATTGTCGGTGTATATGCGGAACTTCGTCCCGTACAACTGGTACTGAAATTTCTCGAGCGATTCTCGGATCGCATACAGCTCGAGCTCATGCACTGGGTAGTTCTGCTGCGTTGCAGTGAATTTACCCGACCAAAACATAGCTATCTTGGCGGTGCGCGGGTCTTCTCCTTGTGAGAGTATCCCGCTCGCTCCTGTCAGGCTAGCATCGGTCACTAGATTTATCGGCGGGGCTCCCTTAGAGTAGTTTATTGCTACTCTATGGTGATCCCGCCATTTATTAACTATCTCTTTTATTTCTTCAAATGCCCGCTGAGCCGTAGCGTCCCAATTCCAGTGTTTATGCACGGATCCCCGAGAGGTGAGTAACCCCATGGGTATTCTTATTCCCGCACAGTTCGGTGCGAGGTATCCGACTGCCCCTAAGAAGCTCATTAATTGCTCCTTCGTATTCGGCACTTTCCAGTTCATCACCGAGTCGACTTTATGCGGATCCATTTGGATTCCCTTTGAGTCGACTATATGCCCGAGGATTTCGAGTTTCTCAGCTAGAAACTGCATCTTCTTCGGGCTCAAGAAGAACTTTTCTCTTCTTAACACCTCGAATACCTCCCGAACTCTCTGTACGTGCTCCTCTAAACCATTCGTAAAAATGACTATATCGTCTAGGAATACATGCATATACACGCCGATAGCGTGTTTGAACAAATGGTTCATCAGCGACTGGTAAGTCGCAGTTGCATTCGTATCCCCGATCTGCATAACCCTGCTGATCATGGTACCGCTCGGCGTAGAGAATAAAGTTTTCTCTACGTCCTCTGGTTCGACCCGGATTTGCTCGTAAGCATCTTTCCCGTCGATTAAGGTACGGTATTTATACTGGGATACCTTCCACAGTATCTCCTGTATGTCGGGCAGGGGGGATGCTACTTTGTAGGTGTTCGCATTCTGCTCTCTTTTGTCTAACACCGTTCGTAGCGTAGACTCGCCCTCCGTACCCTTCTTGGGTATTAACAGCATAGGTATAGCGTTCTTACCGGTAGCGAACTCCCATCGCCCAGTATCAAGGTACGCTTTCAGTTTCGTTTCCCATTGCCCTCTGAGAGCTTCGGGGCACCTTGAGCTACGCCAAGAGTAAGTCTTGTTTTTATCGATTATTGGGATTCGATGGTTAATCGCCCGGAGAGGGGGTAGCGGCGTCTCGGACGCTTTCTTGCATATATCCTCGCTCTCCTTAACCAGCATTTCTCTAATCTTTTCAATTTCCTTTTCGTATACCTCCATAGCACACGACTCGATCGTTCGGACCTGTGGTCCCTCTAATGGTAGTGGCTCGGTCGATCGGACAAGCACGGAGTGTGGGTTAAATGCTAGGGCGATGCTATGTGTATGTAGAAATGGTGTACCTAGTATAAGATCGTATCGATCCAAGTTGGCTACATCCAATCTATATGTATTATCTATGCCCTGGTATTTTATGTTGACCACAACTGAGTGTTTAACCTGGCTACGCGAGCCGGTCACTGCCATGCTAAGTCCCATCGGTTTAGCGAGTACTTCGGCTTTTATTTTCAGCTGATCGACTATGGTGGTAGATATGAAATCTCCAAGCGATCCTGAGTCTAACAGCACTCGGCAGCTTTTCCCATTCACGAACATTTCTACCACTAGTGCGGCTGAAGTCCTACGCTCTAGGTCCTTAGGTATGGCCGAGTTCCTCTCGATCTCCCAGTTTCCCTTCGACTTCTTTGTTCGAGCCGCATTTAGCTCGATTGTTGGATGGCATATAGTCTCCTCATCTTCCCAATCACTATCGTCTTCGCTCTCGGACGCAATCTCGAGTCCTTCAGCGTTGAAGTCGACGGCGCTTATGCTAAGCTCAGGGCGCTTCGCACCTAAAGCCTCTATGCGAGCATAATTAATCGACGAACTCGATAACCCGGTGGGTCTAGCTGTATTTCTTTTCGGGCAATCTCGCTTATTATGCCCAACTTCCGAACATAGGAAACATTTACCAGCGGCTCGATGTTCCTCTAGCTGCTGGTTCGTAAGCTTTGGCCCTTGCGGCTTTGGCTTAACCTTGTTCTTTGAGTAGTTCTGATTATTCGTTCGGTTTGATCCGAACGTAGCCCTTGTATTATTAGAGCTAGCCGAATAAGATACTTTATTCATTTCGGTAGAAGATCCCTCTTGTTTATGCGGCTTGAACGGTTTAAACGGTTTGTCGCGATTACCGCTATTATTGTTCTTTTCTTCTGCCTGCAGTATCCTCTTCGCCATCTCGAACCGTGTACCCGTCTCCTCTAAGAAATCTAGCGAGTGTCTCTCCGGGGTCACACCCGCCTTCATCCACTCGGATCTTAGGTGGCTTTTAGCTCCGGCCCATACCCGGTAAGCGACTTGTTTATCGCTAATGTCCCCCAGCCACGTCTGATATCTTTGAAGCTCTCGTACAAAATCTCGGATCGGCCTATCTCCCTGCTTTAGGGAGTGGAATTTACCACGAAATTCATCGAGGATGTTCGGCGGAAAGCAGTGCTCGAACAATTCTCTCGATAGGGTTTCAAATGTATACTGATCCGGCCTTGTAGCTACGTAGCGCATGTAGAAAGCAGCCGCTTTCGATTTTAGGAATGATTTAATAAATTTAACTTCTTCCTCCCCGGTTATGCCCGTATCTTCGAGGAAGGTTTCTACCTCGTAGTGCCATTGCTCAAAGATCTCCATATTTGGAGTTCCGTCGTATTGGGACGGTAGCTTCATCTTATACCCGCTGAGCTTCAGCTTTTCGATCTTTTCACGTCTTTCCCTCTCTACTGTCCTTTCGACGGCTTTCTGGGCACGTCGGGCTTCTTTCATCTTTTTCTTTCCCTTCCTGTATGCGCTTTTTTCCGGTCCGCTCATCTTTCTATAGTCACTATCATTATCGGAACCACTGCTGTCGCTACCGTCTCCGTCCGGTTCTCCTGCCGCTACTGCCCCTGCCGCCATAGTCCCTTCCACTACCGCCCCTGCCTCTACAGCTCCTTGACAGGCTTCAGTGGGTTCCTCGGCCGGCACTCTAGCCGGCGCTCTAGTCTGTCCAGGTATGTACAGAGGCACGGGCCTTCTGGTAGGAGGAGGTGGAGGCGAGGGGCTCTGTTCGAGCCGTTCTTTCGGTGTACTCGTAGCTAACGCCGTTCCTAGATAGCCTCCTACAGGGAGCTGGGTTGCTACTGGTTCGATCTTAAAGGGAGTATACGGGTTTCGCGAATGCATCACCGGTACGGTGAGCCCTAACGATACCCTTGATTTGCGAGGTTCTATCGTGCTCCTCGGTACTTCACGTCCTTTCCCTTTACTCGATTCTCCCGAGATACGTGTCTCATTTATTTTCTTGTTTAATTCTTCTAACTCTTTCTTCTTCTCCTCGATCTCGGCTATACTCTTAGCAAGATCATAGTCCCTCTGCTCCTGAGTGGTGAGAATGGACCCTCTCTTTCGGCGCTCGGCCTCTCTCTCCTTCCGACTCCTTTCCCTTATCTCCGGAGCGGTGAGTTTGAGTCTCTCTTCGTAGTCTTGGATTTGTTGATTATATTCCTCTTCGTAGAGTTTCAACTTCTTATAAACCGGTCCTAGGAGCCGGTATTTCTCTTTTTTCAGCAACGATTTCAGTTCACTTTCTTTAGCTTCTTTCTCCGCTTGTATTTCATCGTGTAGACTCTGGCAATTTGAGATATATTCGTTCTTTTCGGCGAGTACTTTATCGTCGAACTCTTTTTTTAATGTTTCATCGTCGCCTTCATACGACTCAAATCGAACCCCTTTAGGGGTAGATTCCCCTTCGGGTTCTTTCCAGGATGTTCCCGGAGGGTAGCTAGTCCTCCCCAGTCCAGAACTCCTAGCCTTCGAGCGCTCGCTCGCTCCCACGCTCGGGCTCTCTTCTTTAGTCACGCCCTCGTCTTCACTATAATTTGGCGTGGTCAACTCAGACTCAGTTTGAGTCTCTTGGGCACTGGGGTTCGCTATATGCGTTCCCCCTCCCACTCCGGCACTCTCCGTCCTTGGTAGGACTGTCACGGAGATAATCGGGCTTGGTCCCGAGATTCCGCCGAATGCGGCCACTCCTGCCGGAGACTGGATGGGCACCGGTACATTCGGTGCTCCTCCCACCGAGACAGTGGACTCGGGTTCTCCCGATGTTCCCGCGCTCGGTACGTTACTCATGTCGACTTCTAATTGTGCACAAACGTTAACTAACAAATGCGAGTCTTCTTTACTCACAGGTTTCCAGCGTTATCCTCCCTTCGGTGATCAGTCGTTGGGAGACTGGACTATCACGATAAATGTGGTATGTCAAAAAATGTAAGGTTTCTATAATGTAACACGAAATGTATCTAGTTAGTAATATAGCAATCCTTGCGGCGCACCTAGTAAACAAGTGTAAACGATAAGTAGAGCAACCGTCTCGGTGCGAATCGCAGCGTATAGACAAGCTTAAGTATCGTAAATTGACAGTAAACTAAGTACATCGATTTGGACTACACTAACGAGTCTTTTATAGCATTCAATCCGCCTGGGAAACCCTAGCGCACTATCGAGTGCGCATATGGTGACCCTCTTCTATCGCTGGGCAGCGTATATGCGTACCCACGCTATCGATGTATCCATATGGTCTGTATCCTTCTCTTTCCCATACTGATTCGATAGGCTTGCCTATCGATCCGTTACATTCATTCTTTACAGTCTATTCTCTATAGCGCCGGAGGCGCTTACTTTGTTTATACATGTGTGCTTTTATATTTTATGTAATCGTTCCAGAAGTTTCCCGATAAGGTATAAGCTGTAAAGTCTAGCCCCTTTGTGGTTCTCGACCTTTTTTTTCATACTTGCTTAATCACACTCGTTATTATCCAAAAAGGCTTTTTGATTCGTACAACATAAAGAAAGGAAAAATGCAGGATGCAATATGCAGGAGGACAGTGTGCCGAGTGTGGATGATGGAGCGATCGAGAGAAAAACGTCAAACAGAAAGCGCATGCGTACAAAATCGTCGTAAACTACTACCAAAACGAACCGATACCGTCTAGCGTCACATTAACAAGAAAGCGTGGATGCAGAGCCAAGGGGGACTTGAGCCACAGCGACGAAATCAACCGTCGACTCCCTTGCACGAATTGGGCACAACCCAGATTCCACTACTGCGTTTCGTTCCAAACAAAAAACAAAAAAAAAGCCTCCAGCGCCGCGGGGCAACAAAAGCTCAGGCTCATGGAGCCCGCAGCCTGCAAGCTCGGAGCAGTGGAATAGCCCGTGATGTAGTCTTGTTACAGCGTGACGCACCAGGCCCGCACTCGGTTTCGCGTCTGGCAGGATGGAGGGGACAAGGAGCCCGAGGGCAGTGGACTAGAGCCATCGCCGCTTCAAGAGCTGGTAGTCCTGCATCCAAAAAAAGACACCGAGGGACAACTGGCGGCTGTCGCGGTTAAAACGTACACCCATCGAGAGCGATCCTGGGCCCGGCAAGCCGGCAGACAACACAACAACCAAAAACGCCCAGCACACGCAGGCCTGCATATACACAATGCACACACAGAAGAGGAGGGGGGGGGCATCTAGCTGCGGACCATCAGCCAGCGCTGGTTGTCGAGCACGAACCAGCCGGTGCGTTGGGACGCGGGGAGGGAGGTGTCCATCCCCTCTGCGGCGCCGCCGCAGGCCCAGCAGCACGGGGCCCACTTGCCGCGCCACATGCACTCCTGCGAGCCCGTGACCGGGTTGCGGCGGATGCGGGCGCGGTGAACAAGGGTGTTGTGCTCGAGTTCGGCCGGGCCGAGTGGAGTGGTTCCGGGCAGGGCCAAGAGTTGGCCGTATGCTTCGTCTTGTTGGGGCATGCACTCGAAAAAGGCCTCCCAGGTGGGAGGAGTGACGGTAATCTCGGGAGCGAGCGGGGAGAACGGGCGAATGATCTCGAGGTCGCTCCGAAGGTGGTGGGTCGTAATGGGGTCGGTAGTAGGGTCGAATGGGAAATCGGGGACCTCGATCTCGGATTCGTATTCGTCGTCGGTGAACATGGGAGTCGCACAGGGGCTGCAGGCCGGAGTCGCGCTTGGAGACTCTGGGGGGCTGGTGTAGTACGAGGGAGGACCGGAGATCCACTCGTCGTCCTCATCTTCGTCCTCGACCCAGGTCGAATCGACGAGCTTGCCGAGGCCAAAGGGGTCCTTTGGGGCGGGCTCGGAAACGAAGGGGCCACGGATCTCGACCGTCGGGTGGCGGGCAACCGGGGTGAGCTCGGGGTGGACGGGGATGAGGGCCGGCGAGGACTTGGTCGGGATCACAAGGGGCTCCATCTTGTAAGACTGGGGGCAGGTTAGAACAGGTCGCAGGCATTCCCAAGAACACTCACCTCGACCTCGAACTCGGGAGTGGGGGGCTCAGAGTCGTCGACGACGCGAACTCGGGGTCGGTGGATGGCGACATCCGACTCGACTTCGGTCTCGAGTTCAGTCTCGGTCTCGGTCTCGAGCTCGGTGTCGAACTCGGAGTCGTACGCGGAGCTGTCTGCGCTGGTGTCTTCGAGCGGGAAGAGGATGCGGGACGCCTCCACGAGGATGGGGGAGGGGGGCGCGATGGCATCCTCGTCGATGGGCGGGTAGGTCCAGGGCACGAGCTTGAGAGACGGCTTGGGGGTGCGGGCAGACGACGAAGGCTCGGCGGGGGCGGGCTCGACGGGCGAGAGAGAGCCCTGCTCTGCGCGCGACTTGGCCTTCTGGGTCTCCAGGACCTTTTGCTATGTCATCGGTCGCGTGATCAGTGGACTCCCGATCCGGAAACGGCGGGTACTCACGACGAGCTCCCTGATGTCGGCCGGGACACCTGCGGAGATGGCGGGCGGGCCTGCGACTCGCACAGACTTGTGGGAACGGCGGCGGCGACGGGCGGGGATGTAGGAGCGGTGGGGGTGGGCAGACGAGCGGGGGGCGCCAGCAGCGTCGGTGCGCTCCTGGGCGGCGGCCACGTCGGCGAGGTAGCGGATGGCGTCGGATTGGGAGGTCGTGAATGGGATCGTGTTCATTATGGGCGTGAGCTCTATCGGGTGGGGGACTGGTTGGCGAGACAGGCGAGATGAAGGCGACGATGGGAACGAGCGGGACAAGGCGTTAAATACCGTCGGGATACGGGCAATGCTGGCGTCGAGCAGCAGCAGAGCGATGGCGCTGTCTAGTCCGCTGCCACAGACAGAGGATAGAGGGAAGGGGTCTACGAGCCGGATGGGACTCGCCCGGCTGCTTATGAGTGCGATAGGACGCCTCGAGGCGCCGGCGAGGAAGCGGTGGGGCGTGTGTGCTTCTGCCAGAGATCGCCTAGTCCAAATCCCGCCCGCAAATCACAGACCATCCGACACGTGCACGCGCGTTTAACCGCCGCAGAAAAGGCTATCCTGTGGTTATCCTGCGCTTATCCTGTGGTCCCTCTCACCCGCCCGCCTTTGTTTGTCGCGTCCCGCCGCTGTTTGTCATCCTTTGTCAGACTGCACGCATTGTCCGTGCACTCGCCTTGCTCTGGACCCCGGCGGTTTGTTCTAGCCTCGGCCTGCACTTCGGACTTGCTCGCTGGTACCTTGGCCCCCTTTTTTCTATCCGCTTGACCGCATTTTTGTCCCATGGAACCGACTCTGAATGATATCACCAAGACCGCCTTTCTGTGTGGCTATTCTCCCCAAAATGTGTGTCCAGCTGCCCCATTTGTTCGCAAACGTCATTCTGACTCTACCCCGGACTCGAGTGGCTCGCCGTCGTGCAAGACTTGAAACACCCTGGCCCTCCCGCCCACGCTGCATCTGAAATATGCGGTACGTACACTCCCGCAGCCTGCCAGCACTCGTGACAAACGCGCTCCGCCAGCCGCCATCTTCAGCCTTCTCGAAGTATATCCGCTATCACCCATCTTGCTCGACTATCTCTCTCTCGCGCTTGATTCGTCGCCACAAACCCACAGCACCCCTGCTGGCCCCACCCTGCCCATCGGCATCTACATCGCTGCTCTGATCGCCTGGTCCCAGTCGGTCCTCACCAGCCCAACATCGGCGCTCACCCCCGATCAGCTCACCCAAACGCTCTCTGCTCTCTGCGCCATCGCCGCACCTCGCGCCCAGAAACCAAACGCGCATCTAGCCCCAACGCTCCCCACCGCCCAGGGATGTATATCCCTCGTACAGCATGTGCACATGCACCACGCTCACGACGTCCAACTCATTGCCGCCACACTCGACATTCTCTCGGCTCTCTTGCAAACCGTGACCGCGACTCCCCCTAACCCAAACCTGTCACCTGCCCTTGCCTTGCATCTCGTGCCTGCCCTCAACGACTTTTGGATGGTCCGGTACCCGACAACGTCAGCCGTCCGCTCACGGCGTGGCTATTCCAGTTGAGTGCTCTCACCACAGAGGGAGCCCCGCATGCATCCACCCAAAGCCCGTTGCCGACCGATGAACCGGCTGGTGGTGCAATCCAACGCCCCGAATTGCTCGAATTTACCCGAAAAAACACTGCGCTTTTCGATACCCTAGCGTACGAGCTCGTACGTGCGGTGTTGCCACCCCGTAATCAGCTACTGATGGCCGTTGAACAGACGAGCGCCCTCACCCAAAAGGAAGATCACCTCTCCGCATTGCACACCGTCTTTAATCTCAATCAATCTAATCTCGAGGCGTTCTACTCCCAGCTCTATGCGTCATTGCTATCCATATTGGCCGCAGAAACCGACTTGAACACGAGGCTTCTCATACGCGCCACCATATTTGGATCCGTACGTGACATCATCCCGAATTGGGTGCTCACCAACGTGTTGGCTGATCGTCCAACACGCGCTCAGCTCCCGACTTTGCTTCGCCAACTCGAGGCTCAGGTAGAGTCGCAATCACCCTTGTCGAAGCTAGTGTGTGAAAGAAAAATTTCCTCCATGACATCAAACTCGTCTGTTCTTACTTCCCGATACGTAGCGCGAAGCTCTGCAGTCTGCCGTTTCCGGTCTCTTCACTGATTACTCGGCGCTATTGGATAAATGCGACGCACAACCGTACCATGCCGCCTTGGTACATGGCCGCGAGGACTCGATGGAAGAAGATGCCCAAGAAGGCGACATTAAAGGGTAATGTACTTGCCCGTCATTTGGGTGCCTTGCTCCGGACGGATCCATGGGCTGATTGATCGTAAAAATAAAAAGGAAAAACATTCGCACAACGCTTGTTCAGAGCCTGCAATGCGTGTCGCTCCTCGATTCAAACTACACGGCCTCCGCTGCTCTGGGATTAGAAAATTGGCCGGGCCGCGGCACCGGTAGGTTGTTCGTCGAAGCTGGCGAGAACGGACTCGAGCTCGAGGTACGCTTGGCTTTTCTCCCCCCCCCCCCTAAAGTTTAATTTTGCCGCTTGGGGAGGACTGAAATGAAAGTGGTAAAGGGATACATTAAATCTAGGCTCTCGTCGGAAACGCCGCTGGCAGATGGGCATGTACTGCTCGACCAGGCAATCGTAGACCCCGAGACGCATACATGCCTATGTGCGGCCATACACCAGGTAAAGCTGATACTGGCACTTGTAGGACATTCACCTCATCTACCCCATCCAGGGCTATGCTAGACTCAGCGGATCTACGCAGCACATGTCGTCGACGACGCTCGAGGCACTGGCGCACCTATCCCGGTTGTTATACACGCACTCGAGTGTTTTGGATATCTTGTCGTTGAGGGTGCCCCCATCCGAGCTTGTGGCAGCAGGCCTGGCATTTTTGGAAGACTTTGACTATGCAGGCGTTGGTAAGATAATGTTTCACTGTCTATTTGAGACATACGAACGCGCTTGGTACGCCAGGTGATCCTCAATCGGCGATGGGCCAATACGGAGACGTCTTGCTGCTAGTGCAGTTGCTGATTGCCCGCTACGAGGTAAATTCGCCCCGTTTCAAGCTAGCTCGCGGGTCTGATGGGCTTACTCTTTTTCATTTGGCTAGTTGCGTAATGGGATGTTCAAGCACGGCGAACGCTCGCTTGACGCTTCGTACCTGACTTCGTCCTGGGCGGTCTACAACCTGGTCGACCTCGGCGACTCCGAACGAATCCTGGTAAACGATTGGGTAAAGGCGGCGTTTGACAGCGGTAGTGTCGGTATAGACGACACCATTTTGAGGTTCGGAGCCCTTTCCCTGCGCAGGCTGTATGCGTCGTGTTTTGATCTCTGGTTGTATACAGATCGACAAGTCCACGAGTGCTTCTCAAACTGTGCGCCACGCTCTTTGCAGAGGCGATAAGAAAGTGCGCGGCGGAGCCCGAGGCTGCTGGCAAGGAGATCCTCCGAAATGGTGCCTCTTATTTTGAGGGGCCCCTATTGAGCTGGACCTTGCGGGGCGTGATTTGGGCTCTTGCCAACGAGGCTGAACGGCACGGGTGAGCTGGTTTCTCAAGTCATCACCCCGATCGTGTGCCCATGATTTTATCACGTCCCAACCCCCCCGCGTCCGTCTAGCCACGCCGCACAGACCCACCTCGAGATTCTGCAGTTGCTCGTTTTGGCACCCGGATGCCCGCCTCCCGTACTCGAAATGACCCGCCATCGGGTATTGCGCCTCCTCGCCTCGCCTCATGTTCCCAAGGCGAGTATTGACGTAAACGCCATGATGCGTGTTCTTCAACCGTTTTCGACCACGGGCTCCACGGGCGCTAGCGCATCGGTGCTCCACCCAGCATCGTATCTCAACCTAGCACTTCAGAACATGTCGGGTTCGATAGGGATGAGCGGATCGGTCCCAATTCCGATACCCAATCCGGCCCGAGTTCTTCCATACGCTACCCCGCTCGCTCTCCTACGCGCGCCAGTTCATCAAGTGACCGATAGTGTAGCCCATCGGAACGTGCTCATTGCTTTACTGACGCTTTCTCGACCACGCTTCGCCGCTCTTCGATACGTTCTGGCCGGGTCTGTGGGCGGAGTTGGGGGTGCGGTCGGTACTGGCATGGACTCGGATTTCTTCGCCGGAGTTATCGCTGGGGCTATCGCTGTCTGGCTGGCCACGCCTGGGGAAAGGGTCCAGGCTCGAGTAGGGGTGAAGAGGTTTGTGAAGGAATGTGAACAAGAAAAGGGGGGCGAGGGGGTGGCTCGTCGATTGATGGGGTTGGAGTATGTACGTGTTTGTGTAGCTAGTGCATGAGGACAGGTGGTTTCTGTTGATGATTCATCCTGGCTTCATGATTGCAGTTTTAGTATTTAAGCTTGACACGAGTTGCACTCGCGCCAAGGAGGCTTGCTCCCCGCCACGTGCCAAACACAGTCAACTAAATTACAAATCAGGTAAAAGGCCATAAATGATGTTTCAAGTAGTTCAGTACCTGTGTTCGACCGCATCCTTGTTTAGTACCACAAGCCTTGCACACCTTTATGTCTGTCTCATCCGACTCTCCCATGAGCAGTCCTGTCTCTGTTCCGGCATCGACTTTCACACCATCCGAAATTGAGCCTATTACGTCTCTGGATGAAATTACGAGCGCGCCCCCTATCGAGTCTCAAGAGGCTTCTAATAACCAACCTCCTCCTCGAACCAAACTCGTACATCCAGAGTTTGCATTCGCAGACGCCAATGTTGAAATCGAGGTAAGGCTTATGGCCTGAATCCCAAAATTCAGGCTCAGTTGTCTTGTGTATTCGCGCCGTGATAGACCGCCGACCGGTTGTTTTGGATACACGAGTATCAGCTCGGCAAGTTTACAACGCTGGTGGATCTGATCAAGCAAGTTCGCGGGGACCAGATATCCTCCGGACCAAACCAACGTACCAAGCTAGTTTGCGATCACAGCAGTGGCAACTTTGCAAACACTTTCCGCGTCATTTACGCATCATGCGTATCAAATTTAGGCTTATCTCTTGTGCTGTTGGATAAATTCGTTGACGCGTATCCAGGGTCATCACTGGGCCGGCTTCGTTCGACGCAGATGCCCTCATCTCGACGCTTAGAATTGCAACAGTATATGGCTATCCTGAGCTACAAGAGTTTGCTATATCCGGGCTCGAAAAGTTCGACTTGAGTGCTATAGAGCGGATTCAGCTCTCAGATGAACTCTTGCTTCCGTCTTGGGAGAAACCAGCTTTTGCCGAGCTCTGCCAACGACCAGGAGCGATCACCCCATCAGAGGCGCAAGTGCTAGGCGTAGAGCGATTCGTTCAGGTTGCTCGTATTAGAGAAGCGGAGCAGCGTCGGCAGTTTGCTAGCTCCCTCGCAGAGTCTTTCCACGGCCACCATCTTGTCAAACACGCGATGAAATCCACTGCAAGTGAGTTTTGACTTATCATAATTTCGACCTAGCAATTGAGCATACTATCTATTTCCCAGCCACCAAAGGCCCGCTAGGTAACACTGTTCCGTCCTCTCTTCCGGCTTGTAACTGCAAAGTTAGAGCCACGGAAGATTCGAGGTACTACGTGAGCAAATGCGACCTCCATAAATTGGTACCGCAGGTTGTG
The DNA here is from genome assembly GCA_016906575.1 of Ceratobasidium sp. AG-Ba. Classification (NCBI taxonomy): domain Eukaryota; kingdom Fungi; phylum Basidiomycota; class Agaricomycetes; order Cantharellales; family Ceratobasidiaceae; genus Ceratobasidium; species Ceratobasidium sp. AG-Ba. The sequence continues at coordinate 1,475,619 of CP059613.1, read as the reverse complement.
GACGAGTGTCTTTCGCTCTTGAAAGAGCGCAGCCAGCTCGCGGACGGATTGAACAACCTTTTGACCACAATATTGGGAAGAGCTTACAGCGAGATAAGGGTTAATTATGAGGATGGTGGATCCAGCCTGTCACAAGAGTTGAGCGAGGCAACTTGGATTCGGGGATTGAACAACAACTAGAGGGACCTTCTCCAGATATATTTGCGCATCCATTCTTCTCGTATTTCTTCATGATAGTATTTCTTCATAGTAATCCTATAGGGCCACCGCCACTTGGAGTGGTTCTTTGCGGCTAATGGGCGTCTGGTCCGTAAAGTTGAACGCTGTTGTTTCAGAACCCGACTCTGCTATACCTAAATGTGTTCTTCAAGACGCGGTGCCCCACGAGTACCTTTGGCTCTTCCAATATACTCTTCAAATAAATGATAACCTGGTGTCGTGGAAGGTATCTATAATTCTCAACAGTTTAGCATCATTCCATAGGAAGCGTCTATCTATCAAGAGCCGTGCGAACGTGGTGGACCGGTTACAGATAAAAACTTAAGTACCCCGGGATATTTGCGCCTTTTTAGAGTTTCCGATAGCCTGAGAAAAGGAGTGGCGGAGGGCAACGTGACGGGTTCAGTGAGCGTCGGGTGTAAGGGGTGTACTAGCGCCGACGAAAAGTAGGAGAACGGGTAACGTGACCAACCCCTGTTTTGGGCGACGTTTCGACGCCTGCTAACCAGCTGTTCTACGTGCGCACGCTTTCTCAACATCAAAATAGTCTTATGGGTCCTTTGTATGCGTGAGGGCGACCGTTGCCAAATAGGGACGCTTTGTGATGATCTACAGGCGATGCAATATCGTGCCTGTTCAGACGATTATCACGAAAACGCGCCCCCACCAACTAAGTGCCCAGGAGGCCGTTGAGCTCGTTGAGCTCACTGAAATGAACGGTGCCTCCTGGAGCTCTCACGAGCGCATTGAGCGTTGCAAATTGTTGGACGATCGGGCGCCTATGTTGCAAACGTTAGCCAAAATGTAAACTCACCGTCATTTTTTAGAATGAATGCGCTCAATCGATTCTACGGGCCAAACTACACCCGCGTACATGAGGCCAGGCGGGACAGGGTTCAACTAACAGGCATGCTCGACTCATTCATGCCGCCCGACAGAGGTCCCACACAGGTGGTCCGGCCGTTCCAAGTTCAGACTACAACCATCTCTCAGACGGTTGAGCCTACGTACATCTCTCCTGGCGAACTCACCTATGTCTCACCCAGGTGTAGTTTGACCCGTAGAATCGATTGAGCGCATTCATTCTAAAAAATGACGGTGAGTTTACATTTTGGCCAACATTTGCAACATAGGCAGGCGCCCGATCGTCCAACAATTTGCAACGCTCAATGCGCTCGTGAGAGCTCCAGGAGGCACCGTTCATTTCAGTGAGCTCAACGAGCTCAACGGCCTCCTGGGCACTTAGTTGGTGGGGGCGCGTTTTCGTGATAATCGTCTGAACAGGCACGATATTGCATCGCCTGTAGATCATCACAAAGCGTCCCGATTTGGCAACGGTCGCCCTCACGCATACAAAGGACCCATAAGACTATTTTGATGTTGAGAAAGCGTGCGCACGTAGAACAGCTGGTTAGCAGGCGTCGAAACGTCGCCCAAAACAGGGGTTGGTCACTACCCGCTCTCCCACTTTTCGTCGGCGCTAGTACAGCTTCTCAACTTGCAGTCCAAACCTCAACCCGAGCTACTCCAAAAAGTTTTCGGAGAATGTTAAATATCCACAAATTTGCACTGCAAGATATAGGTGATCTAGGTGAATACTTGGCTAGAACGAATGGTGAACACCACGAGTGTTGATTATATTATCTGTAGCCAACGGAATAGCGGCCGGCCAGAGATTTAACCCAACAATCCCAAGTGTTCACTTATGGTTGTCTCGTTATATCATGCTGACGTCTTGGGAGCTTGTGCCTCGAAATTTAGCTTACCTCAATACAAGCTTCCCCGGATGAAAGCGTCGCTTTACGAGTGATAGATATTCGAACGCATACAATGACCGATGCTCTTGTCCTAGCGCTCCCCGAAAGCGTTGGGAAGAATTGTATCCCTTAGAACTTCCCCAAAGCCGCAACTTGAGAAAATTTTTCAGTAAATTTAATAGAAAAAAGTTGGTCGAGTGGTATCGGCGCATATACGGTAGCCTTTGGGATACGCTGCGCCTCAGAACAACTCATGAGGGGAAAGCTTGGGTAAATGCGGACCTTTCGATAAGAATCTTATCGAATAGGACAATAAATAAATAGTAGAAATGAGCTTTTTATTGTTATGGTACCACGAATGATATGGCTTCGTCATGTAGTTGAAGAGAAGTGGGAGCGGTTTTCCAATACTTTTCAGTAACGTCATGAGCACAGGCCAAGCCGTGGAATCCCGTCGCATGACCTCTCCTTGTGCAATCGGTGCATCTATTAGCTGCTAGCATCCCGTCCTAATGCAGGGTATTATCAAACTTCTCACAATCTAAATTTCGGTAGCGGCCACAGTAGCTCGATGGTTCAGTTGGTATCAGTAGTATTCGCGGGCGGGTCGTTGCGTCTATCAACCATGAGCCAAGTACTGTCTAAGATAGCAGTCGTTCTGCATAGTTTGGTCTCTTAACCGGCCAACAAGGGCCTATATGCGGGTAGACCCGAGTTGGTGACGTATTACGATTCTCTAATGGGTACGACTGACGTGACAGCAACATAAGTGGCTACTGGGCGCTAAACTTCACGCTGGCATCACCTGAGTCTCTCCTCTCATGTCTACTAAGAGTGAATCCATGCGAGGTACCCCAATATCTGTTCATGCGATGGCGCCCTCCGATTCAGAGCCCGCCCTTACGCTTGATGGAGCTAGAGGTGCACTCTCATGACACTTATTGCAGCTTGTACAAACTAACTTCTGGATAGACTCAAAGGGCCGCTCAGGATCCTGTCCCGTAAAGCCACCTCATCCTGAGTTCTCATTTATTGATGGTAGCGTAGAGATCGAAGTAAGCATTGTTTCTAGTAGCCTTGGACTGGGACATTAAAAACATCGATATGTGGTTTGTTAGACAAATGATTGCTTGTTTCGTGTTCACGAGTTTCAACTCAACAACTTCACTGTGTTCTCTCATCTTATCAAACAAGCGCGTGGAGACCCGAGCTGCTTTACTTTCGGGGAGCCGACCAAAATCCTTTGCGACCAAAGCAGTACAGACTTTGCTAATACATTTCGGGTGCTATATACATCGTACGTGGCTACTGATTGGCTGCTGGCCCAGTGTTTATTGGTTACACATGCGGCTAGGGGCGTAACGGGCTCACTTGTCTTCAGTGCATCCATTCTGAGGTCTACTTTGAGGATAGCCACCGTTTATAACTATCCTGGACTTCGAGAATTTGCCATTGCTGGCCTTGAAAAGTTAGGATTGAGTGCCATTGAGCGTATTCAGCTTTCAGACGAGTTTTTGCTGCCATCCTGGGAAAAGTCTGCTTTCACCGAGCTATGTCGGCGTCCGGACCCAATTACTCCTTCGGAGGCACAACTATTAGGAGTCGACAGACTGGTAGAAGTTGCCCGTATACGCGAGGCCGAGCAACATCGTAAATTTGCTAGTACACTCATCGAGTCGTTCAAGAAACACACTCTCATCAAAAGCTCATCAGAAGCTCCAGCCAGTGCGTATAGTGTACTATACAGAAACATACATATCTTGAATACCCTAACCTTTTGGTTTAGTTGCCAAGTTCAAAGATAAGGGCCCAGCAGGCAAGAATATTCCTGCTTCGCTTCCAAACTGCGACTGCAAGGTGCAAGAAGACAAAGACAAGAAACAGTTTGTTGCCAAATGCAAACAGCATGAAGTCGCGCCGCAGATACTTACCGAGTGCCAATCATTGTTGAAAGAGCACAGTAAGCTGGCGGATGGAGTAAACGAGTTGGGAAAGGTCATTTTCTCCAAGCACCCTAGTAACGTAAATACTGCCGGTGGAGTTAGTGATGCCAGTTTCCTGGAGACCGAGTTGAACAAGGCCTCCTTGATTCGGTCCTCGGCTAATAACTAAAAAGGTACCTCTGAATGGTATAATATATATGTAGCACTTTTGTATTGTGATTGAATTCGCAGACAAGGCTCCGATTATGTCTCATAAAAATACACCGAGTTCTAGCTGTATATGTTAGGCGGATTATCACTAAGGACGAGATCCGTTCGTTGGGGGTGACAGCCTTCGTCCGGGGAGTAAAAGACCTGAAAAAAAGGTTAGCGAAGAAGGGACTTCGAGCTAGTACAGACAAAACCTCTAGGCCGATACTACTCACTAACCATGAGGTTCGCATGTTTTCTGGCATTCATTGCGCACTTCCAACCTTTGAACATTCCGAGCCCCGCCTTGAAAGTAATTGGCATACTATATGCGTATGCACTATTCGCAAATCTCAACCCAAAGCCGTATTGCCAAGGTCAGCCCATGCAATTTATTTGAAAAAGAGTGTACATTTGATAAAACATGCAGCGGGCGGGTAGAATAGGATTTGTAGAATATCTTATCAAGGAGCACATTACTTGAGCACAAAACGGTCCTCGCTTCAGGCCACATCATTATGCATAGTTATGGTGTACGTGGACGAGATGCTGGTGCTAAGACACCGGAGGGCGTTGTTCAGTCACCGAACCCGTCCAACCAGAAAAGTAGGCAACTTACGACAACACCCATCTTCTGGCGCACATCCCTTTTGCCCTGGCACTGCGCACGGTACTAGACATCCTTCCCCGCCGTCGGTTTCGTTCTCGCCAGAGCTACCGGCATGTACGCTCGGAACTGCGCTCGGGCTCTCCAAGTATTCGGGCTGGATGGTACTCGAGTGTACACCGAATGCGTGCAGGATTCCTCGAACGCGCGCCGCCACCGCCATAAACTCCATCGGATTTCCGACGCGGACGTGAACACTCGCTACGGATTTGACTTCAGAGAGTTGCCAAACGTGAAGTTCATGTACTGCAAGCACCCCTTCCACTTTGCAAAGTGCCCGCCGAAGATGTGGGAGGGACAAGGAGGGCGGGACAGCTTGGAGGAGGATTGAAGAGGTAGACTTGACTGAAAAAGATGCCTCAGATTTTGTGTAGGCATTGGACAAATATGATACGCACCAAGAGGCAACGCACTGGAGAAGATGATCGCAGTGATGACAAGTGAGATGACCGGATCGCAGTAATATTTTCCGGGCCAGTTGGAGAGCCAGATGATCAAACCGGTTGCAATAACGCCGACATTACCGAGTGCGTCACCCAACACATGCAGGACGAGCGCTCGCATATTCATCGAGCCATGACTGTGTCCGTGCCCATGGCCGTGGCCGTGTTCGTGCGACTTGGATTTGCCATGATCGTGACCATCATTATGGTCATGATCATGGTGCTCTTCGTTCTGATATGGCGTAACCGGATGGTGGTGAGCGTGTGGGCCTTCAGTATCACCCATCGGCTCTTCACACTGATCATCGTCTGGGGGCGAAGGCTGATGTACAATGACTTCGACGTTTGCAGCGACATTCTGGATCTCATCGCCAGCCGCTTTCCCTAGTCCTTCTTCGAGCCGTGAGGAAATGCCCCGTGATGCAGCAAAGGCTCCAGAAACAGGAGCGCTTCGCACCATTCCGTCATCCTCAGTCTTAATACGTTGTCTGACGGGTTTAGCCTGTGTTCGCTGCGCTTCTTGACCAGCGGCGACAAGGGCGGCACGAGTATGAGCGGGGTGTCCATACAGGGATGTCGTTGAATTGGATCGCCCACGAGGAGTCGACGCTTCTGATGACGAACCAGAGGGAGATGGGATCAAAAGTGGCGTTGACTCGGTGGGGGTTAATCCGGCTGGCTTGGCAGCGTGCGTAGACTCTATCACAGCCGGGGCAGAGGATTTCCCATGAGTTTTCTCTTCACTGTGATCGTGCGAGTGTTCTGGCGTGTTATAAATAAAGTCAGCTGCACGTGAACCCGGGAACGCGCGGAGATAAAATACCATGGAACAAGAACAGGCCGAGAATGTTGGACGCGAGACCAAGCGACCCTACAATGACTACCAGCTTCGGGTTAGATATTTCTATATGCAGGAGATATCAGTGTGATGTAGGTGTATCAATTGAACAGATACAAGTGTACCTGGGGTGCTGAAGAAACGTTCGATGGCCTCCATGAAAATAGAGAAACAGAGAGCAAGCAAAAACACCCCATTGATGAGCGCCGAGAGGATCTCTGCGCGATGCCAGCCGTAGGAGTATTTTGCCGAAGCGCCACTCGCAGAAAGCTGGATGGCGATGACGATGAGCGGTGGCATGTATACGTGAAGCAAGACGGACCTTGATAGCATAGAGAGCGACCACAAGAGACAGAACGTCGCTGGAGCAAGTTCGATATACATTTGCATAGTTAAGCTATACATAAATGACGCACTTGAGCATGTGGAAGCTGTCGGCAACAAGGGCAAGCGACCCAACGGCATAACCTACACTGTGTTAGCTTTGAGCAGACGTGCGAATAGTATTGCATACCGACGATGAGCTCGACGAGGAAAAATACCGAGTCGATTGCGAGCAAAATTTTTATCTTTGCTGGACGGGAGAGACCCATGGCGGTGGAAGTCGGGAGAAAGAGGCAGGCACTGGATCTAATCTTATCGCTGACTCAGGGCACAGCCTGGCAAATACGCAGCAACTGTCGGTCGAATATATTCCTCGTCCCGACCACCACCCCAGCCATGCGCGGGCTGCCATTTACACTGCTGCCACCGTCGCGCCCTCCCTCCCGGCCGTCGTCACCGCCAATAGACTCGTACGAGTCAAGCGCGAGCGAGTACGACATCCCCACCCGTCGCGGCTTTGTCACCCACGCCGAGACGTCTGCCATGCTCTTCCCCCCGTCTCATCACCTGTCCACGGCGGCCTCGGCCTCGTCCTCGCGCTCGACCACGCCTCTCCCATCACGGGCGACAACTCCGGCCCCATCGCGCCCAACAACCCCTACATTTGGCTCGATGTACGGTTCGACCGAAGACGATACTGAAGACGACGGCGGCCCGCTGCTTCCCCGCCGCACTCGTCGGGGATGGTGGACTCCAGGATCTCACCGCTCCACTCGGTCGCGCCGAAAACGAGATCCGCTCTATGGCGTTCATGGCTGGCGCAGGCTACTCATGTGTATTGTCCGCCATCCGCTCTTTCCGACGCAGATATCGTCTATTGTGAGTTATGCTTGTTTGGCTTCTTTTTTTTCCCTCCCAGCTAACGTCCGGCGGCCCCTAGCTACTTGCTCTCCTCTTGTTCTCTCTGTTTGCCCTCGCTGTTACCCTGCTGCTCATGCACATTCTCAACCCAGACAAGTATCAGCTTCCTTGGCGCTCCTATTGCTCCCTTGCTCCTACCTTTCCTCCCAAGTCGTCAGGGTCTTCAGCTTTCCAACCCTCACTGGAAGATTTACCGCCTGCAGGCATCTTTGTTGGCGTCATGAGCATGGATTCGGCATTCGAGAGGCGACAACTCATTCGCTCCACCTGGGCCTCCCACGAGCGCAGCCGCGGCGGTTCCTCTGGCGAGCTAGGCCTCAATAGCACATCCCGTACTGTGGTTAGGTTCATACTCGGCCAGCCGCGCAAAGATTGGGAGCGTCGCATAAAGCTTGAACATCAAAGTAAGCATCGCCTTCGCTTTTTTTTTTCTCAACTCGCTAACCAGGTATCTATAGCGTACAATGACCTGGTTATCCTTCCTATTAAAGAAAACATGAACAACGGCAAGACACACGCGTACTTCACTTGGGCGCATCATAATGCGCTTGTCCCTCCACTGGCCCCACTCCCTCCCTCCACTCATCTCCCCGAATATGAAAACTACACCCTGCCGGATCATAGCTCGAGTATTATCCCTCCATGGCACCGTCTCTACGCGACGGATCAGGAAAAGAAGGTTCGAAGAGGCCCTCCTCCCAACAAGCTTGCACTTCACGACCCACTCCCTGTTGTCCCTGTGCTAGAACAAACAGCCACCCCACCTACCCGCCGATCATCCGCTTTTTCCTCGAAATTTCCAAAGCACTTCCCGAGATCCACGCCAGAATACATTTCACGCTCTCCCGCAGCTGAATGGGTTCGGCCAGATTATGTTGTCAAGGCCGACGATGACTCGTTTGTTATGCTAGCAGAGCTCGAGGCAAGATTGCGTTGGGAATTGTGGGAGGCCAAACGGGAGGCTGATAGAGACGGGAAGGATAAGGACAAAAAGGAACCAGGCAGTAGCACGACCGCGACGCGATCCGTGCCTGACGTCACGACATCGAGTGCTGAAGATGAGAGCACCAGTACGGTTTCTCGCAGCGACCCAGCTGAGACCGAAACCAGTGCGGAGAGCACGGCAACACTGCAAAAGCGGGAGTACCCTGAGGGTATGGTTCTCAACCGCCGGGACTGGGTGCAAACCAAAGCGAGCGTGGATGATCCTTTGATTTATTGGGGGTGTGAGTAATCCGCTTCGCAGTGTTTCTAATCAAATACTAACACACAGATTAGACCTTGTGAAATCCAGGTTTATGGCAGGAGAGCTCTATGCACTTTCGTCAGCACTGGTTGAGTATGTTGCGACAGCACCCGCACTGAAGAGTATGACCAGAGGTGCTGAAGACAAGCAGGCAAGACATAAGCCCTTTCATTCATTTCCTATATTTACTCTTGAATCAGGTTGCTGCTTGGATGAAAGCACATCCTCAAGCCGCGAGTGTTCGTTGGCGGAGCGAAAGGTGCTGGGTTTACGATCATCCAAAGGCTGGTACAGTGTATGCGTTCATCCCATCAGGATCAAAATAAATTCTTCAACTAAACTTTACCTACCAGGTACTCGCATGGCTTTTTGTTCCCCTCCGAAGCAGCGCGTGTCAAGTATCAGACAACGCATGGCCTCACTCCCGCGGAAATCATACATCTCCCAACTTCATATTTGGTCGATGATCCAGTCATGTCGCACAGCACGGTTTCTAGGTGAGTCAAATTTCTGTATTTATCAGCGCTCGTGTTCTGAAATCGGTCTACAGATTCGGCACGCGCTACTCCTTACCTGGAGGGTTTACAAACTTGACTATTCCTATGGAGATTGAGGCTCTGGTTGAAGGGAGTGCACTTAGTCGAATTGGAACGATGCCTCCACCAGCGTCCCAAAAACCGCCTCAGGCATCCACAAATGACGTGGAGTCTTCCTCTCCTTCCAACAATCCATCCCCAGAAACGCCGTCCGCTGACGGTTCGCTTGTTTCATCGCGTAAGGACCCTACTTGGCCTGACGTCGTCGCCGCGTATGAAGCACGCGAAGGTAGGCGAATTCGGTATGCGAACAACCGAGTGGGTGGTACGGTTGTAGTGCACTACATTAAACGAAACGAGTGGTTCTTAGAGGCGGCATTGGCGTTGCTGGGGGGTGAAGAGGAGATCGGGGGATCAGTATGACGAAAGGTAGAACAGATTTCAACGTGCTAGTAGGGGTATGTATGTGATTGGCTATGTTCATAGGGTTTGGGTGGTCCCGGATGCAGGACATGGATTCTTTTTGTTTTAAGTTCTTCACAGTAATGAGCCGCTCGTCTCTGTTACTTGCTTCGGACAGTTTATTTTTGTTCAACTCTCTTCGTCTCAAACGTTCATTGCATTTAAAATGAATTTTTCATATTTTGTTGGGTGATTTAAGGTACATGCATAGTGATTGCATAGTTTGAGGCCAACCCGTTGTCACTTAACCCCAGCGTTTGTATTCGCTGCCCGAAGGCGGCTTGACATCAACTTTTCCTTTGCCAACCTCATCCCAGTTGGTACTAAGCGCAGTTCCTCCGCTCTCGACATAGCTCTTCATCATAGCACGTTTTGTATCCTCGTCCGCATTGCCATATATCTAAACAGGAAAGGCGTGTCAATCTTGGCACGACAAGGTTCACGTACGTAGGACCATGCCAATCATGGCATGTATGCTGACTTGGGCAATGGGAGTGCGTGTATTAAACCACGCACGGAGTTGTGTGTGGCGATCTCGGACGGCGTGGGCTCATTCTTTTTAGGTAAAATCCAATGAACCGTGAGTTCATGACCGAACGGGTATGGCCCCGTCTCCGCTAGCAGTAACCGGTCCACTGACCGCCATCCCCTCTACTGGTTTTGTTTGTCAAGAAACTAGCGCTCACCTGCTGGAAGAACGAGTTGAGTGCAGCGTCTCCACCTGCGTTCGGGTCATCTTTGAGTGTCTTGTCCTCCATAGGGATTTTAGCGACAATCGAGTCCCAGTTTTTGCTTTTGGCAGCTCGAGCGGCGGCGGAGAGATCAGAGTCAACTGGAGCAGCCGAGGAGGGGAGTGGAAGACCTGGACAAGGTTAATGTGAGTGGTTTGCCACCGGTCGGATGAATGTTACGCCACTGTGCTTACCCGGTGTTGACGTATCGCTGAGCAGCTTTCCCCATCGCCCGAGCATGAGCTTTGCCAGCCATATTTCAACCTTGACCGTGCCAACGCGGTAACCAGATTTCTCTGGGTCTATTCCGGCGCGCAAAGGAGCTAGGTGCAGTGCTTGGTCTCCATACGCAAAGTCCACCTGGAGAAGGCCACGGCCTAAATCAGCCTATACTGAATAGTTTTGGAGGACACTTACGCTATCGTTTGTAAATTTGACAGAAACCTCATCCGCTTTGGCGTTGCGCACAAAGACGGAGAGTGTTAGTTTATCGTCGGTTTCGTAAAATTCGTGTCTATACCAAGTTTGTAGGATAAACAATTCGCCCAGTGCGCATGTATTCAACCGCATTTTCTTACCGTGGCTCTGTAGGCATCGTGGTAGTCGGGAGCAAGCAACCAAACCAAGGGTTGGGCAAAGCAGACGTATATAAGCTAAGCGCCCATCCAGGGCATCAGGTGAAGCTAGTTTGTAAATCGCTAGATTTGACGGGCGCTTTATTTAGACGCTACGATGTACAATGATACACGTTGTTACAATAAAGAATTAGTTCAAATCACAGCATGGGCGCTCATGACTTCTATTAGTCCCGCCCATAATACTCCTGTTTTCCTTGTTCAAGTGTAGCTTGGTCCCCCGTGACAGTCCCATAGGCTAACTTTGCTCCTCCTGAAATAGTAGACCCAATGCCGCCCGTCGATTTTGTGCTATCTGAAGGTGCATCTGGAATGAAATGATGAGCACGATGATCGTGAGGCGCTTGAGAAATCCCACGGGCTTAGCCGACTCACTGAATCCGGGCTCTTCCTCCTGAGAAAGCGGTGGAATATTTGTACTCTCAATTAGGCCGGGTTTAGACTCGACTACCCCGGCGGCTGGCTTGAGAGCGCGCTCGGCATCCTTGCCACCATCAAATGTTGGGCCAGCGCCAGCGCCTGCATCAGCCGAGGTGGGATCGGAGACCTGCCATAAGAGTTAATATAAATGTCTAGCTGGTTTGGAGATCGAACGTGCAAAGTTATCACGCCTAGGATCGTTGGCGACCGAGGCGGCGGTGGGATTTGCTACACCACTATAGACATCTATGGAATATTTTGAGACTGGAGTGACTTCGCCTTGTGCCAAACGTACCAGCGCCCTGTAAACAATAGGTCAACGATGTTCAACTAGCCAACGGCAAGAAGCGCACCTGGGCAGGATTGAGATCAATATCGTTCATAGACATGATTAGAATGTATTGAGGTAGTGTGTGGTTAGTGAATGCTCGGCTATGGAGGCACAACCTGCTTATATGCGTTAGTGTAAGCACACTGACGTCAGGCTGATCCTCATTGCATCATATATCGCTCCGACCGAAGCTTTATTGATGCTGCCAGACTGGCGACAGTTGTGTCCGAGTCGTCCGACCTCGATAAGATAAGCGGGGTGGCGTTGGTGGCGGCCGGGACTAGTCAGCACCACTTGGGTCCAAACAACGCGTTGCCAAACAAACAGACATGGCGACAAGGGAGCTTGGTTCTATCTTGTGAAAAACGTGGTTATCAACGATCCGTCCCGTACCCGAGCTTTGTGCCCGAGCCCTCACATATTTACGACTCCTATCTGTCGGCGAACCCTTGGCGGCTGTATGTTTTTGCCCCAGTTGGCCGCGACGATCGGCTAGCGTGCTCGGGCGAAAAGGCGCTAGCAGGCTCGGCGATGACGCGTGAATGCATGGCGTGTATACTTCCCGCCCCTAGCAGGTTAGCGTAGAAGCTGAAAACACACGGACATGCGGAGTATTTCAGAGCCTGCTATGCACCAGAAGACTTGGAAGCTGATAGTAGGTGTGGTGCATAGGGGAATTGTACGCGTCATAATAGTTTAAACACATATCCTCTCGGAGCAGTCCTTTTGGACGTATTACCTAGTCACATTCTAGCGTGTTTCTTTTTGCGAGTTCCACAGTGCCTCGATGTCGAGACTCCGCAGGGCACCGATCGCTAGTCAACGGAGTTTCTACATCGGGAAACTACGTTAGCTTAGCGGCGTAGAGTGCCCTGGGTGATGAGCGCCGGCATATATGCGTTGGCACTGTGGGGCTCGAGCTCTTGGTACCAGTCCACGAGATATCTTTGACACAGTGGTATGACCAGGCCGTGCTGAAAGCCGTGGATTGTGGAGCTGAAGTTGATGAGCTGAGAGAAGGGTTGCATAGCAAATATCAAACGCAGGTTTTAATTTGGCTCGTTTTTGTCCAGCTCGCATACAAGCTTAGCTTGGCATGTCAAGTGATATGAGAGGCGCAGCACTCAACGTCCCAATGCTGAGTGTCGATGCGCGCGCCGAGGCAAACAGAATTTAAGGGTGATGGGAAGATGTTGCTAGATTCTGGAAGTTGTCGAAGCCTCGGTGGACCTGAAGGTTTGGTGTGAGCGGAAATTTGAACGTGCTGGCGATCACTGGAATGATGTTCATCGCACCCAAGACCAAGCCCAGCTACGAGTGAACACGGCAAACAGTCGATTGTGGGTGGGGTTGTTGAGGTACGTGCGGTACGTGCAAACAACCGACAACCGCACAGCCGACCTGCGGCAAGCAAACAAGCCGGCCCGTGGACCCGACTCCCACCACCCTTCTCGCACACGCTCTTTCATCGTCGGCGGCGTTGGACAACGCCTCTCGTGGTCGTGGCGACGAGGTGAGCTGCACTGAAACTGTTTCAGACTGCGCTTTGTCCCGCTCGGGCCCGAAGAGCGACCCATTTTCGCCGCCTCCTCGTGCCCGAGCTCCCTTCTTGCGCTCTGGGCGTCGCCTGGTCTTTATACTCGTCGTTATCTCGAGTGCTGACCCCCGCAACCGTTTGACAGGACGGACAGGAATTTGAAACGGAACAGCTGAGATCGCGGCAAGAAAGGATCGCTGTGCCGCGTGTCGATACTCAATCTCACCCCCATCTGCTCGGCGCAGGCACTTGGCTCTATACAACCAGCCGCGACGAGTTGCCTCCAAATGGAATCGAAAATGCAACGGCTAGCAAAGAAACAGGGGCCCAGCGGTGCGTCTATCTCTCCTCCCCCTGCGCGTCTCTTTCCCCTCCGTCGACCGGAGGCGATTTTGGCCTCGTGTGCGCATTGTTCCAGCTGTGCTGACTTTATTCGATGCCATTGCTGCCTTTCGGCCCCTTTTTCGACCACCCATGTCCTCGTCGGCTACTGCGGAAACCTCTGAACCCGCGACGCCAACATGGTCCCGTACTACCGAAACGCTCTCGACGCGCATAATACCAACTACCGACGACGCCCCAACATCTTCGGGCACCCCAACCTCATTTCGTACGTCTACTTCTACCCTCGATGGGTTGTCTTCTACCGTGGACCCGACGCCCACGTCCTCTGAATCCACGCGTGCCGATTCATCTATTTCGACTTTTCGGTCATCTACAACTTCCCCTGATGGCTCGGAAACGTCCACAACAAATGCCATTACGTCGTTCACGTCTTCGCACAACGTGCGGCCAACCACCACACCTACTTCGTCCCCTGGCGCATCATCGGTTTCGTCATTTACCGACGATTCCTCGGTATCCTCTGGGCTTACGACATCTGTCGGGACTTCGACGTGGCTTACCTCATCCTCGGCATGGTCGTCCCTGACTGCCGCCCAATCGACATTTACATCTGTATCAACACCGCCCCTTACCTCGACGGAATCCGTGCGCATATCGTCATCGGCGATTTCTGGGGTGCCATCTACTCTCACGACTGTATCATTATCTTCATCTTCCATCCCGTCTTTCGACACTGTGTCAACTACAAACTCGCCTGCGCCTACTACTTCGACTTTTCAACCTACTTCAACTTCGACTCCGCCGCCGGTTTCGACGTCGACCGACACTCTTCTGACGTCATCTATACCCTCATCTACTGCTCCCTCTTCCTCCCCGAACACTTCGGGCACCCAAACCCGTTTTGTTTCAATGTCGACGTCTCGCCCCGTTGATGTCGTGACTACTCCAACCCGTGCGTGAAATTTTCTTTGTTGTCCTTCCATATGGGCATATCCCCCAACGTGGGGCGATCGGGTTTTGACGGTACTCTCTACAGAATCTCAACCTGCGGCAACAACGGACCCGCCTGAACCGACAACTACTCGTGCGCCAACCACCACCCGGGATGCGGAAACAACGACCCGGGACGTCGAAACAACTACTCGCGATGTCGAAACTACTCGCGACCTTGTGACGACGACTCGTGATGCGGAAACAACGTCCCGTGCGCCTGTTACCACCACCCGGGAACCTACGACCACACCTGACGAACCCACGACGACCCGGCAAACCACTTCTGAACGTCCAACTACAACCGCGACACCCGAAACGACGACCCCGGAAACTACGTCCCGCGCGTTCGAAACCACAACTTCGCGCGCGGAAACGTCCACGACACCTGAAACGACTCTGGATCCTACCTCTACGGAACCAACGACTACTGACGAACCCACAACGCGTCCCACGTCAACGCGTCCACCCACGACTCGAACAACTGCTACTCCAACTTCTGAACCGCCACCGACGACGGATCCTCCAACTACCACGGTCCCACCTACGTCGTCGGCATCTACAGAAACCGAAGCTGAGCCCACGGAGACGGAGACAGAGCCTACACAGACGGAGCGACCCAGGTAAGCAGCCTCGCCATGCTTCCCCCGCCCTCCTCATCCGTACGACTTTAGCTCTAACACTCCTGAACCAACTTCTGTTCGTGAACCATCCACGACCCGTGAACCATCCACAACTCGTGAACCGACTTCGACTCGTGAACCGACGTCCACACCAAACTTGTCTGCGTCAACTTCTGTGTCAATACCCCTCTCCACGCGTACGATTACTTCTCAACCGGCGACTTCATCTCGGGATCCTGTTACCTCGTCCGACCCGCCTGTAACAACTGAAAGTGAGACACCCACTCCATCTCGCACACTTACACCTACGCCTACGCCTACGCCTACTCCTACACCGACTCCTACGCCTACTCCCACTCCCACTCCCACTCCCACACCAACCCCTACTCCGACCCCCAGGCGTATGTTTTTGCTCTCCCCCACGTGAATGGAGCGCTGACTGTTTTGGTCCAGCAACAAGCGAGACGCCAACGCCCTCTAATACTCCAACTCCAACGGAGAGTGCGACTCCATCACAGAGCCCAACGGAAAGCGATACTCCTACTCCTACTCCCACCCCATCCCAAACTCCGACTCAGTCATTAGAGTCCGAAACGCCTTCCGAGACCCCAACGCCTTCGGACACCCTCTCTCCAACGCCAAGCGACACAGCTTCACCCACGCCGAGCGAATCAGTGACACCGTCTGACACAGCATCGCCCACTCCTACCAATTCGGCCCTCCCCTCCGAATCGAGCGCTCTTGTGGGGACGTCCAGTGGTATTGTTGTCACTCGAACTAGCCAAGAGCCGACTTCGAGGGCCTTTAGTTCCACCCAATTTGTGACGATTACCTCGAATCGACTATCAGCTACGTATGTACATTCGATACTCGTTTTGCGGTGTTATACTCACACTTTGCTAGCCAATTGCCAGTCTCCACTCGCCCCGCTGATACGACTGCTTCCACTACGATTTTCATTGGAGTCACCCAGTCGAATGGCCAGGTTACGTCTTCAGCACCGGCCGAGATCACTTCATATTTGGCTACCACCCAGTCGGACGGAGGGGTTTTTACGTCCACAGTGGTTCGTATATGTGTTTTGTGTAAATGTTTGCATTACCTTACTCTTGGGCGCAGGTTATTGCGAATCCTTCAGGGCAACTGAGCCCTGATGGTGGTGGACGAGGAGCTTCGGCGTATGTGCTATATATCATGTTCACCTAATGATAGAATTCGGCGACTGACAAAATGGCCCCATAGGTTCTTCCGTAATAAAGGGGCGGTTGCTGGGGTATTCCTGGTGGTGGGTATCGCCGGAGCAGCAATTTTGCTGTTCCTGTTCTTCGCGCTCCGCCGTAGGAGAAGACTTCAGCGGAACGAACGTGATGCTGCGATCGCAGCATCCTTGGGTCCGCAAAACCGTGTTCCATTCGAGGTAAGATTATATCGGGGTGCCGGGGTCCGCAGCTGATGGATTGGTTATAGGATGATGAGGATGATGAGCCAACCACAAACAGCCATGGAGGCATGCCAATGCAGCAGCGAAATCCTTTTGCTTATGTAGCTGGTACGCCCCGCGCTGTTGGGCCACACGGAGAGTACATCCCTGGAGATGCCAAGGCTTCGTACGAGCCTTACGATCCGTATGCATCCTACGTACCACCTCCGGCAGCGTCATCGAGTGGGCACCATCATTACCAAGACTCTACCGCGCATACACGAATTGGTAGCGGGCAATTTGATGGCTACGAGTATGACTATCGGAACTATCAGCCAGCTTCTATAGCCGCTGGTGTGGGTGACCGACGAACTTCTCCTACTTCACCACGTCGGGCACTGTCTCCAACATCCAATTCTTCTCATGCACCCACATATGCTCCTGGTTTGAGTAGAGGACCAAGCACAAATGCGGTTGCGGGTCCGAGTGGTCAACAACCGCGGCAACGAGAATCCGTTGCCGCCGAAACCGCTTCGGTGTATTCCGTTCCCCAAGGCTCATTGATCGACCAAGATGAAGACGATGGCAGGATGGACAATGGGCTATTGGGTATGAGACTACGGGGAGGCGTTGGTAGCGACCAGAGCTTACGAGATGAGGAAGATTACTCTCAGCCTCGAGTACTCAGGGTAAGTTTTGTATAGTATAAATCAGACATTTGCTAACGCTTTGTCCAAGGTGGCCAACGCAACTTAAATAAAACGGACAATGTTTTAATTTCTTTCATCTCGCATGGTCGTACCATCCTCTGTTTGGCACCTATTCTATGTGTTCCAGCTGTTCACTCTTTCGACTTTCATCTCTTCATACATGCACATTGCTTGATCTCGTCCGGACACGACACTGCTCTCTTTTTTATATCTCGTCTGTCTGTTTCCTATGTCCACTATATGCACTACTGCACACTCTGTATCCATCGGATATATTGACCTGCTGTTTCTTCACACATGAGTACATATTACCTATCTGTAGTTGCCAAATAGTGGCTTAGAAGAATGCATGCAGCTCGTAATCCTTTCTGTGCTATGACATGTCAGCCCTAAATATGTTTTTGTAGCATCAGGTTGGAGTTAGACTGAGGTCAAGTTGTGTGCGAGAGTCTTTGGGTATACGGTGCCGAAGATTGAGAGAATTTTAAGTAGGTTGTATTGGCACTAGCTAGGCCTGTGTGTGCTATTTTCAGTACTTCCTGTGAGAAATCTTGATAGGTTGTTGTACTCCCAAAGGGCGCGAGGGTCGAGCAGATAGACATTATAGTTCTATGAATCAAGGTAATCAAAACCCTGAGAGTAGTCTGCATATGGAAAGCCCGAAGCACTAAACGGCAGACTCAAATGTCTCATGAGGGATCATATTTCGATCGAATTCTGGTTTATAGTCACGTGGTTACGCGTAAGCGCGTGCGCAACACGATGCTACTTGACTTTACCGAGGTATTCAAACAGACTGGACAGCTAGCAGTATTTAGCCCCGGCACGACGTATCTTCTGACTGCAGTACAAGATCGACTCGTTGTGCGTCGCACTGGATCTTTCCAAATAGCAAGGTCATGGCTGGTCGACACGTCTCCTTCAACGACCACTGCGATTATATCACCACCTCCCCGAAGTGGGGGATCGAGAACCTTGAGATCTAGCACTCAAAATCCTACCGATTCAGAAACAACACCTGATGGCTGGATCACGCATGTCGGCTGGTCTTGTGACTCTGAATATGTACTTGCTTGTTGTGCGAAGCGTGGTGTAGTCAATGTTTATAAGATGGTAGATGAAGAGTGGAACGCGCGCATTGAATCCGGAGCGGAAGGTCTTGCTCGTGCAGAATGGGCACCAGATGGACGAAGTATAGTCTGCTTTTCTGAGTGGGGAGTGAGTAGGCTCATGCGGCTTGTTTGATTGAACTCATAGCAGACCTTGGTAGCTGCGTGTAACTATCTGGTCGTTAACCGACGGGACAGCTACATATATTCAGTTTCCGAAACATTCTGATCGAGGTGAGCAGTGGGGAAACAATTAAACGTCTACCACCTAATGTGTTCAGGCTACACTTTTAGAAAAGATGGTAGATACTTTATACTGGCCGAACGTCACAAGTCTAGGGACACCATAGGGGTATATGATACAAGAGACGGATATAAGGTTGCTCGGGTAAGCCCAACACACTTTTTTTAGCATCAGCTTCACAAGTATAAAACAGCACTTTCAATCACCTACTCAGTCGCTGGCTGCAATGGCGCTATCACCCAACGGGAGACATCTGGCAGTTTGGGAGGGACCCCTTGAGGTTGGTCTATTCCATAACGTTCTTGTATCTACTTATTGATAAAGCCATATAGTATAAGCTATCGGTTATCAATTTAGCTGGCACAGTTTTAAAGACGTTTACACCAGACCCTGATCCAGGTTTGGGAATCCGATCAGTTGCTTGGCACCCGAGTGGTGGTTTTCTGGCAGTTGGAGGCTGGGACGATAAGGTAAGCAATTGCGATCGAATAGGCCAGGGTACTAAAGGTCTCGTTAGGTTTATATTTTAAGTAGTCTAAGTTGGACCGTAGTCGCTACTTTTGAACTTAGCTCTAGAGTACCACTTGGGGTGGTATGTCCACTTCATTTCTTCTAGAATTCTACGCGCTGATTTGAATCACTGTAGAGGGTCTGGAAAGAACCGGCGAGGTGGCTAACCAAAGGACCTGAAGGGTCGTTTGCGGAATGTAAGCACGATGCTCCGCGAACGATGGTCTATTTGTTTATCTGCCACAGACGAACGAGGTGTTGGGATTACCTCTCTAAATGTTACTCGTCGTGATGGTGCCAAAGGACTTCCCAAAACTGGGGCCGCACAAATTGAATGGAACCTAACTGGAACAATGCTTTTTATTCGATTTGGTGAGCCTCTGGAATACACCTCACCCATTAACTAATCAGTTCAATCAGAGTCTGCTCCCACTGCACTGCATATTTATAATTTCCCTGCCCCTGACGAACCTTTCAAGCCGGGACTACGGACTGTCCTCTTACATGCATCCCCTGTAGCGCGTGCATGTTGGAACCCTGTACGCGCTGAGACTCTTGTTATTTGTTGTGCTCGACCAGGGATGTATATATGGACAGCGGCGAGTGATTGGATCAGCGAGGAGGGCGATATGGACGGCGAAGGTGCAGAGTGTATGGGCGTTCCTGGTCGTAAGTAGGACCACCAAAATAGATTCCATGCGCATATAAATAATTCTTAATTCTTACAGAGGAACTTAATGTTCGTGATGTACGGTGGGCACCGGATGGGAGGGGGTTGCTTATGGTGGATAACGATTCATACTGCTGTGCGTTTGAGGTGGATGACGAGGGCCAGCCAATGTGAATCACATTAAACTCTTTCCTCTTGCAACTGTTATATATATATATAGTCCATCAACTTCTCATCATGTTGGCCAAGTACGTAAAAATCCAGTGCAGAATCGTGTCCGCCGATTTTATCACAACCTATTACCAACGGATAAAGTTTGGTCAAGGCGGCTACGCAATCACGTGCAGGTCCCCAACCACGTTATGAACCAAACGCAAGCTTTATTTGCTGGCTCGTTTGTGGGGACGTTTGCACTTTTGGTCAGCCTTGCACGCGTCCTCGGCCTCCCTCCGTTCGCGCCCTCTGAAGAACACACCATAAAAGACCCCAAAAACCAGCTGACGCGCTCTCTAGTCGCAATCGCATCCACCATGGGCATCGACACCACACAGCTGCTCGCGGTCGGTGTAGGCGCAATATGCACTTGCACCGCCCTATACTTTTTGTCGCCTAAAAGTGTGTCGCGACCTTGAATCTCTCACTCCGATGAGCTGACGGTATTAGAACGAGCACCCGTCCTGGATCCAAAGGAGTGGAAAGAGTTCCCCCTCATTGAAAAAATAGAGGTGTCGCCCAATACTGCAATGTATGTTTGTATGACATTCCCCTACTGATCCAACTAAACAATTGTATCTAGCTATCGGTTTGGATTGCCCGACCCGAACGACATACTCGGCCTCCCTATTGGTCAGCATATCTCTGTGCAGGCCGAGATCAATGGAAAGGATATCATGCGCAGCTACACCCCTACTAGTAGCGACGACGACCGCGGCCATTTTGACCTTCTTGTCAAGGTATTCTTGACCTCACGGGGGCGTGCATCAATGATACTGATAAGATTATCAGGCGTATGAAAAAGGCAACATCTCCCGCTATCTTTCTCTCCTCAAAATTGGACAGAAAGTGCGCATAAAGGGACCCAAGGGCCAGTTCAACTATCATCCTTCGTTATCGCGTGAGCTTGGCATGATCGCGGGTGGAACCGGAATTACTCCCATGCTACAAATCATCCGCGCCGCCATGAAGAACCCGCTTGACCAGACAAAAATCAGCTTGATCTACGCTAACGTTACTTTTGAGGATATCTTGCTCAAGGCGGAACTGGACGACCTCGCCACCCGTTATCCTACCCGATTCTCGGTTTATTATGTTCTGAACAGCCCCCCTGAGGCGTGGGATGGTGGTATTGGATTCGTTACCAAAGACATGATTGAGAAGCATATGCCGCCTACTGATGCCAACATTAAAATTCTTCTTTGTGGTACGTTGATTTTAAGATATAGCCCATCGTTCTTCAATTAACTTGATCATCCGTTCTTGCGCTATATAGGTCCGCCGCCGATGATGACGGCTATGAAGTGAGTTTGTCTTTTTCGATACAATACATTTCCTTGACACCTGTTCATTCCTCCAACAGGAAACACCTAGATGACCTCGGATATCCCGCACCCAGGACTGTCAGCAAACTAGTCGATCAAGTGCGTTCCTAGCTCGTTATCCTTCCGCTCCATGGCTGACAGTACTCTAGGTGTTCTTATTCTAAAACTCTGATGGTGATCTGCGCCAGGGCATCTCAGTTGTGTATCTAGACCAAATCGTTATCCTGCATCGCCATTCCTAGACCCGTCTTGTTCATCGTTGTGTCGTCCAGGATAGTGTGGGAGTCCGCAAGAACAATCACGCACCTATATGCGAATAGAACCCGGCGTGCATGGTGTTGGGAAGCTTATCTTGCTTCTTTGCTCGACTCTACTGTAACTGGTGATCCGGAAGAGACAATCAGACAGACGCGAGGCGCAATTCATTGCACGACATGTCGAGACCGGCCAGCTTGTTGAGTATATTCTATATGGACGGATCCAGAGCGGAGTTTCAGCGTTACAGTTGAGCTCCTCGGGCTCGAGGGATTGGTAGCCCGTTCCCGCGGTCATCCTTCCCGCACAATGCACATGGGTCCTGTGAATAAGAAGAAGCACGTCTTGGGCCTTTTTGCTCAACTCCCACGGCCCTCGCATCATCCCTGCTCCTTCCTGCACCATATCATTCCGCGCCGCCTAATCAACTCCCACTAAACCACTTGACCCGCTATCTCTGCGCTCCGAATCTCCATCTCACGTTCAGTATGACCTCGACAAACGGAAAGTCTGGCAACTTCATCACTCGCTTGTTCCACCATAATAAGAGGAAGTCGGAGGAGAAAGTGTCGACAACTGCCCCAGCTGCCCCCGTTGCTTCTGCTGAATCCACAAAGCCTACCGAAACTAAGACCATGTCCAAGGTGAATAGACTACTACTGTGTTCGAGTACAAATTAAGCTAACTATGCTTGTGCAGCCTACTCTTTACGTGTTCGGTGGAAGTGTTTGGGTAAGCAATCCTTGCAAAGTCGTGGCATTTTGCAGTCTGACCGACTTCATAACTAGGCTTCCGCTCCTGGCCTCGCGTTGTAAGTTCAACTTGGCATTGAACGATTTTTGGTAGGCTAAATTGGTTACCGCAGGATTGAGTTGAAATATACTCCTGAATTGGTTGAAGAGAAAGTTGTGAACTTGCTCGAGGGTGACAACTTTGAGCCTGGTGAGTAATATAAGGATATTACATCTTCAACCACTAACATTATACGCAGAGTTCCTTCGCATTGTAGGCTAATTCCCCGGAGTCCTGCGGGCAAAGGTCTAAAATGACACCTAATGTTTTCAGAATATTTCAGCCACCCTCCCCACTTTGACGACCGGAGAGAAGACTTACACTAGCACTGTTGTAAGTAAGGTTAAACGCCCCGAATACATTCATCTCACTTTCCTATCAGGATTGTGTCGAGTGGCTTGTTCTGCACGCACCCACTCCTGGTGTCAAGTCGGCTCACCAAGACGCAATCACTGCTGTTCACCGCGAAAACATTGACCCCAACTTCTCGCTCCTTTCCGCTCGTACCCCAGAGGAGCTCAAGGCTAAGCGCGAAAGTGTTCCTGGACTTTTCGTCCGTCAACGCCAGGCCAAGCTAGAAAAGCTTGCTCCTCAGTCGCCGGAAGACCTCAAAAAATTCTACGAGGATAAGCTCGCCTTTAACGGCTTCCTTTCTTCCGTGTACGCCGGTGAGTCCATTTCATACTGACAAATTACTCCTTGCGTTTATTGATACCTCCCATATAGATGAGCCTGCTGCAGAGGTTACTTCTGGCTGGTTTGACAAATCAAACCAGCACTGGTCGGACGTCAAGGCTTTCATTAGCACCGAACTGGCTACCTTACTCCCCGAGAGCGGCTTTGTCGACGGTGAAGCGCCTGGCGAGGCCGATTTCCATATCGCTGCATGGCTCGCTCGTACCGCTGGTGTGACCGGCGCTAAGCCTGATGACGTCTCTCCTCTTGGAGAGGCGTTGGGATTGACTTTGGACCCCAAGATTGTGGCGTACTTCGACGCCTGGAAGGCCCGTGAATCGTGGAAGAAGATGTATGCTGAGGGCTTGCACTAGATTCCTGGAGTTGCGACGCGGAGCCATGTGATAACTATAGACTAAAGAATACTATATATTCAAGCTGAATCAAACATGTGGTTTGAGCCCCCCAAAATCATCAAACATCCTAGCAAGCATAAACAAAAAGAGAACCAAGATGCAAATGCTAACACGCATACGTTTTCTAAACCAAGACATCACAATGTGAAACCAAGCCGCAGCAAATTCAATCGCTGTATGCGCTCGCTGGACCCGTGCTACTGAAGGCAGAATCGATGAGATGTAACAAAACACTACGTTGAGTACCATCAGATAGATGACCTGATACCGGAAGTCGAGTGTCCTCAGAACCACATTCGGTCTCGGATGATATTTCTTCGCTGCTGAACTCAAAAGTAGATGAAGGAGCCGAGTATTGTCTCCCTGAGAGTGCTGTCTTGAATAGGACCAAGTGGAGACCTTGCGGTGGCCGCTTGGCTTCACGCCTTGCTGCGAGCTCGACAAACGCATCCATTCCAATAATTTGGGCTTCGGAAATCGTGATTGGCTCGTCTCGAGCACACAGCTCATCTAGAGCCAATTCCTCCCATCTAGGTACGTTCGATTCTCTAGAGAGAATAAATCTCTCGATTGGCTTCAAGTTTCGTTGTTCTAGTGACGCAATCGCAAACGCTCGCATGGCGGGGTGCTTCAGATTTGTCGCAATTCGAAGGATGGATTTTAAGGTTACAAGATCAAATTGCAAGGCGGGTTGGGCATAAGGTCTGTTGTATCAACTGTTCATAGAGAGCATGCGTAGTGAATGAGAATAAGCTCACGAGGAATACAAGACTCTTAGTGTGTTACGAAAATCTTCGGTATCCTCTTCAATGCGAATGCTCATTAAAGCATTCGATTTTGATATGTTTCCGTTTGCTCTGGACTCGTCTATCAACGCTGATAGCGAGATGAACTCTCTGAGTTTGTACTGATGCAGGCGGAACACGCATCCCTTCAGCTGGGAGTTTCATTCTCTATTCAGCGAAATACAACAAAAGATATTCCCGATAGAATGCTCACTTTGACTTCAATGTTACCGTCCTCAAAATAGAAGTAGTTGGCGTTGGGGCAGAGCGGATCGACTTCGCCACCCTCTGGTTGTCGATTTCTTTGTTCCAGCACACTTTTTGAAGGAAAGCGGGGGGAAGGAGCGCGGTCCTCCTCAATATGCGCTGAATTTTGGCAAGATGAGAACGAGTCTGACGAGCTGCTTGACATTTCGAATGATATTTGAAAGCGGGAGCGTTCTTGAGCCACAAGACCCGCTTTGGTGGCGTGATGTTTGTACTTGGTTGTGCAAGGGTGATGGCTGGCAGTGCCTTTGCTATGTCACGTGACTTTCTTCCCAACTCGTGGCTTCTTGTTTCGGCTGTCGAACTATCTCTTGGATGATATCTCTTGCTGCACAGACCATCGAATAGAGCTCTAACTCAATAATGACACATGCCACCACTCCCCCGCTTGAATACTCAGACTTGTTTTCTGGCATCAAGTTCTTTGTATCTCGAGGCTTGAACTCTGAGACTGCAGAACGCTTGCGAGAGCTTTTGTCCGAGCACGGTGCGACTGAAGCGGAGCGCGTCGAAGATGCCACGCATGCCTTGTCCACTTCGGAGTGCTTTATCGGTGCAAACGAAGCCAAGGGGGCTATCGTTGTAACAGTGTGTCTATCACTTTTCTGATCTTAGTTGATCCTGAACCTGTAGATAGCCCGCTTGGGCCGAGCGCAGCGTGCTTCTCGGGAAAATACAAGAGTAAGTAGCCTTCATGTTAGATGTACAAACCGGTCCTGAAACAGCGTAACGCAGCCCTCGATTTTATTCTGCAGATCCCCACAAACTCTTCTCAGGGGTAACTGCGACTTCATCCGATGTACGCTCTTAAGATCTAGTTTAGCCCCGCAGATACCCTAACGCAGCGTAAAACCAGCTTCCGTTAAATGATAGCGAATCAATTGCAGCTGGGATTGTTGCGTTTGGAGGTCAATGGCGACCTGCTCTAACAAACGACGTAACACACTTATTCTGCTTGAGCGCAAGTGGGGTACGTCTCGCAAATGGATAGTAGTCATCCTCGAATCTGATGTGATACGGTGATCGCGATAGCCTAAATACGCAAAAGCACTCAGTACCAAAGACTCCCCAGTCCCAATACAAGTGGTTGTTCCGCACTGGTTTTCGGATTGCTTCAAGACAGAAACTCTACTTCCGACGAAGCCTTACTTGTTCCCTAACCCGCCAGTTCTTGACCCGGACTACAGGTGTGTTTATTCCACGTGTTTTGTTCGAGCTTATCTATATTCATTGTAGCGCCAAGCTCGTGCTTAATGGTGGCGGTGGCTCTGTGGATGCACCTGCTGGACCCAAGGCAACGGCTCAACGTAGGCTGATGCGAGCGGCAGTAGGCATTGATGCCGAGCTTGGCTCCAATCCCAGCACACAACCGTCTTCTCTGAATAAGAGCCAATCCGGTAATCGAGTGCTTGGAGGCAAACGCATAATCTTCTCAGCTCGTGCTGTACAGAACGAACCTCAGCGGGACGATGTGTTTCGACGGCGAGTTGAGCAAGTTGGCGGAATCTATATCTCAGGTCTGAGTTTAGGTGACTGTGGAGTCACGAAAGAGGTTCTAGATGATTCTGATGTATACATCACTATATATCGAGGAGGCGATGAGTATGATCTTGTGTGTACCAGTGCTCGTAGTTCCACTCTCCACTGACATTCGACATATAGGCTGCGACTTGCAACATCATTATTGGTACTCCCGCCTGGATTCTCTATGTGACGAGCACAGGATTATGGTCGGATCCCAAGGAGCATTTATTGCATTATCCTTACTATGAGCGAACAATCCCAGGCTTTGAAGATCAAGTATGTGCACTCGAGATGTATCCCTAAACCCAAGCCTTATTCATGCGCACTCTTAGATGATCACTATAACAAACTATACCGGCGATGCTCGTGAATACCTTAAAAAGGTTTGCTGATCCATTCGTGCTGGAAACTCAGCTAATCAATGTGCCTAGTTGATCGCCGCTATGGGTGGGAAGTTTACGCCCTCGATGACCTCTAAGAACACGTGTGTTATTGCCTCCCAGTACGTTGTTCTAGCTTATCCGACTTGGATCTATCTGCAACATAGATTATTAGCATCACGGTTCCGCCACACCAATCGAAGCAGAACAAAATCGAGAAGGCGCGGGAATGGCGAATACCAATTGTCAACCATCTCTGGTTAGAAGACAGCTTCCGAGCTTGGTCAAAGATGGCACTTAGCGATCGCAAGTATACGGAGTATCCTCCTGGTGTTGACTGGATGCACGAAATCAATGCTCGAGGTATAGGGACCGCGCCAATGCCTGAGCCTCCTCGCGAAAAAAAGACACCATCCGTGCCAACACCCGCACCTGTGGCAGCAGTCGATCATTCAGTCTCCAACGGCGCGGCATATTCCTCGTTAGCTGACCTACCGCCGCCCACGGAGGATGCACCCGCTATAACTCCTTTACGACCCAAAGCAAGTATGTCTAAACTGGATAAACCTCGTTCAACGAAGCCCAACAATACATCCCCCGACGCTCCTCGATCCAAGAACACTGCTTCTGATTCTACCAAGAGGAAATTTGATGCGGATACATCTCATTCGTCTAAACGGGCGAAGACAGGTCGTCCTTCCGATCCTATCAGTAATAACAAGGGAAATGCGTCGCCTTCAAAAGGGGCCGGGAAGTCTCTGCAATCTCTTGAACGGACCCAACTATCGTCGTTTGCCAAGGAGAGTTCAGTCCCGAGCAGCGCCTTTCCCGTCGAACCAGTCAGTCCGGAGAAGAGGGGACGCAAGTCAAACCGGTCTTCAGATGATGAAGGCGGAGATTCGTCATCAGACGATGAGCCTGAGCGTCCGTCGCTCACCAATCGCTCCTCAAACGATCTCCATACAAACAACCTTGGAGGACGTGCGCCACGCGCCGCAGCGACCGCCGCCCAGGACAGACTGCGCAACGTGGTTATGCCCGACGTCCAGAAATTCCAAAACGAAATGCAATCCAGTAAAGGAGACGTACGAAAGATGGAGAAACGAGCTGAGAAACAACAACGTCGAGCAAGCACCGCGACCCGGCAAGATGACGACGCTCCTCCTGCAAAGAAGAAAAAGACTCAGGTTGAAGACGCAGATGTCAAACCCAAGAAACCTTCCTCGAAGCCCAGTCAAAGCCAAAATACTTCGAAAAAGGAACCCGGAAAAACCAAGTCGACAACCACGAGCAAAGCTGCGCCTCGGGTCTCGGATGGCCAAGAACGTCCCCGACAAGAACAAAACGCGCCTTCAATCCGCATTATCTGCACAAAGTCAAAGCCCACAGATCAGGAAATGAAGGTGACCAATGTCCAATCCAACCAATATCACGAGCTGAATGTGTTTATGGATACAGGCTATGAAACAGCTTGGGGCAAGCTTCACCGACGATCCGGCAGCGTGCACTCATTTAGTAGTGAACTCGATTGGTAGGACCGAAAAGTTCTTGTGTGCGTTGCCCCGGTGTAGACACTTGGTTTCGATGAAGTGGATACAGGACTCCATTAAGGCCGGGAAGTTGTTGAGTATGTCTCAGTGGTTTTTGTTTAAGGCCAGGTGCTCACCTCCTGATCATCAGAGGAATCAGACTACATGCTGAAAGACCCGGAGAACGAGAAGAAGTACGAGTTCAGTCTCGCCGAAACGATCAGACGGATCAAGAGCAACGGAGGAAAGCTACTGGAAGGGCATACATTCTACCTGACTGACAAACTTGGGGTTGACTCTGGAATTTTCCAGAGAGTTGTAGAGGCTTCCGGAGGTGTGGTACGTGTGTCATACTATGTTTCAGACCGATGCTGATACTGTTAGGTATTTAGGCTAAAATTGAGCCAAAGCCCACGAAAAAGAAGATTGGGGGCGACGCAAACCGGCATCACGTCATCTCGAGCCGGGAGAATGAAGCCATTTGGGCAAACCTCAAACATGAAGCTATACCAGTGTACAGCAAGGAGTTTATCCTCAATGGCGTATTGCGCCAAGAATTAGACATGACCAAAGACCGTTTATATTAGTTGGGTTCAACCCATTGGCGTTTCGGCTGCGACAATTGACGTTTCATTCTTTCTTGAGTTGTCTGGTGGGCCATCATGTAAATAATACTTCGCTTTTTCTATTCCGCATATCTAATCCCAAATATTGTTATATTCGCCGAGTTTTACTGCTCTAGCTTGGTGGGCAGGGAGTGCCTCGTCGTACATAAGACTATTTATTTGCTAGCATTGCCCTCCCTGACACTCTTCAAGTACCTGTCTTCCGCCTCGGACGCACGGGGAACAACCACGAACGCAATGACGCCCTGTCCGACAACAAGTCCATCTTCTAGCCCTTTCGCTTTCCCTGTTGTGCGCACATTTGCGCAGATATCCCCCAACGTCTTATTTCTACCCAACTTCAGTACTCTTCCTTGTTTCGTTTGTACATATACGTTGACCCCCCGGGACGTGTACTCTTTCTTGATATCCCAAGGAGGATACTCTAACTGCCCGTCGGAAGAAGAGGGATCCGGTAAAATGGTATCCAGGTGCGCACCCAAGGTGTCGTACGTAGAGAACCGGATGATGAGGTCAGTTTGGGCATACTGCGGATAGACCAGCGCAACTCGGCAGACCAGTTCTGCAGTAGTTGGATCTGAGGGAAGTGGAGGGTCAAGTTGGGGAAGACTCTCAGGCTCGACATTATCATTTGGTGTTCGCAGTACTGTGATACCATGGTACTAAACTGCTTTTAGCATACGCCTAAAAGCGACGCACTATATGCTTACTTTTAGCGCAGTCTCCAGAGCGACTTTGATTGATTTCTCTCTTTCCGCAGCCTGCTGCCTCTGGTACGTTCTTCGCAAGTCTTCTTCAAGACCTTTAGCCGCTATCTTCTTCGTTTTTTCCACGTCTTTATTGTTTGGATCAAACATAAGACACCTGTAATCTCAAATTAAATGAGCCTAGGAGATTCTTACTCATCGATACCTTCTCACCGATCGCATGCATCCACCGCCTCTTCATATCTTCTAAGTTTAATCAATGCTCGTGCAGCTCGGAATAGTGCTTTCGACGATTTTGGGTCATATTCGAGTACAACGTGTACGTCCTTTAGCACCTGTCCATAATTTTCTATATGCCGGACCTCCGCTTGATGAAAAGGTTCTTACGTGGAGCACGCGAAGAACGGCTTACCCAGCTCCAAGTTTGCAGCGGCTCGATTCAAGAGCAACGTATTGTACAACGGCCGATCTTTGTCCTCAATCGGGACCCTCCGCAGTCCACCTTCCCGTCCTTCTATCGGTCTTGTTGTTAGAGCATCAATCCCTTGAGTGTAAAACCCCTGAGCTTCACGAAACCGTCGGCCTTTGAAGTAATCATTTCCTTGGTCCTTAAAGTTGGATGCAATCTCTTGCCAACGGTATCAGGAAGATATGAGGAATAACAGAGATCTTGAGCATACCCTCGGGAGGTTCATCATAGATTAGGCTCTGGAGTGCTGCCAGTGTGTTTGCATCTGATTCAGGTGCATCGCTTGCATTTCCAGAGGGAAGCTCGCGCATGAATAGAGGGACAGTATCGAGCATGTCGAGGTATGGACGGGGAAGTGGTTGTGGCTCCGACATGATAGGCCAAGTATGCTTAGAATATGCGAGCTGCACAAGTGTCGCCTGAATACAGGTACCAAGAATACGCAGAAAGAAACGAGTATAGATCACAGCCAGCTAGCCCAGACAACCTCTACAACTCTGGTCAAACAACTGGTTTAGTCAAGTGACGGTCGGTGCCAAGTTTGAAGATCAATTTCAATCCTCTGCCCTCATTTAGGTTCTGCATAGAATCATATCAGCCACTGATTGATCTGCTGACATTTGATTCCGCTTCCGCTTCCCAACGCCCAACACCTTTTCCCCTCAAGATTAACAAAGATGTCTCACCGTAAGGTATGTTAAGCTCGTCAACTATATCTCACCATACTAATAGGTGAAGCGTGTAGTACGAGGCACCCCGCCACGGTTCGTTGGGCTTCTTGCCCCGCAAGCGTGCTGCGCGCCATCGCGGAAAGGTCAAGTCTTTCCCCAAGGTATGTAGCCATAAGCCAACGCAAAAGAGCAGCTAAAATTGAGCTGGTCGAATGAAATAGGATGACCCCAAGAAGCCGGTTCATCTCACTGCGACTATGGGTTACAAGGCTGGTATGACCCACATCGTCCGTGATCTTGACCGTCCTGGATCCAAGATGCACAAGCGCGAGGTTGTCGGTGAGTTTGCCCTATGTTTGCTCTGATTCTATATTGAATACAATCCCAGAGGCCGTTACGATCGTTGAGACTCCTCCTCTTATCGTTGTTGGCGTTGTTGGATATGTCGAGACTCCCCGTGGTCTCCGCACTCTTACCACAGTTTGGGCCAACCACTTGAGCGACGAGGTTAAGCGTCGGTTCTACAAGGTTAGCTAATTCTTACGTCGCTCACTGAAATATTCACCTATGTGAAATTGGGATATAGAACTGGTACCGCTCGAAAAAAAAGGCGTTCACCCGGTACGCCAAGAAGGCTGCTGAGAACGGCGGCAAGTCGACTGCGCGTGAGTTGGAGCGTATTCGCAAATACTGCACTGTTGTTCGTGTCCTTGCGCACACTCAGCTGCGCAAGACCGGCTTGAAGCAAAAGAAGGCACACCTGATGGAGATCCAGGTACGCATATAGCCTCACTTTGGCTGAAAATCTTTAACTCGAATTGAACAGGTCAACGGAGGCTCCGTTGCTGACAAGGTCGCATACGCTCAGGGATTGTTCGAGAAGCCGGTCGAGGTCTCGTCCGTCTTTGAGCAAGACGAGGTCGTTGATGTTATTGCTGTGACCAAGGGCCATGGATTCGAGGGCGTGACTGCTCGTTGGGGAACTAAGAAGCTGCCTCGCAAGACGCACAAAGGTCTCCGCAAGGTAGCTTGTATTGGAGCGTGGCATCCTAGCAAGGTCATGTTCTCTGTTGCACGCGCTGGTCAAGGTAAGCAATAGGTTATGCTGTATATTATGTGTGGACTGATGATCATACAGACGGATACCACCATCGTACTGAGATCAACAAGAAGATCTACCGTATCGGCTCTGGCGAGGACAAAGCCAACGCACGCACCGAGTCGGACGCCACAGACAAGACGATCACTCCTCTGGGTGGATTCCCGCACTATGGTATCGTCAAGAACGACTTCCTGATGCTCAAGGGATCGATCCCGGGTACCAAGAAGCGTGTGATTACGATTCGCAAGAGTTTGATGGTGCATACATCTCGACGAGACTTGGAAAAGGTGCAGCTCAAGTTTATCGACACAAGCTCCAAGTTTGGGCATGGCGCATTCCAGACCAAGGAAGAGAAGCATGCGTTTATGGGTACGCTCAAGAAGCGGGAATAGAGGGTGTTTTGTTGTTATGCTTGTTGTTCCATGATCTTATGCATACATGTTCTTCACTGACGAAGTCAAATGGGTGACAAGCAAGCCCCGACACGGTCAACACGGTCACGTGCGGCAGGCACTAGTGCGGATGCTAGCACTTTTTTTGGTGGCGCAATGTCCAGGCTGTGATTAACTACGCCCAAGCTCTGGAGGACAGCAAGCAGGTCGATGGTGCACGCACGCACGTCGTCGTCGGTCACAGAAGTTCCAGATAGCGAACCCAGCCGGGTTCAAATAGCCGCCATCGTTTGTCACGCGGATACATCACCAGCTACCTCTCCCTGCCCCCCTCCACGCCGCACCATGCCCACCACCTACGGCCGCCCGAGGCCTGCTGACGATGCCGGCACCACCTCGTTCACATTCCCCAACTCTGGCTCGACACCAAATTTTGGAATAAACTCCAAGGATAATCCCTCAAGTCGATCACCAACACCAGAGCACTTTCAATCATGGAAGAAGAAGCTGGATGACATTGACAGCGGGATGTACGATGAGGAGCTAGTAAAGGAAGATGCGGCCAACGCACCTACTAGTTCGTCCTTGACGCCTCTCACTGCGTCCTCGTCGCTGTCAACCGCTCCTCCATCCCAACCCGTTGCGGCCCCCGTACTGCCCCGGTCGAGCCCTCCCTCGTCTCCGATTCCTGCGTATCGTGAACAAGGACATCTTACAGATGACCCCGACACGAGTGTTGAATTAAATACAACGGCTACTGCACCTTCATCCGATCTGGAGGACGGGCCGACACTCGGGCGTGTCGATGACAAGACAGATGATTCCGATGACGAACCTGCTGTCAAACGACGCATGTCTAAACCTCTGCGCGTATTTGATTCGGACGAAGACGAGGAGAATATTGGGCCTCGTACATCAAACGGCCGTAGGAGGCTTGTGGTTGAGAGCACGCCGCCATCGTCCGGAAACGATTTTAGCCAACTATCTCTCAACAAACACGGTGTTCGCTCATCTATCGGGACAACGCCAGCTAGCAGCGCCCAAAAACCTTTCCCGCCTTCGCTGGATGACGACTCGGATAGCGGTCGTGTTGGAGCTCCTAACGAGGACGGCGCGGACCTGATTGAGGATGCAAAGGAAAGCCCAAAATACGCACGATCTTCACGAAGCAAGGTACGCTACATCTTGTTGTTCAAGTCAACTTAAACGCTAACAGTCGTTCGTACTCCTTAGGGATTGAACAAGGCCGAAAAGGTGCAGATGGCCAAAACACAACAAGCTATCATCCAAGGCATGTTATGCTCTCCTATTATCCTCACTCCATCCCTTTGCTACCTTTGCTCCGCTTGTCTACTCGGCTCCCTCGATTCTCCGTGGTATATCCCACAAGTGCTAGTTAATTTACGCTCCACTCCTATTGTTCCTTTCAGACCGCGAATATGAGATTCCCGACACCTCGAAACGTATCGACCCCAAAGCATTCTTCAGCAGCGTTGCATCTCGTCAAGCAGAGATCGACTCGTACCCCTTCCCTTCAGGCAGTCGTGCTCGTAAATCTGTATCCCAACCGATGCCAAACGACAAGGCCAACCTCCGTCGAAAGATTGGAAATATGCTACCTCTATCAGCTCATGCTGCTCCGAAGATTGAAACGTCTGCACGGCCGGCCATACCTTACAGTGATCCGATCGTCTCGAGTTCGCAGTCTCAAGTTCCGACATTGGGAGCTGGAGCTAAGAGTGAGGAAGAGGAGGAAGAGGGGGGAGGAATCGGCCCCTTCAATCCGATGGGGGCTCTCATGTTCGGTTCGTCAAAACCTAAAGGTCGGCTTACTGGCAAGGACGTATTTGGGCCCGATGGCGATAGTGACGAGGATCTTCCGGCTGCCAGCTCCCTCTTCGGCCAAAGTAAGAAACAGGCTGAAGACACAGAGAAGAAACGCGTGTTGGCGGAGAAGAAACGTGCTGCGTTAGCTGCTCAACAGACTTCTCGACGAGGTATATCTGATTCTGATTCGGAAATTGAACTGGAGATCGCGTCCCAAAGTAACAAGGGGAAAGCAAAAGCCAAGGCTAGGATCCTTGCACGACCCGGCCAGGAGGCCCAAGCCACTCGGAAGGTTCCTCAAGACGACTTTACGGAGACCCAGGTTGCACGAGCGGGACATACCACCCACTTTGGACGGGATGCTGCCATGCTCAGTTCGTCACCTGTGCGTGGAGGCGGCGTCTACGAAGAATCGCAGTTTGCGCGAGCGCCGCTTCTAGGGGTTACACCCACACCTAGCAGGCCTATTCGACCCAAACCCGGTGCCAGGAAGTCAACAGCAAAAAACACCCTTAGTACGATGGAACTAGTCAAGCATGTTGCGAAAAGGGCGGTGGCGGATGGGCAAGCAAAGCAGAAAGCTGACGAGGAGAAGTGGAAAGCGAGCGGTGGAAAAGCGAGGGTCGTAAGGAACGAGATGGATCAGGATCAACAAGAAGCAACGGGAGCTGGCGACAGAGAAGATACAGATGAAGACAATGATGACTATCGAGGGTCTGCATCTGAGTCGGACGAGGAGGATAAGGAGAACTTGCCGGCCTCGGGACGCTCTCGTCAGCCTCATGAGCCGGTGTCTGACCTCGATGGCTCGGGTGGGGACGAACCTGCTGACGCGGACAAGGAGAACTCGCTTGAGCTGGCACACGTAGGCGGTACACGGTCACCCGCACCTCTGCACGATGGTTCGCCGGCTCCATCGCCGCAACCTCTCGCGTCCACACTGTCCCCAGCATTTGGTCGGTCACCTTCCCATCTTAGGCTTCATTCACGCGTTTCCTCATCTGGTTCAGTGCGCATGCCTCTTGGCCAGCTGGGGGATGAAGACGCCGGCGAGGCGGAAAACGCGGCTGTCGCTCGGGCCGTACTAGGCGAGCTCGATGTTGAACTCAAGGACGGTGTAGAGGACGAGGAAGAACAAGAACTGCCGAGGCGGCCTGCAAAACGCATGAAATCGGGTATTGCACGCAAACTCTTTGACGAGGAGGAAGAAGGCACTGAGAAACCTCCGACTATAAGGCTCTTGTCTCCATCTCAGCACCGAATTGGATCTCCTTCACAACGTCTACTTGGATCTCCCTCGCGTCGACTTGGCTCGCCTAGTCAGCGGGCCACGCGTTTCTGTTCTCCGCCGTCTCGACTTCGGTCACCCCTCCCAGGTGGTGGTACACAGAGTTTTAGCCAAGTTGAGACCCAGGCGATGCTCGGTGGTCTGGGAGATGTGTTTGGGTTCGAGAGTCAAGCTCCTGGAGTTAGTGGTGACAAAGGAGAGAGTGGTGGTGGATTGACCCAACTGTTTGCGAATGCCGAGGTATGGGACCCAACTACACGCATACATTGAAATTAATCGCGCCTATTCTAGGTGACGACGTCTTCTGCTTTCGCTGCGTTACGCGCCGACGTAAACAATATTGAGCTCACTCAGGATGAGCGCAGCAAGCTACTGTACAGGCCCGTAATTAGGGACGACGAGCTTCGGCGTGATCAAGAGATTTTCGAGCGCGACGGAGAGCTTATGGCTCAACCATTCTCGCCTACACAGCGTGAAAAGGAGACGCAGCAATGGCTGAATGAGCGAGGGTGAGTCTTTGTTCGATTGGGACGAAAAATCTTTAACATCGCACATTTGCAGATTGTGGACTCAAACAAGACCTCCTGGAGCCAACTCGGACGGGCTTGAACCTCGTTCAACGCCGATATCTTCAACTCAAGTGGGCACTCCATCCCCCCTGGCATCGCCTACTGGTAGCACGATTACCCGGCGGAGGATTACTCGTAAAGGACCAGCGGCGCCCGAACCAGAGGAACGCGAGAACGAAAACGTACCACTGGCCAAGATTCCGTCATTGTACGACAAGCTCATGAACAGAAGCCAAGATGGAAATCTCAAAGACAAGGACAAAAAGAAGAAGAAAAGGCTCGAAAAGTCGGAGTTTATCGAGGGTGAAGCAGCCGAATCCGACGACGAGTACGAAGGTTTCAGGCCTCGGGCTCGTGGGGATGACGATGAAGAAGGAGAAGAGGGGGAAGAACAGCATGTCGAGGGGTTGGTGGACGATACAGCCATAGACGAGCAGACTGAAAATGTTGCTGATGTTCAAGCCAAATATCTGTGGGTCTGGAGATCTCACACTCGTAGGATATCCTGACAGAGAGTATTCTCAGAGAACAAAACGCAGAGGATGACGCTCGTCAAGAAAAGGTCGTTCGAGATGTTGTTGCTGGAAAGCTCCGCAACCGTCGCCGTGGAAGGGGTGATAACATGGACATAGATGACGACTATGAAAGCGACGACGATGGCGAGGTCGGACAGAAGAAGCTCTTGAAAAAGAGAAAGATTGAAAACGACGGATTGGATGGACTAGGTGAGTTTATCCCCGCTCGCTCTCCCGATCCTTTCACTAACAGGGCACCCAGAGAAACATGAGTCCACGCGACCGTTTGTAGAAGCGTACGCAAAGGGGATGCAAACTGCCGATGACCAGGAGTTCCTCTACTTGAACCAGATTGTTGGGTTCGACGGGGCACCACAATTAACTGGCGGACCGGGTCCTCATGAAGACGAAAATGAGGACGAGAGCGAAGACGAAGACGAAAATGAGGATGAAGACGGGGGCGAGGGCGAGGGCGAGGGCGAGGGCGAGGGCGAAGAAATGGAGTTAGAAGTAGAGACCAGGACACCTTTCAAGGCAATGCTGGCAACACAGGTAAGATCCAGCAGGATCCTACTGACACCGATGCTAAATGTCCACTATAGAGCATCCCATCTTCAACTGGGGCTAAAGTAGCCTTTGGTCTCGGCGAAGATTCTGATGAGGAGCCAACCTTAAATTTGCCCGATGCAGCTCCTCGATCCGTAGCGCCTCTCGCACGCCATTCTTCGACCAGCCACTCACGCTTAACCACCTGGGCCAGCCACGAAGGCAACAATCCTCGCGTGAGTCTTCGTGGGGTTCAAGGGGCGTCGGTAACCGGCCACAACAAGACCAAGAGCGCAAAAACTAAAGGTGGCAACTTTGCACGACCTACGGTTGCGAATGCTTCCTCGTCCGGCTCTAACAAGCTCAGCCGCTTAGGAAGCAAAGCTAGTGGTTTTGCTTGATTGGGCACTCACTCCGAACTTTCTGCTTTTTATTTTGATCATAGATATTGTAGCACATATACCCCTCCCGTCATTGTTTACACTGAAAAACGTTTTGGTTGCTTTGAGTCTGAGGCTTTGCTCGTTTGGATATATACATGCATATGATCACATTAATTCCTCTACCACCATCTCTGCGATGCCGAGTGATGATGTTAAACCAGGAGACTCGATACCTAGTAAACTAATCATGAGTCCCGAGCCAGTTCCGCTCTCGGCTCTGTGAAAATCAGTAGACCAGTCTCTCCGTACGACAAAGTCTTGAAACCCGTGGCCAGGTCCGACAAGTTTAGGGCGAATGCCGACATAATCCGGAGCAAGCCCGTCCCTGCGAACACCTGGTAGATATGTCGCAATAGCCTCTAGCATTTCATCCAGACGACCATCGTTTGGAGAGAGGTGCCTTTGCCAAAAATCATGCATTTGTTGTCCATCAAGGTCCTGACTATCCGGGGGCTGTAGCCATTCGGCGTCTGGACCAAATCGAACGTTCCCTTCCATGTCAAGCGTCAGATGTGTACCGAGACTGGCGTGGCCGTGGCTAGCAGCTTGTTCTGGCACGGGATAGATAAGTCGCTTGACGCGGGCTGCGCCTGCGCCGCGATAAGAAGCGTATGAGCCGCGCGAAAAGAACATTGCAAGCCGCTTCTCTGGAGGCAGCAACGCGTTCAAGACAAGAGTCGCGGAGAGACCCGAGGCATTAATGAGCGTTCGCGCAAGGATCGTGTCCGGCTCGCTGTCGCTAGTGACCGTTTGTACCACCCACCCTGTTGTGGATCCATTGATACTCTCGCCTGGCTCTGGAACATAGGGATCGACACGAACTACTTTGGTTCCGAGTGCTAAAGTTGCTGCACCCTCGCTCTCGTCGATAAGCTTCTCGAAAGACTCGAAAAACGAATGGGAATCGAGAATGCCAGTTTCGGGGCTTTCAATAGCGGCTATTATTTCTGGCGAGAGGTCGGGTTCCAAATCGCGTGCTTCATCGCCTGAAATGAGTTGAGTTGGAGCAACTGGAGAATCCACGAGTCTCTTGAACAAGGTTAAGAATTAGTCAAGATTGTAACCAATTATGCTTACGGTACTAGAAAATGGAGGCCACTTGAGTCCTTGCGCATGAGCATGAAGCTTTCGCAAGTAGTCTTCCTGGCCCCGGCGAGCAACGATCAGTTTTCCGGTTTTGCGGTATGGAACTCCATGTTTGTCGCAATGTTCATACATGAGGTACCTTCCTCGTAAACATAGACGGGTCTTTAATGATTCAGAGGGATAATATAGCCCTAATAAATGACCGCAAGTTAATATTACATTAGCAGATCAATCAGCTGATTAACCTCCATGGATGACCTCAGAATTTCGAGCACTATAATATCCGATTAGGCTTTGAATGATGCAGAGCTGCGCCTAGCTACCTGGTTTCCTCTCCTACTCGACTATTACGCTCAACCAGATAAGTTGACTTGTCGGGATACTTCTGGGCCAATCGGTACGCAATCGTCAAACCAGCTACACCTAAGCGACAATTCAACGCTCTCGGCATGATATTCGCCATTTCGGGTGGTGACCTACATACCTGCACCAATGATCAGATGGTCAACAGCCATTTCAGGCTTTCGCAGCCCATATCTGCCACTGCTGTTCAGCGCGGCTTTCAATCCGCGAATGGACATAACTTCTTGTTTCGCAACTAGATAGATATGCCTAGGAGCTCTGTAGCAATACCTCGATAGCACACCTCAGACTCAAGAGATAGAAGTGGTGAGAATGAAAGGTAAGACAAGCCCGATGACTCCATTATCTATTAGATAAGGATTGATCGGGGTTAGTAAATCGGCCTTGCCGACTAGAGTGCACGAGCCTGGCACAAAGCTAGCACCAAGTCGGAAGACTTATCAAATCTATGCGCTTTTCGAAGCAAAAATCAAATGCACCATATTCTGAAGAATCGATCCACCTATTCATACGCTGGTGGTGCTGAATCCCACTCGAGTGCGAGGAGGAATAGTCAGATTGAACACGATAGTTACAGGGTAGGAACGGTAACTTGTGCTTATGATCCTCGAGATTTGACTTTTGGGACCCATGCGGTGACTTTGGGTGCCACGGTGTTGTACGTACGGTAAGCACCACGCGTGCCAGTGAGGTTTTCAAGGAAGGGCTGCGAGCCGAAGCGAAATTAGAACAAGGAGGTGAGATTGAATCGGGAAACACAATAATAGGAGAAAGGCTTGCCGTTTGCCATGGCCTTTGAGACTCCTGAATAACCTTGTCCTCGGTAGGAGGTAGGGCACGGATATGATGCATCCATGCGTGCCATTCAGCAGGCACTTGAGAAGCATTGTACTCGTGCTAGGGTTCACACGGAAATCTAAAACGTGAGCGTTTGCCCAAAGCGATGCCATGGAGCCTTACTTGACGGTAATCTACCCAGCGATGACGGCCTGGATGGAATGAGTCCATAAAATACGTTCTAGAAGATTCCTAATAGGCCCACCAGGCAATTCCTCCTCCGGGTTATTATTTTCAAAATACCGGTTGCCGAACCTATCATGTCAAACCGGTTGGATGCAATTCTCACACTAGAGCGCAATACTCACTTGTCCACCCCAACGAATCGCCCAGACTTTGCGTCACCTATGTACCACATTTGCCGGACATATTCCTTTAATCCGACTCGACGAATACTCCTCAACGTTCGCAAAAGCGAAACCATGGTGATCGACGAAAGCAAGAGGACTGATCAAGGCCAAGAGTCACGTGGTAATCCTAAGCCACTTCATTGCCTAACTTGTCGACTCAACGGAAGTTTCACGGGTGCGAAACAAAATCTATTTTGAAGAACATGGGATTCATACGTGATACAATGGGGTAGAAAAGATATGCACAGCGACAGCCGAACAGAATATGATGACAGGGCCGCCTGACAAGAGCGAGAGATAGCAAGAGAGTGGAATGAACTTGAAGAAACTCAGAAACCATGAAAAGATAAATCAAAACGCACAAGTCATACGGTCAATGAGAAGCGTCCCACGAGGTCAGATGGCCCACAAGCCTCATATTCGAAAAGAAGGGCAGGTTGTCGCTCCGTTTTATGCAACAGAATCACGCTAGCAGTGACCGGCAGGCTATGAGGCTGTCGTGTCTGCAATAGTCTGAGAGGCGAAAGCAGCAACAAAGTCCTGTGATACCTTTGGCGGCTCGACAGTCGGATCCGGGGTGATCTCCTTGCTACCAGTAGCGCCATTACGAACACCGTACTCCGCAAATCCACCCCACTTGACCGGAGGAGGTGGGGGAGGAAGCGGACCAAAGATAGACGTCTGGACATTGTCGCTTCGCTCTATCTTATCGGCCGGAGAAATACTAGTGGCAGCAAGGGCTTCAGCCAGAGCCCGCGCTGTCGAGTCTGTATTGGTTTCCGGCCGCCTCGATTTTCGGTCCTTCGAAACCGTGGCGTAGGGGTGCACACGAGCCTTGGTTGAAGATGCACGAGCGGGCGGAGTCCACTGCAGACCGAATGGATCCGAGAGGTCGGATAAACCTACACCTGCCGCTGCTGCTGACTCTTGTAATTGTTTGAGTCTGGCGGCAGTGTAGGTTGCGCGCGCCCGTTGCACCTGCTCGGGCGTATTAAGCTTTTGACCTGGAAAATGACGCGAGAGGGCCGCAACCGGGTCACGATTGGCGAGAGCCATAAGCCGCTTCTCCAGTTGAAACGCATGTTTTTCGGTCTGGAACTTCGAGTGCACGAGAGGTTAGGGTGTGCAGGTCACGAGAGAGTGTGTGTATACTTACTTTGAAACAATGCAGCCGTGGGTGTGGACTGCCATTGGTTGCTTTTGGATTTGGAGCATTGACGTAGACATGCCTATCACGTCGCTTGCCAGCCTCGGCAATAGCGAAATCTAGCAACACCGTTTGAGAGCGAAGGGAAACAACAGCTGAGCACAAAAATAAGTCTCGGATTTAGCCACTGTGCGTAGGATAAGAAAATAGATACGAACCAATATAAGCACGTAGAGAAAGCTTTCCAAGGCTGAAGACTAGTTTGCCCATGCCCAAATTGACCCACTCTTCCCCTTCACGCAGGAAAAGGCGGGCCTGGAGTTCGGAGAGAGTGACCTCTTCGTTCTCGTGGCGGACTGTTGATAAACGTCAGCCTGACGATGACCGGGTAAAGAAAGGAGATCTCACCCAAGCCCATACTTTCGGAAAGAAGGGCGGGAACCGGGACAGCGGGGGGCAGGAGAGCAGGTACGCTTGTTTGTGTGTCAACCTCCATTGGTGGGTACGCGAAGATGCGGGCGGCGGTGGTGGCAAGGTGGTGTGGGATGGAGACGCCAACTGTCACGATAATCACCACAATGGATCCGTGGTTCGGAGGCGCCGAGACGGCAGTGGCGGGCACACTCCAAGTTTCAGAGCACCGGGCGAGATGGACGGCAATGGCTTCGGCCGTGTCAGGTCGCGTGGTTGGCAGCACTAATGAGGCAGCTGTTGATGTCGCTCTCCACTCCCAATCTGTCAACCCCCCATTTCAAATCGGCTTTCCCGGCGCTAACGCTGCCCTGCTCCTGCTCACCACCATGTTGGCCAGGCCGTTGCCGGCGGCTCGCACGCTCGGAATCATGCATAAAGCCAGGTTCACGACGCTAGCTAGCTCTCGTCCCCTAGGCTCCTGGCGACAGCTCAGATCTGGACCCCGAAATTTGTTCATCGGCTCACAGCAACGGTTGATATCTCCCAAACACATTTCAACCTCATCTGTGCCTTTGCCTCCACTGACAACTGGGACGTGGGTTGACCGATTGCCAGCAAAGATTCGACCATATGTACTCTTGGCTCGAGCTGACAAACCCATCGGGACTATGCTGCTGCTTTGGCCCTGTAGTGCGTACCCACTAGCTCAACGTTTGTTGCAATCGTCGATTGTATAAATTGACTCAGCTTGGTCAATCACAATGGCTTCATACGTGACTCAAGCCCCAATCGGTGTCCCTCTCACCTACCTTTCGTTGTTCGGGGTTGGCGCATTCATCATGAGGGGGGCTGGGTGCACCATCAATGACATGTGGGACCGCGACCTGGACAAAGCCGTTGGTGATTCCAATTGAATTCACGTCTGCCAAACTCGTGCTGAAACTCGAGGGCAAGACAGAACTAAAACTCGGCCACTCGCCCGTGGAGACATCACTCCAATGCAGGCGTTTGGGTTCTTGGGGTTGCAATTGAGCGCTGGTCTCGCTGTTTTAACACAGCTGAATTGGTATAGGTAGGAATAGTATAAGAGCCATTTATCAATTCCGTTGCTGACGTTTGAACAGCATACTGCTTGGCGCATCCTCACTATCTTTGGTAATAGTATATCCCCTTATGAAACGCATCACTTATTGGCCACAAACCGTCTTGGGTAAGTAATTCCAAAACACACAGGATTGGCCAAACCCTGAAACCACTACCACGAACTTAGGATTAGCATTCAACTGGGGAGCACTCCTGGGATGGTCAGCCGTTGCTGGCGCGGTAGATTGGTCGGTCTGTTTGCCCCTATATGCCGGAAGTGTATGCTGGACCATGGTCTACGATACCATCTACGCCCACCAGGTACGCCCACTTGGACTCCCTGCATAAATTTTACCTGACCAGGCACTCAGGACAAAAAGGATGACCCGTTGACGGGAATCCGATCCACAGCATTGCTCTTTGGTGATAACACTCGGCCGATCTTGAGCGCATTCGCGGCATCGAGCGTAGCCCTGATTGGTATGGCTGGGTTAGAAGGTGGAATGGGTATCGGTTATTTTGGAGGTGCGCAGTGGTAATCCAACATTAGCCATTCATTTGAGCCTAACGGCATTGTAGGCCTTGGTCTCGGTACCATTCAGTTGGCACGCATTCTCTATCGAACCGACTTTGACGATCGAGCTGATTGCTGGAAGAACTTTGTCAAGTGTGGTTGGTTTGGATTCTGGATGTGGTCTGGTTCGACTCTGGACTATCTTGTCATGCTGCTTACTTGAATAGCTACGAGTTGACCCCTTATATTCACGACTAAGCATCTTGGTGACAAATAACAACTAGCGGTGGCCTCCGCCCGGGGACCTTGCTCCAACCAGGATGATGTAATCACATGATATTTTCGTTCAAGATAGTAGTTACATCCAATTTAACAACCGCATTCAGACGCTCAGTTTTTCGTTCAGTCGCAGCTAGCATCAATTTAACATTCGAAATGACCAAGGCGGTTACTTGGATTCCTTATTTGGACTCATAAACCCAGCGGAAGCCTCGGATTTGGACTTCTTGGACGGCGGCGCAAGAGTCGATGGTATCACGAAGCGGTAGGTTCAACCTGCGACCGCTTACGCTTCCCCTACCCAGGTTTATAAATGGGAGACTTGTTGGTCTTGAACGAGAAAAACGAATCCTGTTCGACCTTTATGACCGGACGGCCATCTTTGGAAAACATAGAAAGGTGCCGCGAACCAAATGAACAACCCCTGGGTAAGGACGCGGCATGCTGTTGAACCGAGGTTTGTCGTCGGAGCGGCGGGCGATGATGTCAAACACTTCGACACCGCGACTCTGTGTCAAATGCGATCGACATGTCAGTTAAGGTGAAAGTGTATCAACCAATATTGAACTACCTGTCGGTCATGAACTTTAGTTTTAATGATCATATCATTTTCTTCAGCCCCTTCCACAGTCCCAATAGCTAAAATACCGAGTGGCTGGAAAGCAGCAGTACTCTGGCTGGTATAGCTACTATGAACGATGAAATTGTCTGCATATACAATATGACAGGTTCGCTGTCTGCTGGAAGATAAATGTCGCTAATGATGAACGCCACTGCCATGGCAGATGTCGGACGCTGACCCCAGGAGTCTACTGAATCATGTGAATGGTACTTATTAGAGATGAAATGTATTGATACATAAGGACACTGGTTTCAAGCACGGGAAACCCCCCTTCATCAGTCACAATCTCACAGCTAGCAATGCGTTGATTTGGAGTGCTTGGGTTCGGTGAATCGACCTCCCAAACAGACACGTTACCGTAGACGGTTATATGGCCCTTCAGCATCAGAGTGTGGTTATTTTGTATGGCAACAAATGAAAGAAATTATGTGTTTTATCAAAATGTAGAAGGGCTGTGGCTACACTTTCGAAGCAAAGTGTCTATACACAGCAGCTTGTGGTATGGGTGTACTTGTATTTTTGCAGTCAAAACTTC
Source organism: Ceratobasidium sp. AG-Ba (assembly GCA_016906575.1). Classification (NCBI taxonomy): domain Eukaryota; kingdom Fungi; phylum Basidiomycota; class Agaricomycetes; order Cantharellales; family Ceratobasidiaceae; genus Ceratobasidium; species Ceratobasidium sp. AG-Ba. The sequence continues at coordinate 1,431,253 of CP059613.1, read as the reverse complement.
TATAAGTGTAGCCGTAACACGCCAGGGTGTATAGAGCAGTGAAAATGCGGCTATATGCGCTCGTGCCCTGTTGAAGATAATGATTAAGCGTCACTTATTAGCGTCGCCTATATGCTCCGTGACTACGCATATATGATCCGTATCGCTTATATGTAGTTTCGATGTGATTTAGCTATCGCTTACTCGCCTAGTACTTATGACTCGATACCTGCTCTGTTGTATAAAAGCCGTGTACTCGTAGCTACATTCTTCACCGGGTTATTTACATCTTTTTACTGCTTTATCTTCCCAACGCTAAGATAGCTTTATTCATTGAGTGGCCGACGATATTAGCGGCATAATTCTGAACATGCCCGGTTGTGTGTAACTGGGATCGGGGAGTGGCTATACAGTAGTTTTATCGTTGTTATCATTCTACGGTAAGAGTACAGAAACAAAGGCCCGGAGTGGCGAGAGATACTAACTCGACTACAACAAGGAGCATGCACGCAAAACAATGTTGCGGTTATCCGATCGTTGATTCTCACAGATGAAGAGCGTGACATACTAAGTCGCCCATCATGGACAAACGCGGTACTCGTTACGCCCGGATGTGCAGCCCGGAACCGCTGGAACGAAGAGACAAGTCGCTCTCGTTGCTCGAGTACAAAGGGTCGGCTTGTCGTCAGCCATGCGGCAGATTATCACAAAGGAGAACCCGTACATCCAACATTCGCTGTACTAATTCAGTCTCAGGTGACGGAGGGTGGTAGCAGAGCTGATCCATGTGGATTGCCTGATACGGTACACCTAGCAAAAGGCATGCACGTCATAGTAACATCCAAAGTAGAGACGGAAGTCGACGTTGCGAATGGCTCGCGCGGCACAACAGAAAAAATTGTTATCCATCCCGACGATCAGAACTTCCTGGATGGCAACACCGCGATACAACTCAAACGTCCACCATTATGCGTGCTTGTTCGCTTGTTACATACACAAGCTGTCATCCCCGGTCTCGAAGCAGGTGTGATTCCAATCGTTCCAACCCAATGTTGGTTTCAGTTAACGATTCGAAATAAACACACGGTTACGATGCGCCAAGAACAGACTCCTCTCATACCAGCACACGCATTCACCGACTACAGATCCCAGGGACAAAATCTTCCATGTGTGCTCATCGATCTTTCCAAGCCTCCTTCGGGAGGGCTTACCTCCTTCAACGCTTACGTTGCCTTATCACGCAGCAAGAGTCGGAAGCAGTGCCTCTTGCCTCGGGATTTTGACGAACGTCTATTCACAACTCCTCTAAACCAAAGCTTACTAGAAGAAGACAACCGTCTAGAAAAAAAGGATAAATAAACCCGCACCAAGTTTGAAGCGACACAATATTTGCCAGGCAAGTATGATACCTATAGCATTGGTCCCTTTGATAACGTATTTAAACCTAGGCTGCTTCATTGTATAGAGACGATCATATAGTATTTGACAGATAGTCTATAATAGTTTTCAATTCAACACAGCTTTCAAAAGCCACAAAGCTTTTTTTTTGAGAATCGGCACATCACTTTTACCATAGGAAGCAGTGTCCGCAACACCACAAGATAAATCTGGCGCTTCACGTGATCGCACATAAACGCTCCTTATTTCCAATCACACCCCGGAGAGACCTTGCTAGAGCAAGGTGACCAGTTCAAGCGAAATCAATCAATTGCACAGCGGGCCAATGCTTTTACAGAGTCAATGCGAGAGTAAGAGAAATGCATAGGTCATATAGATAGACGAAACCGTCTAATCAGACCCGGTCGCCCGAGCTATGACGGAATCTTAGCATTTGGAACAACAGTCCGGACTGATGATGCTTACTGTAGATGAGCTGGCCGTTGTGGTGCACGATCTTCTTGATCTGACCCTCCTTCGCCAAGTGCCTAATCGCAACCCGTGCCAGCGAGCCGTTGATCTTCAGCCTCTCAATCAAGATGGATTGGGAGATGAACTTGAAGGTCGGAACTTCCTTCATGATACGGTCATAGGTGGCTATGATACGCAAGCAGCGTGAGCTTAACGCAATAGTCGACTCATGAGAATGACATACCCTGGTTGAGTGTAACCATGTGTTGTGCCTTATCCTTGACCTTTCCCTTCGACCACTTTTTTTTCTTGGCCGCCTTTCCGCCTCCCGAGGTTGCTGCTGCTTTGGCTTTAGGCTATAGGTATACAAAGTCAGCATTCTGATCCATCCAAGACTCCAGCCGACCATCCACGGCTTCCAAGACTACTCCCATCCTAGTATCCCTCTGCGCTGTCTCAGATGGGCATATTGGTACTATACCGCGACTATATACTCAAATCATTCGTGAAAACACGCGTGCTCACCATGGTGGGTCTTGAGGTCGTCGATAAACCGTCAAGTGATGATTTCCAATGTCGGAAGTACTGTTTGCTTCCGTCGATCTCCGGACACAGCCACCGATACACCTGTGAATACCATTGTTAAACGTTGGGACCTATGTTTGCCTCATGCTATAGCTCAATGCCCTGCGCCCGTATGAGATTATATAATAAAAATTATAGGATCAATGAGCCCTATATACCGGTGAGCTCCCATGCATGTTCTGAGATGGGTAGCGCGAGCTATTCTGAACTTGGCAAGGCTGACGTCAGGATCTTGGTGTTTGTAATCTGCTTGTCTCAGCCTCCATCGTGCTTGATTCTTCACTACCTAACTAAGAATAATATCTTATGATGGAGATAGAAACATTGCCTATTTATATCCATATCCTTCCGACAGAGGTGCTATCTTTGATCTTCACAACTATCGTCGATGCCAGTCTCTATGCCCGCCTTGTCAGTGACCGGAGATTCGTCCAAGCCGAATATCCTACAATGCTCGCAAGCGTATGCAGGTATTGGCGGAGCACTGCGCTCAATACTCCCGGGATATGGTCTTCTATCGACTGCACACGCAAATCGGACAAAACCCACGCTTTTGAATCCGCTCGTGCAATTCGCGCGAACTACTCGAATCGTCTAGAGCGCGATAGATCGGCTAACTTTGAGCATGCTAAAATCTACTTTGAACGCTCGCAAGATACTTTGCTTCATATATGGATGGGTAAACCAGTTCCAGGAGGCAAATACCGGGTGGCGCTTACACGCCAGTGGCCGGAAGATATTGGCAATCTAATTGCCGACAACGCTTCACGTGTGAAGTCTGTTGCCTTGAGTTTCTCCCATCCACAAGATGTGGAGGACATGTTATCTGTCCTTCTTAAAAATGGAGCGAATCAGTCGCTACGAAATTTGGGGCTCCAATTTGAACCAGCTACATTTCGACAAATCCAAGCGTCAGGTTTTGGCGAAGAATACAACCAGATGTTCGAGCCATTGGATACCCTCTATCTCTACCAGATTCTGATAAGCCCGTGGCACCTAGCTTGCTGCCACCTTAATGAGCTACACATAACCGTTTTTCCTGCGTATCTAGCTTTTATGTCGATCTCTCAGGTTGCCCAGATATTAGAGAGCAATCCTGGACTTCGAGTCTTTAAGCTTTCCACGCGCGCTACGATAGCTGACGTACCTACGTCCCCTCAACCTCTCCACTTGCCAGCTCTCCGCCGACTGGATCTTTACACACACCAAGGCTCAATCATGAAATGGTTTTTGGCATCGATAATTCCGGGTCCACAAGAAGTTGAGCTATCTCTTGAACCCGGAGGCTTTTCCCGGCTTGATCGATCAGTCCTCAAAGATGCCGTGGCTTTGTTCCTCCAGCGAGCCCAAGTCAAGATGCTTCACATTGCGGGAGGTTGGATACTGTTACCCCCAATCTTGGTACACACACCCCGTATTCGGCACCTCCGCCTTACTCTCTACGACATTGAGAACGGAAGTCTTGATGGAATCGAGCTACTTCGGTCCAACCTAGCCGATCTCCATACCATCGAGATGAACGAATGCCATACAAAGGGCAATGATGCGCAAGATCCGGGACTTAGAGCTATCTTTACGCTTCCATCCGCTCGAATGATTAGACACTATCAATGTGCAGGGACTAGTCATAAAGCTCGCCAACTATTTCACAAGCTGTTAGAAGGAGACCAAAAAGTTGTTGAAGCTCCAGATTTCGGCTTTGAATTATATCCCTCTCTTTTGCTTCCTCCCTCTCCTTCGGGTTAGTACCTGAACAGAAAGTAGCGGCTTTTGTGCCAAGCCCTGTCCGAATAAAGTGATTTTTTTGGGTAAATCCATGCTCCGAGAGCGGTATTATTGGATTCTACAGCCGAATTTTACCACCCGAGTGTAAACTCGCGTCATCCACCCTAAAGAGAAATACCCATAGCCGGGCCACCTCAAGTGGAAGTGAATGCTGCATCCGGTATCATGTGATAGGTTGATGAAATAGAGGTATCGGTTGTGTTTGCTCCTTCAATGACTAAGAGGACGGCTGTCATATCCGAGGCTATAAAATGCTGCTAACAACGCGGACATCCCTGATAAGCGATCCACCCCCTCCCTACAATATTGACCATGTTGGCCGTTGCTCGAACTGTCAATTTGAAAGTTATTAGCGACAGTATCTGGTGAGAACCCGTGTGATCGAATTTTAGCGCAACCTTACCATCTTCAACCCATATTAGTCCTTGGTGTCTTATCGGTACTATGGAGCTTCGCAAAGCACTGGCTCGAGTAAAAGAGAATGCCCTTCCTCTCAAGATCAACATCGAGTACCGGCCCTACCAGTTGGATCCGACCCTGCCCGAGACCACTACAGTAGATAGGAGAGAGCGCTATGTAAAGAAATTCGGTGATAGGTGAGATTGATAGCTCTACTGTGAGTCTATTCTAATTCCTTTGACCGAATAGAATACAATCGATTCACGATAATCTCGCCGAGCGTGCAAGGCCATTGGGACTAGATTTGTACGTACTTCTTCTCACCCCTCAGCACTTCATTACTCACTTATGCCAGAAAATTCGGTGGGGTCATTCGCCAAACCACACCCTCGCACCGATTGCTTCTCAAGGCGTACAAGACCGGTGGGCAAGATGCACAACAGGCAATTTTGACCGAGTTACTCAAAGGATACCATGAACGAGAGGAAGATATCGGCGACCCCGAAGTTCTAGCTAGATACGCAGAGAAGACAGGAGTGATGAGCCGAACAGAGGTCAGAAATACTACAGCCCACCGTGGCCCCGTTCTGATCTGTCGACCAGACTCTGGAGTTCTTAGCCACCGATGAGATGAAGAAGGAAGTGGCGGATGGGATTCAAGAGGCTCGCGAGATGGGGGTTACTGGGGTCCCGTTTACTGTCATCAACAATAAGTGGGCGATTAGTGGGGGGCAGCCATCCGAAGTATTCTATCAGGTATATCGAATTATTCCCTCACTTTCTTCAGACTTCGTCGTACTAAATACCACGCCCCATAGGTATTCGAGAAGCTGGCTAATGAGCAAAATTTGTAACTTTACACGAGCACAGCTTATGTGCATCTATTGTACGGATACGATTGATCGATTTACAGAAATACTATCAAGACCAAACAGAAAGCGTTATTCTTCTAATTAGACAGAATGCCCGAAAGACTTCAAGATTATCACGCCTAGTAAGGCCCTCCTGGTCCAGCTGCATTTCCAGTACCCTGCTGTATCTCCTCCATCACTTCGGCCATGGAATCCGGAAAATTCTTGGCAAACAGGCTCTCTTTGTTGCGGTTTGTTCGTCTTGCCGACTCGTGAGCCCTTTCAAACATCTCTTTCTCATACCGCTGTATGTGCTCGTTTAGATTGCCCGTCTTGACTCCTTTTATGATTGCCTTGGCCAATTCCAGGCTGTCCCACATGGCAGCGTTCACTCCCTCCCCAGCGTACGGAGTCATAACATGCGCGGCGTCACCGAGCAGTGTCAGCCCTTGACGATTCGTCCACGAATAGTCGAGGGGGGCCATGTACAGTGGTCGCATCTGCACGGTGTCATCGGAAAGCCGAATAAGGTCCTGGAGTACGGGTGCCCAGTCGTCAAAATAAGCCAATATCTCTGCCTTGACGGCAGATGGATTGTTTGGGTCAAAGCGCTTCAACCAATCCGACTCGTCTTCGCCAGTTGTGAAAGATGCATATATGCGGATGTCGCCTGTGCCTAGTCTCTGAGCCTGGATAGCCTTTCCATCGCCGAAAGTAAATGCATTTCCTTGTCCTACGAGCTCATTAACTGCGTCAAACTTTGCGCCTTGTGGACTCGTAATATGGAGCTCGATTACAGATATACCAGAGTAGAATGGAGTGACAGATGTTATTAGGGGGCGAACATGAGACCAGGCACCGTCCGCACCAACAACCAAATCGAACCCAGTCTCGGTCTTGCCATCCTTGAAATGCAAATTGAATGTGTTATCCGTGGCAGGCTCTACGGAGGCAAGAGCATGACCCCAGTTGACCTTGTCGTTCCCAACGGCTTGTAGCAAGATGGCACGCAAAGCAGTGCGGTCGATTTCTGGGCGCGAGTCCTCGACTTGGTCCTCTGACGGAGGTTCATCCCCAAACACAAGGTCCAAGGACTTGGTAAGGATTTTCATGGCTTGCGCTTCGAATCGGGCGTGTTTCAAAAACTCGTCCCAAAGGCCTGCGTCTCGGAGTGCCTGTTGACCTGAGTGGTAGTGCAAGTCGAGCGTGCCGCCCTGTGGGCGATACCCAGCGAAAGGATCGCGCTCGTAGATAAAAGGATGTATAGAACTACGTTGAAGGAGGGATGCTAGCGTGAGGCCGCCAGGACCAGCGCCAATGATCGCGATACGAGGTGTCATGGAGTTCAAGTGTGGATGGATTGGAGCTTGGAGAATAATATCGGTGTCCTGCAGCAACATTTATACTTGGTCGCATCGGCCACAGCGGCCAACCGCTTCTGATAGAAAACACAATCCACGAGCGACTCATCATGAATGGCGACCGCACGGGGAGCGGCAATGACTGCGGTTGCGGGGGTGTGACTCATTACCGTTTTGGAGGTGTGTACAAGCCAATAGCGAACTGCGTTTCTAGCTAGGTATGGACTGAATGGCAGATACGCAAGCCCGTCAGAATCGGTGATGGTTGTCAAAAATAGCTGGGATCGCCGGATTTGCGGCGGTGTTGAATGCGATACATCGACAAATTACGTTTCAACAGGACTGACTAGACCGCCATTCAAGTGTGACAATATATTCTATTATGTACCATCCTATACATGTTGCCCAACTAATTGTACTCAACGAAGTACATCAATCAATCCTACGATTCTGTTCGATTATAACCGCGCATACAGGCCACATACAAATACAGTAACTACTGTTTCGTGCCATCAAGGGCCGGGCTATATGGGGAAGCTTCGCGACTGTGGTCATTTGCGCGTGTTATCGTCGTCGAACCAAACACATGCTAACAGATCAAAGCCTCATAGCCCCGGCCACTAGCAGCGCCCTGGGTTGCTTAGAATCTCCATCGCTTTTATACACTCTAGAATATGTTGCGCGTTAAACAAGCGTCTTCAGAGCCTTTTAGTTATAAAGAGGCTGTAAACATGACAGAACCACCTCCAATACAGCCTCCCGGGCGCGAACTGCGGGAAATTCCATTATTTATGCGAAAGCCCATTCCTATGGACTATCCTGACAACTCGCATCTTGCAAGCTTTGGAGAAGCAGTTCCGGAAGTTTTCTCTGGAACTCAAAAAGGTGAGTTCAAACCATTGTATAAAGTGCTGAGACCTATGCCAAATCTATGGACAGATATTGCGCTGAGATTCAAAAAGAAAGGGAACGAGCATTTTAAGGCTAGACGGTGGTGGGATGCGCGTGAATCGTATATCGAGGCGATCGAGTTCTGGCCGGATGACCCAACCTTGATGGAAGCTTTGTGGCTGAACATGTCGGCGGCGAATATCGAACTAGGTGAAGTTCTAATTAAGCCTAAATTGCGCTCTCGACTCAGCTTTACGTCGATCTACGTTAGAATACTGGCCAGGTGTACTTCATGGTGCAGCTGAGGCGATAACTCTGAACCTCAAATCAATCAAGGGCTACTACCGAGCCGCACGCGCCCTAATCCATTACAAGCGGTACGAAGAGGCTGCTGACTGTTGCAAGAGGTGAGATGGATTACCCATTAGGAGAGTGTCATCTAAACAGCGCGAGTTGCCTCGATTTGCAGAGGACTTGCGCATGAGCCTCAGAATGAAGCCATTAGATTGCTTCTAGATGACCCGAAACTTGGAGGGACAGGCTTGGCGGAAGGGATGGTTCAACAAATTCGGGAAGTACTTGTAGAGGCTTATCAGGTGAGCAGTCTAAGGAAATATAGCGTATATTGCGACTTATGGCTAAGTCATAGCATTTTGGGCTGGTGATTGTCTCGCCGAAACCTGCCGACACATCCGCAGAAATATTCCCCTATTTCAGTCCAGCCCTTCCCAAGGATTCCAAGAACGCGCCTCTTTTTTGTAACGTCACCTTCAAGTACATCGAACGTCATGCAATGGACATACTAGTCGGTGTTGGGACCAACAGACAGATCAATACCTTGCTCGAGCGCTGCCTTCCGGGAAATCCACGTTCATCTGGATGGGACAATGGTATCACGTTCGATCCGACCCTCAAAGGCAAGAAACAGATCAGGAAGATCAAAGAACAGCTCGTCCAGCGGGACGAAGACAAACCAAAACATGCGATATGGGACCCCAACGATGACTATGTTCCCTCCAAAATCTCACTCTTTGTCGAGACGTACCGACGTAAAGTTATCGAGGTAACGCCCAACAACACTCTTGGGGACGTTTTCAGGCAAGCTGCCCAGTCTTCCACGGGAGAAAGTGACGGCGCATGTTTAGAGCAAGGCTCTGTCTTTATTAATATCTTCCGACGCGGGTCAAAGGTTGAAAGGCTCTGGAAAGAGGGAAAAGGGAGAAAGGGGTTCGCACTAACACATCAGAGTGAGTGACTAGAGCTACTTACTCGGACATGCTCCTCATCATTCTAATTCGAGTAGAGTACCGAAAGAACAGCAAAGAGGAATTGTTGGCAGCAGGTCAACTTCGCACGTTTGTTATTGATGCGCCGCGAGATCATTTGACAAACCAGTCGCTTGAGGCTCGATCAGAGATTATGCGGAGCTCGGATGTCCAGAGCGATAGGGCATAATGGGCTTGGGACAAAACTGGAATTAACTGCAAGTAAATCAAAATTTGAGATGTAACCCTAATCTCCGCCTTTCCTTGTGGAAGAGAATTGAACCGCCCCAATGCATGTCCAAAATACATGCTACACCACAACAGACGGCCGGCGGTGGTGTACACTGTTTCTTCCAACTTGATTATGACCATTAAATACTTTATTTTTGATATACAAAAAAATTGCTACTGTACTGTGGCGTTAATAAGCTCCGTTGCGTACGCGTTGAAGATGAACAGTCAAGGAGCCGTGGCACGACCACGTGATCGTGAGGTCATTCCCAGATTAGGACAAATTACTGCTAAATAAGGCATAAGCATTTCAGCGAGGCCAAGTATTTAGAACAAGTTATCGTAAATCAGAATAACATGTATAATTTATCCGAGGACAATAGAAAAGAAATATAGGGAGGAGAACAGAGACAAGTAGACAAATCGAGTAAGACTGAAGATTTACCGACCGATGTAAAATGAGAGACGTTTCGTCAGTCCCATGGGTACAAACGATCCGTGCGCGTCAGTCTTCTCCATTAAGACTAAATCGCCTGCCTGGACTATCTAAGGTGCCCGAGTGCATTGCACACTCACTTGCAAAACGTCAGTGATCTACCAGTTTGATGCGTTGCGCACCCAAAACTGCGATCGCACCCTGGGGATACATCGTGCGTAAATGCCCACGCGGCGGGAGGTCTATGATGCGCACCCATGATGGCCCAAAACGTCCGAGAGCGCACCCGAGCTCGAGCACTAAGACAGAGGAAGCTCGCACATTGATCCTTTGCCATTCCGAACCCATCGAGATCCCAAATAGTTGAGGCGATAGCAAACCGAACATCGTGCTCGGCGAAAATCGATGATTAAAGTGATGCAACCTGTCTCGAATATGACGCCAAAACATATTAAATCGGCTAAACAAAAGAGACAGGGGGATCCCTCATAATTCCGGCTCCACTTGGATGACGCACTTGATTAATTAAAACACCTAGACACTGGATCGCCCGATACCTCGAGGTCGACTTGCCGCCCGAACCGATCGAACAGCCATAGGCGGAGTCTAGATCGGCGGCGGCAGTTCGTCTCCGATACAAACAACATCAGTAACCAGAATATTCCAAGCCCACCCCCGGCGCTTGCCCGAGGTTTCGAGGGTGCTCGCCTGCGGGTGGGAATTTGCGCAGTCCATACGCCGAACGCTCCGAGATAGATGGTGTCCCTCGATAGGTTTGTCCCGTTTGACAAAGCCCTGGGGTGATGTGGCACAGCGTTATCGTGGAGAACAAGGGCCGTACCGCGCCGGTGCCGGCAACGTTTATCAGGCCTGGTTCACTCGAATCATCTATCCTGGACTACACACGCTGAAAACCGTCCAAGATGGCAAAAATGCGTTCTCTCTCCAGAGTCGATATTCAGAAGCGCGGGGTACGGGGTAACCGATGCACAAAGGTTATCGTCTCCCCGCAGCAACCCTTGAGCCTCGAGATGAGAGAAAACACTGGGCGCAAGCGATATAACCCCATCGAGAAGTGTAGGCACAATCTTGTTATGAGCTCTAGACCCAGCGCGTGACGTAGTGTGGGGTATATCCAAGCGGTTCTTCGGTTCCTTGGATGTTCTCCTTCGTAAATTACATTAGATCAGCAGTCGGCCTCGCGCTCGAGATACGTGTGCTGGATGGCGAAATTGATAGGGATGTGAGACGGTGGTGTCGGCGTGGTGCCAGCACGTAGGGCGAGACGGCCGGCATGCAGGCTGCTCCAAGATCGTCAAATGAATCGGCTGGTCACCCTAAACGTAGCGATTGCTTATCGTGCCTTCGCACAGACGATGTCGTAGTGTGGGGCGGGCGATTGAGCAGATCGAGCGTAGCAGAGGGGAAACGGTCGGCCACGCTAGATGCTTTCTAGACGTCAGTGGTGATAAGGGCAAGAGACCAGCTGAACCATCTGCATATCCTCGTCAATATAAATGGAAAAAGAAGCAGTGCCGAAAATGTGGGAGCGAGAGTTGGACATGCTATGTTGATGTCATTGTCGCCGGCTGTCGGAGCGCACGGTGCCGGGCCAGAGCTTGATAGATATCTGGGCGATTAAGCTCGGGGGAGCGAATAGGTGGTTTGAGCACCGTAAGTTATGGGATCGACAAGTACCCTCGAACGCACGCTAGGATGATCGCATGCAGATGGTTGCTGAGCCTGGACTGATGTCATCCGCGTTGGTCAAGACGAGCATGGGATGATGACCCCACTCGATGAGCGTGTTGAGAAGCAGAAGGGTGTCGGCAGCGGCGGAGCGGACAACAGCATCAGATCCGGTTCGCGAGATGCGTCCCTGTATGTCAGGTGGGGCGGGAGGGGGATGGACAGGAGTTTCGGCGGGGCACCGCTTGGCGGCGAAACTGGCAGTTAGGGGCTCGCGAAATGAGAAGGCGGATAGACTTTGGTTCGACCCTCACGTGATCGCGCGTCGAGTGAGAAACGTGTGTGCGGCAAAAAGGTCAAAAGCAGATGGGTCACGTGAGGCCGGGAGCACGGGATGGGACGGAGCCCGGCGCGAGCAGAGGCGAGTTGTGCGGGGGAGGACGACGAGCAGGACAAGGCAAGAGGCGGCCGTGCTTCGGTTGATGAGCGACAGACGACCACAGCGAGCCGGGGAATAATGGATTGTGGAGCCGATAAGCGTCTGCTGCTTGTCACACAACCATAAGAAGCGGTGGAAATGTGCCGTGTCGCATGAAATAAAACATCCAGTGCCGACGCGGCTTGGACACTGGCATAGCGGCCGTCGAGAGCAGACGAGCGAAGCAAGAGGTGTGATCAAGGTGTGATAGTGTTTCAGACGCGAGTGGCTCGCAGCACGGGCGCCGGTGCAAGCGCGCGAGGAGGTGTGCGAGGAGAGCAGTGCCCGGCGACGGACTGGCGTCGGGCGAGCGGGTGCCGGTGACGAGAGAGGGGGGCAGGGCGCTGCTGGGGCAGGCGTGGTCATTGGCAGAGACAAATGCGGCAGGAGGAGCCCGGAGCCAAGGCCGGACGACCCGGAGATGCGGAATGCTTGGGCGCGTGGGCGTGTGTTTGGGCGCGAGCTAGGCAGCCAGTTTTCCCTCTTGAGGTGCAGCCCTCCTGCCTAGGTCTGCCATGACCCCCGTGTGCTGCTAGCCACGCCCCCGCCATCCTCCTCGCTGTCCTCGACGGGCTTCCCCACGCTCTCCCACGCGAGCCACCGCTCTCCTGCTCGCCGCCTTTCACGGTCCCCCCGCTGCCTGATCAGTCGCTGCTCGAGCCGTCGCCTCGAGTCTCCCGCCCAGCCGCCGCCATCCCTGATCTTCACGAATTTACGCCATGAACGACATGTACGAGCCGTGCCCGCCCAAGCGCCCCTCTCTCCGCGCCTCCAACACCCGCGTCACGCTCACCAACACCCAGTCGAGCCTGGACGCCAAGGTTGTCATCATGGGTAGCGCAGGTACGTGCCTTTGGCCACCGGTCATGATCATCCCTCCCTGTCGCCTGGCAACAGCTAACGCCCCCTCCCCCTTTCAGGCGTCGGCAAAACCTCCCTGGTTACCCGCTACGTCGAGGAGCGGTTTGCTCCCCAGACGACGACGACCACCGGCGCGTTCTTTCACTCGAAAAAGGTCACTGTCGATGGCACCAAGGTCCGTCTCCAAATCTGGGACACGGCTGGCCAAGAGCGCTTCCGATCCATGGTGAGTTGTCTATGCTCCGCTCATCCTCCCCCCCAGCCAGCCGACGCATGGCGGCCTGTGCGTCCATTCTATTGGCCGCATGCGCTGCGACCGCGCCGCATCCTCCGCCTTTCAGCTCTCCCCCACACCGGTTACTCACCCATTCGCATAGGCTCCGATGTACTATCGCGGCGCCAGCGCAGCCATCCTCGTATACGACATCACCAACGCCTCTTCCTTTGACGACGTCAAGGTTTGGATCGAAGGTAACGTTGCTTTCCACAGAGTCGCCAGCATCCCAGCTGACAGCCCCTATTTCGGTAAACTCCACATGGGGTCCGACCTTGTCCGGCTCCGCACTGACACCCAACTCATCCCAATCCGGCGTCTCGTCCTTTTCGACCCGACACTTGCCCTGTTGCAGAACTCAAGCGGAACTGTGACCCCGACTTGCTGATCTACATTGTGGGCGCCAAAGCCGACCTCGCCGCCCACGGCCAGCGGGTCGTCACCTCGGAACGCGCGCGGCTCGCACTCCATACTTGGTTCCCCCCACCGCCTCCTCCGCCCTCGGCTTCGACCGCCTCGACCGCGCCCGGCACCCCGAAAACCGAGGGTGTGTACGACATGTATATCCGACCGCGACTTCCCAGTCTGGCAAGCACCCGCAGCGTGCCGTTTATGTTCAGCTCGGCCACCCTGGGCGCTATCGGCACTGTTACCACCGGTCGTCTGGGCAGCCCTGGGGGTGGCGAGGTCAGCTCGGGTGCCAGCGCTACCTCGTCTTCATCGGGTGGCAAGAGACGCCTCGGGCACGCTCATTCACAATCGTATTCCTTTGCCACTCGGCTCGAGGACGAAGGCTACGGGGGTGAGGAGCTCGTTTACCCCAGCGAAGAGCGCGGTCGCGTGCGCCGACGAGCTCGCAGCAGTGGACGAGAACTCGAGGTCGCTGCTGCCGAGTTTGCACGCTCTGGGGCGAGCGGCTGGGCATCACGACGCGGACGCAGCTTTGAAGACGTCTTGATGGAAGACGAGGATGAAGAACAGAGTTGGGGACTTAGCAAAGGCATGGAGCTTCGCGAGGTTAGCGCAAAAGATGATCGAGGTGAGTATAGTGGCGTTCTCCATCCGACTGGAATTTCAGAGCTCAACTCGATACGATTTCAGGTATTCAAAACCTGTTCAATGCCATCATTGGGCAGATCATCAAGCGCAAGGACGTGCTGGAGCGAGAACGCGCTGCTCGGGAACGCGACTCGATCACGCTCGGAACCAACTCGGTATGTGTAAATGTCAACATCGATTAATTTGTATTTATCTTTAATCTACAGCTGCTCGAACCCAGCTGGGGAGGAATTGCAGACAAGGAAGAGGCTACGCTCGCTCGGCGTGGCAAATGGAGTTGTTGCGCGGTGTAAGCCCCTCTGTCCGCTGCTGTGAGTCCACAGCACGGAAGAGGGGTGGGTGTGTGACGGAGGGATGCGGACGTGAGAGTGGGTATCGGAAGATGGGAGATGTGAGGTTGCACAGTGGGAGGAGAAGTTGGCGATCGCGATGGGATGGTGGGAGCACTCCAACTTCCCCTGTCGTGTACGGCATGGTATCGGAACGTCTGGTAGGGGCTCGGTGCTGCATTCGTCGACCTACGCGGTTGTTCATCTCGCAATCGGGCCGATCGGGAGCGATAAGGGCTGGACCCGTGCGTCGGCCCGTGTTTTCCTAATGCGGACACCGCCCATGCGCGTTTGTTTGTTCCGTGACTGCGACTTGGCAGGTCTGCTTGTGCGCATCGGGGGTCGCTCTGGCCCTTATCATGCTTCCCGCGGCTAGTGCTTGGTCCCAAATGCGCTTCCGTTTGTGTCCAACGTCCGACTCATTTACCTGGCTGATGCATCCCAGACGCCGAAATTGCGGGCCTCGCCGTGTCACATGCGCCGCCGGAATCCTGACGATCTGCGGTAGGGACTCGGACGCGACGGATCGAACGTTGCTCTTCTTGCTACACCCCCTCATGGAACCGACTCTGCTGTATACCACTAGGCCGCCTAGGCGACCGGTTATGCCCCTATAGGAACAGAACAACCCCTGCGCAGCTATCACCCCTCGGCCGACACCCTGCTCATCGTCGTCTCCCTGCCTGTTTTGCACATCTGTCTAGGAATTCGGGCTAAACTTGCTCGCGATCGTCCGGTCGGTTGAACCAGATCTCGCGATTACCATTTGAGCGCGCGCCCCCCTTTTCCCCTTCGCCTACTATGTCGCCTTCCGCTATTCCGTGTTTACGCTCGCCCTTCGCCCTCGCCGCCAATGCCTACCCGCGCTTTGCGCCTCCCCCTTTTTTTTCGTTTGTTTCTTCGATGTATTGTGTGTTGTACTTGTTTCGCGTTCACCCTCATCTCATCTCGTCTGCTCATCATTTCATTGATTTATCGTTTTCATCTTATTCTGCTTCTTGTGCTCTGTTCAGTTTTGGGCTTCGATCTCGATATCTATGGCTTTTCGATCTATAACCCTCTCCATACCCTACTATCACCCATGCACCATGCACTGAATGTCTCTTCGCACTCTATCAATTGATTCATATTTCGAGGTCTAGAACGTCGAGTGGCAACTTGAATGTGAATGCAATGCATTACCGCGCGCATACAGGGCCGTAACCGTGGTTATTCGCCGGCGGCCAGAAGTCGGCAAGACATCCCATCGAGCAAGAATGCTGATCTCGCTCCTCACAGATCAGGGTACGATTGGCCAGGAAGAGCTGCCCACCACAGAGGCCATGCGAGATCCTTGCTGCGGTTGAGCTCTTCAGCCGATCTTCAGACGGGCGCTTTCGTGGCAAACACGAGCCAGACGCGGTCCTGTCTCCATATACGAGAGAGAGAACGGCCTTGACAGTCCGCTCATTGGATCGACGAGTCCGAAGAAGTCGAATTCGTCACTTGCTTCGGTGTCGGAGAAGGCGCGGCGCTTTGGGAGTTTGCAATTCAGCGCCCGACGAGTCGATTCGCTTACTCAAGTTTCGGCTCTTGAAGGTGAGATCTTACCCAACGTACGATGAACTCGCCAACGGACAGGGGGTAGACTCGATTTCCGGTCACATCGGACAAGTTTCAGTCATCACCTCCTGTCTGTCAAGCACAGACACAGCTCACATATTTTTGAGCAGGTGCTTCGTAGCTTGAGCTCCGGCCATTTTTTCCAGACAAAAGAAAAACTTCAAGAGTAGGGAGTCTGTCGGAACCGGAGTGGAGCGGCTGAAATTTAAGGTGGTGTATATGGGTGCGGTTCTACCAGCACCTGCTTTGTATTCGGTTTGAAATTAGCCACCGGGACGCCGCAAGGGGTTTAGAATGCAATAATTAGACGTTGACATCCAAGACGATCGTAATAAGATGATTGATGTATTCGTATGGGCTCTTCCCGAACGTGATACCTTCGCTCGGGTCATTTCCCCATCCGGCATTTACCTCACGCTTAACCACCTAGACCAAACTATTATGGCTCCGAGGCAACTAACGCGCTCCAGGTGGAGTTAAAGTAGGTCACTATCTTCGCCTATAATGGAGCAAGAAGCGGCGACACCGCACGAAGTTCTTCGAGGCCGTGTGCCAGAGGGAGTCGAGGAGTATTTGCATGTCGCAATCGCTGAAAGATAGACTATCACGCGAGAGCTGATATGCAGAGACACCTATTTGTGGTACCTTGCGTTGGATGAACGCTGTTGCTCCTTTTCCTAGCAGGCGTTCCATGTGCCTGTCGTTGATGCTCCCCCCCCCCTGAACGTCTAGCTGAAGGATTTCATGCTGTTCACCGGGGGTTACAAGCCCCTTGATAGGCGGAACCGAATTTGATCCAGCTGTAGCCTTTGATAACCGTGGAGGTGAATCGACAAAAATGTGAGACAAAACAAGTCTTAGCGCCCAGGCACTCAATAGTTGCACATGTTTATATCGAGAGGCGCCTTTATACAGTGCCACGAAAAATTGGTCAAATATAACTGGCTTTTGGTCTGTACGGGCCGAAACAGCCCAAAAACGATGTATATAGGAACTTATAATATGCGATTTGAAAGACCGAGATCCAAGCTATCGATCAAGCATATGTGCGCGACGAACGACTAAGAATCCACAAAAATATGATTGATTCAAAATGGCAATCCATTTGACTGATTTCACGGCACAGCATCAAAACCCACCTTGGTTCAGACAGTTTTGCATAGTACATGCCACCCCGTTAGGCTACAGAGAAGGAAATCCTATGAGTGGATAGAGATCCTTCGGGCCTATACTCTGTGTAGGCACGAAGGTGTTACCTTTTCTAAACCCAGAGAAAGACCTGGAAGGGGGGAGAGGTGGCTTGGCCAGATTACACATTCTTATATGCACTTAATCCATGTAGTGAAAGCTGTAATTGGATATTTATATATGCGCTTGAACTATTTGAGTCGTTTCGCATACTTTGAAGCACTTAAAGAGCTCTATTGGGGCCTACATGTGGTGTTTAGGCACGCATATAGGGGCTAAAATGATAGTAATCGATGTGCTATAGCTGGTATAGTGGTTAATGAAAGTGTACATCTGTACTGTATGATAGATATAGGATAACAGAATATACAAATGCCAGCGATAGGTTGGAGGCCGGCAGGGCTGGTCTGAGAAATCGAATATACCAGAGTCCAAAATCACCCCTTTGTTACATAAGTCTAAAAAGGCCCACCAATACATGTATGGTTTCTAAGTCTCTTGTATATTAGCACTTATAACTTCTGGTAGCTCCATGGATATTTTTACCAAATTCCAGAAGAGTATACCTTCGGTCACCAGAAGCTTAACCAAGGGGGTGATTTTGGACTCTGGTATATTCGATTTCTCAGACCAGCCCTGCCGGCCTCCAACCTATCGCTGGCATTTGTATATTCTGTTATCCTATATCTATCATACAGTACAGATGTACACTTTCATTAACCACTATACCAGCTATAGCACATCGATTACTATCATTTTAGCCCCTATATGCGTGCCTAAACACCACATGTAGGCCCCAATAGAGCTCTTTAAGTGCTTCAAAGTATGCGAAACGACTCAAATAGTTCAAGCGCATATATAAATATCCAATTACAGCTTTCACTACATGGATTAAGTGCATATAAGAATGTGTAATCTGGCCAAGCCACCTCTCCCCCCCTTCCAGGTCTTTCTCTGGGTTTAGAAAAGGTAACACCTTCGTGCCTACACAGAGTATAGGCCCGAAGGATCTCTATCCACTCATAGGATTTCCTTCTCTGTAGCCTAACGGGGTGGCATGTACTATGCAAAACTGTCTGAACCAAGGTGGGTTTTGATGCTGTGCCGTGAAATCAGTCAAATGGATTGCCATTTTGAATCAATCATATTTTTGTGGATTCTTAGTCGTTCGTCGCGCACATATGCTTGATCGATAGCTTGGATCTCGGTCTTTCAAATCGCATATTATAAGTTCCTATATACATCGTTTTTGGGCTGTTTCGGCCCGTACAGACCAAAAGCCAGTTATATTTGACCAATTTTTCGTGGCACTGTAGCATCACGCTGAAAACAGAGCATTACCGAGAGGGATGAAAACTAATCAATTCTAGGCACAAAACGGATCGTGTACAACTGTCAGGCCATGGGCTCACACGCCTCCCAGCTTCTTCGAGTCACAGCCTTTCTTTTTGCACGTCACAATGTTGCTGTTCCCCATCAGCAAGAATGGAGCATAGTATTCCACATCGTCTGAAACTGTCGTATGCCGTCCGCTAAAGCAGTAATCGTCGCCAGAGTCGGAATCGTAATAACAGCGAGTCTCGTGCATGTCTGCTTCCTGTTCGCAACAGCTATACGTTCCTCGGCCGCGTTTACCCCAGATGATCTCCCCGTGTTCGATATTACACGAGTAACTTGTGTTTTCGGTTTCTGTGTATTCTTGATGACAACGGACGCAATGAAGAGGGATATATGCCTTTTCGAGAAGAGGCCCGAGGAGTGATTGTATAGCCTGGAGTTCAGGAGGAGTGGCAGTTTTCACCGATTCAAGGAGGCTCTTCGCAATTTCATGTGGAGGATAATCTGTCACAGATATCATTTCTTGAAAGGGTATCGTCTTGAGTGCGCTCGGCGCTCAAGTCCACGATCTTTCTCTTCTTACTATAAACTCACTTGAACAAAATGCCTCCATTTTCAGGGAACATTGGCTTACTTTGGTTCGCGGTTCGTGGTTTGCATTATATGTAGCGAGGAATACCAGAGGGCTAGGCTGGGGGTGGGTGAAAAGGCTATGTTCGCCAACCAACAACGTCTGGCCTAATATTTGAGAACACTCGCGTGTGCCTGAGGCCGCGGAATTTGTTCCAGCAGTCGATTGCCTCATGAAACAGATTGGCACTCCGATGATCAGTGCTTAGTTTGGAAGTTCTACAACTCGACACTATAAGGGCATCCTAGGCACGTGTTCCCTTGCGGCTAAGCCATCGCTATTGCGAGCGGAGAGCCAGGGTCCCGGGGCGAAAGCGATGGGAGTTGGGAAACGAGCAGAATTTTGTATGAACAGTAGGGCCTATCGAATACAAGGGTACAGTGTAAGTTGAATATACTGGCGTTGTTCGAAGTATAACACAAAGTTTTAGGAAGCATGTCAGACATTCCAGACTGAAGAGGAGACTATATCACGGCGTACGAATTGAACCCAGCAACGTTCAGGTTGTTCGAGGGTATGGAACAGCCTGATTGGCTGTTGCATTTATGCTCAATACTTTTGGTCAATCAAGGTTACAAATACGGCTTAGCTATCGCGCCGGCATATCATACAGCCAGAAATAACATAAAGAGCCGAGAACTGATAAAGATTGGTGCCACTTCATAAATCTTTGAGGATAGCCTTGCTATCGGAGGCGCGGAAGAAGCCACGCACAGGCCCAAAAAAACAGGCTACACAAACACCCAGAGATTTCAGTTTCCGAGCTCCGAGCCAAATTCGTCTTCAGAATCTTCTTCGCTAGGAGAAGGGCAACCCGGTTCGCAGGGGTTGATATTCGAGTTGGACCATTCTGCTCCCCATTCGTAATAATCCACTTCTTCAGTATCTGTCGTATGGTAGCCTTCAAAACAGTAGCCCTGTTCACTCGCCACACGGCCTCGTTCATCGTATTCGACGTCTTCGCCACAACAGGGGAACCTCGATCTCCCCTCGTTATTATCGTGTTCAAAAGTGCAGGCAGAAGGACTGTTACTAGCTTCTGTGTATTGTTGATGACATCGAACACAGTGGTGCTCTTGAACCAATTCATTATCCAGGAAAGGCGCCAAGAGTAACTGCAGGATGGAGAGTTCTGCTGGTGTGGCTTCTAGGACCGAATCGAGGATCATCTTTCCTATCTTTTCACGAGGGCTTTTAGATAGCCTGGCCCATGTTTCATCATTGGAGAGCGAGTGACTTTTAGGAGGTTCATCGTTTTCTGCGAGTTTTCTTTTTCTATGTGAACCCGTATGAGTATTTGAATGGTCAACGGGGTATGTATTTACTTGCTTTGGGGCTGAGGCCATAGGACGTTAGGTATTGCTTGTTTTGGCGGTATTAACGCTACACAAGTGAGGTATGGCCAGAGTCAGGGGGAGTGGGGGGAGTACTGGATCAAATGATGATATCATCGGAAGCTCAGCGATCGAACAGTTCGAGGAGAGTAGCGACCTTGGCACTAGGGCAGGGGGCTATTTGAATGGTTTTTATAGTTCTTTCAAACATATAAATTCGCACTAAGAATCAATATTTGGGTCTGAATCGCGTCGTTGCGGCCTGCTTTAGGTGTTAGACACCGTTTACCTGTAATCAGATCAATGGCCTGTGCTAGACCATGCACCCATAATTTACTTACCAGCCTCAAAGAGATTCACCAGACGCAACACCACACCCCAACGATTCACATGTTTCCAAATTTAAGTTTTGTTCGTAGTTTACGACAGTGCGGTTTGTAGTGTATGTAGCAGGTGTTATTCTCGTCAAAGCTACTACCCATCGGCAACTCCTCGTTGCAGCAATGGTACCTGTAAATCCGCCGCTTCTCGTAGCCACGATAATCTAGGATACCCGTCTCCACAGCGTCATCATGTTTAACTTCACACTCGGATTCACTGTTCCCAGATTCGAAATACTCCTTATGACATCGTACGCAATGACGAGGCTCAGAAGCCATCTTGATGAGTGGACCAGGAAAAGATTGCACTACATCGATTTGTTCCTGTGTAGCATTTTTCAGACCTTGTATGATTAATTTAACAAGAGTAGGAGGGTGACATTGGGAAAGCGTGGTACATAGTTCCTGTTGTGAGAGAGGTGGCGCGAGAGGTGGATGTGCTGGATGATTCGGATTCAAGCTATTTAGTGTCTTCCGCTTCCTATAAAGCGTAAGCCCGCTGAATATTTCTTAGTGGGTTACGCACTTGTTTTCTG
Organism: Ceratobasidium sp. AG-Ba; assembly: GCA_016906575.1. Classification (NCBI taxonomy): domain Eukaryota; kingdom Fungi; phylum Basidiomycota; class Agaricomycetes; order Cantharellales; family Ceratobasidiaceae; genus Ceratobasidium; species Ceratobasidium sp. AG-Ba. Next base: position 1,409,923 of record CP059613.1, on the reverse strand, counting down.
GCTCTTTGGGAGATGACACGGTCTAGCCGAGATGAATTTAAGTCAGCACCACTGGAGCCCCTATCGCTGCCATGGCCTGTAGCACGTGATTAGGTCATTCCCGAACCCATACTACCACCAGACCAAGCTCATCACACTATGGCCAGTTCTGAAAATCAGTGGTACTCTGCATACCCCATCCCTTCGTTCGATACTCCTCGTATGAACCCTGAGGATCTTGCGAAATTAATAGATCTCAAGGTGATTGGGATAGACTATGTTGTGATTGACGTCCGAAGGACCGATTTTGAGGTGAGCTTCGATCTAAGGCAGATCGCTTGACTCGAGAATTTATTTCACCACAAGTTATGCTTTATCAAAGGCGCCATCAACCTACCGGCGCATTCATTCTATCCTACGATCTCGACGATTGTAACTCTACTATCACACATTCCTGATGTGATTTTTCATTGTAATAGCTGTTCAGAAACGGGACGAGGGCCGAGGTCTGCTGGTTGGTACAGTATGGAGCTTCACAAGCGTGGGATAGAAACATCAAAGGCCTGGATTTTAGACGGTGGGGTGAAAAGGTTCAATGAATTATTTGGCGACAATGAAAAACTCGTATCCAAACTGTGAATCTCAATCCGATAGCTGATAGCAAGGGTGCAGCGCCAAGCTAATGATATTTACGTTATAAGATAAACTTGATGCGTTTGATTTAATAGCCCCGCGTTAATATCTAAAAAGCCACATATACTATGAAAGTTTTGTCAAACGCTTTCCTGCAGGGTTTTCAGCTGTGTTTCTGAATCAGACTTGCGACTTTTAAAGGAATCAGCCAAGGCAATGACAAGTGTAAAGTAACTTCTACCTTTTCCTCTTACGTCGTCCACAACAGCAGCAGCACCAGGACCAGCTACTCTTAACTTCATAAGTCGTACCATCCAGCCGAAGTCCTCTACGGCTAGGCATATAGCGCGAGGGGTGAATGACGTTCAATACGATGGTGGCAGCCTTTGAACAAAATTATTCAGCATCGACCAAAAGGCCTCCGCAACGAACACTTACAAATATCAAAAGAGCGTCGAATACATAGAAAAGCCACTCGTGGTCAACCACGTACCCAGTCTCGTCATCGGCACTAAAGTTGATTTGGGAAAATTCTGCGCAAAACGTTCACTTGCAAGTCTAAATGCTATAACTACAAGTCACTCACCAATCGTACGAAATACACTACGAATGATAATCAATGCGCCGCTAACATAAAGAGCCCACATAAGCGGATGAACGATATTCACGCTGGAGCCCACAAGCCGTCTCGTACGAAGATCGAAAGCAATGGCAAGGATCATGAACACGGCGAAAGTGCCGACTTGGGCCGCCAAACTACCAATCAAGATTAGCCGCCCCTTCTTCAATGTCGACATGTCGTCGCCGTTCTGAAACAGGAAAAGGCCAAGTCCGTCATTTCTGTTACAGATGTGCAGAGAAAGCATACCAGCATAGAACCACCGGTGGCTTGTGCCAATATAGTTACAACGTCGAGAATAACGAACAACTTTGTAATAATTGTTGGCCGGATGATGCCGTGCTCAGAGCCAACATAGCCCATGACCCGGCCAAAAATCATGTACTCTGTAGTTCATATGAAAAAAGGCGAGGCAAATAGTTGTTGAAATTTGGACATACCGTTGGCGGCGAGGAATGCTGGCGCAATAATGATAAAAACCTGTGAAAGAATTATGGGCCATTGTTGGGTTGGCAGTTTGATAGCATAGTATCTAACACCCAAGAACTTCAGTACGCATACACCCAGATACGAAATCTGGTCAGTGCCCACCGGAATATGTATCCAGCAAACTCAAGACCTGTCGCAATGAGCAACGGGATGAGGTATCTGCATCGCCCCTGTATTGCCTGTACAAGATGTACGACAAGTGTCAGCCCGAATAGAGCAGCGAACAAGATGGCAGCAGGGCGGCTGGCGTCGTAGGGGAAATTAGTATCGTCGCCTATTGAACACACAAATAAGTTGGTTTCTTGGGGGCTCTGAGTCAGACAATGACCCACTGGACATGGTGAATCGGTGGTGTCATTACTGGGTCGAGCTGGGCCAAGTATTTATTCTCGTCATCAGGTGCGAGGCAACACTGTTCCATGGTGCCCTTGGTTTCACCAACTGCGCCGGGTAGAGCGGTCTCTCACACGTTTGCTAGCTGGACTAAAAGGAGCACAGCCTGTAGTCCTCGCAGTCAGATCGCAGTTTAGCCAAAGTATCGATCTCACTGCCTCGGTTTTAAGCCTACAAGCTTGTCTCGATTGATTCTAGAGGTGATCGCCGAGTGTATCACAGCGGACTCGCCGTGTGACCAGCCCAAGCGATGCAGCAATCTAATTTGGGGTATCAAGAAGTCCGTTAAGCTATGATACATAATATATCGCACAGGTCTATCAAGAGAAACGCTAGTAATTATAAAATATTTTATGCTCTGAAATTACTCAATCAGCGCAGTTCGTGGATCCGCCCCCATCGCAGCACGCATATTCACAACACCGCCCGTAACACTACTATACTCGTGCCCTACAAAGAATGCCGAATGGGAGAGCACTGTCTGCTCCAGTATTGATAGTACATCCGTTAACATAATTGGCCAGCCAAAGGCTTGCCGATCTTCCAGCGTGAGGAGATCATCGATCAGTATAGCTCCGTTCTTGCGCATGTACTCCATGTTTTGCGGTGTCCGGGCATCAGTCGCCAGATAGAATCTATGAAAATATTAAATATACAACATCAAAATGAGGAACAACCACTTACGGGTCATTCGCCTTCGGAGGTTCGCGGTCGAATGCTTCATGTTCTGGTTTGATTCCCGGTACTTGGTATGTCTGAAACCCGTTTTCCTGACGAAGTCTCTCGAGTATCCCTCGGCCTGTCGTTAAGCGCCGTTTGAGGCGGGTAAAATGGGCTTCAATACTCCATTCTGACGTCCAACCCATGTTGATAACTGCGCAAGATAGGAATGATCAGATGTGCATCAGTGCTTGGTGACGGAAAGCTGTGCTCACAATCGCCTCGACGCATATGAGCACCCATCCACATCCGTCCCTCAACCCGGGCCTCTAGCCGAGCGTGGATTTTGAGCGCAAGGCTGCGGAAAGCCTCCAATGGTCGAATTTCGAATAGGACCATCTGCGCAAAAGCATCGCGCGGGGGCATGCTCGTGAAGAAAAGGGACCCCTTGGCAGGATAGTGTCAGAAGGGAGCTACCCAACACTGGCCATTCGTAACAGTCACGAAGCGCAAGAAAAAATTCGAGGTGCAACCCAGATAAACACTCACAGGTTTCCTGTCGAGATGAATCTCGCCTTCCAGTAGCAAGACCTCCGCGTCAATTCGGTCATACTCGTCAACTAACCCCCGGAGTCTGGAACGAGGCGCAACCTCGAGCATGTGATCTACGACACTTTTCATCCAATCTTTGCCGTGTCTGCTCATCCCAAGTCAATCAATTGGACCACCTAGATGAATCCATGCGAGTCACGTACGATCCACGAAACGTGTGAAGTACCGCCCAGCCGTTTTTCTCCAGCACCGACTCGACGTTCACTTCTGTCAAGTTCGAGTGAGCAGACACTACTTCCTTGGCAGCTTCCATAGGCATGACGGCACTCTGGTTCCCCAGGCGTTCGAACAATAGTTGAGACAGTTGAGAAGTCTCGTCGCCTCTGTTACCTCCAGGAGGTAGCCGATCGACGCGCACTGAGGGCTTGGGGTCGTACTCGCTATTGGAGATGGTGTACAAAGACACTGGGGGTTCAGTTTTGTGATAATTCACGGGATGCCAGTGCCCCGTTGACCACTCTATAGTTGTGGGCAGGTTATGAAGGAGGAGGTATTCTTCAACAGTAACGACCGAATGAGTTTTTCTGATATGTGTGAGATCGAGCATAATCTGAAAGAAAAATATCTAATCAAGTTTTATCCTTACAAGCCGTTTTTGGACTCACACCGATCGGAACCTTGAACCCCATTTGTTTATCCATAGGAGCATTGCGCCACTCATCGGAATTGAGCGCGTCATTTCGATTGACCATGGTAGTATATGCCGCACACGCATGTCTGTAGGACCATAGTGGGTCGTGTTAGTCGTTTGGGATAACCAGAGCAGGAGTAGGATATGTACACTTCAAACTCGCACGCTCGGGCGTACACGAATGACGGTATTACAAGTGTCCTGTTCAATAAATGTGCATGCAAAAGCCCCGTCTCGATGATGAATCTCATCTATAACAAGGCATCAAGTCGAGTGAATATAGCTTTCGCGCAGACGTCAGACAAACATACGTTGTTCCAGCCCAAGTTCAAGCTATAATCGCGGGCATAATACCCCTTCGTACGTGATACTATCTCCTTCAAATCGCTCAGCGCCCAGCGGTCGGCCTCCGCCTTTTCCCTTGTTCCGTTTTTGGTCATAGAAGAAACTACAAGAGGGATGCGAGCCGTGCAGTTCTCGGCTCCCAGGACCGAGAAATTACCCGAAGGAGCACCGGCAAACCCCCATACCAGTGCTTGGAGAACAATGCCCGTTAGAGCAGCTACACCAAAAAACTTGAGATGTGGCCGTCGCGTCGAACGGTTGCCGTTGGAATAAGCTGTTCGGTTGTCTAGCCCTAGGCTTTGGCTGTCGTCAATATCGAGATGCGAGAGCAGAGGCGCGTCGACTTGGTCCTCTTGCTCGAGTCGATGATACCCAGGAGGCATTGGAGGCGATGGGGAGCAAGATGCGTCGATCCAGATCTGCTGGTGATGTGGTGGGAGGAAACTGGTCTGTGGCTTAAAGCGCTAGCCATATATTATTAGATAAACATCAAATGCAATAGATACGCTCTGTCAGAGTAACAGTGAGGCAATGCCGTGGGCTGCGCATCGAAACGCCCGGTAGCGCCCAATTAAGCAAGTCGTTATATGGCAGCAGCTTTTGTGTGATGGGCGTGGGAGACAATCCTGAACATCTTGCAGGGTCACGCTTCCTTTCAGAGTCTATATTTAACACCAAAGTCACGTGTACTAGCAGCACTTTTATTCCACACAAAAACGGCCACGGCTCCACCCCGGTTTATGTGAGAAAACATAGAAATAGAGAAGAGACAAAACAAGAGTCGATATATGCATAGCCGGCCTTCTACCCCACACAGCATTGAATCCAAGAATAAAATCGTCTAGTCAATCAACGCCGCTCGCTTATCCGCACCCCTTGCCGCACGCATATTCACAACGCCGCCGGCAACACTGCTCATGGCATGCGCGTAGAAGTATGCAGAATGACTCAGGACGGATTGTTCAACAACTGCAAGCACATCCGTGAGCATGATTGGCCATCCGAATTCTTGTCGGTCCTCGAGTGTAATCAGATCGTTGATTAGGACAGCGCCGTGGGAGCGTATGTATTTCAGTCCTTCAGGAGAGCGTTCATCCGTAGCGAGGTAGAACCTGTGACTCAAAGTTTTAATGAGACTTGACATAAGAGTGAAGGTAAAGACCTACGAATCTCCTGCTCGTGGCGGTGGACGATTAAAGACGTCTGTCTCAGGCTTGACGTTGGGTACGTCGTATATCTGGATTTGTTTGCTACTGTAAATATCCTCGAGAACGTTTCGACCCTTGTCCAATCGAGCTTTGATACGGGCAAAATGGCTCTCTAGGTTTTTCTCCATTGCCCAACCGTGGTCGACGACTGGGCAAAATACTGTAAGAATCTGTCCGATAACTGGACAAGCTAAAACTCACAGTCTCCGCGGCGCATGTGAGCACCCATCCATTGCCTGCCTTCGACAATCTTCTCCATACGGTCATGAACCTTAAGCGCCAATCGACGCACAGGACCGATGGGGCGCATGTCGTGGAGCACTGTGCTGGCAAAAATGTTACGGTCGGCGACGGTCGTAAACCGAAGCGCGCCCTGGGGAATAGATTGATCAGATCATGCTCGGTTATAAACACGAGACCGACTCACAGGTTTGCGACCCAAATGAGTTTCCCCAGCCAGAACCAGGACATCAGTATCGATATCATTATAATCCTCAACCAAGCCACGGAGACGAGCGCGAGGAGCGACTTGAACTATCGGCTCAACAACGCTCTTGGTGTAATCCATTCCCAATCTGGAAATCAATAATTACATTAGCGCCGACTTGTGGTACGCGAAAATCCGGTAAACTTACGCCCCGCGGAAAGTATGCAAGAACTCCCAGCCGTTCTCGCGCAAAATAGCCTCGAGCTGCGCATCGTCAGCAAATTCGGCGTGAGATCTAACAATATCCGCAGCCTCGGGCAAATCCATCACTATGCGCTTCTCGCCAAGCTTTTCGTAGAGAGCACGAGAAAGGGGAGAGTTATCACGGCCGGGAGGGTGCTTGGGCAAATTGTCCACGCGGACCATGGGAGATGGGTCGTATTCGTTGTTTGGGATGACGTGGAGAGAAACCTTGCCACCATTCTGATAATTCTCGCGATGCCATGCACCATTTGACCATTCAGTCGAAGCCGGCATTCCGTTGAGCTGAAGGTATTCCCCGACGGTTACAACCGAATGCGTCTTTCGCAAGTGATTTAAATCAAGCATGACCTATATAAACGGTTAGCGTGTGTCTACACAACTCACTACGTCACTCACACCAACGGGCACGCGCCAACCCATCTGCTTTTCGATTGGTAAATTACGCCATTCGCCCCAGCCGATGGCATCGCCACGGTTAACCATGGGTGCAAAGGCAGCGCATGCGTTGCTAGAGACATATCCATGAGCATCAACGCTTGTCGCTTTGACGTGGTACTCACATCTCCCATTCACAAGCACGGGCATAGACAAACGAAGGAAGCACGAGGGTTCGGTTGAGTAGGCGCGCATGCAGCAACGAAGCCTCGAAGATATATCGAACCTGATGCATGGTTCAGCCGCTGGCCGCCGCCGGTTACGAATAACCACTCACGTTATTCCAGCCGAGACCCAGACTGTAGTCTCGACCATAGTATCCCTTGGTGTGACTGACCATCTCCCGGAGCTGGTCCAGCGTCCATGGTGCCTCTTCCTCAGCGATGATCTGCTCGGGCGTTTTCGACGCTGACGGATTATTTGACACGGGAATGATTGGGCAGTCGGGCTTTTCGTGGATAACAGTGATTTTGTCGCCTGTGGGCTTGTTGCCGCCAGGTAACCAGTCGGTTACTGCGGTCGGAACACGCTGGCGGACAGCCTCGGTAGACCCAAGGCCGACGAGCACAAGGTGGAAGATGATGCCAGTTATCGCCGCAGTGCCAAAAAACTGCAGCCAGCGCCGCCCGCGAGGGATGTGCGACTTGGGTGGCCTCGAGCTGCCAGCATGTGTGGGGAGAAGAAGTGGGGAGTTTACACCCGACCCAGTGGGCGACGAGGGCATGGTAGGTACCAGCGAGCAAGCGGAGAGTGTGTATTAGCGATGCGGTATAGCTATGAGAGAGCGGTGGTTGAGAGATTTCAGGTTGCACAGGCTGACATAGCGCCGGAATGTCAACGGTGGCTGTGCCCTCAATAAACGCGCAGGTTTCCAAGAGGCGAATATTCGGCAGATCCGGATAGCACATCTTCAGTCGTGGAAGCCATCCACTGGGTGCGCTGTCTCGGTACCGCCCGCACTCGAGCCTCCTGACCAGCTGACAGAGTTTGACTATCACAAGTGAGCGTGGATCACCCGCAACCCGAGGTGACAACGAATAGATAGATAAAAAGTATCACAAATATGGATAGGAGACTCTTGGCTACAGCGCCTGGATGGAGAAATCTGCAAACGGCTCTAGCTGCCTGACGCGAACCGCCGACTTCGTAGCGAGGACTAATGAACCAAGCTCAGGCACACGGCTCGCCAAAAATAACCGCAAACCTTACCTAGTGTGTGATAAAATGCTGCGGCAGCGACGTGTGTCGTACTCGATTCGATGGGCGCAATACTGCTAAACTTAACTCCTTCCGAAGGATCAGCCAAAGCTCGCTCTTGCATGCGCACATATCTGTGGAGTAGTGTCTGTCAGCTGCACTCAACTAAACACGATTTTAATACAGACTCTAAGAACTTGAACGAGTTGCGTTCCATGGTCACTTCTACCTGACTCGGCCTCTCATCAGCTATTGGCCGCTATTAGTGTTGTACTGTTGCGTATTATCCTTTGGACGAACCTGTAGCTGGGAACTCAAATCCATCTCCAAACCCATCCAAACCCGGTCCAAACTTGCCGGGCGAGGCAGAGAGCCTGGATGGTGTCTGACTGGATCTTCCAAGTCTACGCAGGCTCCGGCATGAATGACCAAGCAAACAAACAATAAAGTATTGCCCAATACCTTACAGTAACCTGGTCAACCTTGAGTGGATGACCCTCCGGACCTGGTAAGTTTACGAGCCTAGCATCTCCATTTGTAGAAGAAGACACTATTGGAGCATCCCAAGGGAAGAATGCGCTTCGTTGAGACGCATTCAAATCATCGCCGGCCTGAGATCCCCGTAGCCCGCGCTCAGGAGCTTCGACTGACGAGCCACGCGGGATTCCAATACCTGCCGATCAGCAATATGTCAATCAACCGGAATGTATGCGAGGAAATAGGCCTTGCCTTCGCTGAAATTCACATCTGCTCCCCACCCATATTCTTCACCGAAATTTATCGGCGTCTCCATCCTACGTCCCATCTCTGGCCCTTGACTTGGTGTTTCTTCTCTTCGGCGTTTTGGAGGGAGGACTGAACAAACTCGTCATGTGAGTATTAGGAAGCACAGACAAACTGGAACAATCATATACGAGGAGCGGCGAAGCTGTCGTTTTCATCGCGTTTTCTCCTATTTGAATTCCCGTCTACAAGGGCTTTGAATGATTCTTTGAACCAATCATCAAGTGCTGGACAATTAACTATTTGCCCACACGATTCAGTTGGACATGCGCAGATTGGCGAGTAACTCAAATTGGACTTACAACCGTGCGGAACTCCTTCCATCCAAACGTCGATAACCCTCGCGGCATCTCTCTCTTGTCGACGCAGCTCTAACTCGACCCGAATGCGCTTTTGACGCTACAGATGGATGAGCAATAAAATAGCCTCAGTCTTTGATGGAAAAAGTACATTTGCATAATTATCAGCAGCCATCTCGTCCTCCCTAAGCTCCGCTCTTGGGTCTTGAAGAACACCCTTGGGCTTCTTTGGCTTCTTTGGAGCGGTAGGAGGCGCATCAGGCTTCTGAGCGCCCTCTTGCTCGCCACCTTCGAGTGGTGCCACTGCAAATCGATCATCTCGAACCGGTTGAGGCTGAGGCTCTCGCGATTGGAATCGTGAACCTGGGAGAGAGGATGACAGCCCAGGGGCACCGCTGCCTGGAAGATCAAATCCAGGAGAGGAAGTTGCAATGCCAATTGGAGCCCAATCGGCCATGTTGAGTGGATCGATAGGTACACTAGGCTTCTGTGTTTCATGTCTCGAAACTGAGGGTAGATTGAAGGAGTTCAAGGTCACTTACACGCGCATACATCGGCTCGACGCTAGCCTCCAAATCGCCCCCATATGCGCTCTTGGGCTTTGGTTTTTGTTCCTGCCTAGTTGGAGAATCGACGTCCATAAGATTTGGACTTGCACCATGTGAGCATATGCGTAACTGCGTTGTATGATGAAATTTACTCGTCTAGTGGCACTGGGTCTCCGAATGCGTCTTGAAGTCCTAAATCCAACTCGCCAAGATCCAAATCTTGACCTAGGTCTATAGCATCGACAAATTCCCCCAGGCCGTAATCAACACCAGCAAGCACATCCACGTGCGCTTCGTCCAATGTATGTGGTGGGCGCTGACTTTGGGTTTGGATTTCCGTACCTCCGAAATCTTGAGATGTGATCCCAGGAGGGCTCGGGTGACGGTCTCCTAGATTTATCTGAACAGTTGCAACAACTCAATTAGAAAGGCGCTTACTACCGGCAAACGCAGCCAGAAAATCCTCCCAAATCTGGTGTGTACTCGTGAGCGTCTATACTCAGCATGAACTGAAATCACACACAGGACCGCCCATGTCGAGGTCAATGTTCATCCCGATGCCCCCCTCAGGCGCGGCAAGAGTGATAGTATCGGGACTGAAATTCGCTTCATCATCTGGCACGGCCCAGGCAAAACAACATAGACATACCGGACGCTCCCAAGCGACATGTTCAATGCGACACTCGCCTCGGCGGCGCTGATTTCCACCAGGGTTCGTTTGAGCGATGTGAAGCAGGTCGTCACTTCGGACACGAAAATATCGTGCTTCACTTTGTAAACTCTAGTTCAGCGTGCCAAAAGACGCGTGAGCCACGATAGGACGCGCCACAAGATCGACGAACCGGGCGACTCCGACGAGCAGGTTACTGCTCAGACGCAAAGCTAGAGGCTCGGCAGGCTCGGCAACCAATTCGCATAGTTTTCCAATGTCGGCTTTGAGGACATTGCGGCGGTTGAGCTTGCCGATGGACGTTTTTCCTAGAGTGGCCGCCATCCTGGATCAAGTGGTGAGCAGATTTTTTTTGAGGGTTAAGTGGCGCAAGGTATCTACCAGAGTAATCCTATCCCGCTATCTCGCTTTGAAAGTAGCTCAGTCGTGAAGAACATAGTAGATGCACTAGAGGAAGAGGTAGCTTAGACGAGGAGTTTCAGAACTCTCGCGCTGTGGACTTCCAGCACACTGGCAAAGGGGATTCTTAACAACCAACATCACAGCTCCAGAGACCCCAGGTGATTTCGGGATCGACAGTGTCGTCAATCAGGGCTGTTTTGGGACACAAGCAACCCGATTTAGACGCTGATCTTCCTAGCGCAGCGTAGACCCGACAAGAAGACATGGATTACAAGAACAGCATACAAACAAGCGCGTACCACTGTAGATTAAACCATCTTCACAACCTTTGATCCGTCAACGACTCCATCGAGGGTTTTAACGTCCACCTTTCCGTCCCGTTTCCTTGCTAGCAATTCGTCCCACCAACCGAATAGGAAGTCGCGCGCGATGAGTTTGAACCAGGGAGTGAATAAGTTGGCTGCGCATACATGCGAATACAAGTGGGCCTCGTTAGTAATTACGACATTAAGACAATCCATTTACGTACCCGGATCCTTGAACATATCTATCAACTCTTGCTTGGAGACGTACTTGTAGTCACGTATCTCATTTGCATTGGGCGTGACATCGACGTCTCCTGCCATAAACAGAATATAGTCGACTGGAAACAAAGTTAGACTCGATGTTCACAATCCATCGATAGGTCATGCATACCTTCGTGTTCACCCCATAGGCCATCGCTGGGCGCTAGGTAGTGGATCCGAGTTAGATATTGGAACCCGTCAATGGGCGTCTGGTTTCGGGGAATGCCAAGCTCATGCTCAAGCTTTCTAGACGCGGCCACCCGGACACCTAAAAGAATACCAAATCGTGTCAGATACTAGATGATACGCTCAGTTGATAGATAAACCCCACCATGCTGGTTCTCCTCAACTTTCTCCTCATCAAAGTCATCGAGAGGATGAGAGCAGCACGTGTTTGTCCACATATCTGGGAACGTAATTTTTTCTGTAGCACGCTGCTGAAGGAGCAACGCCCCATCTGACGGCCTAAAGACAAAAGCGGAAAACGCGCGATGGAGGAGGCCCTTGTTAATGTTTTTCATGAGATGACCTATGTAGCGAAAACCAGAGTTGGCCAACGGCAACGTGCGAAATGAAGAGACATACATGTCTTCTTGTCCAATGCTCCAATCGCCTTGTCATTCTCATCTACTACGATGCATCGCTCGTCCATGAGCTTGGACTGCTCAGGGTCGTACTCGGACAAGTCGATGGTGGCAAAGTCATTCGAGCGTGCAGCTTCGGTGGCCATGGTGCGTCGGAGCAGAGGAGAGGTCGCGGGGGGGAAAGATCGGCTGAATGGCCGAGGAGCGAAGAGCGCTGGTTTTAAGGTCTGGGGAAATAGGCGACGAAGAGCAAGATGTCGTCCCACAAAAGCGAATTGCATGATCGCGGTTGGACACTCCAAATCACGTGATCGGGTTTCTTCGCGCAGTTCCAATTAGAACTCTTTGGTGGTTTCAGCTCGGATAAGACCTTCCGAACGATAGATCATGCAGTTAATACTGAGATAAGAAAGTCCGTCCATCCCATAGTATACCGTCACAACGACCAGCCAGTTCAGACCAGTGGCCGCCCCGCCGGGCCCCAACTCTACATCTCCCATCGGTTAGCAATGATTCCAGCTGAAACATCTTGGCTTTTCTTTTGGCTATCTCAGGATAGTGGTGATCGTGAAGATTAAAATGGGTTAAAGTGTATGTCTGAACGTTTGTGGCTAGATAGTAGCCACACGAAACCAGCTAGCACGTCATCAGCAACTAGTAGGATAAAAGATATGCACCATCTTGGCTCGGCTAGGTTTGGGCGCTTCGGTAGATTTTACGCTTAAGTCTCGGTTCCGCAAGTTCTGACCGACGCTTATGGTGACGCCGATGAAGCGCACTAAGAACATGTTCTTGACGAGCCCGCGTAGCACAAAAGAGTTTCCAGGGCGGCATTTTTGGTGAAGCACCTCAGAATCGCTAATTATCAGGTTGACAAACTTCTATCCACCTCACATGGAACTGGGCGCCATTGGTCCGCACCATTCGACGCGAGTTTAGCGGCCGTTTACCGACTCGCCGACATCGCCGCCTCTCCCAGAGTGCTGACCTACGCACTATCTTAAATATGAATATATATCCGCTACAAGTATAAAAGATGTGTCTCTCGGGCAACAATCAGACATCAAGTGATCTATTCATCAATTGCCTCGCAATCTACTCGCCGACTTATCGATAAAAATGCCTTCCATCTCAAGCATAACCTCTTTGGTCGTGGCTCTTTTGGCTGCTGCTCCCTCCACTCTGGCCGGCAAGCGTGGTCTCGCTTGGCCATGGTACAACGAAGGTTCTAATCTAGACGAAACCAAACTTGCCAATGGCAACGGTAATGTCAACTGGATGTATAATTGGGAGACCTGGCGCCCAGCCAACACTGCGCAAGTCGTGTTTTTCTTTAGTTCAATGTGTATATTAGACGCTCACAATATTCATGATTACACAGTAACGTGAACTGGATTGGGACGCAAGCAACCAAAGACTCTCAGTCGTCTCCCATTAGCCAGCTCCAGACTCGTGCCGCCCAGCAGGGATGGAATACGGTGTTCTCCCTCAATGAGCCTGATCTCAATAGTATTAGCCCCGGAGATGCCGCTACCTGGTATATCCAAAACATAAACCCCCTGGCTATCAGTAAGCATTTTATCTGTTATTTCGGGTTTGGAAACTAATATGGCATTATGTGTGCAGAAAAGGCAATTCCTTCTGTCTCCTCCAGTCAGAACGCCGGTCAAGGCCTCGACTGGGCGGCACAATTCATTTCAGCTTGCGCTGGTCGTTGCTACTTTGACTATGTAAACATCCACTGGTACGGTAATTCGTTCTCGGAATTCCAATCCCATGTGCAGAACGCACACAATCGTTTCCCGAGCTACAAGGTGCGCATATATCCCCTTTAACGTCAGCCATTTCAATCGATCGTATATCTCGGCATTCTAGCTGGTTGTCTCGGAGTTTGCCCTGAAAGCACCAGCCAGTCGTGACCAGCAGGTTGCATTCTTGAAACAAGCAATGTCGTTCCTTGACGGGGCATCCTACGTGACGATGGTAAGTACTAGTTTGTCCCTTCTACATAGCACTCCAATAACCCTGTTTATAGTATGCTGTCTTTGGCGCCAGCTCACCAAGCAGAATGCAGGGGAGAGAGGGCTGGGATCAAGTCGGTGCAGGCGCTTCGCTCTTCAACGATGATGGCAGCCTGACCGCCAACGGCATCGCATATCGTGGATGAGCCTACCGTTTAGAGGCCTCTAAAACCTCTCGTCCTTCAATTATACTAGTGAAATTATTGCCATATGTGTAGAACCACTTATCCCCTGATACTTTCTCGTAAATCAAACGTATGGCTCCTGTTCATCCACCATTGTGTTGTGTGATAGATTAGGCGAAAACCAATGCTTAGGATGTCCTGTATAACCTGGCATTGGTGGGGCTCACGTAGACTCCATATATGCGAGAGCCTATGCAATATCTCGAATTACGATCGTCACTGCTATTGCTACTCCTCCAAACGAGCATACAAAAAACTAAGAAATATTCGTAAACCACGCAGAAAATCATACGCGTTGCTCCAGCACATTTAAGCATCTCGCCAAGTCTTCCCTATTGGAGCGCTGATTTCCCACTCGAGCTCAATCTCAATCTCTTTGCTCGGCCCAATCTCACATAACCACTCCACCGTACCCTCGCCCCCAATATCCAAATTTGCCCAGCGCGCCTTTGTACCCTTAAACACGGTGACCCAGGTTCGTTCCCTCTTCTGGTCTTCCTCAGATCTATCACCCTCTGGTTTTTCTTCGGTCATGGCTCCGAGTCCATCAGGCACAAGTACGCTGACTTTGAGGAGTTCATCTGTGCTGACGGGGACATGGTCGAGGATACGTAGCGAAACATTAGATGGCCGAGTGTTCCGAGCGGTGATGCGCTGCGAGTTGGTCGTAATCGTTTGCCTAGTGTCCTTGCCAAGGAAGGCAAATCCTGACCGGGCCGTTGTCCGCTTCAAAGTCCGGATTGGGGGATATGATACACGCAACGCCGAATCGATGCCTAGAGATGTTTCGAAGGAGTCGTTTGGAGAAACATGCTGGTTGACAGGCGCATTATTCGATGTTAATCATAATCGTATCACGAGACTCACCTCGATTCTGCTTTTTGAGACAAAGTTGTCATCTACGAAGACACTAGCATCTCCTGGGAGCAGAGTAAATTCACTCGCGTTAACCACTTTGCACTTTTAGGAACGATTAGATGTGAGCAGTATATGAAAATCTTCAATGCTCACTTTCAAAAAGACGTTCTCCTTTTGTCGTGGTATGCAAACCCATTCCAATTCTGCTTTGTAGTCAAGCACAGCAATGACAACTTTATGGCTGCCTTGATCGCTCGGGATGTTACTACGCCCAGATATGCCGAAAGTTGCGCTTAGAACCCCTTGACTGGTCACTCTTGTCTCTCGGAACGCCATTAAAGGTGGAGAGGACTCCACTCTTATGATCTGAGGGGCTGGTATAGACGGCCCATCGTCAAACAATCCAAAACCCATATCATCGTCGCTCTCTTCTTTCTCTTCGGCAGGTGCTTCAATTTTGTTAATAGTACCTGAGAATGGGAACCCGACGCGCCAAGAGGACAATTTTGGGACTTCAGCTCCGAGTTGCGGAGACGCAGTCGAGAGCGTCAAGGCAACCTCGGGCCAATCTTCTCCAGTAGTCTGAGTGATTGAAGCTCGGTAGTGTAGCTTCACCATCGACAGTTCATCAGATGATTTGGCAATGGTGGCCCGTACATCATAAAGGGGTGTCCAGCTTGCATTTGAAACGACTGGAACAGATACGATGAGTGCATATCCAATAGCTGTATCCACAACACGCACCGTATGTGAGTAAAAGCTCGGCGTTGCCGTCGATTTCAGATAATACAGTCACCGTAATTCTCGTACCGCGCTTTGCTCCCTGCGCATCCTCATAGACCTTCGACCGTGCCTGATTGTACGCCTTTTCAGCCTCGTCAACGCGAATGTCGAGTTCCTGTATTTGTTTTGCAATCGCAACTTGTCGGGGGCCGAACATATCCAGGAATCGTTGCATATCCTCGATACCAATGCTTTTACTATCGAGTGTTTTCCCATAGGCGTTTAAAAAGTTGGACTGGTCGCGCGCAACGTCCCTCTCTTTGCGTAGAGCGTCGAGGACACGGCGGGTTTCAGCGACGGTCCCGTCATTCAAGGTCGAGGCGGGCACTGGGCGATGATAGAGCACGTCAAAGATGACAGCCGCTCCAACTCCGTCGACACGAATAGACTCCTCCCTGATGCATGACGGCAAGCGCTCGATGGTGACATGGTTTTGGCCTTGCTGGACGTGATCAAGTTGGGTTCAATCCCCGCCACGCTCCAAACAAACACAAACATACTTTTAGTTCGAGTTGAACTCGTCTTTTAACTTCAGCATGGTGAGCTTGAAAGACAGTGACCGAATCGATCTGGTCATCTTGCTCTGCAGCGTTGACAGAGATCTTGTTGGCGGGAGATTTTTCAGAAACCATGGCTGTAAGCTGAAGATGTTTGGATTGACGAGGTTTGGGGAGGAGGGTTTGACACTGGGGGAAGCTTTGTTGATCGCACGAGGGTTTATATACTTGTGTCGAATCGACATCGGTAGCGTGAAAGGATATGTGCTTTACGGCGCAACTACTGCATCATGTAGTGACTCGAACTCGAGATGACTCCAAAACATGAGGCTCGGCGATGGCGGTCAACCTCTGGTTGCGCCGTGTGGTAGCTCCGAAATTACATGCCCTGCGTCAGTATGGTGTTGAACATAGCGCATATATCTAGTGGCGGCTGGCCAAGGTCGCAATTGCTTCGATTGTCCTTTACGAACCAGATTGAGATTCAGTTGTCTCTAAAGCATACATTCTAGCCCCCCCCCCCAACCCGAGTCATCGATATTCAGCCCGTGAGAATCGGTTGTGCAAGTCACAGCGATCATAATCGAAGACTCGCTCGGTCGGATCCGAGCCCGAAAGCGCCCGTGTTGGACAGTAGCTGCATCCAAGAGGTCAAGTTCCCCGTGGCCAGCTTGGGTGTTCAACGTCGACACTTGGGTGCAAGTTCATAGAGCGATGATTAAATTTGAAAGAGGGCATGGTCTTCTTCTGCTGAATCGATTTGCTTGACTTCAGTCAGTTTGTGATGGTGGCATCTGGATTGATGCACACAGACCTGCAGATATGCGATGGCTGGCCTGACAACGCATTACGATAGATTATACAACAGAATGAGTTTGTTGCAGGAAAAGAAGCCATAAGGGTTGTCAACACGTCAGGGGAAATAATAGTAAACCCTTGCACGTTTTGTAATCTCGATGTAGTCAGTTTGATCTACTTCCGAACTTCTGAACTTAGATATGCGTGCTGAACAAGATAAGAACAGTGCTCGAGATGGTCCCGTTTCATGTTCGACGAACAACCAACTTGATTGTGGTACTGGGAATGTTGGTTGGTGCAACGGGGGTGACGCCACGGGTATTTGTTACCGAAAATAGCTAGGCCTCTGATCAGGGCCGGCCTGAGAGACCCGGAGACTCGGGGTCATTTTCTCAATTACGGATGTAATTAACGAGCACGTAGATGCGGAAAATCTCGTGAATAATTACTGTGTTTTTATGAGCGAACGGCCTTCATCGTGAGAGGGCTGGAAAGACGTAATATGTGGTTGTTGTAGTCATAGTGGTGGGGCTTATGGCCGAGATGGTGCAGGAGCGGACGGGTGGACCCGTGATACCAGGACTGACTGGGGGCAAAGGTTTGTATCTTAGCCCAATCAAGGTGGTCCACAACCTTCAAAATCCTCAACATCCGGCGCAAGTATGTTTTGCACACTGTACACCATCCAGTCTGCCACCTTACGCTCTCCCACCACAGGTGACGGACTGGCGCCTCGCTGCGGATTCTCAACTCGGGTCTTATGAACAACGAACGCCGGCCTAATGCTCATGTCTTGCCCGTCTCAAGAAAACGAAAAATAGATTCCGACCGCCCTACGTCTAGTTCTCACCTGTGGGTCTTCACCCTGTTCGTTCGTGGTCCTAAACTTACAAGCCGCCATCTTGACTAGACAAAGCGGCACCCCACTCCAACCTGTCGCCCTCAACGCTCATCCGCCCCATTTGTGAGTTTTTACTCGCTTTCCGCAGTCAACACCCAACTTATTGTTCATCACTCTGTGCGCATTGCAATAATTCCGATTAAAAGGACCCATCCGTGAGTGAATATCATTTTTGATCCCGCCTTTTCAAGTGATAACAAACAGCCTTTGCGAATCACAGGCATGCTTCTGCCTTTGCTCCCGCATCGACTGTGGCCTTGCCATACCCTAGTCAACATCAGGGCGCCCTTGCCCAGCCATATTGGGCAAATTATGGGTACGTGGCCCGATACAACGATTCAACAGCGCTTCTCCTGTTTTTTTTTCAATAAACATCGCTTTTTACCTAACTGGCTCCATTCTTGCTCCCCATCGTCTTCTGTCCATCGTGACCCGAACTAATGATTTTCCAGGCACAGATCGTCGAATGAAACCAAACGTACCCTAGTTCATCCTACTTACTCCGGAGCCAGGCTTTCCGGTCCACCACCTACCTCACATCCTTATAATCATTCCTCGTTGGGAAGCAACTTACTACCGGCCGCCGACCTCGACCTTATTCCAGACGCCAAACGTGCTCGCGTCACTCCTTCGCTGCCTAGCGCGTCGCCACCCGAAACCCCGATTTCGCCTCTTCCGATTACTTCGGCCTCACTTCCCAAACATCTCCAAGCATTCACCCGAGCTGCACCCCGCCCTCGAGCGCACATCATCGTTGCCGACGTCCATCGCATGGGTCGAGTAGCAGTTCATGCCGATGTGTTTGCTCAGATTGTTGAACAGGAAGAACGTATAGCCGGCCCTGGAGCTGCCTGGACTCGAAGAGCCCGTCGCCGTGATCGCGCTAGACCCAGTTCTGGATCTGGCAAATACAACAACGGGTCTAATGCCACGACTCCTAACCCCGAACATACCCGCTCATCTGTCATCGATGACACCACAGATCTTTCACCACCATGGCCCGATACTCAGTACCCATGGTCGCTGATCGCTGTGCAGGTCGAAGACAAACGCGTTCGAGCTCGACATGCCGAGCTTGCTCATGTTGAGAGGTGGCTCGAATCTGCCGAGGACGAACTAGACGAGAACGAAGAGCCTGCTTGGAACTCATCCAACACCGGGCTCGAAGGTGGCCTCTCTGTCCTCGATGATATTCCCGGCTACCCTACTGGCCCTCTGATGAACTCGAGCCTCTCAGACTCGGTTGCCTCGGACGAAGATGGTGCTGATGCACGCACGGCCCTGCTCGCTCGCGCCTCGGTCCAAGAGTTCATTGCTAGACGCACCGCTCGAGCTGTTGTGCAACACACACCGTCTGGCGATGTTGTGCGCTGCATCTGTCGTGGAGGCGCTGACGGCCGACCCATGATCCAGTGTTCAGATTGCCGTACTTGGGCCCATCGTATTTGCATGGATGCTCCAGGCGCTGCAAGCCAGTGGCGTTGCTGGCGGTGTGCACCTGCTCTGCCGGCTGCCTCAGAGCTGGTAGTCGCCCAGCCTACGTTTGTGCCAAACTCGACACCCGGACGACGTATCGCAGCTCGCCCTCCCCTTCCCACTCGTGCCGTACAGTGGCAGCCATCGCCATTGCTGCCATCAGTACCACTGCCTGAGACTCCCGAACGTGCTGCTCCATTCCCGTTCCACACGTTCATCACCCCGAGGTTCTTTGCAGATTTTGCCCGGCGTGATGACGACGAGGGCGATGCTGACATGATGGACGGGTCTCCGACTCGTTCTCGTCCACCTCCTAACCCGTTATCGTTGCAACCGTCTCCTGCGACGCCTCCGCCCATCCGGTCGAATGGCAATACTACCCCGATGACCCCCGAGCGTAGCGCTGGGCCAAGGCCTCATCCTCAGCATTCAGGCAGCACGGTTGCAGATAGTGCAGGGCCAGCGTCACCAGCTATCGTTGGAGGAACCAGTGTATATGCGAGTAATGGCGCGTGCAACGGTCCGGATGTCTTTATTAGTGATGTCAGCGTTTATACCGGTGAAGACTCTCCTGTCCGACATCGCCGAGTTCACAGATCATGGCAACTTGGGAACACGGCCAGCACAAAAATTGCCTCGGAAACGAGTGCACGGCGAGGGGACGAAGTAGCCAGGTGATCATATGCCAGCTAAACAAACGTGGTTGCAGGATTTCCGCTCTGCTTCGTCGAACTCGGTTCCGACGGTGGCGAGGGGTTTCTTTGCCGCCCAGTATCTGTGCTCTATCTCGACTATGGTTAATATCTTCTCTTCTCTTTTCGCGTAGTGTAAAGCCGTTATATGTACACAGCTGTTCCTTTGTTGCTGTCGCCTTGTGTAGCCACACTTTTATTGATATTCGCATGGGTGATGTTGGTTTTTGCCAAGCCAACATCGAAAATGGTTCAAAAGTGTGCCAAACATCAGATGACGACACAATCAAACACGCTTCGGTCATCACAACCCTGAGAAGCCCGGCCTGAGTGGGCCAACATTTACCAAACCTGGTGTCTCCTGGGATTAGAATGGATGTATCGCCGGGATCAACCTAAACACCCCAGGATATTAACCACATCTGCTCGATTAAGCAGAGCACCACCCCACGTATTATGAAGTGCTATGACCCCAATCTTACATCAACTTGTGCCTTTCGTGCTCATTACCCACTCAATTTCACGAGATCTATTTCCCAGAATTCCAGTTCCCGACAATGATGTCAGGAAGATGGAAAACCGTGGAGTAACCGAATAGGCACAGGCCTTGCGCCAGGCGGCCCTCCATAAATATTGACAGTCCACGCCACAAGTGAGATTCCACCCCTGGTACCATCAACCATGGTCTCCGAGCAACTCGCTGCAAACCGAATCTCCATCAATTCTGCTGAACAAGATGATCATATCGAGTCAGTCACGGTCTTTCAGGCTGACCGCGCCGAAGTCAAACGTAGAATCAACCTGGATCTCAAGGTATGTCGCTCATCGACTGTTTTGCTGCAGATTTAATATGCAACTAATTTATTTCTAGACAGGTCAAAACCACGTTGATATAGAGAGACTCCCCACTTGTATCAACGAAGACTCGATTCGCGTCGATGGAACTGGCAATGCCGTGATCTTTGATGTGGTTTACCATAGCCCATACCGGCAACCTGCCCAACCATCTTCGGACAACCCACACGAACAAGCTGTCGCCAAAGCTCGCCGGGCACTCGAATTACTCCAAAAGGAACGTGAAGTTGCGGGGGAACAATCCAAGTTTCTAAACTCGTATGGCCAAACTTTGGACAGCAAGAATGTCAACATTGAGGATGTTCAAAAATTCCTGGATATGTTTGGTCCACGCCAGATCGCTGTCGCGAAGCGGATTCAGGAACTGGACGTTCAGATCAGTGACGCCCAGAAGGTGTATGACGAAGCCCAAGAAAAGGTTTACGCTGACGCGCGGGGAGCGAAACGAGGAACGAAGATCACTGTGACCGTGCTCGCTGAAACCGACGGTCCAGCCGAACTTATGTTGACTTACGGTATGTGTGTTGTCACTGGCAAGTTATGAAACTAAGGCTATATCGTATAGTTGTTTCAAACGCCAGCTGGACGCCACTTTATGATGTGCGCGCGTCCATCGCCAAAGCGCCTGGCGCGTCCTCTAAAGTCGCATTGCACTACCGTGCATCCATCACTCAAACAACCGGTGAAAATTGGCCAGATGTGGAATTGATATTGTCAACAGCGTCGCCACAGCTCGGAAGCGATGTACCAAGCTTATCTGCGTGGCGGATAGGATTCCCTGCTCCTCCTATGCCCGTATTTGCCAAGTCAGTTCGACCACGGGCGTTCGCTAAACGAGCCTCGCGCGCGGCAGCTATGACCGAATCGATGGAGTACGACGAAGATGAGGTTATGCTCATGTCAGCAGGAGCAGCAGCACCACGGATGGCAGTACGCCAGGCTGGGGTTGTGAGTGCTGGCGTACTCAGCGCTTCGTTTGGCATTTCTGGGCGAAGTGACATCCCAAGCGACGAAGGCAGCCACAAGGTAGTCATAGCGGTGCTTGACCTGGAAACCGAACTAGAGTGGGTCTGTATACCTCGAGAAAAGGAGAGCGTATTTTTGAGGGTAGGTCGATTTGCGTTGAGTTAGGTTTGAGATTTGATGTCTTTGGTTGACAGTGCAAGGTTGTCAATTCGAGCGAGTTTACGCTGCTACCTGGAGAAGCTAGCGTGTTTATGGACGATAACTTCGTATCCAAGAGCCGAATCGAGGTAAGTTTACGCTGTTATTAGAAGACGAATAGTTAATCTCCTAACCTGTCATCAGCACGTCGCTCCCAATGATGCTTTCAAGACCTCGCTGGGTACAGACTCTGCGCTTCGCGTGACCTACCCTCCCGCTCGCATCTTGAAGCGCACGGTCAACCAATCGAACTTTGCGTTCCTGGCCAAAGATAATAAGCAGGCTGTTCAAGGCTATTCTCAGCGTATTACCATTCGCAATTCGCGCCCAGCAGCTGTCAACGGGCTTCGAGTCATCGACCACGTCCCTGTCAGTACCGAGGCTCGTATCAAGGTCAACATCATTTCTCCCAATGGACTTGGCCCGATTGATGGGGCCAGCGAGCACGGGCACGAAAACACAGACGAGGACAAAAACAAGGAACGAGCCTGGACCAATGTGCAAAAAGGCGCCAAGGCTCGCTGGGCTAAGCTCGACGTAGCTGGAGAGGGGGCTGTGGAATGGGACTGCGAAGTGCAACCAAACGAGGAGATACAGCTGGAGCTTTCGTGGGAAGTCAGCGCCCCGGTTGGAGAGAAGTGGGAAACTTTGTAAAACAGGTTGTTTGGGCCGGCATACACGAACAAACTATACGCCTCTGCTGAATATTGATTGGATCCGAGACTCATATGGTCAAATACATATGACTTTATCCCACTCAAAATAGAATCCGAGACCATTAATCATATTGTTGGAGTAGCGGGCTTGAGTCTCCAGGCCGTGGCAAGCAGGATAATAGAAAGGATCCAAGCCAAGCCTTTTAGACTTATCGCGGAATATGTTTCTGCCACGGCTGCTCTGATTGCACGAAGCGCGAATGGCTCAACAGGCGCAACCCATTGAGTAATGGCATAGCTCTTGAGCAGAGGAGGAGCTAGCAATGGGTGCGCTTCCGTGTTCAACTTGAAGCGATGTGAGGATAAATATCGCTATCCGATCAAACAAGCAGTTGACTCACAACCCATTCATCCAAGTGAATTGTGTTGGGGTCGGCGAATGTTAAGTAAAGGTACTTGAGAACTTCGGCAAAGAAGAAGGTTTCGGTTTGGTTGATATAGTCGTACTGATTTGTGAATCGTACATCCATGATCCCCGCGTAACCATGCTCAGATTTGCAATATTTCTCGATACTTGAAAGTGCAGCTTCGGCTCTTTTTTGATACTACTCCCCATGTCAGCCCAGTATATCACATATATGCGTCTATTACCTTAAGATCTCCTGTCGCACGCCACGCATAGAAATTGCTCTAACAACTAGTTCAGTTTCATCCATTGGCAACGCATAGTCACTCCAAAACGACTTACTTCGATTACTTCAGGCCTCAAATCATAGTATGCCCATTCCGTGTCATTGTACGAATAGAAACCATTCTCTTTGTAATACGCCAGATCCAGAGGCGTTGGCTTGACTCGTCCAGCGAGGTCCTAAGGGGCATAGCTTATTCAGGCATCCAACTATGCGTAGAGTAGCTTACCCCATCAGGCCCGATATATGCAAAGATTTCAGGGCCCAAGCCAGTCCTATATAAGTTGTGAGTCGTTATTGGTAGGCCCACTAGTTGTGTGCCGTCTTACGCTGTGCGCTCATAGGTATTCCAGCATGTGTCAGTGAGCCTCAGTCCATACTCGACAATGGTGTCGTTGTCCGTCAGGCGACCACCCATTATCCAATTTCCACCTGTTGAGCTGCATTATTGTACGAAGCCCATTATTCTTCCACGAAGTGCGAACCATAAAAACATCCCAGATGAGAGCCAATGTGTCGTAATGACCCATTGTAATAATCTCCTAGGTAGAGCAAGCCCTTGATATTGGTTCCGACAGCTTCTTGCATAAGGTGTACTATTGATGAGTCGACTGCAGTAAGCCAAGTTCTTGTCCATTGGCTATCGGCGTTATTCGTCATCCGGCCGTATTTAATCAAGTACTCAAAATATGAGTCTGTACCAGCACCCCAAGTCTATAGTGGTGTATTTAGTTTGTTTAAAAAAAGAGACATTGGGTGTATGGTGGTACTGGCGTACTACGAGCGTGCTATTGGGTTCATTGTTGCTTGGATCGACCATTTGAACGGGAAGCCCGGGGAACGGAGCATCCTACCACTGGCGGTCAGAATCTATCCAGCTTACCCTGGATTTAGGAGCACATACGAGTAGGCTGATTCGTCGCATTGATTTCTCGGCGTATGTACGGTAGGTCTCATTGCCGGTATAGTCGCTTAACCGAGCCCACTCTAAAACAAGCGTTCCTGCGACCGCTACGACGCGAATGTTTGAGAAAAGTTATGCTTGGAGACCATTAGAGCACTTACCTAACCCAGTCTAATCCGCCACACCATTTAGTCAGCAGTTGGAAGATAACAGTTAAATCGGTGGAACTCACTTCCTGGATAGTTGGCTTATCATTCGTAAAATTAAGTTCGTTGTAAGGTATATCATTATCTCCGACCCATCCGTATATCAACTTGTCCGCTAATTCTTGTGCCTTCTTAACTAGTCTCGAATCTTTCTTCCCACTAAGTTCGTATGCCGATAAAATCCCTCCAACATAACGAATCGTGCTCTCAAAAACCGACACAGTGTAATCAGCGTTGTTTCGGCTAAAGTCTATGTTAACGGTAAAATTTACAGCCTCATCAACGAGGTCCTGTTCGACAGGTTAAGAGGCAAGCTGACCAACAGTGAGTGTATGAGTCTATACCTGTAAGTCCATTACTTGCATTGTTGACAACGAGTCTACAATTGTGGCCCCCCATCCGTTTCGATCTGTAATAATGTTTTCAGACTTCCGCCACCGGTTGAGTAAGGGGCAACTTGGGACCTACCATCAATG
The DNA here is from genome assembly GCA_016906575.1 of Ceratobasidium sp. AG-Ba. Taxonomy (NCBI): domain Eukaryota; kingdom Fungi; phylum Basidiomycota; class Agaricomycetes; order Cantharellales; family Ceratobasidiaceae; genus Ceratobasidium; species Ceratobasidium sp. AG-Ba. The sequence continues at coordinate 1,385,018 of CP059613.1, read as the reverse complement.
AATGCTCCGTTTAGGGGCGCAAGCGAGTCGTGCCCCCAAGCAAAAGCTTTGTAGTCACCATAGGCGGATTTGAACATATCAATAACACGCTGAGCATTGGCTGTGGCTTGGGGACTTGAGAGCCCGGCAATGCAAACTTGAATGCAAACTCGTTGGATCTGGACGGTATAACTCACGGAAGCCTTAAATCCGGCTTTTGTATGTTACGGGCGAGCGATAGCCAAGAAAAAGGACCCAGAATCAAGACGACCAAGCGAGGAATAACACCGTGCAGCATAGTCACCAGAGATGGCAGGCGGACGTGGCAGGCGGAACGACTCGCGATGTTGCCGAGGGGCACGAATCAACAGCAGCGGCCAGCGTATACACGGGACAGCGAAAAACGAAACCCGAATGTTTATTGTTTGTCCATCAATGACCCAACCCTTGCCGTTGAACCTGGATTCCAGGTGGCTATCAGGCGCTAATAATCGGGCACGTGAGGGGGTAGACAAATCACAAGTTCGTGATGCATATAGGTTACAATTATTGTTGACTATGTACATAAATATTGTAGTGCTTACTTTCGACCAAGCTGATTCTATGTGTCCATTTGCAAACATACCTTGACTAATAAGATCCCTTCATCAGCACATGTTCTTGAACGCCAGGGGTCATTACAGTTTCCTTCCAAAGCTGCCGCCACGACAAAGGATTTCCTCGCTCCCTACTCATGACAACGAAACACCCGTCAAGACCACTATCTACCAAGTGGAAGGGTTCTAGTTCAATTGTACCGCGAAATTGCTCTTTGCGTCGATCCAGCCCTCCAATTCGGAATGAAACACGACCTGGGTGATCGGCTAACATTCGAAAGCAATCATCAGTTATGAGGTCTGCGCCCACTTGTCCGCGTACTCACGGTTGTTATCGTCCGTTCCTTTAGCACACTTGACCCCTTTTGCCTGAAGTGCTCCAACAAGAACAGGCAAAAATTGATCAGGAGAAATCCGCGCATAGAAGCGAGTTAAGGATGGTGTATATCGTGTTCCACCTTGAGTTTGTGACTAACGCAGAATGAAATTTCATAAGAATAGAGTCCTTGTGTGTAGGCAATATTCTTACGAAAAGGAGCAAACTCCGGGTGAATTGGGTCGCATTAGTAAGAGTCATCATCTTGTCGTCTTGCTCGGCAGCCTCCGAGTCAACATCCATATCGGCTGAGACCCCTAACACCGAAGGATCAGGAGCCGCGATGTTAAGGTCGCCTGTCCTTCGAAGGTTCTGCGTCAGGCGCTCCGCAAGTGCCTGAGGATTAGCACGTTCGACGTGAGACGGCCTAGCCTAACTCGTTAGTAGTGATATGTATCATCATGGGAGCAGCGTACGCGTTGAACCAAGAATGGGCCTTGATATGTGCTATCGTTGCTCTTTTCTTTGGTGAGATTGTAAGAATGGAACGAAGAAACTCTAATATCGTGAAATGTAATCCATATCAACGAATCCGCTCGATTTGACCTGTTGCTCACCAAGTGCATCCGACTCGATTTTATTCCAGGGGGGATATTGGAATATCTCACCCCGTGCATATGATACGAATTCTGGGCTGTTGGCAGTAGGCTCGTCCCAAGGTGTATCTACGCCCAGATATGTTTGAGAGTGTATAAACATCTCGATCCCGTACTTACTGCCAACCAGCAAGGTAAACAAAATCACACCGGTGCCCCAAACGTCAACCGGCTCGGCAGCATAAGGCTCGCTCGTGCTAAGCTGTTTCGAATATGCGTCAAATCGGGCCCGTACATATATTATATAGGTCACTTGCCTCTGGGGCAACATAAGGTAAGCTCCCGCATCGTTCACTTAACATTCGGGTGCGCTCCTTGTACTTGAAGACGGAGCACAGACCTGGCTGAAAGTCAATATGTATTTCATTCTCGAAATGACACAATTCAGGTGCTCACCAAAGTCGCTTATCTTCAGTCGGCCCTCGATGTTCAGGAGAAGGTTCTCTGGCTTAAGATCTCGGTGACAAACACCCTGTGAGTGAATAAATTCAAGTCCAGCTATGAGCTGTGAGAAATAGAATCTTGCGAGGTCTAAATCTACACCAACGTCCGGAGCTTTTGGAAAATCAAGCAATTAGAAAGGCGCAACAATAAACTCCAACACAGCGACGATGGGCTCACCGATTTTATCAAACAAATCGCCACCAGAAGCTAGTTCTAGCAGCATGTAGACTCCGGGGACGTATTTTGATGATTCGGATTCTTCAATGGCCTTCCCCACAAATAAGTTAGTGTTTATGCAAAATATCGCGCCACATGAAAGCCACATACTTTGTACCGGTAAAATTCGAGGACATTGACATGCTTGAGCAACGAATGGACTTTGATCTCTTTCTCAAGATCTTTTCTTTGTGACGAGGGTGTTTCCGAAGTGATGAGAACGACTTTGCAGGCTGCGGTGGCGCGAGTTTCATAATTGATCGCGCGAAAGACGCGAGAGAAGCCTCCACCACCAATGCAGTCACGAATAGTATAGTCTGTCCACACGGCATCAGTGTTTAGTTTTCAATTATGTTATATTTCACGTGTTAAAACGCACTGCCGATTTTAGGATATATTTTGCCCTGTGTGTAGTCGTCCATGGTGGTTGCGTAGAACGAGAGGGGCGTTCTGTTGTGTCGCCTGCCCGGAAGGCACGTGACTCGCGGATTCATTCCAAACGTCATCCGTTCCAAGCGAGCCTCGCTAAGTGGCGTATATAAACCAAGCGTCCGTGGCCAGCTCAACTCTCCTCTGCCAACGAACTACCCGTGATTTCATTCCGTAGATGTCTGCACCTCCGATTCGAGTTCTCATCACGAACGATGATGGACCGCCATCAAAGGATTCGCCATACGTTCTCGGTCTTTACCTGGAGTTAAAGAAACTAGGCAAGCCGACGTCTAGAGCGCCTGGTATTCCTCTCCTCACCTGCGTAATTATACCCAGGTTGGGATGTTCGGGTTGTGTTGCCAGCCTCTCAGAAGTCCTGGACAGGTACGAGCAATACATGAGTAAATGTGGTAGTCATCTAACTGATTGTTCTCTCGTTGGATAGGAAAATCTGTAAGTTTGTATACGTGCCGAGCTCAAGTGTAATTCTCACTTTTTGAGCTTCTAGTATGTCATTCGTGACGTTATTCATGGCCAGTACTTTTACCCCAAAGAAGGTATGAAAGATCATCAATCATTTCACAACCACAGCCGTCGATATTCTTGCACTCAGATGGTACTGGAGAAAAATGCGATACGCCCAGATCTCTGAATGATGGGGAAGTCGGAGAATGGATTCTCTTGGAAGGCGTGCGTATCAAACAGTATCACTAATCTTGATCTTTGCCCAATACCTCCGTAACTCCAGACGCCAGCAACTTGTACAAACATTGGTTTGCATAACTTGTATCCCGGTGAAATCGATCTTGTTGTCTCGGGACCGAACTTCGGACGCAATACCGCATGTAAGCACGCCCACATGTTGTTCTGCGATAAATCATTCACCTTCGATACTCATGTGTGCTGAAAAAAGCTGCATTTACGCTGTCCTCGGGCACGCTTGGTGCGGCTCTTTCTGGCGCTATATCACAAAAGCGCTCTATAGCGCTCTCCTATGGAACATTTCATCATCCCTCCCCACCTAAATACAACCAACCGGCGCACCTTCTGTCGGCTCGTATTATTAAGAGACTGTGGGAAAACTGGGGAAGAGATGCTGCAGGCTTAAGACTGAGCGAGGTTGACTTGTACAATGTCAACATTCCAATGGTTGGTCAGTGATTAATTTCACTTCGCCGGTTGTTGAAATTAATTTGAACATGGCCACAGACGCGCTACTAGATCCTGAAGGAATGGAAGTCTGCTGGACTACGATCTGGAGTAATAGCTATGGCAGGGTACAGTATTTCGACTATATTACTATTACCATGCTCATTCCCGAGCTAGTTGTTCAAACCACAAAGCGAAGCTCATAGAAAGATGGCTTCAGGGGGCCCGGATGCCCAAGCTCCGTCGGTCCAATCAACGCCTTCCCAGCCTCTTGCTCCTCTTCAGCCCCCTGCCAGCAGCAATCCACACGACATTCTCACGCCCGCGATACCATCTCATCTTCAGCGATCTGAACTAGTCTTCACCTTTTCTCCAGAGATGAAAAATCTGGTTTCCCCTCCTCTCGACAAGGTTCCTTACGGGACTGACACATGGGCCGTGCACAATAACAAAGCAAGCGTAACTCCGATACGAGCAACCTTCTGTCCCGCCGGAGAAGGAGAGGAGGCGGTGGCAGGGAGTGCATGGAAATGGTAAATGCGACGTGGGTGTTAAGAATGTAAGCTTATGAAGGGTACACAATAGGCCGGAGAGGTTAGACTAAATAACTACACTATACCATACGAATAGTATTATTTTCCTCTCAATGAAACGCCTAGTATAACCGTTAGTTGTTGGAAGAGGCCATTGGCACAAAGCAGCAGACAACTTTAAGCTATCACCCGCATTCAAAAACTTACGTTTAGTAGACTCGACGGCTAATAATAATATTCAATACACTAGATCAGACGTTATCAGGAGGCAAATCCATAACAAACATATATGCTAGTCGTAATCATTCACTTTCCCGAGGCGACTGCCTTGTCCTGGAACTTGTAGAACGTGTTCCCATGCTTGGGAGGGTTTACCTATAAGCGAAAAAGGGGTCCAAACATAAGCATTCAAAATCAGGAGGGACCCGCATATGTGGCCACTCACAGCGAACACCATTCCGGCGGGGCAATGTCCAGTTTGGCCACAGTAAAACCAATGGGGCTTATCCTACTTCCTTTGTTATGGATTTAAATGGGCGTGTAGTACAGCGTACTTACATCTGTGACCTTGAACTTGCGTGTCGGGAAGTGAGAGGTTTGAGTGGCTGGTACAGGAACGCTGGATAAATACGTGCCTCAGCAAGAGCCAAGAGTGCATTGAACTGGTGACACTCACAAACCAGTGCGGAAACCAATCTGCCCCCCTGACGAGTCAACAAGCCTATTACAAGGATTATCGAACGAGCTCTCTGTTACGGTATGGTTCTTTGGATGGCTGTATTCGTTGAAGGTGAGCACTGGTTTTCAACGCACTGGAGTAACCAATACGTACAATTCAAACTCGATGAAGTCCCCAACCTTGGCGTGGACATATTGTGGATCGTAACGCAGTTTCCCATATGCACCAACGGTGACCCTGTGATTCTTGTTGTGATGCCAGTTGGATCGAGTCTCGAGGCTTGAGTCATTCTCCGCAAGAGGTGTTGCAGCAACATTCGATACAGCAAAGGCGAGAACCACAGCAGAGAAAACACTAGAAATGCTCAGATACATAGTAGATGTTACGAAGTTTTAGATCGAATCAAATTAGGGAATATATGCTGGTAGCTGGTTTGGTGAGATGCTTGTACTGTCAGTACTGGTGCGGGAACGAGGGGCCTATATGTACCTTTTCCAAGGGCCACAGGGCTCGGCACCGTGTGGCCAATTACCGCTAGGCATACCTCATGTACACAACATCTTTCGGGCATTGGGCCGTTTGCAGTGCCCCAGGGCGAGGTATCAAAAATCACTGAATGTGTGGATGGCTGTGTGAGTTCAAGTATAACCGATCAAATGTTCTTGTCTTGATGGCCTTACGTGAAAATGGCACGCATACAACTATCTAGGCACCATCTCTATTTGTTCGATTAATAGATTGTTCGAGTGAAAACGATGTACAGTTATAATAAAGAATTATTGTACCCATTCTACTGCCATCTCTCGTTGACTGGAGCACTGACTTCCCAGGACAATTCGAGCTCAGTGTCTTCACTGATACCTGCATCACAAACCCACTCGACAACACCCTCACCCCCAACATCTAGGGGCGCCCATCTAGCTTTTACACCCTTCCGTACCTGGACCCAATCGCGAGTCTTCCCATTTGACTTTCCAGTGGTATCGTTCGCGGGTAATACTGCAGGTCCGAGGCCAGGGGGCACAAGCACTTTGACGGTAATGATAGTGTCTGTGCTAACTGGGACCTGATCGAATATATGAAGCTGAGAAGCAGCGCTTGATCCTGGGTCCCGTATGGTAATGCGTTGGGAATATGTGGTAATGTTCTTATTGGCGTCCTCTTTGTTGCGCGATAGGAAGGTTGGCTGAGGCGTAGTGTGGTTTAACGTGCGCACAGAGGGGTAAGTGACTCGGAGATTTGGGTCGGAGCCAAGCGATATCTTGAAAGAACCGCCAGGGACAACGTGCTAGACCCAAATGACTAGGTGAGATATGCAACTCGCTGAAACAAAGAGGAACGTACTTCGATGTGAGCCCTAGACACGAAATTCCCATTGAGGAATACCCTTCCTACTCCTGGTAGCAGTGTGAAATCACTGGTGTTTACAACATCGCACTTGATCTTTATTAGAACCGTCGTTGCCATATGCTGATTCAACTCACTCTCAAAAACACATTCTGTTGTTTCTTGGGTACGCATATCCACTCTACGTCGGCCTGCAGATACAGAACCTGAATAACGACCTTGTGGCTGGTCTCATCGCTTTGAATACTGCTGCGTCCAGGGATGGCAAAAGTGGTATTTATGGAATCACTCAATACTGCCTGGGCATCGCGCCAGCGCATAGGAGACGGGGCGCGAATACGTGGCGGCTCATATGCTGGTGCTGGTGCTCCCCTATCAAGTAGCAAGCCGGCGCCTGGACTAGGTGGTCGAAACGCTTCGCTATGGATCATGCGGGGTGATCGAGAACGAGAACGAGAGCGAGAACGAGAGCGGCAATAACGGTAATCATGTCTAACTTGAACGATAGCCGGCGAAGGCACGAAAACTTCGGGCGGTGACCACGAACGGGTCCGGCCAGACTGCAGACGGCGAATTCGCCACGGCGACAATGATGGAATTGCCGTTCCTAAGCGAGGGGAAGCGGTAGACAAAGTAAGCTTGACGCTCGACCAGTCTTCTCCAGTTGTTTGAGTGATGGAAGCGCGGTAGTGTAGATCGAAAGTTGATGCTGATGATTGGGATCTCCCCACTGAAGCATGTACGTCATAGAGAGGAGTCCAACTCGCATGCGAAACCACTAGATAGGCGGCCCTCAATATCTTTTTCAGAAATTCTTAGCAGAAGAGCGGACGTACCATAAGTAAGCATTATTTCCGCTTTCCCGTCATTGTCTGCATACACTACAACAGAAATCTTGGTGCATCGTTTTTCGTCGTGTTCAATCCGGTGAAGCTTTCTCTTCTCCTCATATTCCTTTTGGGTTCTAGCAATTTGGAGGTCTAGATCTTGAAGGCGTTTTGCAACCTCAGATTGACGAGGGCCAAACATGTCCAAGAATCGGGCCAGTTCCTCGCTGTTCGTGACCTTGCTGTCTAGCGACCGTCCGTACGAGCTGAGAAACTTGAACTGCTCTCGAGCAATATTACGGTCTTGTTTCAGAGATTCTAGCTCCCGATGGCAGACTGCGGTGGGACTGTCGTCTACCAAGGTGGTAGTCGTTTGGGTAAAAGTAGAATTGGGGGCGTGGTATACCACATCGAGGATAACCGCAGACCCAATTCCTTCAACGAGGATAGAATCTTCATTGATACAAGAAGGGAGACGCTCTATGTCAACATAGTTTTGCCCTCGCTAGTTATCATTCACGTGAGTGCCCTCGCTTGAGCGAGGAAACATGGCGCACCTTGAGCTCGACGGCAACACGACGCCTAACCTCGGCTCGATCAGTTTGAAAGACAGTGACCGCTCTAATACGATGGTCCTGCTCGGCCGCGTCAACGGTAATCCTCTGGGAGGCAGGATACTCAGATTCGGACATGTTGGTTGAAGTGTAGATAGTGGCACACCAACTCGAGGCATGTTTAAATGGTGCCGGGCTCGTGTGATAGGGCACTGCATACACGTGTAGAGTTTCTTTATTCTAATTCTGCAAGGTCTTTTGATGATAGGATCATGACTCGTCGGGTTCGGCGAAGTCGGGACGACCGAGCTCGCTGGCCTTTGATTGGCCCAGTTATGATAATCAGCACGGCCCAAGCGTCAGAACCCGTACACCACAGCCGAGTGGCTGCACAATGCTGTAAGCCTTTGCATTCAGCTCATGGCTTGATTTTCTCTTTCACCTCAATTGGGCTAATGCGGTTACACAAATGTGCCTTTCTTGGATGGTGTCTCTGCAGTGCCCAGCCCATAGATTTGTCGTCGTGTCTGCCAACTCTACTGAGAATTTCCCCATCAACGCTACTGCAACTGAAGCAACCGATCCTGGTATAGGATTGGTTTCCGATACAAATCGCGTCCAAAGTACGTATTGGTGTTGAACCAGCGTTGAAACTGAAAATAATAGCTACCCCCTAGCAGGCGCTGGTGACAAACCGGAGCGCGCTGAAGAGTACAAACCATGGGAAACGTGTTTCTGCAGGTGCGACTCCTGTCTTTTCGTGAGGACATAATGGAAACTAATGAGTTGTTAAGATCGCCGGCTCGCGGCTGGAGGCCTATATCCACATCTTGCGGAACTTCAAGCAGCTCGATACCATGTTGCTGGGGAAGCCTAGTGGCTACATCCTGCAGGTAGACTTGAGCGAGCGTACCGTAGCTGATTATAGAAGAACATCCAGGATCTTGTATGCGACGTAAGCGATTCAAGAAAAGCACCAAACACTACTAGTGGGACTGTAATGTGCTTGATGGCGCTTTTGAATTGACAATGAAACACTTGTATCTGCTCTCCGCCACTCCATTGCATACGGGCATTCTTTCCTGCGTACATTCGCTATTAAAGAGCTTGAAGGGGCCCCCATTGGTGCTATCGAAAGGTTCCGACTCGCGAAACTATTGGACATCCCAGCATGGGAAGCTCATGCATTTGGAGAGCTTGCCCAACGCAGCGTATACATTACGTTGAAAGAAGCTGCCGTGCTCGGGCTTGGTACTTTTGTCGCCCTCGTCACGGCACGCGAGTAGGAGCAGATGCGTCGCGGTAGGCTTATGGATGCTCCACCTGGAACCAGTCGGGCAGCGCCCCAGTCTGATGTACAAGACTCATTTCAAGACAAACAAGCTACTATTCAAGGAGTTCGTGAGGGCCAACCGATCGTGGGGCCTACTCCTGTAGACTTACGGGACAACTTGAAAGAACGGACGAATGGCAGTTTCAATGGTAAGTCCTTGTGCAACTCCCAAGTCTCGTCAAATTCAAACAAGGCTCAAGTTCCGGGACGCACCTTCCGTTCTAACGAAAGCCGGTAAGCATCCAGTAAGGCGAGCACTATTGAATATATCGAAGCAGAGCTGGCTGTGTATAAGAGAAACAGTGCCTTTCTCCGAATACGCAAGGATCTGACTGAACTTAGTCAAGCCAAGGCCAAGGCCACACACTCGGCTACTAGCTTGTCCTTCATTGGCAGTGAACAATGTTCCCGAAAAATCTATTAACCTTCGCCTGTGATTTTTTCCGACGAACTATCAAGTCCATCCCGTTGTGTCCCGAAACTGGAATGCAATGATCACACAGTTCTGTTTGTGACGTAATGTCAATGTAATGTCACTGCCCGTCTTTATTTGTGCCGATCTTGGCCCTCGGGTGCCTTCGGATCAGTCATGGCTCGCCCAAGAGCCAGGTACATGTGTGGCGTACTTGACAGCCGCGGCATCACAACATCCGTACTAGGAACCCTGTGATATATATCATTGCCTGAAAAGAGCTAGTATACACTTGTACGATAAGCACGATGCAAAGAGGAAAGAGAGCAACCGAAACTGGTACATGAAGAGGTAACGTGTTTGTGGATCATGATTCGTGAGAGCGGAACTGTCAAACCGTGTGCACTTCTAAGTATCAAACCGAAGCTCCGGGGTATCTATCATGCGTCTGCCAATGCACTCCCAACTACTGCCAAGAACGCCTGCCTGCTCTCGTCTGCGTTCGTATTCGCAGGCCGGGAAGCTTTCCACAGAGCATACATTCCCTTGATCGCGCTCGACAGTCCCGCATCAACTGGACTGAGAACATTGCTGGTAGGAGAAGAAACTGCGGGTGCCTCAGGCTCGTTGGCGGCGGGCGCGTCGGGTTCATCAAGCGGTGCATCGTCCGGTTCGGACATGGCCGAAAACGGGGCGGATAACGAGGACGGGGGGCTGTTCCAGTTTCGATGGTCAAGACCGGGCAGTGGCACGGGCGCTTGGGTTTGGGTGTTGAGCGTGAGCGGTTGGGTAGGGAGAGATGGTGGAGTTGGCGGGTGTGAATCGGACAAGATGGTGACGCCCAATCCGTGTCGAGCCGTAGAATCACCCTCGGGCTCCCATTCTTGAGGCTGGTCATCCCAAGGAAGTGCTTCTCGACCCCATGCGTCGAGCTTCTTGTGCTGAGGAGGCGCAGGCGACGGAATGGTCGAATCAGCCGAACCATGAACAGCACCATACGACGCCCAGTATGCATCCTCTTCCTCCGCGGCCGAGGGGCCAAGGGAGCGTGTTGGCATGCGGGGCGAAGGCGGAGCAGAACCCGAGTTGTATCCAGCCCAGTAGTCGTCTGAAGCAGGAGTAGAGACGGATGAGTATGCCGAGGTGAGTGCTGAGGACGTGGAGTAGGACGCGCCTGGCGATGGCTCGTGTTCTTGCTCGGGAGCAGGTGTGATGTGGAGTGCGGGGGCGAGTGTAGGGGTGCAGCCGGCGGGTATGGTTCGGTGATCTGCGCGGGGGTCTGGATAAGCGAAATGAGGGCAGGATGAATGACGTCGTGGAAGCTTACCAGTGTCAAAGTAGCGCCACCCGGCACCGTCTTGGTCTTCCTCCCAGACGAATACGAGCTGAACACTGTTGCCTAGCCACACGCGAGCTCGTGCTGGCTCGTCGTTGGAGCTAGGTAACTCGTAGCGAATGTCAGCTGTCTGGACGAGGTGTTCGTGGTCCTGGGTGGCTAGTCGCTCAAGGACGTCGATCGCCTGTTTTGAGTCTTGGCCGGTGTGGGGCCAGCAGAGATAGGCAGCGGCATCGGAAGGGGATATGCTGAGAAAGTGGTGTCGTTGGAGGAGTGAGCGGGCAAGCAGATGCTCCGGGAACTCTGATGGTGGGAGCAAGTACTGGAGCGCGAGAGAGAGGGTATGAGGGGCGAGGGGCTGGGCCATTGCGGTGGTGGTGGAGGAGTGCAAGTCGATCTGGTCGGGCTGCATACGTGACTATAAACAAGGCCGCGATGGGAATTCTTTGCAGCCGCCGCGCGGGGAAAGGATCGAGCGGGTGACCCCGGAGCAAGCGGCCCAGCTCATGTGAACAGCGCTTGGGTTCTCCACTTGCTGACACTGGGCAACTCAAGCCAGGGTGCTGCTTCCAATCAGGAATCCAACCCAGGCTCCCGCATTTCTCCCGACTAGGCCACGTGCGACATGCCCGTAATGTCTGTCATCGGTCGTCGTACCCGTCGTTTGTGTCGACGTTGCCGGTCGTGCTCAAACTGAACAGTCAACCCGGTCGCTTGACTGGACGCAGCAGAATGTCCATATGACCTGTGGAGCGTCTGCTAGCGAGAAAATGAATAATGGTCGGATTTGACAATTTACGTGCTCGCATACTGAACAGAGTCTAGTTCTGCGCCTAGCGTCGTACCCGAGAACGGGTGGCCCGTCGTCGAGAATAAATCAAGCTTACAAGCGACGCGAGCAGAGTCGACTATCACGTGACTCCCGGTGGCCGTGCAGCGGATTTGCTCATCTCTGCAGCCATCCCCGTCGCCAACGCCCACGAGAAAAAAGTAGCCATGAGACCACTAGCTTCCGTTCTCGCCGCTCTTTCTCTCGCTTCAGCCGCTCTCGGCCAGTCGTCGAGTGCCCGCCCTTCGGAGAGCGGTGGTAATAGTCAGTCTCATGCCGCGTCTGGGACGCAAGCCCCGGCCTCGGGATCAGGCGGAACCACTCCTGCGCCCACACCATCTGCCTTTGTCTCGACTAGCTTCTCTCAAGGAATCTCGTTTATTGGCCCAAGTATGTATCCCACTATCGATGTTTGCAACTTATGTTCAAACATCAAAAGATCGTTCACAGACGACCGTCTCTGTCGCCATCCCTATAACAATCCAACCCACGGCGGCACCTGCAACCACGGGAGGAAATGCCACGCAACCAAATGGCTCTGAGATTGTTACCACCTCTAGCACGCCAACGACTTTCCCATACGCCCCGACGACCGTGGATGCTGGTGCCCAAGGTGGTCCAAACGCACCAAGCCCCGGAGCTGGAGGAAAATGTGAGTTTGGGGATTGACTGACGGTTGAGCCATACTAATAGTGACGTTTGCAGCCAATGGCCCAGACGACTCGTACATTGCTGGCGCAAGGCAACTTGCCGTAGGCGGTGTTACCCTCGCCCTAGGTCTCGGCGCAGCGCTCGTCTTTCAACAACTTGCGTAAATGTGCCTGGGAATAGCGCCGTTTTTATCGTTTTGTTCGCATGGTTTTGCATCACGGACTTTTTGTACTTGACATTTGCCTATTTACGCTACTCTCCTTACTACACCAGGATATTGCTACTTTCTTTGTCTCATGAATGAATATGGACACACCATAGACTCTACAATCCAGCCCTAAATCGCCCAGCGACAACCCCTAAAGCTATAACCCCAAAAAAGCACCGCAGTCGCTAAAGAATTCATGCTGATCCAGAAATAGATATATCTCCCAGCCCCCTTTTCGTACAGTCAAGTGCGGCAAGCAGGTGTACGTCTATGCGTAGGTGGCTCTCAATCGCCCGACAATATACTCCTCCGTCTGAACAGCCGGGTATTTCTTCTCACCCCTGGGACCCTCACAGTTGGGCAAACACGAAATCTGAGCCCCACCGTTGGGGTTGCAGAAGAACGCGATCGACTGTCGAGCAGGTGTGGTTGGGCCGTTTCCAACAGGGGGTGCGACGACACGGTGCAGAGTGCTAAAGTCCATGATTGAGTGAGAAGTGAGGCGGAGACTAGGATAAATCACGAACCTTCGCAATCGATCATTTGACCATCGAGCGAGAAGGTCCCCGACGTTGACTACGATCGTGCCAGGCTAGAGAAAACCTTAGTTACAGACACCAGATTTGAACGCGGTTAGTACGTACGATGGGGGTTGCGGGTTGGAATTGCTTTGTGTGTGGATTTTGGACTTCCAGACCTCCCACTTGGTCTTGGAAGAGTAGGGTGAGGGACCCATAGTCTAAAAGGCGATTATTTAGATAAATTGTAGGCAAAATGAAAGACCGACGTACCAGAGTGCGCCCCAGCACGTGCCTGTCCCTCTTTCAGAAGCAACTCGCGTTTGATGGGAGGATACGAGAGCCTATCGATCAGGTCAATTAGGTCCGGAAACGGAACAACCCGGCGAGCTTGACGTACAGTCGCAGGTTGTGGAACTGCTCGTCGATAAGTTTATCAAAGAATTTCTCATCAAGTCCGAGCCCCATTGCGACGGATGACATGACCTCTGCATGGAGTTCGTGGCAAGTCTGAAACCGATCATTTCAGTTGTCTTGTGCCCCTTGATATCTGACTCTATACACACCTGGAAGAAGTTCAAGAACGTATCCTTGAATTTGGGCGCATCCTTGGGATCCGGCCAGCGGTTGGACCAAGTTGCATCCCAGTCCCGACCGATCTCCATCGACTCTTTTGAATCGGGTGCTTGTGCTCGGAGTCGAGCGATCTCTGCTGGGTCACTGGATTGCGTTACACGTTCTCGACCGGGCATGACGTATCCTCGGTTTGAACGGGGGTCTGTTCGTCTCGTCAAGACATGGGCGAGGGTAAACAGAGATACGACATACCCTCCCAAGCCAATTTCGCTTTAACCTCCATCGGGAGAGCGAAAAACTCGGCGCTTTGTTTGAAAGCGTTGTGTACGGTGGCAGCGTCGATCCCGTGTTTGGAGAGATAGACGAATCCGACTTCTTCAAACGCAGACACGATCTCGTTGGCTGTTGCTTGCTTTTCGGATGTCGATTGAGCAGCACGGTATTTGCTGAAATCAATGACAGGGATGCGGAATGCTGGTTCCTGCCATTGACTTGTCAGTAAGAGACCAGCTGAGGGAGCGAAGAGATGCCCACATTGGTAACTGTCGCCAGACCCCGCGACCAGCATCGCGCCTGCGACCTCAGACCAGAAACCGAACGCAGGACGGGGGTAATCATCTTCGGGCAAAGGGAGAGGGGGTATGGTGGTGGTGAAACGTGCTCAAAGGTTCCTCGTGGTCGAGCTTTTAAGCGGCGCCAGAATCCCAAGTTTGTCGGTCGCTGCCCAGATGAACACGGCGAGAGAGACCGTTCTCGATCGGGGACAGGTTTATCTAAACGCCCGGCGGTTGGTAGATCGTGGCTGTACGGCTATGTGCCGAGCGGAAGCAAGTACTGTATCCGCGTCCGTTTCCGGTTTGTCCATCCTCGTCGTCGGCCCCCTCAAGATCATCGCCAAGGTAGGTATCGCCGTAGACAGCGTTATTTAACTATTCTGTGATGCATCGGTACACACTATCGGAGAGTATGGGGCTGTTTTCGATGGCTCAGTGGATGGATTCATGGCCTTTGCCTAGATGGATTGCTTTTCTCAGAGGATTAAATCTGACTCGCGACGTTCGGCAGCATCATGGGCGCGTACAAATACATTAGTGAGCTCTACAAGAAGAAACAGAGCGACGTGCTCCGCTTCCTCCTCCGCGTCCGGTACGTTCAATTTCGTTGTAAATCGAGCAGTAGCTGAGATAACCGCCAGCTGCTGGGAGTACCGTCAGCTCAATGTCATCCACCGCGCTTCCCGCCCCTCTCGCCCGGACAAGGCTCGCCGTCTAGGCTACAAAGCCAAGCAAGGCTACCTGATCTACCGTGTGCGCGTGCGCCGCGGCAACAGGAAAAAGCCAGTGCCGAAGGGTACGCTGTTCGCCAGTGTATTCCTGTTGACGCCAGTTGCTTAACTTCAAAATCTACTCCAACAGGTGCGACCTACGGCAAGCCCGTCCGACAGGGTGTCAACCACCTCAAGTTCCAGCGTGGGCTGCGAAGCACCGCTGAGGAGCGCGTCGGACGCCGATGTGGAAACTTGCGTGTGCTCAACTCATACTGGATTAACCAGGATGGTGTGTACAAATACTACGAGGTCATTCTCGTCGACCCCAACCACAAGGCGGTAAGTTTGTTTTAATTCATATATATGCGATTTGAAACTTATGAATCGCGCATAGGTTCGTCGCGACCCGAAAATCAACTGGATTACCAAACCAGTCCACAAGAGGCGCGAGGCTCGTGGTCTCACCAGCATCGGCAAACAAGTAAGTTTACTGCGCATTATTTCGAGTTGGCTATTTCTGACATTTGTCTCAGAATCGTGGTCTCGGCAAGGGCCATCGCCACAACCACACCCCGGCGCGCTCGACCTGGAAGAGGCACAACACGTATGTCGCACATTTATGCTGTGCAGTAGCACTCTTACTTACATTCGGTTATTATCCAGTCTCTCTCTCCGTCGCTACCGGTAAACAACTTGTCATTTGGAATTGTTGTTCACTTCCGTGTATTACGCTTTTTCTGGCCTGTGTGGCCGATATGTTCATCATGCCATGTATGGAATCCATGTGGTCAATTATGCGTCTCGACTGCCTAGTAAAGTCATTTGAGTCGATCTTTTGATCGCGTATAGCCGCCGGACGTTTACCCCCGTCGGGAAACTTCCCCTTCCCCCTTGCCTTGTGTCGCACATGCCGCAGAACCGATGCTTTGTAGATGATGCGTTTACCCAGCCGCAGTCGTCCAAGGACCAGTTATGGAGCGATTCGATGTGCGCTAGAAGTTCAAATCTGGGGGTCCGAGATTGGAGAAACTCGTGACTGGAGGCAGAGAATGTTCGGACACAGCTTGTGCGTGTCCACCACGAGCCTCTTGTTTTGTATTTATGGTAATTAGACAAGCTGCTGCTATTTGGATCTCCCCCTCGTGTTCACGTACTCTCCCCTCGTTGCTTCTGTTGCCCGCCTGCTCACCTTTGTTTCTCGTCGCCTGCCACCTCGACGCTTTTCTCTACGGCCTACGATCTCCATCGCATCCGACATTCACGACGGACTGGCTTCTGTCGATCAGCCAAGTTAATTCCATTCTCGTAACGATTGGAGAGCTATAATGGGACGACGGCTCCGCCAGCTTGGTGTGCTTGGCACTCTTGTCCTTGCGCATTCGGCTGCTGCAGCACCATCGCCCCCGTCGATCCTGAGCAGGGTCCCTCTCCCTTCGCTAGGGAGCCTAGGAGAGAGGGTCTCTGAGGTATGGAAGCGAGGGATCAGGGGCACTGTCGGATTGCAGAACAGAGCAACATCTAACGATTCAGCCAACCTCTGGGTGGTGGACACGCAGTACCAAGGAAAGTCGTTCTTCGAGTGAGTGAGCTGTCCGTCATTTATGTCTCGAAT
Organism: Ceratobasidium sp. AG-Ba; assembly: GCA_016906575.1. Lineage (NCBI taxonomy): Eukaryota > Fungi > Basidiomycota > Agaricomycetes > Cantharellales > Ceratobasidiaceae > Ceratobasidium > Ceratobasidium sp. AG-Ba. The sequence continues at coordinate 1,368,548 of CP059613.1, read as the reverse complement.
GCTAAAAACAAACATTACTCTAGTGGGTTCGATTTCTATACGGACAGAGACCCAACCAAGTGAGCTGCCTACGCGACCATTGTCGTGTTTGACTCTGACCCTCAATTAGCGGCCAGGTTCAGTATGTCGATCGCGATACGGCATTCAACGAAGGACTGGCCTACGTCACCAGCGATGGCAAGGCTGTCATGAAGGTCGATAACACGACCTGGCTGACAGCCGGTCAAAACCGGAAAAGGTCGGTTCGGCTCTTAATCATTGATGACGCAAAGAGTCCTGAAGTCTAGCGTTGTTCTTTGGCGTTTGTCTTGTCCGCGCAGTGTGCGGATCCAGTCGCAAAAACGCTTCAACGGTGGTCTATTCATTTTAGATTTGCAGCGTTCACCTCATGGTTGCGGTATGTTGCATCATGAGTTTATGTCTTTAACGACCTATTCATACTCACCCCAACCCTTTCTGTAGGTACATGGCCTGCGTTTTGGTGTGTACATCCTACATGTGCTTGCGTAGTATCTTATTCCGCTTATACGCCTTCTTCGTATGAACTATAGGACTGTCGGCCCCAACTGGCCACAAGGCGGCGAAATCGACATCTTTGAGGGTGTCCACGAGAACACTAAGAATCAAGCGACTTTCCACACGGCCGATGGTAAGCGCTAGCTTAGCGACACATGAGATTCTGATGTGCTGACCACTGTTGGGAAAGGATGCACGATTACGGATCCACAGAACTTTACTGGAAATCTACTGGTATGCATGTTCGGAATCAAATCGTATGGCGATACCTGAGCGATGCTCTTCTTAGGCATCCGACTGCTCTGCGTTCGCTGATAACAATGCTGGGTGTGGCCTGATCAATGACAGTGCTGCATCATTTGGGGCACCTTTCAACGCTGTTGGTGGAGGCGTTTTTGCCAGTCGATGGGATAACAATGGCGTGTGGATATGTGCGTTTCTATTTCAACCAATTATGCCGCATCTTATCGCCTTTTAGGGTTCTTCCATCGCTCGACAATTCCGAATGACATCATCCAAAACACGCCTACACCTGAATTGTGGGGGAAGCCAACAGCTCTGCTTTCAAACTCCTCGTGTGCGCCTAACAGGTACTTCTGGGACCACCAGGTATGTTACTATATATGCGCTAATAGTGCTGATTGCTAATTGAATTATTCAGATTGTGTTTGATATTACGTTTTGTGGTATGTTTCAACCACTCTCGTAGGGATAAGTAGTCTGATTCGTACGTGCAGGGGACTGGGCTGGAGCTTCCTATAGTGACCCTGCAAACGGCTGTCCCGGAACCTGCTCTGATCATGTCTTGGATCCCGGCAACTTTTATGTGAGCATATACGAACACTATTGCATTGGATTACGCTAACTCGGTCCGCTTGAAAGAACACTTCATGGCTGATCGTACGTAGAGCTCTAACATAGGCAGTATAAAGTTTACTTACCTCTATTTAGAATTATGTCCACGTCTTCAGAAACTCCAAGGTGTCGGGGAGCGTTCACAGCGGAGCTCAGTCGTATCCATCTCCAATCCGTGCTTTATACGTTTCCTTCATTCCTACATTATTCTACCTATCCTGGCATGCCCTCAATTGAATGTTTTCGACGATTTCCCGATTAACGAGTTGTTATTTCAATATTTATAAAGCCATCACTTCGGTATATGGATTTGCTTCACCCTCGGCCGGAGGTATCGCGTTCTAGGATTGGAATTTGTGTCTCGAGCATTATCCAAGTGTATCCATCTGTATGGTTCGCTATTTTATGTGATAGAGTGTATTCTATAAAAATGATGAACTGTACTAGCACACTACGGATCGATTAATGTATTCAGTTTGAACGACCACTATCTTTGTGTGCCCATATACACTCGCCGATGCCAAGCAAACAATTGTACAGGAAAACCATTCAATCCGCATATATGCCTTAGGTACTGAGCTCTTGAGAGTTGTTTTCGTTTAAACATAACCAACAGGTGCTGAGTGTGCTGTAGCCGAACAACAGGGAGGGTTTGACATGTATGCGCGAGATAGGGCTTCTCAGTACAAATGTATCGCCCGTTGGCACTGACCGTAGAATACGGATGTGTATTTGTGCAGCACAAACTCATCGATGAGGGCCGAGATACGGAATTTCTCAAAAGAGCAGGGTCAACTTGTTAGTAATATGAAATCGACGAGCCACAAGGGATGACACCACCACCGAGCGCCAGATAATTGTGCCAGCCTGTCGCTGCTCCTGCGGTGGGGAAGTACGTCCCGTTTCTTTTATTATTACTCCCCCCCCCCCAAGACTTGACTTGTTTGCAATTGAATCAAGCTTATGACAAATAACATGTTTATTCAGAGGTCCGGGTCAGAAAACACGATGGGAATGTTTATGAAGCACAGTTGAACAAACTCAAGACTTTGAATTGGCGCCGAACCGAAGAGGGCCCAACTCACTTGAGCCTTTGCAGAATTTTACCACCTTGGCAGCTCCTCCGATATTGGCGCGTCAAACAAGTGGATTCGACTCAGTACACATATATACAGGATGATATGAAATGCTGATTCTGTATGTCAAACTGATAGACATGGAACAGCACTGGAATGTCTCAAGACTAAGGGGAAGGTGCGGCTAGGAGTGGGGTGCAAGCTGCCATGCATGCGCCTTGAACAGCCGAGCAACCGAGCAAGGCTGCTGGAACACCGAGGCCGAGCGTAAAGGTTCCAGCAGTTACTCCGGCAGCAGTGCAACATGTGACATAGCCTGTACGACGATAATCAGCCTGTTAATCGACGGCACCAGGACGGAGCTATATACACACCCGTGTTACAGGCGGAATAGCACAGACCCATGGCCACAGGACCAGCCTGGACTTGCTGTATATTCATTGTGACAGCAGCGAAGGCGACGAGGGAGGTGACGGACAACTTCATACTGGGTGCGGGTAGTGAGGTGGATATGAGGCGAATATCAATGACCAGATGGTGGGGGAGCGCTATGGCTTGACGAGCCACTCCAATCTCCAGGTGCTTATATAGTCGCAAACCGGCACCTCGTTGGAGCCGTGACGAATGGACGTGAAGATATGTCACATTGTCGATCCTGAAAAGGCGCCGGTTGTCCCAGATCTGTACTGGGACGTAGGGGAGTCACATTTCGTCGACCAATCATAAGTCACAGCCACTGTGGGATCAACACGAATCCAATGGTCGATTTAGGTCACGCAGGACTCGCGCCTGTCAACGCCTGTCAACACCCAACCCCGTGTTGATTGGAAATACTTTCTATATTTTGAACCAGCCAGCCAATCTTCCTCCCTGGTCGCTCAAACCCATTAAATGCTGAAAATCACCTGCGTGGAGCTTGTGCCTGAGGCGCGTCTGAGACGGGCGTCAAGTAGCAGATGACGAACGCCCATGTCCCGACGCCCTTCGGTCGCACGGAATCCATTCGTCTTGAGTGACTTGTTGCCTTTGGGGGTGGCTCGCTCGTGTCTCAACCCCAAATTTGAAATGTTAAAGGACTCCCTTTGCGGCCGCCATGACCTAAATCGGCCATCTAATTGGAGTCCACGTCGGACTTGAAACGTGTCCCAGCACTTCCTACAGTGAACCTAGCCACGAGGTGATGTTCACAGCCCCAAAGGATGCATCGTTTTACCAATTATGTCAAAGTTTAGTGGGATATCCCTGAGTTGGCGTGGCTGGAAGCTGTCGGGGTGGCAAATCGATGCACCTCATTGTCCGCTTATCGGACGCATATCCAGGGGATTGTGAAGGAACAATAATTCCATTGGTCCCAGCGCCAGAACATTCGGATTAGGACGTAATCCCAGGGGAGTATGGGGAGATGCCTGGTTTACGAGTCGCTTATACTCGACTCACTTCCTGGTAAATCGAAGTATGGAAAGGTTCTCTCGACCGGCTCGCCTCTGAAGTACAACCTGATATTCAACGGGGTTAGCTATTTGAAGCGAGAAAAACGAATGCAGATGTACCTTGCCAACTAGCCCCAGTCGCTCCATGCGAGCAATGATCCCAGGAGGATCGTTTTGTTTCAGTGCGACCAAGTAGAAGCAACCGGTGTCGGAAAGAAGAGTCTGGACCAAATGTGTGATCAGGTTAGATCATTTCGTCTGGGCGAATACTCACATCTATACAGCTTAGTAGACGATTGGTCACACCCATGCCATCAACTCCACCCGCCCAAGCGCCAGCAATAGTTCCTTCCGCTTGGGCATTGAATGCTTCTTCTTCTTCCGTTGGTACGTACGGCGGGTTGAACACCAAAACATCGATGCTGTGTTGGAGCCGGATCTGTAAAGGTCCCGCGAGATCGCAAGTCACTGGGTTTATGATCACCTAGACGAGGATAAATGTCTGTTATCAATATGTTTGGTCCAGACCCACATCATTCTGGAATCCCGTTGCTTCCGTGCACCGTAAAGCATGGGCGTTAATATCCGTCCCTACCATCACTCTCGAACGGCTTATAAGCAATTGGGGTTGAGCGGGGAAGGAACGGACTCACAACATGGCTCATTCTTGAGTATACGACCAAGAAAGGCCGAGACGCATCCTGACCCCGAGCTATGGAAGTCTTGTGGATAAGCTATTGGAGTGAACAGATGGTAGCATACCCGATCTCTACACATATTGTCGGCTTGTGTTCTCGGAGATACTCTGCATCTTGTTCCAGTGCATCAAGGAGTAGAAATGTGTCCTCTTCGGACAACTGATTAGGCTCTCTGTTACAATTCATGTTAGCAAAGCGCCTACCTGCAGGCTCATAGACCCGTAGAAGATCTTCCTTGGTCAGATGCGACAAATCCGGAGTGGGTATCATCGTAGACGAAAAGGGTAGGGTGTGTTTGCTTGTTTGTACACTGATGCCATTGATTTCCAATAGCGGGTTAATTTCTAATAGTTCCCCCAAGAAAGTTGCGAGTTGAGAGCACCGCATATTGCACACTTGCTCCTGCCCACTGACGTCAAATTGCACGACGCTTGGGTATTCTCAACTCGGCCATATCGTCTACTGCATTGGTATCTATACCAGCCGACACGGCTATCATAGCGACGAGGCGCCTCTTTTTGGATCCCCAACGGATTGACTGGGTTGCCCCACGCGAGCTGTAGAGGCACGACCCCCACGGACATATTCACAATGTCAGAGAACAGCAGCAAACGTAAGTTGGCTTGATTTAAATGGGTTCTGTAAGCTAATATATTGTTTAGGCAATGTCATCAAGCGGCTTGCAGTCGCATTGAACCGCATCCGTGCGACTCCCCCACGCATCATCGCCTCCCCTCCTACGCGTGAGTCGGCATCTCCTTTGATTCTGCAAATTCTATCTAACTATTATAGATATCCTGTTTGGACAGAACCACGGCGTGCCTCTGTTTCGCTCATCATCCACGTTCGGCCGCCGGCACATGTGCTGGCCCGGCCAGACCTGATTCCCCCGACTCCCCCCAACCTCAACGATTTCTTCCGGCTTGACTGGGTGAACCACCCGGAGAGCGTTGCCGAGCTCCTGTATATCCGAAGAGAGGGCAGGGAGGGTAAAGGTGCCGACAGCCATGTTGCTTTTCCCGGGGGCAGGTCAGAAGAGGGCGATGAGGGTGCACTTTATACCGGTAAGCCTGGGTGCGAGGCATCATGACCGACTAATTTATGCTGGTACAGCTATGAGACAAACATGGGAAGAAATTGGTCTCGACCTTGCCGATAATGAATGGACGTGTGTTGGCCAGCTGGATGACCGAGAAATTACCACAAGCCTTGGCAAGCGACTTTTGATGATCTTGAGCCCATTTGGTGTGTAAAATTTGCATGTGTATCCAATGTATCACTCATAGGCCCGCCAGTGTTCTTGCACCTTTCACCACATCCTCCTCAGATCGACCTTCAGGTATGTGATTCAACCAGGGCATTGACGGCTTGTAGTTCTTATCTCCGCGCAGCCCGACTCTCAAACCACAGTTCATGCTATACCTATTGATATCCTCCCGCCATGGAACAAAAACCCTCGTACAACATTTGTGAATATCGATATTGCATCCAGACTTGCTCCGTAGGTCTTCGCAGTTCAACTATTCATTCCAGTATATCTAACTGAAACTGTAGGCGTAACACCTTTGTGCGACTGTTTGTGCGCTCGCTGATTGGCGATATGAAGTTCGGTGCGGTGCTTTTGCCACCTCACGCGGCTACTTCAGCCCGGGCGTGGTGGCAACGCATTCTGGAGATGTGAAGTTATGGGGCTTGACCCTCGGGATGACGCTGTGAGTGACTATCTATATTTAATTCAGCGACACGCGAACCAACCACTTTTACAGGGACTTGGTTCAGCAGATGGAAGACAATCCAAGCACTGGCCCTATGACTCCTACGGCAGCCTCTGCTGTATTTTTGGGAGGTGGCGCAGCGAGCATGACGTGAGCCCTGGTGGTTATTCCTTCGCGAACATTGGGACTGAATTGGTTTGCTAGCTCCATCTTCCCCAGATTCTCGATTGCAGATGTTAATTTGTGGATCTGGTAAGCTCACTTTATTTGCATATGTTTTTATCGCTCATTTGCCTGCAGGGTGTTTGGAAAGCGTTACCGCGATGTTGTTCGAGGCTGGGAAGCGAGCGCACGAGAGGCTGGAACGAATGATAGGAGGTAAGTGCACTTTTACCCCACTTATGGCGTCCTCGTGTTGATTGGTGACATAGAATCAACTGGTCTGGGTCCGCTCTCAATGCTTTCTACGGTGCCGTGAGGCGTGCCCTGGTTGTCGTTATCGTCCTTCGTGCTCTTGGTCTCTTGGGTGGAATTGCCGGGTTGCTTTGGTGGTTACTTCGTAACCGATTGTAATCCATCTGGACCGGATTTGATGACGCATATAGCACCTCTTATATGGTATCACTTGTTGTAGAACTTATGTGTAAACGAAATACGGTATGCCCGTTGCTCCAATGTGTGGTGTGGATGTTGCACGTGATCAACCAAACGCTGACCGAACGGTGACAAACCTTTCGCACGACTTGGTCCCGTTCAAATTATCTTGCATAAAAGTAATTGCCTCTGGCTGGCTGGCATATCACACCATACTCAATCTTGAAACCGGGACCTACAATGAGTAAAACTGTTGAACTTACTGTGTCCCAAGCGGATATCGCCAAGATGATAGATCTTGCATTACTGCAGCCTAACATGACCGACGCAGAAATCCGCGCTGGTTTAGAGACGGCGAAACAGTACGTCCAATACCACAAATGACAATGTCGAACGTATTTATGGCTATATGCACGCTAGGTACAAAACTGCGACAGCATGCATCAAGCCTTACTCGATCCCGATGGCGAAAGAGATCCTCGCTGGGTCTGGCGTGCTGATCTGCCCAGTAATCGGCTTCCCTCACGGCAATAGCTCGACGAATGTGAAAGTGTTTGAAGCGAGTGAAGCCGTTAGGGCGGTGAGTGGTTAGAGTTAGAAGTGAGGACTAAGGTTGATCGGGAGATAGGGAGGTAACGAGATTGATATGGTTATCAACGTGAGTCATGTGCGTGCTATCGAGAAACGTGTCCATTGAATGGATACCCAGGTGGGAAGAGCATTGAGCGGAGAGTGGGAGTATGTCGAAGAGGAGATTAAAGCGGTCAATGATGCCGTTGTTTCAGGTGGAGCGATACTGAAAGTTATATTTGAGGTGTGTCGGTTGCTTCGTGTTCGCGAAGCTAGTTGATGTTTTTGTGCTAGAACGACTATCTGAAAGACGAGCATATCATTAAATTATGCGAAATCTGCACCAAGATCGGGGTCGCGTTTGTCAAGACTTCGACAGGTTATGGATTCAAGAAGCAGTCAAACGGGATGTACATTTATGATGGAGCGACAATTCCTCATTTGGCACTTATGAGAAAGCAGTACGAGATGTTCGTCGGTCGGTCGGAGCCGTGTTGACTGTGTTTTCGGCAGTTGCCCGCCATCGGTGCAAATCAAAGCGGCTGGGGGCCTCAAAACGCTGGACGATCTGCTACGTGTCCGCGCCATGGGGGTAACACGCGTGGGAGCTTCGTGAGTTTTCCAAGCTTGGCAGTCAAGTAACGGCCGGGGCCTTACGTTGATTCATGTCACCGCGTTATTCGTTATTGCTAGTGCTGCGCCCGCAATCATCGCCGAGGCTGCAGCCCGCGGGATCGGCGAAACGCCGGTCAAGGTCGAGGTCGATCTGGCGGGGGCGGTGTCTGGCGGGGGCTACTAGCTGCGGATATATTGATAGAGAGGACGAAAATACTGGCGAAAAGCGAGCAATGAGCGAATTGGAAATAACACGTGACGTGCGTCATGAATGATTGTATCTGTTGCGGCCGGTTATACATACGTGCGAGCAGCAGACTTCAGCCACTTGCTATCAGCGATTAGCACTTCCATCTACCCACCCCCACCATGTCCGTCCCGTCTGCAAAGGACGTGGCTGCGGCATCAGCACAAGCACACTCTGAACTCAACGGAATTCAGCACGAAGATGCTGCCAAAGGCGCTGTCGTCCACACGTTCGACCCGAATATGAGCCCGGAGGAGAAGGCCGCTGCCGCTGGCAAGGCACGCAGCGGGCTCGAAAGCATCAAGGCCCAGGAGCGCAAGGAAGAGGCGCGAGGTGCGTACAGAGCTGCACACACTGCCTGGAGCTAACTTTTTCATTCAGAGCTCGCCGTCGATGTCGGTGGCCCGCCTGTCGCCCCAACAATCACAATCGAGGACGTGGATAAGACGACCAAGGAGGTCCTCGAAGAGTCCAACACCCAGAATGGCCAGCCCATGCCTGGTACGATGCCTGCGGGAGCTGCCCCGGCCATCCCGGACTGGTACAAGGTCGGATGGCGTGCACACGCTGGCATCGACGACCCCACGCCCACAGCCGAGGAAATCGACAAAGGAGTCATCGAAACCTTCCTTTCCGAGATGTACTATGGCGAATGGTACCACAGTATGTACACGTTACGGTACTAGCGTGTTCCTTGTCTCACACTATATATAGACGCGGCTATTATTTTCTTCGCGGTTGCAGCATCACATTACATGACTTTGTTCCGCCTGGGATGGGGATGGTAAGTCGTTCTTAGTATACTGAATAACCCGTGGTAACGTCTGGCTTCAGGCTATTCATACTTCTGGCCATATGTGCGACATATTACAAGTCTTCTATGGAACGAGTCCGCCGCCGGGCGAGAGATGACATTCAGCGTGAACTCGTCAAGACAAAGCTCGAGCAAGACTACGAGTCTGCACACTGGATGAACAACTTTATGGACCGATTCTGGCTCATCTACGAGCCCGTTTTGTCCGCATCTATTGTCGCCACCGTCGACCAAATATTGTCTGCATCCACTCCTGCCTTTCTGGATTCTATTCGCCTCGAAAACTTCACGCTCGGAACCAAAGCACCCCGCATCGATCGCGTGTATACCAGCCCCAGAACTGACAAGGACATTGTCCAGATGGATTGGGGTTTCTCCTTTACTCCTAATGACCTTTCGCATATGACACACCGCGAAGCACAGCAGAAAGTTAACCCAAAGATTGTTCTCGCTGTCCGAGTCGGCAAAGGTCTTGCAACTGCTGCGATGCCGATCCTGCTTGAGGATATGAGCTTTTCTGGGGTCATGCGCGTCAAGCTCAAGCTCATGGCCAACTTTCCCCATGTTCAAACCGTCGGGATTAGTTTTATGCAGCCCCCTACGTTTGACTATGTGCTGAAGCCTCTAGGCGGAGACACGTTTGGGTTTGATATTGGCAACGTGAGTTTCATTCCAGTCTATCCACAGCATGCATCTGAATAGTATCCATACAGATTCCCGGTCTGTCGTCGTTTATTCGCGATACTGTCCACTCTATTCTCGGTCCCATGATGTATGATCCCAATGGTATGCCACGTATCACTTTCCTTAAATGTCCACGCAGCTCAAGTATCCTTTTAGTCTTTACCCTCAATCTCGAGCAAATGTTGTCCGGAGCTCCGTTGGGTAAGCCTAAATACCTGCTCACTTTTAATTTATCCTTATATGACCTTTTGTTTAGATGCTGCTATCGGTGTCTTGCAAGTTACAATCTTTGATGCACGCGGCCTGAAGAGTACAAAGCTTGGTGGGGGTACCCCAGATCCGTACGTCAGCCTCACGATCAACAATCGCGCGGAGATGGCGAGGACCAAATACAAAGCCAGCACGTGGGTATGATCTTATTCGCTTTTCTCGCGTTATCTGAATTACGCCCAGGTACAACCCACACTGGGGCGAGGTCAAGTTTATACTCATCAATTCGCTCACGGAAACGCTCAACCTCACGATTCTGGACCACAATGACCACCGGAAGGATAGCGATCTCGGAACTGCGTCATTTGAACTTTCGGCTTTGAACGATGATGCTACCCAAGAGGGATTGGTTCGCAAGGTTTTGAAGGACGGCAAGGAGAGGGGTGAAATCAAGTTTGACGTGTGAGTCTAGTTAATTGTGCAGGCTATGTCGGGTTTGCTAATGGTACATCAAAGCGCATTCTTCCCAGTCTTGAAGCCCAAAACGCTGGATGGCGGCAAGATTCAGCCTCTGCCTGAGACAAGTACGTGAAAACTCTGAGGTTTTCATGTGCTATTACTGACTCAATGTCGCACAGAGGTCGGAATCGTTCGTTTGGTTGTCCATCAGGCCAAGGATTTGGATGCTAGCAAGTCGATGTCTGGAGATCTTAATCCGTTCGCCAAGGTTTTGTTGCGCAGCCACCCAGTTCACACTACCACAGTCATGAAGCACACCTTGTCGCCTGTTTGGGAGTCCCCTACGGAGTTCCTGGTCACAGACAAATCGTCTTCTGTTGTCACCCTCAAGGTCAGTTGTCTATCTCAAATTATTCAGCCTCCTCTCAATACGTTCTATACAGATCATCGACGATCGCGACTTTTTGAAGGATCCTGTGGTTGGTTATATGAATATTAGGCTCAAGGATCTTCTCGAGGCTCGTGAAAAGCAACAAGACTGGTTCCCACTCAGTGGTTGCAAGTCTGGCAAAGTTCGCCTCTCGGCCGATTGGAAACCACTCAACATGGCAGGCAGCATGCAGGGCGCAGACTCGTACTCTCCCCCAATCGGTATCATACGTTTGTGGATCAAGAGGGCCAAGGATGTCAAGAATGTCGAGGCGTCGCTCGGAGGCAAGAGCGACCCGTACGTGCGCGTGATGCTCAATGCCGTGACGATGGCCCGAACCGAGGTGAAAAACAACAACCTGAACCCAGAGTGGGACCAGATTGTGTATGTCCCCGTGCACAGTTTGCGCGAGACGCTCTATCTCGAGTGTATGGACTATCAGCATCTCACCAAGGACCGTTCACTCGGGTTTGTCGAGCTCTCGGTTGCGAAGCTTGCAGAGCCCCGGGACGACATTCGAATGCCGTTTGCCGGGACCGGAAAGTGCGACATCGCCGATCCTATTCGTTTGGACAAGAACACTTTTAAGGGCGAACTTCATTACACTGCAGAGTTTATTCCTGCTGTCGCTCTACGTGGTATCGCTTTCCAGGGTGCTGATGATATTCAGCGTGCAATTGAACGCGCCAAGGGTGGCCACGAAGATGAAGACGGTGTTGCGAGCGGTGATGAGAGCTCAGTATCCAGCTCGGATGAAGAAATCCAAAAGGTTCCGCATGACATCACTGTTAATGCAAAGGGGCATCGCGTAACGAGGCACAAGGTGGCCAAGAGTGTTGATACTGCAGTAACGGGTCAGACCGGCCAGACTGAGTCGACCGAAGACCTCGTCGACCAGTTGGAGGACGAGAACAAGGATGCCGCGGCCCACGGTCCAGGAGTAGAGATGACCACCGAAGAGGTTTTGCAACACCGTGAGCTCAAAATTTTGCATGCTTGTTGATTCAAGGATTGATGCATGAGTGCTCCAGAATCTGGGATCATGGTGTTCAACATTATCGACGGACAAATTGCGAAGAAGGCCAAGTTGGAAGTCCTACTGGATGATGGATATTGGCCTGTGTTCATCACCGAGAAGGCACGCAGCACCCAGGCTCACTGGGACCAGGTTGGTGAAGGCTTTGTCAAGGTAAATATTTGGCCCAAACTCACATATGAAACCGAGCTCACGTTTGGCGACAGGAACTTGACTTTGGTCGTGTCTGGTTGCGGCTCAACGAAGACGATGGAGAGAAAGAAGATATTATTGCAGAATACAAGACTGATGCCAAAGCCTTCTTGGAACAGACTTTGGTGAGTACCCCGTTTGTTACGGCACGTTGACTATGCTAATTTTATGGTAAGGCCGGGCCCACCACGTTCACTCTTGTTGATCAAGATGGCAGGAATAGGAGCACCATCAAGATTCAGGCCAAATATGTCCCAGTCGAAATTAAACTTGATCCAAGAGAGAGCATCAATAGTGAGTCCCTCCATAATAATGACCATACACCCGTTCACATGCACTACAGACATGGGCGTTCTCCGCGTCGAACTTCTCGATGGTAGAGATCTCGCAGCTGCTGATCGTAGCGGCAAGTCCGATCCATTCGTTGTCTTCAGTCTCAACGGATCCAAGGCATACAAGAGCCAGACAAAGAAAAAGACCCTCGCCCCCGAATGGAACGAGACGTTCGAAGTCTCTGTGGTAAGTCCGTTGTTGGTCGCCTATGGATCTGAGTTTAATGTACTGTCACAGCCATCACGCGTCGGTGCAGACTTTTTCCTGGAAGTGTTCGATTGGAATCAGGTCGAGACCGCCAAATCTTTGGGCTCGGGCAACATCGAGCTCGCCGATATCACGCCCTTTGAGACAACATCTCGCACTGTTCAACTTAGTTCTCAGAAGCATGGTGAGAAGGGCCAAATCCAAATTCGCATGCTTTTCCGTCCCGAAATCATCGCCAAGGCACGCACCAAAACATCCACGTTCTCCAGCGCTGGGCGTGCGATGACCCAGGTTGGTGGTATCCCACTTGGAGCCGGTCGAAGCGTTGGGCGTAAGGCTCTGGGTCTATTCGGTCGCGGGGACAAGGATGGGAGCTCCGAGGAAGTAATCGAGCCTCCACCCGTACCTGTCGCCGCGCCTCCAGCTGCGACTGGCAACGGAAACGCAAATGGGGCTGCGAACGCGACCCTTGGAGGGAGTGTGGGCTCTGCTACTGGCAATGTGATCAAGCCGATGGCGTCGCCCGCTCCTGGTCCGGGAACTCTTAAGGTCACGCTTCATCGCGCTCGAGACCTGGCCGGAATCGAGGAGGGCGACGTTGCTAAACCGTTCGCGATTCTAAAGATCGGCGACCGTGACCACAAGTCCAAGCATGTCAAGAGCAACACGCCTGAATGGTAAGCCGTGTATCAAGTTGTCAGGCTCTCAATTTTAACCGGGCTGGTAGGAATGAGACCTTTGTATTCCCAAATACAACCACGGACATCCGAACACTGCATGTAGCGATTCTGGACAAGCAAACGTTCAAGAAAGATCCGGTACGTTCGTGATTGTGATTCTTCGAGGCTAAACTAACTTGGTTTAACTTACCAGATCCTTGCTGAGGGCAATGTTGATGTGAGTGCTTCGTTCTGCCCCGATTTCACGTGCTAACCGGCCCGTATTCACTTGTAGATCTGGCGCTATATTCAACCGCTCTTTACACCTCCGATCCTTAGCGCCGAGGTAACGGCCCAACTCGACAATAACGGGGGCACAGTCCAGCTCCGACTGGAGTTTGAACCCATGGGGGCGTCCCTAGCGCGAACGATCAGCAACTCCGGCGGATCCTCACTTGCCGCTTCAACAAAGATTTCGTCACCCTCTCGGTTTAGTCTAGGCAGGAGGCCTGTGGATTAACCAATTGGCTGAACACGGCCTCAATTGATACCCGAGTCTGGTAACGAATACACAAACAAATATCATGGCTTCGTCCAAGTGTTCTGTCTGGTAACATTTTCTCCTGAGTTGTTGTACAACCCTTTCTCATCCTCTCTGCCAAACTATCGTAAAATTAAATGGGCTTTTGCAGTTTCCCGTCCGCTCCTTCATCTCAATTTCAGTCCCAAATCGCGATAACCGCCTCTCGTTCCATGTCTTTTTTTACAACCGATTAGTCACCAAGCCACCTTACCCACATTTCCATCTTTAAATCTAGCCTACAACTTCACCTCGCCCATAACGTGGCTCAATATATCCTGTTCAAATTCAACATCAGCAATTGGCAGCCCTCGGTTCGATTAGGTTTGACTCGCAATTCATTTGTTAGGCACTGTCACTGGGGGAATCACACGCAAAGTTGTCCCCTTTTTCGCCTCCCGATTGACAACCCACGTTAACAGCGACGGCGACAGAAGACGCAGATGTTGTCGCTCATTTGAGTCAAGCGTCGGCTTACATCTCTGATCCGATTCAGATATCGATAACACACGCCTGTACTTCCTCACACTCCTAATACTTGTTCGGATAGTTGGGCAATTATCACGCTGCCTGCCAGATCGCTGTACGACCCACGAAAATGCAAGGGATTGGGTTCAATTCAATCTTCCGTGTATAGACAATCAGCTCTCGGCTAGCTCTACTTACAGATCTACCGGCGTGTTGGCCGGTGGTGTGTGCGATTTACGGCCACTTGTTCCACCGGAGAGATAGAATCAACAGGGGCTCTCTCGCGACTACATTAATCCAGGAACTGTAGTACCCATGTCGCATAAACAGTCTCCCCTCCCCCCACCGTGTACCTCTCCACCGCTCCCAGGATTGGAATCGAGGAGTTGGCTGTTTCTACCTAAACCTGCAACCTGCACCGTGTGTGCCACGCATAATTCGAGGCATTGTTATCCTAAGAATGGATACCACTTCTCCTGCTGACCCTCCACCACCCGTTGATTCTCCTCTGCGAGGATCTTTGACTGGCGTTCCTGGCGTTGAGAATAATGGCACATAAAAGGTACCGCATAGTGGATCAGATAATTCAGGCCAGGTAGATCCTAAAAGGCTTCACTTGTAGATACCGTTCGACTATATCCGCAGTCCTCAAGTTTCAAACTCAACCGAAAACTGATCTCCACACCTTCCTTCAAGAGTAACATCCTATTCCCAAACATCCTGCAAGTTAATCTCCGGAGTCTGGAAGTTTTGTTAGCCATTTAGCATATAACTCTCAGCTTTACTCTGCTCCACAAGATGCCGGATCCACCCACGACTGTATTCGGCACCACCGACGTTATTCAACCGCTTATGTGCACCCAACAGTTCTAATTTTATATGTTTCAGTTAGTGACCATACCTGACCTTACTCATGTCAGACTTCATAACTGTTGCATAAATTTGGTTACGTGTTGCACGGTAGTTCACCTTCACTCGTTGCGACTTTTTGTGCGGTTTTTACTTGTACACTGTTCTGCCCTTTTCTCTGTAAACATCATTGGTGTTGAAACCCCTTCTGAGTAGTACCAACGTTCAATGTGTCGTTTCCGAAGCATTCCCCCGGAGAGAAAAGGACCTGCCAGTGCCACTACCGCCTCCCCAGAAACCTCATTTCCCTTAAACATGTAAGATAAAAATGGGGATCTCAGCCGTTCGAAATCACCCTTTGCAAGTTCTAGAGACTAGTACAAATCAGGTGTCATAAGTAATTCCTCTCTCGATCCGACACCTTGGGCAGGATATGCCAAGAGTAGCCAATTCTAGCAGCGCGATAGGACCAATGTACAGCGACGGATGCACTAGGATATGTATATACGCCACAACAGTTTATTAAGTGGGAACACCGCTAGCTATTATCACATCCCAAAGCAAGATCTCACTAATCTACACCTCGTTGGTTGCTAACACTCTCCCGAAGTGTAAACTTCAGGGAAATTGGAAAGAGGAGTGGCGGATATCTGAGCCGCATATGCATTCTGCGAAGCGCAGCTAGTTGCTCAATGAACTAGTTAAAGCCGCGAAGCTCCAAGAGTTTGCGAGAGAAATAACCAAGCGAGGGGTACAGGGGCTTCCCACGTGGAGATGAGAGAATCCACCGTGTCGATCATTTACCACGTGCCCCACGTGGCCCACGGCTGGGGAAGCTGTCATCGAGAGCGTAAACAAGTCCAACCAGTCACACCTGAACTTCAGGAGGAAAGGGGGAACTTCGACTCTTAGAAGAGGGCAAAGAAAAATACGAAATGGTAAACCGGAGCATATAAGGCTGGCGTGGAGCAACCTTGTTCTCATCCTTGTCGGTCCTTAGTGGACGCCCGCTCTTGTATCAAGCAAACCAAGTTTTGTCAGCTTGTGATAGTTTTGTAATGGACTCGGAGGCAGCGCCCAACGGTGTACTTCCAAACCTTGAACCCGTTCTCGACCCGATTCCTTTCCATCCTCTTGCACCCACCCCTTCCGAAGTACCCCTATTCAAATCTCTGTATGGATCTCCTAGCAGTTGAGATCAATGCTACAACAAAACAACCACCCTATTCATTTGTGCACAAGTTGTCAAAAGGTATCTCGCCGGTACCAGACAAAAATAATATACATAGCTAACGCATCGAACAGTTTCCACCTCGGCCACATCCTCCCCTTCGATATTTATATTTGATCCGATCTTCCTGTTTGTCTGTGTCCAAATTTCTGTGTGGCGACTGGGCCTTTCCCTCATACGTCTACTCTTCCCTAAACACAAACACGAAGAGTCAACGATGTTTTGTATTTCATTAATTGTATTCATGCGTACAGTTCCGCTCGTTCGTCGCCCTTTTAGCGAGACTCGACTTTCATGGTTAGCGACATAAAAGCTCCAGCACAACCATGAGATTTCTTGATACTGCCATTTGACTGCGTCGACTAGCAACAGTAGCATTGCAGTTTGGGGTGTTTTGCTCAATCATCATTTTCACCACGGTTCCCTCCTACTTGATCGTAGGTACGGCTTCTGGTGTAAATTTCTTGAGATTTCTGCTTCCTATCCTCACCAAAATCGTCGCCTTCTTTCCAAGTGATTTCATGATGAGGAATCGCCGAATACCTGAACGCTTGGTTTCCCAATCGCCTGCAATCCGCCTTGGTGGAACTTGTAAACTCGCCTTGAAGGAGTCACATTATGGATTTCGCAAGCTTTTTTGGGCGGGGTAATACGGTCAAATTCCTACTCATCATAAGCAGGAGTCCTGCACCTAGTGTTGAATCTGTCAGTACTCGAAACGGGCGTGCGAACCGCTTGTCACACGGTCAATCGAACAGGGTTGATTTCGGATGTTCGGGGCTCGACTTTGATCGCGGCGGTGGAACAGAACACGGGTGGTTGGGAACGGCTAGCCATCGACTTTCCGCACAGTTTCAAATGGCAACATTTCAGCACCAACGCCGCGTAGCTTCAGTCCGAACACTTGCGCTGATTGCGGGGACGTGAGTGACAGCACACAACCTGGAGAGACTTGCACTCGCTCTAGCAAGTAAGCCTCTCGCTGGAATTACCAACGAGCGAGGACCATTGGGAGCTTACGGCGCTTGTACTGTACGCGCAGTAAATGTACCCACATGTCACGTCACGGAAGCCCGTGGTTGTGGTTAAAAAAGTGGCTTGAAGTGTCACGGTTTCGGGCCGGTGGTTAAGCCCAGAACAGGTTGTCACGGCGACAAAAGTCAAACGAAATCACGACTAAATGCTCTATAATACATGAACATACTATGTACACTAACTGTTACCTTCAATGTATGCGCCAATTTAAGCAGAGAATACGAGTTACGAGATTGTGGGTATCGATCGGAGGCTTGGGAAGAGACAGAATGGGATTAAGAGCAACGCTGAGGGGAAAGGCACATACCTGTAGTCTTAGAGCATGACATTAGATTTGAGAGCAGGAAACCACGTAAAATTTGTATAATTATGGTCTAAATATCGGTTCCCCGTCACCTTTGGTGGGTGTGTAGCCTTTCTGTCACGTCATGCAACCTAGCCCGTGGTTAAGCAAAATCCTGTTTTTTTGTCACGCGGTGCAGGTGCCGTGTGGGTACAATTAGTACGCGTACAGTATACGAGTGGCTGACTAGATGGTACCGGATTGCTCGGATTCAGATTTCGTTCAGTTGTCTCAGGTCTTGGCGGGTCGCGAATATAGACGGACCGACAGAGAGCGCGATTTCAGCAGCCTATGATGCAGCGCACTGCCAATAATTGGTTCGAACACGCTCGCGCGGCTGTATGAACTCGGACTGATTGTGGAATATACGTACGCTGCTTGACTCTCAACGCCCGGCTCTGGAATAGCCTTTCTCGCTCCGCCCGCTCCCCAGCTCCCGGGTTACTTGCATTTGCTCGCCCCTGGGGGGAACTTGGCCCACCCGTCTGGTTCTCCTACAATGGCGTACGATACATGATAGTTTATTTCTGCATTGAGCGATCAACCGACGTACGAGACCCAGTGGGCTGGTATCAGGAGACTAGGGAGACGCGCATCCAGATCCCCTCCCACTATGCCCAAATCTACTGCGAGTGCCCCTGCTCGATCTATAAGCAAGCTCGGAGCCCCCATCAATGCTTGCGTGCTTCGAACCTCCTTGTTTTCTCTCTCCCCCCCCCGGCATCCCGAACACGCAGTAGGTACGCTCTTTCAATAGGCTTTTGGTGCAAGGCAGACATTTACATTCGGAGGATGTCTAGCAAATTAAGATGGAGGCCCATATTCCACCCGCTAACGCCCCACAACCTCCTCTCCCGGTTGAGAGCCCTCTGGCAGGCTCCTTGTACGGCAATCCCAATGTTCTGAACAACTAGAGCATTGAGTAGTAAGTCGAACCACAATACCCCCCAGTGCTGTAACTCATTTGAGAACCAGGACGAGGCCCCGTCATGAAACGGGTCCTCTACATCAGGAAAACGGGACGCCGCTTACGAGCTCTAAAGAGCGCGTTGAGCTGGTCGAGGGCGCCGAGATGAAAGTCCGAATTCTGAGCGCTCACGAGTGTTCATAAGAGCTCGACCGGCATGACGTAAAATTGGCTCCGATGTCGCGGATTGGAAATTAAGCAAAGACGGCCGGTTCATAACTACATGTCATCATAGTGTCGTTGTGAGCCATTTGCGGCCTCCTATTGGCCGGCGGATTGCGGCTATGGCACCTCCATGACCAACACCAAGATCCGCGCCGATTAACTTCAAACATCCGTCTGTGCTCGGGGCAGCTGGCCATGCATCCCAGAGTGTAACAACGTGCATGAATTGAGCAGACACAACCATATCACAGGTCGCACATTCACCGCACAGGGGTAGTTTTGAGTTGCGCATCGAATGGCACTTGAATTTTGTAAAACGCCCCGGTAGTTCCAGATTTTGATAATTATTCTAAATACGTATCATACAAAACCACAAACCAATCGAACTCCAAATCGGGATATCGGAACCGATTTTACGTCATGCCGATCGAGCTCTTATGAGCACTCGTGAGCGCTCAGAATTCGGACTTTCATCTCGGCGCCCTCGACCAGCTCAACGCGCTCTTTAGGGCTCGTAAGCGGTGTCCCGTTTTCCTGATGTAGCCGGGAGTGCGACCCAGTAACCAATACCAATCAACGCCCACGGTTCGTTTAGAGTCCTCGGCAACATCTCTTCTCTTTCAATCGGCGCCGTTTAACCTTAGTTTCTTTCACGAGCTATCGTTCCCGACAGCTGGTTCTCGTGACTGAGGCGGCTCCATCTATTGCAGTACCCCCTTGATTCTGGACCCAGTTTCTGATTCTCGTTTAAATTCTGTCCAATATATTGTTCGACTAGCTTCATATGAGTTTGCCGTGCCCTTGCTATCCTTGTCGTATTGAAATCGTCACCTATTTTGGTCCGTCATGTCAGAATGATGGCGATAGACGTTCCCTGATTTGACGTATCTTAATTTACGAATTTTCGCATTCACATTTGCACTTTTGGCTGTCTGGGTTGTCGTGCTCTCATAGGTCTGATTTAGTGTATACACTATATTTGAGCAACCCCTCGTACTGCTTCTAGAAACCAACTGAACCGTTCAATAGAATTCTAGAACGACGAGGGAAGCGGAGCTTGATGTCCGCTGGGGACGAGGGCTGGTGATGTGCGAATGAAGGTCACTCCTCTTTGACAATATTCTGCGGCGATTGATGCATTTGGAATAGCTTTAGGTTTTGTACCGTATCTCAAGTCCAGCAAGCCTCATAGATGATCCTGAAGAGTTCCGACACGGCCCAGATCAGGAGCGTTGGGTCACTGTACAGTTTGACAGTGTGATGGTCGAACTACCATATTGCATAGTTGGTTTGAGTGTGCCTCTGGTCAGCCGTCGTTAGTCATGAAGCACTCAATGCTTGAGGCTTGGATGAAGGTCTCTCAGAAGAGACGCGGGTTTCGCCTTCTCGAGGCCCTATCTGAGCAATACCAACAACTCGCTCCAGGACAACAGTTGGGAACCGCGATCGTATCGAACCTAACTTACTTTCTGGCGATCTAGTGCTGTGTTGCTACATATCACAAGACACAGGCTATCTCCCCGAGTGCATTCCACGGCCGAGTGGTTTTTACGATAGGAAGATCCCCTTTGCGTTATGTACGGGGATTTGCAGAGAAGATCATTTGTCGTTGCCACTGTTTAGCGACCGTGTGCCTATCCTCAAGGATAGTAGCAGCCTTTTATGGCGGAATGGTTTGCTTGATCTTGTTGGACACGAGAAAGATTGAATTCTTCTACGAAACCAGGGAGGAGACTAGGAGAACAAAACATCGGGCCGAAGATACAACCGTGATCGCGCGTATGCGCAACAACCTTTTTAGCAGGCGCCATTGTCCTGCCAGACACCACTGCCGCCAGTGCTGGGGGTTTCGTATTGGGTCCACCACTTGGCAGTCCATTTGTGTCTAGACGGCGACCTTGAGTACAAATCGCCGACATCTAGGAATTAAACCTACCCTCCATATGAGCAGCTTTGTCCGCCTGTGTAAACCGCGCTTGCACTGTAGGAAGGAAGACCTGAGCAGCCAGTGGATCCTCCGCCCCCGCCAACAGAAGCGCGAGCCTCGTTGATAAGGTTTTGTGCGGTCGATTGGGCTTGATCGTACTATATGGTAAGAGGTGAGCTACCGATAGAACAAATGAGGGATGTTGTAAACGCACGCGGTCAGGGAACTCGGAGCGCTGAACGGACTGAGCGAGCTGGCCGGCTGTGTAACCTGGGTTGTTTGCATCGTTTGGAATGGCTTGATCGAGGAACTGTAGGTGTGGATGAGTAACAAAGAATAGCAACAGGCTCCGATAAACATCATACCTTATTGGTACTATAGTCAACGTTCATGATCTGATCGTAGGAGCCCCAGCCCTGGCTAGGACGCTGCTGGAAGACACCAATCGAATCCTGGTCGCCACAAGGCCTGCATGCGTATATATCAGCATAATCCAACTCTTTCCAGCAAGTTGTCCGTACAAGTTGTTCACATGGGATTCAATCCAGGCGGTCTACGATGTCTCGGTTTGTTAGGAACTGTTTGTTGTTTAGAGGGTATTACTCACCTCGAAAGTGGCCAAAAGAACCTTGGCAGTGACCCCGCGAGATTGGGTGATGCGGTAGACTTGGTCACGGATAGAAGGGTCGGCGGATGAAGGGATCGAAGGGCAATCCCGCGCCTTAATCGCAGGGGCGGCATAAGAAACCTCGAGGAGGGAAATGAAAGCAGCAGCGAGGGCAAGGAACTTCATGGCTATGGGAAGGAGTATTCGAATTGTCGCGATGGAGAGCTAGTTGTGCTGTGTCTGGTCTTGGACGTTCGATGCAAGCCATTTTATACCACCAGTCTCCTCTCTCTAGTCCTAGGCGACTTGCACCCTATGCTTTGCGCAGAGTCCAGAAACTCGGCCTAGGCAAACAGTTGAAAGGAGAATTCATCGAGTCGGCCATAGGCGTAGGGTGCAGAAGCTGCCGCCTCTGTATGCGCATAGCAGCCATCATGCGACGCCCGACTTCTGTCCAGCACACCCGATCACAAGTCGAGCACACGAGACTAAGCGCGCGGGCGTCGGGGATTCTTTTGGCCTCAAGAATCAACTAATTGCGCTCGCTATTTCGCTTGAGGATAGCCAAGCAAATGTCCATACGATACGCCCGCCGGTTGTTTGAATCATCGTGGCCGCGTTGGCCGGGTTACGACGCTCGGTACGCTGCATAATCCACGAACATCAAATGTAGCACATTTCGCGATGCCGAGACATGAACGGCGTTATCACAAGCTTCATCCAGCTGGTTGCATGAGTGCAAGGATACGTATCAATCAAAACCTTGCCGGCCGAGCGGTCGAGGGACCATCACAATTGTTCAGCTTGTCCGTGGCCACAGGCGCGCCATGTCATATGGTCCGTAGATGCTGCTGCACTATCGAAAAGGACTGGTCCGGGTATAGCAACATTCTAATAGGCTACATGCGCTAATGAATCGCGGCAGAGCAGAGGCCAAGCGCTAGATTCCTTCAAGACAAGACAAGCTGCAGCCGTGTGGATTTCCATGATAGAATGCGGCGGGATCGGAACACGTTGCTAGCGGCCCAAAGATGTTGTGACCTCTCGGCGCGGTTGGCTCGCTTGGTTTAATTTGACTCGCCAATCAAATTTGACTCGGAAACCCCGTCGGGAGTGAGTACGGTATCCCAGAATAGCATTGATCCACAAGGTAGCCAGCGCCAGCAGCTGGATAGTGACTCGAGTGAAACGGTTTGTCTCGCATGTTGTGGTGAAGAACAAGACCCTTGTATCTGAGGTCCAAATAAGGCTCAACACAACTTTTTGAGTTTTGACTTCACCATAGCTAATGGTAGAAGGGTGAGACCCGGTTATTATGCTATTTAAGCGCCAGTAAGATCGATATATACGCCAAGCTGTGGGGATACAGCAAGTAGATTCAAATTCAAACTCTCCTGAATAGCCACATTGGCCGTTGCGTGACGATACTGCGTCCGATCTGAATTACTCGACAACAAGAGAGTCAAGCGCAGGAATAGGCCTCTCCGCCTGTGGCGTAATGCGCGCGCCGTGTCGCCGCTCGCCAGATTCAGCAAAATCGATGATAGCGGTCTGGAACGGGCCTAGTGTTAAATGCAGTGTTTAGCATAGACGGCCCATACGTACATGAGCAGTAACTCGATTATCCCAAATTACGACCGTGTTTGGCTCCCACTGGCGAATAGAAATTAGCACCCGACTAGAGGCGGTGTGAGTGAGGCTTACGTTCACTCGAGCTTGAGCATCTGCTACTCGTGCAATGTGGTTGAACAGGAAACTGAGTATGTTTTCTAGTCGAAAGTAGTGAAAGAATCTAAATAATTTGTTCCAGACATGTGTCAGGCCAAGACCTCACCCGACTCTTCTTGCTTGAGGCCAACGATGCGAGTAGTGAACTGTTGATTCACATACAGTGCTTCTTCTCCTGTCACTGGATGCTTCCGCACAACCGGATGGACTATTGTATTTGGTCATTTTGACAGATAATTTCAGAAAGAGCCACTTTTCTCGTACCATGTTCAACCGGATCCCGACGTACGACGCCTCCACGCCGACCACTACGAGAGTATTCCGCTTGTTGTACGCCCGAGTGGACGGCTGTAAGCGTTCGGAGCCAAGCCACAAATGGTGCCGATAGTTTCTTGAGCGCCTGGACCTGCGATACGAATGAAGTGTCACCTCCACCGGATGATGCTGTGTTATACGACAAATGTAAGGTGTAATTCAATTTCAAGTCGGGGTGAGCATACGTTGGGCGAGAAGAAAGAACGTAGTCAGACCGGGCGGCTGGCGTTCGTAGGAAACATCCGAGTGCCAGAGTGTTGTAGAGATACGGTTGAACTGTTCGTGGTTAAAGGTTTCATTGCCGTCACGGTAGACTAGGTGGAGCTCGGGGATAAGTGCAGGATGTCCCGAGGTTGGATGGATATGGAGCCTGACACAAAATATCAAAAATGTGATATTCTATTTTCGAATGTCTTACCGCCCAAAGTAGCTCCCCCATTCTCTAAACTGTTCTGCAGTCTGTGCGAGGAACTTGGGCTGGTCGCGGAACACAACCACGCCCCGACGTGCAACTTCGAGTGCAAGTTGATCGCGTGCAGGTCCGTCGAGAGAGGTTAGGTCAATGCCTGTGACTTCTGTGCCGATTTTGGGTGTCAAGTTCCGTACACGAGTCGCAGTGCGCAAAAAGGTGCGTTGCTCGGCCTCGGGAAGCTCGCTGGCTCGAGCGGCAGGGTCTACGTGCTCAAAGGGTGTAAGAGGTGGATAGTGCTCCGATTTATCAAATACGGGCAGAAGATGCTCGAACGGGTAGTCTGACTTGGGGTTCGCGGCGAAAAGAGGGAGCGAGCCGCTGGAGTGTGTCTGAGTTGTGGTGTCAGTTGCGACTGGAGGAGCCATGACTGGTTTTTGGACGGGACAGAGAGCAAGATGCGCCAAGTGTTATAGTGTTCGATATGATGGCACGCCATCTTGCGCGATGTGTGCTTGGTCAGTGGCTATGCTGGGAATGGGAGGAGCATCGAAGCTATATGCGCATGGCACCATCGCGGGCCGAGCGGCCGAGCTTGATGACATGCCGAGACCACGGGGCTCCAAATATCAGAATGTCTGATACGGGGCTGGTTTTCGCCGCAGGAGGGGGGGAGGGGGTCGACCCTGATGACTGGCGACTTTTTCACCCGCAAACAGTACCTTTTCGCCCGCATCACCTGACCAGTTTGAAATAAATGCGTGATCGTTTATTACGACTCATGGTTAACACACGCGACCAGGAAACATGCGCCGGCGTGACCAGTCAATAAATAGATGAACAGATTGAGTCAGTGGGAGAGTAGGTGACCCGACCAAGCTACGTCGTCAATGCCAACGTACTTATATAGATCGATTGTTTTGCAATCAAGTGGACCACATCGAAGCTGTGGGTCGACGATTTGAGCGCGTAAAACGCAGATTGAATAAGACACTGAATCGACAATGTTATTAAATATTTACATGTTCCAACCGGTGGTACACTAGATAGTACGGTTTCACTTAGCATCATTGCATGAACGAGACATCGGGGCAATAGAGCGAGCGCCAGCATACACTTATAGAAGTGAAACCAGTCGCTGGAAGATCTTCTGTGAAGTTTTTAAACCAAAAATGAACTCCAATCACAGTCTAGGGTTGCGCTTGAGACAGCCTAGACCTTTGACGCTTTGACGTGCTCGTGGCTTGAGCAATGGTCTGCGGATCTGGGCTGTTTGTTGTAGAGAGAGCTCGTTTAGAGCGGCCAGCTTGAAGGGCAGGAGACGCAGACGACGAGCCAGCAGATGACTCAGAAGCTGTCGTCCCAATCGGGTGGGTATTTTGGCTTGGTTTGGTGCCTTTCTTTCGACTGCCACTGGCTATTCGAACGGTTTGTGTCACTTGGGGGCCCAAAAGGCCTAGGCGCTGTCGTTCGTCAATCGAAATGGCGAGCGATTTTGCGAAATCGCTCTCTAGCGACACGGCAGCTGTTGGATGAGCGGTTCGAATATGTTCTGGCATGTTATACGACCAAAATACATGGTCATTATCTATTTGCCTATT
Source organism: Ceratobasidium sp. AG-Ba (assembly GCA_016906575.1). NCBI lineage: Eukaryota > Fungi > Basidiomycota > Agaricomycetes > Cantharellales > Ceratobasidiaceae > Ceratobasidium > Ceratobasidium sp. AG-Ba. The sequence goes on along the minus strand of CP059613.1, from coordinate 1,342,983 downwards.
TTGCACAGCTTGCTGCTTGCAGATATGGCATTCGAGAGGTCGGTTCGTGCTCGGGTTTGTGTCGGTTGAGTTACCCGCAGACCTGAGAGTGAATTTATGTCGATACGGACAAGAAGAATCAGGTACTAGTGTTTTCTGTGGTCGTATCAACTTGACAGTGCAAGTACGGCTTACCCCACAGTATCCACAGGGCATAGACCCAATCTTTTCGGCAGTTAAGAAATCAGCATATATGCGTTGCTACATCGCCTTTTTGACATACCAGATCTGGGAGCATCACGCTTGGATCGCTAACACCCAACTGCACCGCTAGTATATGTTTTGCAACATGTTTTCGCATGTCGCATATCTTGTATTCTGCGTAACACAAGTAACATGGCCATGTTGTTCTGAGTCTCCAGACTCTGCGCAGCAAACTCGAAATCGAATAAATCGATCGGTAAATCAGCTGGAGTACTCGAAAGAAGCAATTCATCGGCACCCAAAAGCCCCAATAAATTTTCATTAGGCGAGTCGAAGTACTCTGCTCCCAGGAGTTGATTGAAATCGTCGTAAATGCCCATTTCAAGGGAGGCTAGCGGCGCATTGGTTTCAGTGACCGGGGGGTCGATTGGAGGATCTTGTTGTATGCGTTCATCCTCCATGAAAATTCTCTTGAACAGCGTAATATATACTGTTAAAATGTGCACTAAATGTGGTCGTTGCGTACAAAATGTATCCAAGTCATCCATGCAACCACCGCAAGGTGTTCGCCGGCGTGTTAGGCACGCGGCCGCTCACGTGATAGGTTCACACACTAGTAGCCGGTCTGTTTGTTGCTTTTTTGTCCGTTTCTATCACTAAATAAACGCATATTTGATGATTTGTGGGGTTCAGATACACTATAAACTGGCCCCATAACAATCAAATACGCAAAATATGTGAGATATCAGTGAAAACGCCGGATAGGACATTTTCGCCCGCACTAGTGACATTTTCGCCCCCAGCTAAGCGCCGAGGGTACCCCCCACCCCCCCGGTCGGCCTCGTGTCGAAAATTACAGTTTTTGGAGCCCCGTGGCCGAGACCGTTAACGCCGGTAGGCGCCGGGCGTGTAAAAAAGAAGCGTGGGCGGACCCCGGTTGCTTCGCTGGACTTGATAGCCAGCAACCGCTGCCAGTGTGCTGTCGATGGACAGCATGTCGGGATGGGAGGCCCAGCGCGCACAGCTGCGGCCGCCGCCAGTATACCCGCGCGAGTTTACCTGCACAGACGTCGAGGTGTACTGTGCCGCCGGCTCCAAGGCGACCATGACGCTCAAGAAAACCCGCAAGGACAAGCGCGAGAGTCACAACGCCCGCCCGCTGCTCGACGACAACTCTCGCAAACTCAAGGGTCGGTTTTTTCGCCTGGCTTGAGTGCTCTACTCATTCCCGTGCAGAGCGTCCCAGTTGGCTAAGCATCTCGCGTCAGCCCAGCTCTAGCCTCTCCTCCACAGGGTCCTGGAGGCAAGTTACCTGCAACCTCCAGGACGACGCGGGGCAGGCGATCTTGCGATTGTATACCGAGGATCAACATCTCCAGCATTTGGTCCAAGTCGATGCGCTTTTAGCACCCAGTCTGCGGATCATCGATCCGACGCTTCTCATGAGGCGTCACGTTCTTGCGATACAGTACGCCTTCGCCCGATAGCATCACTCTCATACTCATGTTTTATCCAGCGCTCATACGTCTCCGAACACTACATCCGCTCCTTCCGCATCTCCCCCAACCCCGCCGGAGCCGATCTATCTCTCTTTTCGTGACCGAGACACGCTCAACACTTGGCTGATTCTCTTGCGTTCATTCGCTCGCCCCGACATTCGGCCTTTCCCTCCGTTGGCTTACTCACCACCTTCTCCTTCTCCTTACCGGATCTGGCGACAACTCCAAGTTACTATCATCGCTGGCCGCAAATTCCCTACTGGCTTCCTGCCCGAGAAAAACTCCTCGGATGAGTGTACCCCGGGTAGAGACAAAGAGCTTGGTCCGGACAAGGACGTATTTGCCATCTATTTGGAAGTGGTGGTCAACGGCATGCCAGTTGGCCGCACAGGTACAAAACAGGTTCCGGGGCCTCCTTGGCATGCCGAGCGTATCACCGCTCACGATCCTGACCTTGGCGGTGGAAATTGGGCAGGTTCGGGAGGCGTCGGCGCGGACTTGGCGGGAGCAGTTTTGGATCCCAACTGGGGGATGACGGGGGCCACAGACATGAACGCTGGACTGCTTGAGATCAGAGTTTGGCGAGAGAGGCCAGCGTTGTTTGGTCGTCCTGCCATGCACATAGCTACGGTTCCTGTCGATTTGGGCCCCTTTAGGCGAGGCGAACCTGTCAAAGCTTGGTGGCCGGGATACCCTGCTGCAGGGCGTGGGTTCCAAGATGGTGAGCTCATGCTGGAAATCAAGTTTGACGAGTGAGCATACTTCTGGCTGCAGTATTTTATTTGCCGGGACTAACTGGTTTGACCCACCAGGGAGATAGTAATGCCTCTCGACATGTACCAAAAGATGAAGGTCATTCTTGCACGTCGCAATTACTTTGAGCTCTGGCAGTATGTGGCGCGCTTTAAAAGCAGTCGATTGGCCTTGGCTAACCTTTCGCACAGGGATCTCGTACATCGCATTCCTGTCCCAAACTCGGTCTCCCACCATCTCATTTCCCTTGCTCAACACCATGCCACTTTGGCTCCGCATCTCTCCGCTTTGGCCCGTGCCGAGATCAACGATCCGCGTGCATCCCCAAGTACTCTGTTCCGCGGCAACACTACGCTCACACGTGCTGCGGAGGCTGCCATGAGTCTACTTGGTGCCAGGGGCTTTTTAGAAAACAGTGTGGGAGGTGTGGTTAGGCGGATTTATAAAGACAAAGTGATATTCGATCTTGGTGCTAGCGGATCGTCGGGAGTGGCTAGTGCGGGAGGTGTCACAGCTGTGGATAGTGCGGATTTAATGGCTCATTGGCTGCAAGAACTATGGAACTCAATCTGGCGTGCAAGGGGAGACTGCCCAGAGTATGTATTAAAACGCCCCATGTTATCATGTACTTATCCGTTTTGTCCAGGGAGCTTCGTCAACTGTTTTATCAGATCCGGACTCAGGTTGACCAACGCTGGGGCAATTCCCCTGACCACGCAGACCTCAAATACCAGGCGATCAGCGCGTTTCTTTTCCTTCGATTCTTCATCCCAGCTCTACTTCGTCCTGATCAGAACTCTCTCGCGATCGGAGCTCCCCCCGAGGGTGTCGAGCGCAGCCTCAAATCTCTTGCGCGGGCCCTTCAGTCGCTGGCCAATTTAAACACGGTACGTTAAGTGTCTTATTTCTACAATGCTCCATTGACACCCTGCTTAGAGTGTTCAGCGCGAAGAGTTTATGCGGAGCATAAAGACCTTTAACGAGGATAACGTCGATGCTATGATCGATTACCTTATCTTTGTCTCCACGCCCTCAGAGCGTCTCCTCTCGAGCCCTAGTATTCATCCGAATGTGCACCATCAGTATCACCATCCGCCTCGCGAGTCGGCGATTCATACGGCGCTACGCGTTCGATCGTCAACCATGTCTGCTATCGAACGCGAAAGTCTGGCTGTGCTCCCTCATATGTCGGACGAAGCGAGGGACCTGGCCGCGATTGCTTCAGCGGTGGTAAGAAACGCTCGTGCGCCCAAGGAGCTCCAGTTGGCGAAGAGATTCGAGGTGGCGCAAGACGTAGGACCGATGGACGAAACCCTGGAGCTAGAACTCGACGAGGACGACTCGGCCAGAATCTATGGCGGTGCACCCAGCACACGGCAGCCGGCAATCGACAAGACAAGCTACAGTGAATCCCAGTTGGACGCCCTTCGATTCGTCAAGGCGTGCTTTGATGCTGAGGGCGAGGCTATGCGGCGAGTTTCACCCCAGATCAAGAAAAAGCAAGCAAGGCGGAGGCGTCGACCCAAGATGGATGAGAAGTTGGCTCCCATGAGCGAGGAGAGGCTTGGCGTCACCACCAGTGCAAGCGCGGGACCGAGTAGTACTTCGTCTATTGCGACCAAGCCGCCGAAATCGCCGGAAATTAGGAGAGCTATGCAGTTCCCTCCTGCTTTGACAATCCCCGGCATGTCTACTTACGGGTCGCTCCCAATCTCTATTACCGAGCTTGGCGCCAAACCTGAAATGGCACGGCAAATGTCGCATACCATCGCCACGGAGTCTGCGGCGATCGATACAGTCGGATCCAAGAAACGCAAAGGGATGTTCAGGTTTATGAGAGGTATTTAGGTCCCCCGATATTTCGCGAAAATGACTGCGGTCTACTTTCGTGTGTTCGCGTGTGTAAATATGTGTATTCTTCGTTCCTTTTTTTTTGTAATGGTATAGTATTATTGGCACATGCGACAGCACACAGAAGCCTAGATAAGAGGGAAACAAGAAAACACATGTATGGGTACAAAGCAGTATAGATATGGGCCGGAGTTACAAGCCAGTCTTGCCTCCGCTCGCATCGAGAGGGGTGCGTATCATTGCCATCATCTCTGTCGCGATAACCTCGGATGTGCTCCGGATTGTCAAGCGACATAACTATGAAGAACACTGTCCGTCAGTACGAGACTTGTCAAACGAGGTAAAGTCACACTTACCTTGGCAGCCGCATTAGGTTCCAACCTCAATAGGCACCCTACTTTTCCGGCTGCGGACATGTGCAACACACCAGCAGCGACAATATTCACGGGGTTGGGATCGATATCATCTAAAATACGAAGTCCAGCACCCGAGATAACTTTCTTCTGCCTCTCGGTCTCTAAGGATCCGCTAGCATCTACGTTCACGGGGAAGATGGATTGTACCTCCCGAGGGGGTCCACCAACCAGCTTCCATCGTTCGAAGAATTCGGCCTGGCCAAGTTTCACGCCCTCATAAAACTTGGTAAGGACAATAGGCAGCCGAAGATTGATAGATTGAAGGGAGCCGGCCATGTATGACACATTCAACACCGGTGGATTAGTGAACATCGACTTGCATTCGATGTGTAGGAGTTGCTGAGACTGGGTCTTGGGATTCACTGTTGTCGGCGGGATCTTCGCGAATGACACCGATAGTGCTTCTTTGTCTCCAATTTCGACGGTAGCCGTAAAAGAAGTCATAGCGGCGGGAAGCTTATTGCCAAAGTATAGAGCAACACGTCCCAAGTGTCCATGGTATTCTGACTTGACGCCAATCTGCAATTGCACGTCCTCGTAGAGGACACCCTCGGGTGCTCGAGTGAGCTTTTCGTACCATCGTTCGATATCTGGATTGATTGTGAGCTTAGGGATAGGTTTAACTTCCGGCTTGGACAGGTCCGTCGAGGTTAGGTCTAGACCCGCTAGCGAATTCATGACTTCGCTCGTAGAGGTCGCATTGTTTGCAGCAAGGGTTTCTCCATTTAGGGGCAGAGTCGACTTGCGAGCAGCTTCCCGATCCGCGTTGACCTCTTTCCCACCAATGACCCATGTTCGCTTGTCACCGCCCGTGTCTCCATGTTTCTGGTTGAGGCGACCGAGGAGAGCGGACTCGCGGGCAGGGAAAGGCGGCATCTCTTCGCAAACATTCTGAAGGAGTGGATCGTCGTCGGGACGCGAGGCAATGATAAAGTATTCACATGCACGTTGTTGAAGTTCGGAATCAAGGACGTGTCGGTAGCGATCGAAAATCTGGAGGAGCTCTTGCTTGATTTCGGGGAAGACGTTTGCCCATTTGACATATGTCGACAAAAGAAGTGCGCGGGTCGCAGGAGATGTAAAGTGGGACTTTGATTGCAACGCTTGAAGTTGTTCAATGGGACTGCAGCCAGCTTCATTTGCGATAAGATGACCATATTCTCCAAGAATATATCCTGTGGAGAAAGCGTCATACAATGCAGTAAATCAGCTAAACTTCAACTCACCCCCAATTTTAACCAAGCTTTCGTGGCACGAAGGCATACGGACGTATTCGAACACGGCCTTGGCTGCATATTCTTGAAGGTCTTCGGTGTTGGTAGTAATTTGAACAACACGGTACCAAACTTCGTCGCCGACGTGGTCTCCAGCAGCACTAATGAGCTGTAGGATGGTGTCCACGTACCAGGTATAGGAGGGCGCGTGTTTCTCCGTAAGAATAGCAATTTTGACAACCATCTCTTCGCGCAAACCGTAATCGGCAACCTTCAGGTATTTCAAGAGCTCCCCGACAACGAGCGCTGCGTTTTCCGTGTCGCACATGCTATACAAAAGATCGAGGGCACGACGACGAACACTGATGTCCTTGTCACGCAACGAGAGAATAATCGTTGTCTGATGTTTCTTCAGAGGTTCAAGGGAATCTGCCTTGGCCGCCAGGTGAGCCATAGTGTCCAGACCGAGGTAACGTACGTTGGTTTCTCGCGAAACGATGAACTTCGCAAGAAGGCCAGCAGCTGTAGCGACAAGAGGCGATTGGCTGTCATGGTGAATAGCAAGCCCGATAGCCTCAAAAAGCACAGCGTTAATGGCGTTGTTGTGCTGCACATTTTTTGAGGATTCTGCAGGATTATGGGAAAGAATAGCCTGCAGGACTCGATCGATAGTGGCGCGCATAGCCGGATCAGCTAAACGATGTTAGAGGATAGACAAGGCGGCAAAGGGACAAGGACGTACTGGTAGGTGGATAATACTGAAGCAAGCGTAGAAGTTTCACTTGAAGCCATGGTGTAGGCACCTTGTAGTATATGTACTCGGGCGAGTAGTCCCGGTCAATGATAATCTTGTGCAGCCGATCTATGGCTTTTTGGCAGCATACTTTATATGCTTCCAGGTTGTCTTGTGCTAAAGCCATAACGAGACTAGTGACCGAAACAACAACACCCTGTAGGAGTAGTAAGCCAACAGTTATGGTTCAAACAAATTCTATTCTCACCAGGTCATCGTCGTCCATGATAGAGATGATGCGCAATGCCCAGTCAGCAGTAGGGATGACTTCTGGGTGCTTTCGGTATAATCGTAGCAGAGTAAGAGCAGCCTTCTTCTTCACAAAACTTCGCGATGTCCTAAAGCATTTCCGTTAGCATTATTGCCCGATCTAGTCCCATAGACGCACGGTGATATCAGTAGACGGTGGACGTCAGGCGCTAGTGCCTCCGCCATCTCCTTCCCGCCAACATTTGCGATCGCATGTAAAGCAAGACAATTATTAATTTCATTATTTTCGTCAAGGTCTTTCCGAATCGAGTTGACAACGAGGCGCAAGAAATCCGAGTTTTCGTGCATCAATAGAGTTACAGCAAGATATCCCTTGAGTAGGAATACCGTCAAGTTGAGTAGGAATAGAGCTGGGTTTATACTCACTATCTGCTTCTCGCTATATTTAGGGCTGGATATAAGGTTGACAGCCTCCATGTGCCCAATGTCGACTTTGTACCCCAGGATGTACGTGAATATAATCTTTGACAGATACCTGTGGAAGGAGTTAGATTGATAAGAATGGAATCAAAAGAATCGACACACTTCTTCTTCTGGTAGCCATCGAGGCCCCCGTCTGTACGTAGAACACTCAGCCAGAGGGTGATATAAAAACGGCTTAATCACGCGAACCTTTAAACTTCTTCCGTATATGAGCCATCTCCTTGTTAATTCGCTTTTCTTCGAGCTCTCGTACACGCGAAGCTCGAATGTCCGCAATAAACTACGCCAGGATGTGAGCAGCGGCTAGGCGCGAGCCCAGAATTCGGCTTACCTGCGTCAGCCCTCTCATGTTGGACGCCATTTTGGCTACACACAAATGTCAAAACGGACGTGTTCGTTGAGTTGAGCGGTAGTGGGTGATCTATAGATAGATAACTGTCACTCAGCCAGGGGGCAAGTTGAGGCCAGCTGAGAGTATGGGAGACGCGGCTAGCGCCAAGGCCCGCGGTTCTAATCAAAGCATGCTAAATTGGTTTCTACTTGTGGTACAAAGGATGAGTAGCGACGAGATGGACAAGCAAGATCCGACAAAGCAAAAAGAAACTATCTCTACCGCCAATAGGGGCTGGTAGGCCTGGTGGACGGTCTGCTATCAAAGTAGGCCGAGCGTGGCCCGACCCGAAGAGAGCTGTTGTGGTATCCCGGGTTCGGCGTCGAGGTGCCACTCGCCGACAACCTAAAAGAACCTGGGCCGCCAAAGAAGGACGCGTTGCTGAACCCACTTGGAGTCCCGGGTCTCGAGTTCCAGCGCGAGTCTTGCCGAGACAGCCGCTCGTCGCTGTACCTGTTCAGGATCCGCACAATATCTCCAGTAAGGTAATCAAGTTCCTTGACCTCCTTTTCAGAAAGCGGTGTGCCCAGCCCACCAGCGTCCTCATCCGTGCCAGAAGACCGTTCATCACGCAGGCGGAAACGCGACCGATAGTCCTTGTCTTTATTGCCCATTTTGCCGCAAATTCCATCAAACACCCGCAGCATACAACTCTCCATCAGCGTCTTCAGCTGCTGCACATCATCGAGAGCGTCGATGTTGCCAGTGATGGGTAGCCAATTGTCGCATTCGAGACCTCGCCCGGTGACTACTATATCATACGCCCCGAAAAGCATGTATGTCATTGGATCGAGTCGTGTGCAACCTCGGAGGAATATCTGCCCTTTTTGGTCGGTAGACATGGCACTTCGAGTTTTTTCGGTAAACGCGAACATCTCTCTTTCTCCCATCTCGACTAGGTCCTTGTGTGTGTCAATAGCCTGGCGCCTACGGTGATTTACACTTCCGGGGTGGATAAAGGCGGTCTGAAATCAACGTGTTAGAATGGCGCCTCGACTTTCAAACGATATGCTCACCCTGTCAGCTGCGGTACGATACGTCTTTTCATTTTGCCTTATGGCAAAGTTGGGCTGACACGCGATAGCAATGAGAGCCGCTAACAACGGCTTCGATTCGCCATTCACATTGAGCTGAGGGGGAACTATCATGTCTTTGATCGCTCGGTGGCCACTCGACCCACCCCCAGCTGAGACGTCAAGAACACCCGCATGGTACAAGCTCTGTAAAAGGTGGCCCTTTATGCGTTGAACCATTAATAGCGTCGGCTTGCTCAAGAAATTATCAGAGCAGAATCGATTCGCTGAAACGTATTCACCGCGTTCTTGCATTGCCCACCAGGCGTTATATGCGTTGAGTGTCGCAAGAGCATCCGACCGGAAATCGGTAGGAGACCACTTTTCCTTGGCAGCATTTGCTTCTTGCTTCAACGCAATAGGTGCCATGAAAGGGTCCCGGTTGGTAAGAATAGCAGCTAGAGTTAACGCCTGATCCAAACATTTGAAGAAGCTCCCATATAGAACAAGCCGACCCATGGCCACTTCGACAGGAAGTTGCAGCAAAACACGACCCAAGGACGTGAGGTTCTTCTTCTCGTCGAGTGCGCCGACCATCTTAAGCGAACGCATTGCGGATGCCACACGCTCTGGCTCAGGAGGCTCGATCGTTTCAGCCAAAACTTCTTCAACCTCCATCCCAGGAAAGTTGATCGCCTTGACATGCATAACGACATTGGTCAAGTCGGTACGCTTCATCTCGACGAGTTGATATGGATCAAGCGAGGCTACCCGAGCTTTCGATATGATTCCATAATATTCGCCAGACCTGTGCCGTCCTGCGCGGCCGGCACGTTGACCGAGGTTCGACGAGCCAACCCAAGCCGAAACTAGTTGGGACATGTGTCGCGCGGGGTCATAGCGTTTCTCTTTGATACGACCCGTGTCCACAACATAGACAACGTCTGGAATAGTAATCGAAGTCTCCGCGATGTTTGTAGCGAGGATGACTCTGCGTATGCCTGGTTTGGGTGGTTCAAATACAGCCTGTTGCTCGGCAACTGGCACTGTAGAATGGAGAAGATGTATCGAGAATTTGTTGGGATCGGTGAAATTAACGCCCAATAGCGAGTGTCGACGATCTTCAAGGATCTTTTGTAGCGACATCATTTCATCCCATCCAGGAAGGAATACAAGAACGTGACCGTCGTCCGATTTTTGAATAACATGCGCGATAGTCAGCGCAACAAGGGGGTAAGGAATATCCGGGTCACTTTGAAGGATTCTCGATCGGTCCGACTCAGATGGAGGGGCAAGGCTGTTGGGACCTCGGGTGACTGGTGCCAAAGCATGAGGGCCGATCTCATTTTCCGCATAGGCAACTACAGATTTATCTTGCCAGACCCAACTCGAGCCGCGCATGTCCATAGTAGAGAATTGTCGGATGAGATCATCCATGTAGTATCTGGTCACAGGGAACGACCGACCAGGGACTTCGGCCACGGGCGCAGGTGTACCATCAGCCTCAGCAAAATAAGTCTGAAACAGCGTTGGGTCGATTGTCGCGCTCATCAAGATTATCTTCAGCGGCTTTTGCCGCGCTTTTCGGTCCGCCAGCAGTCGCTTGAGTACGACGAGCAATAGGTCCGTGTCAACATCCCGCTCGTGCACTTCATCGACGATAACGTGCGTCACATCGTCCAGACTTAGACCAGGTCCGTGTCGCTTGCCTTGCGATTGTTCAAGGAGAGCAGACTGCATACGCTTGAGGAATATGCCTGTCGTGCAGAACGTAATATTGCCGTGGTCCTGTGGTAGCTTGGCCTCGAATCGGACTTGATACCCAACAGATTGACCAAGAGATTCGCCTCGCTCTTTGGCGACCCGCTCAGCAACACTAATTGCGGCAATCCTTCGAGGTTGAGTGCATACAATGTTGCACCTACTGCCGCGTCCATGCCCGATCATCTGATCGAGTATCAACTGTGGCACCTGTGTAGTTTTGCCCGATCCAGTAGCGGCCATGCAAATAGTCACGTCGTGGCGCTCGATTTGAGCCAAAAGTTCGTTGGCACGAGTATAGACAGGAAGACTTCTCCGAGTTTCGCGCATGTGCTTCATGCGAGGATCAGCTTCGTAGGCCTCACGCTCTTCGCGCATCCTGGTCGACTTCGCTTCGTGGTAGCGTTCGGTTGGCGCCTCGAGATCTGGCCGTGGTGGACGGTAGATGCCACTTCGGTCATTGTTTTGTTTCTCTTCTTGGGCCGTATCTCTAGAAGGATGTGATACTGGGCTCTTGGAGTAGAGCACGCTTTTTCTGATATCTTGGCATAGATCGCGAATTTCGTCGTTGAGATCGTCGGACATTACAAAATGAACCTTGGCCGCCAGTCCTGGCTCCGCGTCTGGTCCTTTCTTGGCCAAATGCTCTTGGAATTTCGGCCATAATGTGTCGTCGCATTGGTCAAGATATACGGTGACGTCGATGTAGCAATTGTTTTTGGCTTCTTTTTTGGTTGGCGCATAGCCTAAGCCAATACGGCGACCACCAACTGTCATAGTAGCATCCCAAGTAGTCCGTGATCCACGGGCGGAACTCTCGAAGGCAATCTCAGGAGGATCGTATCGAAACTCCTTGCAATAGAAGTCCATGAATTCGCGAGCCAGCTCAAAAGTAACCACAGTTCCATCTTTTAGTTTAGGGCCAAGCGGGGTGGCAGCCTTGCCTTTGCTCGATGTCGCAGTAGTTGAGGCTCCGTTTGGTTTTCTCGATTTATCGAGCTAGGAGCTGACATCAGCTAATGCTGAACATATACAAAAGTAGATCACCGACCAGGCCACGTCCATGGAGCTGAAGCAAAGCCGACAACGCTGCAAGCTTTTCTGCATCCTTTCTCAGCAAGGCGTCCCCAGTCCCAACAATATCTTCAGCCTCATCGGCAATGACACTACATCTGTAGTTATTCAAGACTCATCAGTACAGAAAAATCCCGAAGACAAAGCGCGACATACCGGAACATTTTCCTTCGTTCTAGCATTCCTTCCGTGGTCTCGTAAATAGGCTGCTTATTGTAGTTGAGGGAATAATAGTTGCTGACAGTAGATTTGGGGTTCTCCAACCATTGCGACTTGATAGCACCAAGATTATTGTTGGCATAGCGGCCTCGGATGTATGTTTCGTCGTGAACAGGTCCTTCGAGGTAAAGCAGCGAAGCGTTCGACCTAGGTTCTGCACGGACGCGACCTCCTCTGCCGAAATTGCGACCACCGGCACCACCACCCCCTCCTCGGCTGGGTCTCTCGGATCCACGGGGCATCGGAGGAAAGCGAGATGTCTCCAGTCGATGCGGCTGGGTTGGGACGCGACGTGACGCAGCAAGCGATTCGTTATCTCTGTTAGATGGATGAACGGAAGTAGAGATACGACGTGGACCAGGGTCAGCGTTTTTAGGGTCTGATTCGAAGGATTCTGAACGACGCAGGCGCTTGGAAGATGTGGCGGCAGGATTGAATTCGGATAAAGCGCTAAAATGAGATTCGCCTTCAGTGACCGAATTTTTGTGAAGTCGCTTCGAAGGGCGTTGTGATGGCCTCGAGGTTGCGGGTGATGTCATGTGCTGTTGGGACGCAGCTGCCAGTCGCCTAACACCATGAATGAGGCGGAATGACATGCGAGGAACGCGAACCTGAACCAATATCAGCTCGATTGAGTCGCCATGTACGTCATGAGCACTACTTGCCTACGCAATGCCTCAGCAGACAGCTAGCGGAGTGAGGAACAACCATGCGTATCGTCAACACAAGGCCAGAATGTCAGATAGATGAAGGCTCTCACAAGGCCGCGGAGTCTTGCGGACCAAGTTTTGCAACTCGCTCGTCGCTAGAGACAACGGAATAGAAAGTAACAACAGTCAAGTTTTGTGCAGTTCCAATGCGTTTCGCGCATACCTATAATGAGTTTGCTGCTGCGACCGCAGTTGGCTGGGCACGCAGTTGGAGTGTCGAGACCAGAGTTAGGCGCGAGAAAAGCCAAACGCCTATGAGTTACGTTACGAGCGAGGCCAGAACCACCTTCAATTGACATAAATCAGAGACAAGATTACGAGGACCACAGGTGGAGAACATGGTCGTAAAACGAGCAGCTAGCTACCAGCCCTTCAGAGCTATTCTCCTTCGATACGCCGTGTTGCCAATCTACTCCGTAAGCTAGAGAATCATGTGCGTTGTAGGAGCTCATGACGGAAGGTTTCTCAACAACAATTCCGGCATCGCTATCCCTAATCGGGCATTTGACCACCTTGAATCCATCGTGCATGCATGCTACCAACAAATCCTCCTTTCGATCAGGCGACGGGTTCCATTTCACTCTCCAAGCACCCCCGCCAACCTCGACATCGGCGATGGGTACCGTCATCTTTCGTGAATCAAAAAGTCGAACAGTGTTATCGTAGCTAGTTCTAATTCAGCAGGAATATTCTGCAAAAAAATTAATATTAAGGCCCACCTCCCAACTGCTATCATATGTTCGATAAACGGGTGTGTTTGAATACAAGTAACTCCTGCCTCGAACCTGTAAAAGTTGGCCAAAGATGCCTAGGCGCAGAGGTTCCAACTTACCGTTTATTCACAAATGTTGGAGAATCACAGGTTGTGCGAGTATCCCATCCTTTCATCTTGCAGTCATCCCCCCCTAGCTTCATTTAGCCAAAAAAACGTATTCAATGACAAGAACTCACCCGAATAGACGATTCGAGGTGACCAGTAGTCCCAAGCTGCAACCCAAGGTTCAAATTCATGCGCATACCAGGTTGAATCCACCTCCATCTGTGATTCATGAGATCTAATGGTTGACAATGTTCCGTCAGATCTAGAAACAACTAGCGAATGGTCCCTGCGATCGGGATTAATTAATCGTTGGTTGATCCGGAGTGCTAGCCTACTCTTGTAACACTCGGTCGTTCCAGTCGATAGAAAGACATAAAACGTGAGGCTCAGCAACCTGTATAGTTTGAATAGTCGATAGATTCTTCTGTTTCATGGTCAGTACACCATGTTAGAAGCGCATACAACCTCCCACTCACGTTCTCTTGTTGCCATTCGTAGAGCCGAATGCTCCCTACTGATTCAGCCAAGGCCAGTATAGCTCGGGGAGACGAGTCATTATACGACCTATATCCTTGTGTTAGCCGAGGTATGGCAAGCGGGTGCCATATTCACCATTTCAAGTCTGGAATCGCAGCTGTTTCAATTCGCTGGACTTCTTTGCTTCACTATCATAAGGATATACTAAATGCTCAAAGGCGAAGAGAACACCCACAGCTTCCGTGATATCTCGTCAACTTCATACACCAAACAATGCCCATTTCTGGTCTGTGGTTGTTTTGTGCCAGTCGAGCTCGCATCTCCGCCCTCGCTGTCTTTGATGAGGTTGTACGTCCCACAAACAAGGATGTTACGAGATTCGTCCCGAGGACAAAACTCAACCGAGTCAGCTGGTAGTTCAGTATCAACTACGTCAATGGTTCTTTTGCTAGACCCCGGGCTCGACATGGCGAGGAGAAGATCGAGTGTGAGAGTTCCCGGCCCGATGGATGATCTACACGTGACCTTTCCACACACCCTCATAAGCAATGGCTACAGGCGCGATCATGGTGACATCTTCACAACCACACCGACGTTTTATCAATCGACCGAGCCATGCCTTATACTAAAGACGACAAGAAAGTGACTTTGACGACCGCTGCTGTGAGTACATTACAATCGCATGCCAAAGTAAGGCTAGATCTGTCTGACGTCGCCATCGTAGGGATCGAGCGTCGAGATCTTGTTTTACGGAGCGACAGTACTCTCCTGGAAGGCTGCACCAGCAGGCAGCTCATCCTCCCCTGTTGAGCGACTGTTTGTTTCCAAAAAGGCAATTCTGGATGGGAGGTGAGTAATCACGTCAATGAGTAATGACCATCGACTGACAATATCTTGAATGAACAGCAAGCCGGTTAGATAAATGATATCTCAAATTGAAACAACAAGTTGACCGAGTGATCGTGCAGGTCCGAGGAGGCATCCCAATCGCCTTCCCGTTCTTTGGGCCTCCAACCAAACCAGAACACTCCAAGATGGGTCAGCACGGTTTCGCCCGTAGCACCGTTTGGAAATGGGATTCCGTTGTGATGGACAACGAGACGGGCGTTTCCGTTAGACTTGGTACGCATTTAGCCATGTCAGCCAATATGGTTTACTCATCCTTTTAAAGTCTTGGAGCCTACACCTGAAATCAAAGCTGTATTCCCCAACCCGTTCCATTTGGCATACGTTGTCACCCTCACTGCACACCAGCTTTCAACCGACCTCCATGTAAAGAACACCGGGAGTGAGCCTCTTAGTTTCCAGGCCCTGTTGCACACCTATTTCGAAGCAGACGCTGCCACTTGTGCGGTAGAGCCATTGAAAGGCCTCACATACATCGACAAAACCAAGGGCGGGGTGGAGAGTGTAGAAACTAGGGTAAATGGGATTGCTCGAATATAAACGAGCAAGCTGATACTGTTTAATGTAGGATGCAGTGTCTGTTAAAGAATTCACCGACGCAGTATACAAGAATGCTGGCGGCAAGTACGTAGGCAAATGGAACGGCGGGGGTATTGAGGTGAAGGCTATTGGCTTCAAAGGTGAGCGGGTGCTCTAAATCCCAAAACAGTAGCTGAACGTTAATGGAATTAGATGTTGTCGTATGGAATCCTCAAGCTGAGGCAGGTAGTAAGATCGGCGATCTACACGAGGGCGCATGGTAAGCCTTGCATCATCTCACACTATTATAATGGCTAAATATATACCAACAGGAACAACTATGTATGCATCGAGGTTGGTCCATCTGTCTTTTTAGATAGGTACCAAATACTGACCTTTTCACGCACAGCCCGGAACAGCCTCATACTGGGAGACCCTTCCAGCCGACGCAAGCTGGGTTGGTGGCCAAACATTGAGCGCCCTTTAGCACTAACGCCGAAAGCCTCACTGCATGTAATTCAAATTAGACAATGAAGATCAAATTGTACAGTCGCGCTTGGACCGTGCTACGACCACCTACCCACGTCGGCCGTCATCATGAGCGACGGCGGGCCATGCACTCGCGCTCTACGAGCCTCGGAAGTCAGCATGTCGCAGGTCTATAAATCGCGGGCCTCAGCGGGCCCACACAACTCAAACCGACCAAGATGTCTTACCTTCCTGTTTCTGCACATACTAAGAGGATGCCTGCTACTCCTCAACCTCCTGGCAAAGCCTCTGTATGGAAGGCTAGCATTGGACCCGACTGGAGCCGACCCGAGTATAATCAGCGGCTCGAGCACCATATAGACGGTAGCCGTCCTGGGGCGCAGAACGTGGAAACACTCGAGCATCTAGTGCCTGAGTCAGAGCGAGAGGGCGTTGACAGGAACGGTATATCTCGTAAACTTGCATGGCTGGCTAAAAACGGCTTTACGGTGGTATGTATCCCTGTTTCATGAACCCCAAACCGAGGCTGAATTTCGACGTTTGTACTAGAACACATATGACGAAATTGTTGCTTCTCAATCTCGAGTCAAGCCACCCAAGCTCACCCCCAAAGAGCGTAGGAAAATAGCGCAAGAGGAACTCCTGATTGCTCACGCCGAATTCGAACAAGAGCTTCAACGTCTTGAGCGAGAGTCTCCTCGTCGACCTAAGAAAGGTAGACCTAAAAAGGACAAACAGCTCGGTCCTGCGTGGGTCCAAGCTCCCCGAGGAAAATACGCGCTGGAAAAACAGACTACGCCTCCGCCTCGTAAGCCCAGTGAAGCCCCCCAGGCTGTGGTAATTCCAGGACAGGAACAGACTACGACGATGGCGGGAGACTCTTTCGATGCATCTGCCTGGCTGGATTCGCACCAACAGCAACAACAGTTTGATCCGTCATTCTTGCCAGAGGCGATGTACCCCAATGCTATGACCCCGGTTGGTCCCGGCATGTATACCCCCGATCCCTACTTGACTTCACCTGGCACCGATGCGTATAGCGCGAGTGTAGCTAGCCCGTATAGCGTGAGGGACTCCAGCGAGTACGGCGCGAGCAGTTCTAGTGTATACGGCACGGCTAGCTCGAGCTTATACACCGCATATAGTCCAAGTATTTCCGGCTCTGTATCGACAGTCGAGGAGCAGTATGCATATGGATACCCCCAACCAAGCTACGACGGGAGGCTCCCGGATACAAGTTACAGCCAGCCTACCCACCAAATGATCCACGTCCAACCCGCTCAAGATCTTCCAGGCTCCATTTATCAAGCAAGCAATCGATCCTCTTGGGACACAACCAATTGCGATTCTTATACCCCACAGTCGATCCCAGCCTATGGAGCCCATCCAACCTGGCCTCAACCAAGTACCAACACGTTTCCGGACCATACCTATCCTCAGTATTATTATCATTAGACGAAATGTAGCAATGAGTTTGTACACGAAACTTGGTTTCATCAACCTTGAGCCGTGAATTTGTGATTAATGTGGATCTTTCGTCACGATGCGAATATATTTATGAATGTTATGGCTGGCTAATGGACGCTTTGGAAGCGCAAACGATCCTATGCGAGGCATATTATACGCGGGCATACATACTTGATACAAGGAATGTTCACCACAAACACCAAATGACCAAGAGAGAAGGTAGAGAAAAGACGGGAGGACCATATGCAAGGAAAACTTAAAGAAAGTGGGCTAGGAACAGAGCGCAGCAAGAGACATCACACAAAAAGATGTTGAGCAGATCCGCGGAACAATGTTGGTAGAAAGAAAGAGACATGTAGACCAGGAAAAAATGTGGCGACGAAAACGCGAGAAGTAGACAACAATCAGCGGGTGCTTAGTGTCGAGTTCCGCTTGCTCGGGCTGGATCCTGGCGAACTCGACCGTGCGAGACTCCAAAAGTCAGAGTGAATGTCAAAGTTTGCGAGAGCAGGCACGTCGGATTCGTTAAAGCCGGCCAGGCGAACAAGCTCGAGGAATTGCGCGCGGGAATCCGGGAATATAAATGTCGTCAGGATACGCTGGAACTATAGCAGGGTTAGTCTAATCTATGATGTGTTTGACGACCATGCACTCACATGCTCTCGTAAAACAGGCAACAGCACATCGTGTGGAGGCGGAGCGGACTTGATTCCGATTGTTCCAGGCGTTGTCGAATCTTTGGATACCGGCGAGGCAGGATCAAGCGCATGTCTCACATCCCAGTCATCCAACCGTATCTTGCTCCCGAGCATCCCGATCCCCAATCGTTCGGCCGCATGAGCCAAAAGCGCACGCTCCTCCAAGCCAAGCCAACGCTCCCAAGCCTCGAGCCGTCGGCCATCACTCCTAAACTCGCGGAGTGCGCCGCGGACTCGTGTCCAGTCGTTTGCGTCTCCCCGCCAGATCCGGGTATCTGTTTCCTCTTCTCGGTCATCGCCGTTATCGGAGGACGGGAGTGTCGGGTCCATCGAAGTGGAGGGAGAAATGGATGTGTTGGCCGAATTGGGGTAGGCGGACAAGGCGGTGTTGGCGGGCTTTGTCGCGGGACGCATCATGAGCCGAACCCAGCGTCGTCTCCGCACCCATCCGCCAGAGTTGAATGATCCGATCGATGCACGCCAGCCCTTTGACCGAAAATACCAATTATATTCATACCCGTCCTGCTGAACCTAAATCGGGAACGTAAATCTAGGGCCCAAACATAGATCAGACAAAGTTGGACATACCTCGCCGTCCCCGCGCATGTCAACCATCCAGAATTTGCTACGCAAAGCCATGAGGACCGAGTATGGACCCAAGAAGAGAAGTGACGAGAGGTTACGTACCTAACCCATCGCCAGTTGGGATCAGGCAGCTGGTAATCAGCGAGAGCCGCTGGCGCACGCAAAGTCTCTCGTTGACGTGTCTTTCCTTTGCCATGGCCACTTGGTTTGTTTGGAATCGTAAAAGGCGGCGGGCTATTTGTGGGATGGTTATAAATAGTGTTAGCCAGCGTGGTACAGCAAACACTCACTCGGATGGGAGCAGGGATAGCTTGGAGTAGTACGGTATCGAGAAAAGCGTGATTCTGTGGACAAAAGAGCTGTGAACCATCGAGCAAGAGAACAGCAATAGACTAACCCTCTCTGGTTTTCATACAAAATCGCCCATTCGTAAATATCCCTCGACTCGTCGTCTTGCGAATGTCTCCTGTCCGCAACATGTACATCACCCACGCTGGACTCGATTCGCATCACACATTCTGGGTCAGGCTCAGCCTCGGTCTCAGCGTCGAGATCTATTCCTCGACGTCGTTTAGTCTTGGTCACATCGCTCGTCCGGGAGATGGCGCTGCTGATGGATAACGCGCGAGGCCTAAGACTGATCCTGCGCCTTTTGGCAGCAAGATGCTGGTTTGCTTCAGGAATCGGCTCGGAGGATACGCTAGGGAGGGTGGGCAGCGGTGATAGTGTCGATTGGTCCCTCGTGAGCGTCGGTCGGCGCGACATGCGGAGTGGAGCGGGGGGTATACTGCAGTCGTCGTTGGAAAGGAGTGGATACAGAGCGCCACCCCACGTGACGTCAGCTGAGCTCAGCACAGTCGTGGCGCGCTAATCAATCAAAATCTCTGGTCCCGACTATGAGCCTCGTGCGGTTGAGGTCGCTACCACTTGTCTCGCTGCGGGGTGTGAACCCAGGTTTGAGACGTACGCTTGCGTCTGCATCATTGCCCACAACATGCCCAGCGTGCTCAAAGCCTCTGCCGACACGCCTTCCCATATGTCCGTCGTGCTCACACATCTCCAGTCTTCCGACAAACACACCATACCAGACTCTATTCAATCTGCCCGAGAATACGTTTCAGATAGACTTGAAGGATCTTCGGAACAGGTTCTTGCAGACTCAACGGATTATGCATCCCGACGCGTGGTCGTCTAAACCCGAGGTACAGTGCGCCACACAATTGATTGCCTGGGCTAATAATTTCTGGGCGCAGAATAGAAAGAAAAAGCTGCTGCTGCTGAATACTCGTCTCTCTTGAACAAGGCATACGAGACACTGCGTTCGCCGCTCAAACGTGCCGAGTACTTGCTTTCATTGCGAGACATCGAGTTGGGGGAACGAGACAAACTGGAGGATGTGGAATTCATACATGACGTCATGGAGCTCAGAGAAGAGGTCGAATTTGCGGAAACTGTCCAGGAGGTTGAAGCTGTCATGGAGCGCAATAGAGGTCAGTCGAATATTTTGACGCTTCGACGTCTTCTAATCTTTAGTTGTAGCCGGGATAAACAACGCTCTGTCGAGCTTTGAGCAAGCCTACAACAGAGGAGACTATGAAGCCGCCAAAGAAGCTTGCGTCAAACTGAAATATTGGGTTGGAGTCGAAGAGAGCGCACAGGCCAAGCTGCGTGAGATGTAATCCCTGGTCACACACATACACAAAAACGACATTACGCAATAAACAATATTCGATATGATGTAGTGTAAGTATGTACTTGCTGCCAGGCAAACACAACAAAGCGAGTGGTGAACCACGATGCGACAGTGGGGATGCAAATGACCAGAACAATCGTCCGTAACAACTAAACCGTGAGAAAAGAATCCTATGCAAAAAAGATGTTTTGGTAGATCTGAGCTCTAAGCGGCGATCTTCTTCTTGTGGTGGGTCGTTGCCTCGTTCACCTCGCGCCAGTTGCGGACAAGCGTAGCCTTGACGGTCTCCATCCCGCTGAGCTCATCCTGGTAATCCTTGCTTCCGTTAAGCAGCTGAGAAGCAGTCCTACGATCTGCAGGCGCAAACGGCTGGTTAAAGTCGGAGAAGATGTACGATTGAGGAGGCAAGGGATCATGGGCCATGATCTCAGCAAGCTCGCGCGCGATCGAGAGACAGTAACCGTCAATGTCCAAATCATTGTCGTCGTAGTTGAACGGATTCTCAATCTCGGCACCGATCTCGAGGAAGCCGAGGAACAGGAAGGCCGCAAAAAGCGTGGCTGGGATGGTGACCCACTTGAGAGCGTCGTAGATCTGGAAAGGCAAGAAGAACAGGTAAAGCCAGACAGCCATGCGCAAGTGGGCTTGGTACGCGAACGGAATGGGCGTGGTCGCGATACGGCGCAATTGGACCGAGGCATCCTGGAGCGAGTGCAAGTTGTTGTTAAACGACGTGGCGGCAGCGGCCTGGAGCATTCCACCGGTGAGCAAGAAGTTGTAGTACGACGAGATGTGAAGGCTATTGAACATGTTCAGTAAAAAGATTCGAAGCAGCGAATATATAAACGTACGCAATCTCAAGAGGAACAATCGACTCGACAACTGGGCGTTGGATTTTGCGACCAGTCCATGCGCTACGCCCTTCCTCGCTCTCGTCTTCGACAGCCACACGCCTAAAGGCGCGCTTCGTAAGCTTGTAGATGGTCTTGATGGGCATGAGGACCGGGAAGTAGTCGAAGAAAGTTGTCTTGGGCGGGTTGCGAGCCGGAGCCAGGTGGACGTGATCGGGCGTGATGTCAGGGAGGGCTTTTTCCGGGTCAAAGTCCTTGTTCTTTTTGCGCTTGAAACCGCCATCCTCGGAGCCGGGCACGCGGGGGAGGTGGTGTCCGCCATGGTTAGAGTCGTCGGCCCAGAGCGGGAGCTTCTCGTTGCTGTCCATTGGGGCATCCTTGATAGCGTATTGGGGCAAGAAAGCGATCAAGGGGTAGAGGTCCTGGTAATAGATGCCAGGCTCGCCACGGAGGTAATGCTGGGCAAACGTCAGGAGGGTGTTGATCGACAGGATATAAGCGCATATACCTTGACGGAGACGGAGAAGGCCTGGATGAGGTTGATCATCGACTTTTTCTCGATGATAGCCCGGAGCTTGTGATCGCTCGGCAAATTGGGGTTCTTTCCCGAGCGGTCAGTGGGGACGTGGATCCAAATCAGATTCGCCAAGTTACGGCTCTAGAACATTTGGTCAGCGAAAAAAGGAAGTCAGGGTCTGGTGCGCAACTTACGCTGAGGGCGATGGTGGACCAAAGTTTACGACCTGGGCACCTCGTCAGAATATGCTGGGACACTAGGCAAAGTAGGACTCACCCTCCCAGTAGCGATCATAGGCCGAGGTGGTACGGAAGCTGATGACCAGACCGAGCACAGTACCCATGACGGTCAAGAGTGCCGGGTTGAAGGACTGCCATAGAATCAGCTAGGCTGCTCTACAGGGGCAGAAGAGTGGTACATACGAGCTTGTGGCCTGCAAGCTTGGTAACACAGGATACCACTGGTGTCACACGACCAAAATGAGGCTTTGTCTGGGCCAACGTATAGGACAAGACTTACTGGCAGCAATGCCGGTAAAGAAGATGAGCTCCGGCCAGATATCATTGAGGACCTGGGGATGCCGTGAGGTGAGTGCGACGAGCCAGAAGGCGGCGGGTGACGTACGGTGCCGCGGAATTTGCGGAGAGAGAGGCCTCCGCTGAGGAGAGGGTTGTGGGCAGGCATGTCGCAGAGGTGCAAGCGAGTGAGGGGTGTGCGCACTGCGCGGTTGAATTTATACGGATCCGAGAAAAGAGTGGTGGTGGGCGGGTGGTGACCGTTGCTTCTCAGTCCGGCGCTACATGGGGACTTCTGATTACCGATCAAGGAATCGCCGAAACTGCTCAGCCACATCATCCCGTGTCTCATCGCTGGCTCATCCCATGGACGTCCTCCAGCTCAGAATCACCAACATCGACTGGTCCCTCGTCCGTGCTGGCCCCCTCGACAACACCCGCTTCGCCCGCTGCCCCGTCATACGCGTCTTTGGCGCGACATCCACCGGCGACAAGGCCTGCGTCCACATCCACCAGGTCTATCCCTATTTTTACGTCCCGTATCATGGCGACATGTCGCCAGATGCAGGCAAGTCACAGCACCGCTCGGCCATCCCCTTGATCTAATTCTGCCCCCATTCAGTTGGCCGATACATTCGTTCCCTGACTCAGACGCTCAATCGTGCCATCGCAATCTCGCTCAAGCGCAATCCTTTAGAGTCCAAGTTTGTGCGCGCAGTGATTCTCGTCAAAGGTGTCCATTTTTACGGCTTCCATTCTTCGTACGCCCCGTTTCTCAAAGTTATTATGGCCGATCCGGGAATGGTCCAGCGCGCGGCAACCGTGCTGCGTTCTGGCGCGGTCATGAGACAAAAGATCCAGGTGTTCGAGACCCACATTAGCTTCATTTTGCAATTCATGTGCGATTTTGGACTCTACGGATGCGGATGGCTCGATTTTGGGCGATATTATGTCCGGGAAGGAGGCAAAGACTCGGGCCTAAAATGTATGTGTACCCACGCATCGGCTTCCCGACCTTCCTCTCACAACTCCATTCAAGCCACACTGCCAGGCCAATTCTCTAAATCACCCCACACAAAAGTATCTCGGATGAGCCTCGAAATGGACATCATCTCGCATCAGATCCTAAACCGACACAAACTGGCCCAACGAAACCTCCATCACACATTAACCATTCCCCGACCCATTCCGTCCTCATCGGAACCTCTGGTCCAAAGCGTGCGCGAGCTATGGGACATTGAGCGCGCCCGTCGTACGGCACTCGGTCTCAACCCAACCCCCGAGCTCCCGGTGGATGCAAGCGCCGGCCAGCGCGGGGTTGGCGGGGGATGGGAACAAGAGCCCCTGTTCTGGGAGCAATTTCGGGCAAGGACGCGCAGGAATGTCTCCGACGACAAACAGCCGCCCGAGCCAGATATATCACAGGGGTGGGAAAAATGGGTCATGACGGCATTCGAGAGTATCGAGGCACTTTGGGAGGAGGACTGGAAGACCTGGGTACCTCAATTGTCTGGCGCCGGCAAGCCGATATCGGGAGAACAGCCGGCCACGCAAACTGCGAGAGAGGCTAATCCGTTTGTGATGACCCAGATCGATCAAGAGGCAGCCGATCATCCAGGGGAAAGGGAAGGCCACAAATTGCACGAGGTGGATGAGGACTTGGCGACCGGTCAGGCCTTTCAGCGGCTCGTGACGGCGGCCGAGGAGGCCCAGTACTACGAGGACGATGAACGATGGGATGATTTGCTGTATGATGATGCATTGAGAGAGATGGGCACCCAGAACACGAATAGGGGTGTTAGTGTTCCTGCGACGCCAACGTGAGTCTATTTTTTACACTAGCGAATCGCTTATTAAACTTTCTGTAGGAAGCGGCAGAGAACCAGAACGCCCATGTCTTCTCCAAGGCGAACTAACCCGTTTAGTACACCCGAGAGTGTGAGGAGCAGAAGGTGGGCGTTTCTATATTCAGAGCAAACACCCAACTAACTACAAAAACAGCAACTCGTATGTGTCGCCGAGCACTACTCCTACCCGAAAGGTAGTCGTAAAGTACGCCAGTCTCTCTTGTTGGCTTCTATCCGCTGACCCAGTAATGCAGAGACTCACCCTCCAAGTTCGATCGCATGATCGAAGACTTTGACACTAAGCCTATCCAAATGCCTCGATTCACTACCCCTCAGCCTGTAGCGCCCATCGCATTCAACCCCACTCCAGTCGCTCGTGCGAGAAAAAACATTGACGAGAAAACCCCGATATTCGAAGAAGATAACCCATTCCTTGATGCAGCGACTACTCGTCCTACGGAAGCGGAACCCCAGCGACTTGACGAAACTGAACTGCTCCGAGCACCAAAGCGACAAAAGCTTACACAAGACTACCAACCGACTCAGTATACTCCTGCGCCAGTAGCCCAAAAGGCCACGCGTTGGGCAGATATCGGGGGACAGTCACCGCTGCCCATGCCATCCTTTGTTCACCAACCAGCTCCCATTCGCGGGACAGCGTACGAGTATAACCGACGGCCGCCCACGAGACGTGAACTACTAGACTCGCTTGCAGCGTATGGCCTTCCGTCCAAGGTCTACCGCGTACCATTTTATTCTAAAGAAGAAGACGTACCGGACCAACCATTCAGATACGCCGGGCGGGTGTTTCATATCAAGGGTGGGACAGGTGTCGGGTCGTTGGAGGACTGGAGGTCAAAGGATACAAACACCATGCGCCCTGTTTACGCAGGCATTGGCGTCAACGGGTGGGAATATGCAGGCGGTCAGCCCCCAAGCGTCAGCACTGTGAGACGCTGGCTAGACAGTGCACCTGGTCAAGATGGGGGGAAAGAGAAGAGAAGTTGGAGACCCAATCCAAACAGATCGCAGGTAAGCGAGCCAATATGCTGGCTATATGCGCTTGTTGACAAAACTTATAGCTTGAGGGACCGACACAAAACACTCATGGGTTCAAAGTTACCCAAAAAAAGACCGAGGGCGGTGGGGGTCGAGAAAAGCAGATGATTTCAGCACTTTCTGTTGAAATCTTTGGTCTGTGTTTTTATCTGGTTGCTCGTCGATTTACTGACCTGGTTATGTCGCAGCGTGCACTCGTGGAGAACTTCTTCCCAACCCTTCCGAGGACGCAATCACCTGTTTGTTCTATTGCTTTTCAGACGCCGGAGGTGATGCAAAGGACAGAGCTGACTACCAAATTGGGTGTATTGTCGTTTCTTCCATAGCCAATCCTCGTTGGATGCCTGGATACAAGATCGAAGTAGTCGAGACCGAATTAGATTTACTCAATTCGCTAGTTGATATGGTCCGGGACTGGGATCCCGACATTTTGGCAGGCTGGCAAGTCCAAACCCTCTCGTGGGGATATATTGACGCCCGTGGGCGCAACTATGGTAAGCTTTTCCTCGCTTGACGCCCCGGCACGAGTCGGCTAACTTGGGGTGTAGGCCTCGAGATATCGGAGGAGATGGCGCGCGTGTCCAATAATCATGGTCGAAAAGCCGGTTCGGAGCGCTGGGATGAGACCCACGGCTCGAACTTTCATGTGGTCGGTCGACACGTGTTGAATGTGTGGCGAATCATGCGGTCAGAGCAGGCCTTGGAGCAGTATACGTATGAGAATGTCGTTTTTCATGTTATGCACAAGCGGTTAGTTGGGTTCCGGTTGGTTGTATGTCTTTACTAACACTTATCGAAAGGGTGCCTAGATACAAGGATATGACTCTGACCGAATGGTTTCGGTCTGGGATTCCCTCCAGGGTGGCCAGGCTTCTGAACTATTGGGCAGACAGGACTGCTACGGTCCTTGATTTACTAGACCAGACAGAAGTTATCCTTCGCACGGCGTAAGTGTATTTGCTCGCTTGAATCCGATTATGTTGCTTATACGCCTTTAGTGAGTCTGCGAGGATTATAGGGGTCGACTTCATGTCTGTGCTCACCCGTGGATCTCAGTTCAAGGTGGAGTCCATCATGTTCAAGATCGCCAAGCAAGAAAACTTTATTATGATTTCGCCCTCGAAAGAACAGGTGACCCTTTGCTCTTTCTCTTGGCGCACGCGCATCCCATGCTTATACCCCACATCTTGCAGGTTGGTTCGCAAAATGCGTGCGAATGTCTTCCGCTAGTGATGGAACCCGAGTCTGCGTTTTACACGCCACTAGTAGTGTTGGATTTCCAATCACTTTATCCCTCAATCATGATTGCATATAATTATTGCTATTCCACTTTTCTTGGGCGAGCTACACTGTTTCAGGGGAAGAACAAGTTTGGGGTAACTGAGCTTGACTTGCCGCCTGGGTTGCTAGAAAAGATTGGGGAAGAGAATGTTCATAGTACGGCTTTGGGTGTTCGGTTTGACGCTGACGCTGATGGGTGTGCTTCGCAGTCGCAGCGAACGGGATGGCATATGCGAAACGAAACGTCCGTGAGGGGCTACTTGGGCGCATGTTGACCGAGCTACTCGAGACACGGATAATGATCAAACAGGTGCGTGCATTTAGCTCCATTTGAATATCCGGCTGACTTTGAACCTGTAGGCGATGAAAAGCGCAAGGGGCGACCGGGTTAGTTAGGGTGGTTTACGCGCAAACCACGCACTAAAATCAGATGCAGGGCCTGTCGAAAATACTGAATGCGCGACAACTCAGCCTGAAGGTTGGCAATCCAGTACACAAACACCTGGTATTAAGCTGATCATCGAATAGTTCATTTGTAATGTCACTTACGGATACACGAGCGCGAATTTCAGTGGTCGAATGCCAGCAGCTGAAATAGCTGACAGCATTGTCCAGAGTGGGCGAGAAACATTGGAAAAGGTGTGTCTCTATGCGCAACAAACTGCGTGGTTTAATAAGATAGTGTAGGCCATTGCAATGATCGAACAGACGCCCAAATGGGGCGCCCGCGTTGTCTATGGTGACACAGATTCTTTGTTTGTCCATCTACCAGGAAGGACTAAGGAGGAGGCATTTAGGCTCGGAAACGAAATCGCGGGTGAGCCGAGTCTTCTATTCAATGAGATTTGATTGCTTACAGTCTTTAGACACTATAACTGCCACTAACCCTCCGCCGATCAAGCTGAAGTTTGAAAAGGCGAGTTTAAACGTTTGGTTGTCACTTATTGTCTAACTTATACTTAGGTCTATTATCCTTGCGTGTTGATGGCAAAGAAAAGATATGTTGGTTTCAAGTATGAGAATCCTGACGAGATCGAGCCGGTCTTCGATGCCAAGGGGATTGAAACAGTCAGACGGGATGGCATACCAGCAGGCCAGAAAATGGTGGAAAAGTGTTTGAAGTGCGTTGAAAAGTGCATATGAACAGCCCCCTCTAAAATTTCTCCAGGATTTTATTTCGTACTCAAGACTTTAGCCAAGTCAAAGACTACTGTGTGTCCTCCTGGACCAAAATAATGAAGGGTCAAGTCTCAGTCCAAGATTTCATATTCGCGAAAGAGGTTCGATTGGGTGGCTACAGGTGGGTGTCGTTCAATCAACATAGTTGCATACCTAACCTTTTGATAGCGACAAGGTTCCTCCACCACCTGGTGCTACTGTAGCGGCCAAGAAACTGGCACTGGATCCGATGGATGAACCACAATATGGTGACCGGGTGCCATATGTGATAATACGGGGTGAGCCTGGGTCGCGGCTAGTGGATCGTGCGGTTCCTCCCGAGGAGCTATTGAGAGACAGGTGTGCTTTGTTAATCCCTGCTGATAGAAGTATGCTAAAATTGTCCAGGCACAAAAAAATTGACGACGTTTATTACATTACTCACACGCTCATTCCCCCGTTAGAACGCATTTTTAACTTGGTTGGCACTAATGTCCGACAATGGTTTGAAAATATGCCTAAACCTATTCGCGCAGGCGCAAGCAGGTTCAATAATGGCATAGAGGATGACGAAGAGGACGAAAACGAAGATGACAGGCAAAATATCGATGAGCATTTCAAGAGCATGCAATGTATTGTATGTCGTGGGCCTAGCGATACAGGTGAGTGACCTTGCTTGCGGCTGAAACTCGCTTGGTCAATCACGGGCGGCACAGACATTTGCGAAGACTGTTTCGAAGACCGACACTTTTCTGCACAATTACTTTTGGAAAAAGTGCGTATGGTGGAGAGAAGGGCAAGAAACGTCCATATACTTTGTGCAGCATGCACGTCATCACCGGCTGCCGACCCTATTCTTTGTGAATCACTCGATTGTCCTTGGATGTATGCCCGAATGAAGAGTGTCCAAAATATGGAGGCTATAAAGGGTGTCCAGGATCTAGTTGCTCGACTCCCCGAACTCTCGATTGAGGATGTCAATCGCATTGACCACATTGACGACACCATCATCGACTTGACATGAGTTTTAGATAGTGCTCAATGACTTTCGTGCTTTATCCGTCGTCTGTACTTATTGCTTATTGAATGCCATATTTCAAGCAGTTATGTCTCAATGTTCCAGAATGTGAGGAATTTGTGACGCCTTCTTGTCGCGCAAAACCCCTAAATCATAGTGTTTTATCACACAACGCTCTGAAACTTATGATAGTACCTTGGGGTGTTCTCTTCGGGTGCAAGTGATTGTTTGTACATACTTGGGCTACGTCGTGCTCATTTCTGACGAAAAAGGATATATTCACGTGACTCACTCGCATAGGGGCGTTTCGCTTTGCACTCCAGCCGACAACGACCACCAAAGACATTTTACATAACGACACGTCGAGCATAGTAAAACAACATTATGTCTTCATTTTTTGGACTGTACGTTCCGTTCCTCCATCTTTATTCGTGACTGACACTGCCCTGTGTTAGTGCCAAGACACGCACTTTTAAGCCCCGCAAAGACGTCCCCGAAGGAACTAAACAATATCAGCTGAGAAAGTATGCAGAGGCAACGCTGGTATGTTTCTAGCCATTTCATATATTTCGTCGCGCCTCAGCCTCTGGAATTAGGGCTCCGGAAACTTGCGACTGGCTGTGATATTGCCCGAAGGCGAGGATTTGAACGAATGGCTAGCGGTGCATAGTAAGCTTACACACGTCAAAATAGACTTGGCTATAACTTACCTCTAAACAGCTGTGGATTTTTTCAACCATCTTAACATGCTATATGGGACGGTAACTGAGTTTTGCACTCCGCAACAGGTCAGTTACACAATCAATTTTAGCCAAGTGCTTGTCTTACATGGTTATATCCAGTGCCCTATCATGTCCGCAGGTCCTCGATATGAGTATCTCTGGGAAGATGGTGTCACCTACAAACGTCCAACCAAACTTAGCGCGCCAGAGTATGTAGATGCTCTGATGAACTGGGTTCAAGGGCTCTTGGACGATGAAAAGGTGTTTCCCAATAAGATAGGTAAAACAGGCTGCCATGACTTAAAAGAACAACACTGAAATTATTTCCACCCAGGCGTTCCTTTTCCGCGAAACTTTCAATCGACTGTCAAGACTATCGTGAGGAGGCTCTTCCGCGTGTACGCTCACTTGTATAGCCACCACTTCGAGCAAATAGCTGCCCTTGGCATT
This sequence comes from Ceratobasidium sp. AG-Ba, assembly GCA_016906575.1. Lineage (NCBI taxonomy): Eukaryota > Fungi > Basidiomycota > Agaricomycetes > Cantharellales > Ceratobasidiaceae > Ceratobasidium > Ceratobasidium sp. AG-Ba. The sequence goes on along the minus strand of CP059613.1, from coordinate 1,313,341 downwards.
GAAGGTATGCATTATCGTTTTTAACGAGGCCAAATTTAACACCTTTATAGCGCATCTGAATACCAGCTACCGACACTTTTTCCTATTCATCAATGAGGTTTGTGGCTTGGAACAGGTTGCATATTTTTGCTCTAACGGTGATGCCTTTGCAGTTTGATCTCGTGGATAAAAAGGAGCTTGTTCCTTTGGACGAGCTTAACGAAGCCATTCTAGCCGAAGACAAGGGGCGATAGAGAATCATCCATGCTATCTATTTGCTGCTATTTGTTTAATTGATTTGGTGACTGGGCGACTACATAATTCTATATCCACTTCAGAACGTGCCGCTAAAGGTCGAGCAAGACAGTACATGGCGAGGTATTTCAGGCATGTCGTTTTGGCTTGTGACTGTATGAGGTTAAAGCCTATGAAGTACAAGCAGTTACTTATAAGTGAATTTGCAACAGTGCTACAAAAGCTTACCGCCTTGGTCAGTTCGTAGAAGCGTCTCTGGCCAGCGAACAGTATGGCTGCTGTAAGCACACTCTGCACTAGCTTGCTACCGATCCCTTTGTACAATCCAGCCATCCCTTCTCGCTGAACAATCTTTGTCAAGCCGTCCCAGGCCGACTTGTACTCCCGTGTATGAGCATGACCAGATTGCATGCGCGATTTGACAACAATATACGGGTATGTCAAAGTCGTCGCGACTTTTTGAGGTTCCCCGTTAAGATAAACCAGCGCTAGAGACTAAACCAAGACTCACCAAGCTTAGACAGAGCACCAAGGAGGAAGTAATCCAGACTGGACAATGCTGCAGTCTTGGAGAGCTTGAGGCGGCGGGCAACGAGCGCGTTCTTAAGCTGTTCAAATACTGTATATTGTAGGATAGGGTTGACCACCAGAACCAACGCAGGTCCGATTCCACGCCAAAACGCAGCTGGCCCGTCTGTGCGAAGGATGTAGCGAATTGTTGCCAGGAAACCGAGCTTCTTTTTGGGGCCTCGAGGCTCGGGAGCTTGTGAAGGGGCGGTTGTGGAGGGTAATGTGCGTACAGCTTGGGTAGTTTGGATGACCCATAGGGGATTAGATGTGATCGTTGTCGCTGAGCCAGCCAGTAGTCCAGCTAGCATAGATTCTAAAGTAGATAATGCTGTGCCCTTTCTTGGCCGAGACGATAGTATCGCTGCGCGTGATTTTTCGTAAAAGAAGTAGTAGACACTAGCAGAGACTTAGTCGACCCGAAGGATCTAATTGCCGTGACATACCCATTAGTAACCGCGATGCCAAGGAGTGAAGAATTCAGTCCACTGTACAGGCCACGAAGGCCTTCGGTTTGAATTACATCTAGGATAGCCTGGTAAGTTGACTGACGTGGGTCTGGTTAGTGAAAATATGAGCAGGCTCTCCAGGGTTGCATGCCTTGTCTTCCTTTTTGACCTCGACTGCTGCTCGGGTAGACAGAAAAATGAGAGGGCTAGCAAGAGCGGACATGAGTTAAGTCAGTCCATTATCGTACTGGATATGTGTGCTCACTACGTGAGTGTCATTGCTACGACACCGCCTGCAGCACCTGCTGCAGCATGGATGAGCTGGTCATTATTCGACATATTAAAGCAGCAAAACGGCTGGTAAATAGAAAGAATTTATTGGGTTGAGCTCAATACGCGAGTTGTTTTCAGGTCTTGAGTGCGCGGTCGTGGTTGTCGTAGGCAGCTCCGGCAGGTGAAAGTACCCGAACCGTACCTAGGAAACATGGGGGGGGGGGCACGTGAATTTGTATGATAAGATAAGATTAACCACTGATCAGACCCCGTTCAGTTCTAAATTGGGCTGCGAATAGCAACCACGTTACAGCCATCGACCCCCGATGTCACTTCTAAGTGACCCAGAGTACGTGATATAAAGAAAGTACTGGGGCTCCTGTACTGACCGCCACCAAGCTATATCACTCATGCACTTCGCTTGACGTATCTTCGCCATGTCGACGATCCGTACGGGAATCGTATTATCTCGTTCGATCCTCGATACAATGCCAACCCATACGTCCGTGCAGCTGGACTTGCAGATCCCGACCTGTGGCCACAGCTGACGCAACCAGAGAGCCCCAAGCCCGTTGAATCTGTGCTTGCGCCGCCTGGCTCTCCCACGCAACTCAACACGTTTGTCAATGGCCGCGCTCGTGAGGATGACCCTGTCGCTCCAGAGGCTGGCATGTACCCAGGCGCAAACCTGAAATACAGCGAGACTATCATGGGGCCATCTCGTACTGGCATTGCTGGTATGCGGGTCTCGGGTCGTCGTATGTCCGCAAATCGCGGAACGCCCTCACGCTCCACGACTGCGCTTACCGAGTCGCAACAACCAGCTCGATACCGTTCGGACTCGGCCCCTACTCCGGTTCCAGGCAGCGACAATCCATTGAACTCCCATACTTTCGCAGACCCGGCACCTGTAAACGCTGTGCCAACCGTCGACGATGAACGCGCCCAGCGGCGAGGCTCTGGTGGTTCGACGCATCATTCTATCACAATTCCGCCTGTCGACCCGACAGCGAGCACCGGGACCACCCCTACTGCCACTATTCCAACTCGCTTGGGTTCAGATTCACTTGTGCCCTCGCAGGTACAGGCGCAGACGCCACCATCCGCTCCTGCCTTCAACCTGCCTATCTTCGCTCGTGCTGCTGAAATGGAGGAGCGTAGACAGCAACGCCTAATGAAACGGTTTGTGCCACGGTTTGCTCCAAACCCTATTAATCCCGCGACACTTGAGCCCAGCCCTGCGCTGCAGCCCATGAGGAACGGCGCCAGCGCGCCTCGCCGAGCGGCGGACGCGGTATCTCTCTCGGGTACCATTGACTCGCGTACCTCCCGGGAAGAAGACGCGTCCGGTACCATTGATGGAGAAGGAGACGGTACAGTGGCGCTCGACGACTCGGATGATGATGAATCAGACGATGATGGCGATGGTGACGGGGACGCTGACCCAGACGAAATGGATGCTGAAATGGCCGAAAGTGGAGACGTAGACGACCTATCTGTTTTGTTCAATCCGTGAGTTAAACATTTCATACTACTACAACCACATTCATATTTGTTGTAGCACATTCACTACCAACACCGTTGGTGCCTCGACTGGCTCGGATGAGCATTCATTCCTATCTGGTAACTCTACCAACTCCCTCCCACAACCTCATTCCCAGCCTTTCGCTCCTCCGCTTCCCAGGCCTCGAAGTCGGCTAAGCCCTGTTACGGAAGTCGCTGCTTCAGAGAATGCTGCTCCTCCTGCCAGGCAAACACCGCAAAGTACGCGCATACCAATGCCTCGACCCACTTCCATCCACTCTCCTCCAGCGCCACTCACTCCTCGGGCGTCTGTTGTTACCCGTTCCCGCGCATATTCGAGCGCGCCTGGGTTCCGCGTACCTTCGCCAGAGGAGCCGCCTATGACGTTTACCCGACAGCAGGTCCCACAACGAGCTCCTAACAGCTCACGTTCAGCCCTTACCGAGGCCCTTGCTGCGCGTTCAACAGTATCGGATAACCCGTTTTCGGAATTATACGGTGCGATCTCTGGCAGGGCAGAGCAGGGTGCGGTCCCTTTCACGCTCTGGTTTCCCCACGCAAACAAGGTCAAAAGCAAAGACCGTCGGGGTCGTACCATCGAAAAGCCGTTTTCACTCGAGGTCAAGGTTCGGAAAGACGCCACTGCGGAAGAGCTAATTGGGTTTGGGCTATGGGCGTATTGGGAGTCGGAACAAGAACCACGGCTAGATGAAGGTATTCAAAACATGAGTCAGGCCGAAAAGGATGCAAGGTTGAGTTCGGCTGGATGGAATCTTGTGATGTTTGAGGATGGCGAGGTGGACACGGACCTAAGTGGGTATATGCAACCTAATAGATTGGATCGATATTAAACTTCGGACAGATATCGCCAGGACGCAAACAATGATGCAACTCAAATCATTTGAGGAGCTTGCAATTGTTGAAGCGACACCTGAGCAAGGTAGCGCTGTGTTCATCATGGGGCTTTGACGTACACTTATCCTGTTTGATTCTAGTCCAACAAAATCTGGCAGCCGAAGCATCTATAGCCCGCCGGCCATCTCGACTCATGGCGATGAAGCCACGCCAGGACTCCAATACTGGAGGCGGGCTGGCACCTCCGGGTGTCGTAGCCGGCGCAACAGGACCTGTGACGATGATGTCTAGCTCAGACATAGTCACATCTAACCTCTTGACTGGCGTCTCTATCGGTAACACTACCAGTGCCATACCGGGTGGCCCGGCCATCTTCCTTAAGATCAAGGTCGCCGCAAAAGCTGACGTGCATTACAGCACGACCATCAACGTGTGAGTGAAATCACGCCTAATCTCCGTTATCTCTGATTAACGCTAGATTCTCGTAGTTCTGCTGACACATATATGGCTGACGTCCTTGAACAAGTCTGCCGCAAACGCCGCTTGCAGGACGCAAAAGAGTGGGCCTTGATGACAGAGAATCCAGCAATTCTCATCCCCCTTGATCGTACTGTAGCAAGCCTGAAGGGGACAAAAGAGCTTTTGCTAGTTAAGCGGTCACTACTTGATGGGCTTGGATTGGTCAAACCCTCACGAGTCCCCCGGAGTTCGGATCCGAACGGTTCGTTATTAGTTCGCAAAAATGGCCTAAAGGCTGATCTGTATGTAATCATTAATAGCGTCTATTTTCGAATTGTTGGAGGATGCGAACCCTGGTCGAGGATTCAACTCGTCTAGGAAGTACGAAGAAGTATATAAGGTTAGTGTTTCCTACATCACACGGGGAAACTGAATCACCAATCGCTCTGAGTTAGAAATACACGGTGCATCGCAAGATCCCAATGCTCGTTGGAAGACACGAGCGCATTATAGCTATTGATGGGGACTATATTCACGTGAGACGATTGAGACGATTTCACAGGGCAATGCTAAGCATATGTGATTTGTGCAGATTATGCCATCCAGCAATCGCGCTTTCTTGGACACTATGAAGACAAGCTCGTACCACATCAAAACAGTGATAGGATGTAAAACGACCAAGAAGGCTCCCACAAGTATCAAACTTGTTGTTCGTCGAGACGGTGGCAGCAAGCGCTATGACTTCGAGGCCGAGGATGAGAAGCAAGCAGGTACGTTTGATGCGGAGCTTCAATACTCAGTTCTGATGTTTTGTTCGATTATAGGTGAGATAGTGGAAACCATTAAAAACCTGCAAAAACAATATACCCTTGATCGCACTGGAACATTGGGCAAATCCAAAACAGTCAAGCGTCCAAAGATTTCTACGCGCTGAGGTATGTGAGAGTGTATGCGTTTCATCTTATTTACTACTGTGTACTGGATGCTGGATGCTGGATGTACGGACTTAAGCGCGAGGAATGACGACATGTTCATTATGAAAGCATGTTGACGGGACCGGAATGAGGGCCCGAGAGAAACTGCCAGTATCACAGGAGAGCGCTCTAGGCCTGTCGTGCCGGGCGGGTTATTGGGGCTCTGCCGGTTCACAGAGACCCAAGAGAGCGACGTCATTAGCCATGACGTGGTTTTTGGGGCGTGTTCCAAGCTTGCGCATTGACGAGCGAAATCTTTCCCCCTGCCCCCATAATCGACCTGATCCTGTACAATAAGCCTGCTTACTGCAACGTTGCTTTCCGAGGCATTCCTTGCGGTCCCCTGCCCACCCGAAGAGCGCAGGGATGTCCCGGATTCCGTCACGCCAGGTGCCCGCTTCGCCGGGCGCCCTGTCCCCCGATGCGCGCATGCTCGGCTCGCCTTCAATATATTTCCCAGCGACTACGACACCCACTGCCCAGCCTTTACCAGCGCGCGTTTCTCCAATCAGTATGCAGTCTGATCACGAGCTATCACGCGCGCCATCGTCGTCGTCTACAGCAACGTCCTCTGCCGTGTCAGAATCGTCAATAGCATCTATCAAAACTTCATCTACGAGCTATACAAACCTTTCCAGTTTTTCCTCAGTAGGCAAACGTTCCCCACAGGCCGAATTTCCAGCAAGCTTGGGAATCGAAGACAATCGACCTGGGCCACTCCCCGTTCAAGGTGCCTCGCTTTCAACCACAAGATTCAGACAGTCAGACCCAGGTCAAGAAGTAAGACAACCAGCTCAAGGTCTTGGTCGTGGGCTCGTAGCTCGTCGGCAGACACTTCCAAGCGAGACCGCCTTTGCATTTGGCAAATCCAGACCGTTTCAACTTTCCCAGCCGCCCAGAGGACACCGTAACCCACCACGCGGTCTCGCGAGCCGAACCGTTTGGGGACGCGAAGGCCTTCCTGCGCGTCCTTCTGACCCGCGTGGCGGGTTGAGTAGCTCCCCTATCACTGCATCGAATGTACCGCACAGCTCGCATCACAACTCGCTAGAAGGTCATGGGTATCCAGGCCAGCCTCCATCAACACTAGTCCATGGACATTCGGGGCCTCTGGGTGCGCTAGCTCCTCCACGTGGATTAGGTCCTCAGCCCTTTGTAGGTGCTCTCGCCCCTGTCTCCTATGGACAAGAGCTACTACATCCTAGCCTACCCCCGGTTGCCCCAACTATGCCAAATCCGCTAGCTTCCTCGCTGGCTCGAGATGCGTTGCTTACCTACGCTCATAATCTGTACGAAAACCCGGGGCCCGGGACGCGACCACCTCTAGGACTATCATCCAAACCCCTATCAGCAATCCCGCCAGTCCAACCGACAAGCACGAACCCGGCGCAGACTTACAACACGGAACTGCTTCCGCTTCTCATATCACTCCGCACCTTGCACCCAACTCACATTCCCACCGCTTTACTGCTGTCCTGCGTTCAGTATGCACTTCAAGACTATGAGGCAAGTCTTCGCACCAGTAACGAAATCCTAAGCATGGATCCTCATTCTGTGAGCAGTTCATAGAATATATCTCGCAAGGTCATTAACTTATGCATATACCCACTCTTCAGGTCGAAGCCATGTCGAATCTTGCAACCACACTCCGTGCAATGGGAGATCTTTACGGCGCAGAACAATGGTGGATGCATGCAATTCAACTTCGGCCATCATACTGGGACGCTATTGTACGCATATAGTCACATTTTTCTCTCCTAGAATCCTGAAAGAAAGCCAATCAGGAAAACCTCGTTGGGGTTTTGTGCAACACAGCTCGACCCACAGATATTAACGTTCCTCCAGGTGCCAATGAACCGCGTTTTCGTCAGGCGCTTACTGTCTGCGAATATGCTTTACAGAATCTCGTTCCAGGTCCAAATGTACTCAGCAGTCTATCTACTGGATCGGTTGGCGTGGGGGAGGTACACCGATTGCAAAACCTGTTCTACACAGCAGGGAACTTGAAGTATTTGCTAGCGATAACTAGTCAAGACAGCCTTGATATTGACAGAGAGTTCGCTGGAATTCGAGAGCAGTTTAGCGCCGTCGAGCTGGTTCTAAACCGACGGCACAAGACAGATCCAGAGCCTCTCCATATTTGCTTGACAGCCTACGATCTCCTACTAGGCCTGGCCGTCTCGGCGCTTCACGTTACTGGAAACTTACCTCATGTTCCTGGACTTGAGTTGAATCCCGTCGTTGACCTGCTGGTCCAAATACACCATTCCCAGAGCTCGGTTCTTCGTGCGCTTGCGAAGAACAGTGTGCTTCCTCTCGTTTTTGTCAAACCAGAGAACATATTTGCCATGATGGTACACTTGCTCCCCTCGACCAAGGGTCTTTTTCCTGGGATTGTTGACGAGGGGGGTGACTTAGATCTCGATGCTATGCCATCGACGCTCCCAAACGGATCCATAAACGCTAGTCGAATGACAGCGACCATACTGCTCACGCTAGCAAGACACTTCCAAGAGGCGGCAACCCGGGGGAGCTTCATTCCAAACGTAGCTTCTTTAGGCGTGCTGGACGGTCCTGGCATTCGAGCATCGTTGTCAGCGGCGTTGTTATTTTACTACTGTGGCCTAGCCCTTTTCCCTTCGGCATCGGTATGCAACAACTTAGGCATTCTACTTTCTACTTTGGCTGGGGCAAGAATTACTTGCCTTGTCTCCCCGCCAAACAATAGCGCTACATTGGAAGCAGAGGTCGAAGTGTTGACCGGGCCAAGCCTAGCACGAGCTTATTACGCTCAGGGGTTGAATCTTGACCCGTATCACCCGCACCTTTTGACAAATATGGGATCTCTCCTGAAAGACGAAGGCAAGCTGGAGGAAGCCATCAAGTGAGTACTAAATCTGGTGGCGAGGGCGTGAGGCAAGCCCGTGCAAGTCACGAGCGGGTTGCTCGCCTGCCTCTGTGCCAACGTTTCCCGGTAGTTGCTGATGACCCATTCCTAGGCTGTATACCCGTGCGCTGGAGATAAAGCCCGATTTTGACGTTGCACTGGTGAGTGTAAACTCAGACAAAGCCCTTTATGACTACTCACACATCATCTCTGCGGTGCCTAGGCCAACATAGCAAATGCCACCAAAGACGCTGGCCATTTGATAGAGGCCCTCGAGTACTATAAACGTGCTGTGCTAGCTAACCCTTCGTTCCCGGAGTCAATCGTTGGGCTGGTGAATGTGCTTGGGTCTGTGTGTGACTGGCAGGGACGTGGCGGACTCATGTCAGACGTGTATCTGGACCACGCAGGCGTTATCGTGGCACGCCCAGAGGGCGATGTCGATCCGCGTGTCCCGGGGTTTTTGGACAAGCTTACGGAGATATGTGAGTCTCAGATCGTCAGCGGCTATAGGGCCAGCTCGGGTATAATCGCAGCGGATCGCACGTTAGACGAATGGATGGCGATAATTGAGCGCTGTGCTGGACCACTAAGTAAAGCTAGACGAGAGCGCTGGGAAAAGTGCATGGCGAGATTTTATGGAGCGTTTGACCGGGCGGAAAAGTGTGTGTATGAAGCGGGCTCGGCTGTGCGGCTGGTAGAGATGCTTTCGAGGGTCCTGCAGCGCCGCTGGTTCGTGGACATGTACGGAACGGCAGAAACCCGGTCGACAGGCAAGTCCCGGGAGGTGCACACGTCCAGATACCATCGGCCGCGACTTCCGGCCGCGATGGTCGCACCACTCGCTCTTTCCGTCCTTCCGTTTCACACGGTGTGTACATCTGTCACGTGAACCGCCAAACAACTAAATCCGGCATCAGTTTACGCTCCCCCTGTCGACACGAAGGATCCGCATAATCTCATATCGCAACGCGATACGCACGTCCTACCTTGCGCTCAACCAAGACTGGCTCCCCGACCACGTATACGAACCACCACCCCCACCCGACACCAGCCGGATGAAGATTGGATACGTATCAAGCGACTTCAAGTAAGGATGTCTCACCATGGCCTGCCGGCAAAGCTAATAAAAAGGTCAGCAACCATCCGCTAGGACACTTGATGCAATCTGTCTTCTCGATGCACGACAGGGTAAAGTTCGAGATATTTTGCTACGCAACGAGCGTTTCAGACGGGTCCGCCTACCGTGCCAAGATCGAACTCGAAGCTCATCATTTCGTGGACATGTCGTCGTGGCCGACCCAAGCCATAGTCGAACGTATTATGAGCGATGGCATACACATATGTGTGTATAGCTGCATTTACATGCATATATGCGCTTATTATCTTCTTCGGTAGTGGTGAACCTGAACGGGTACACAAAAGGCGCCCGCAACGATATCTTCGTAGTACGACCAGCCCCTATCGTTGTATCGCTCATGGGATTTGCTGGAACACTGGCGGCAGGTACGTTATATCAATCATATACACAGTTTACTCTTGATCGAACATGATAATTAAGGCTGGTCCGACTATATCGTGACTGACCTAACTGCATGCAATCCTAACTCTAGTGCTCTTGAGATGTGGCGTCGGCGTTTGAAGGAGGGAGGGGAGACCTCACGCATGCAAAACAGCTTTAGTCATATAGAGCTTGAGTGTGACTTTGACATAGATCCAGATCCCGAGTCTACCTCGGAGCATTGGATGTTGTGAGTCTTTACCTCTCTGTGGTTTGGATACAGCATTGATTTGACATTGCAGCTCTGAAAAGTTCATGTAAGCGGGTTTGTTTGATCTTAAAGTTCCTCGGACTGCTACACAACGTACCATACCCACCATACAGCCTCATGCCAGTGAGTGAACTCGGAGGATTCATTTCCTAGCTAAAAAAAAAACCATTTCTATGAAGCACACGTGCTTCGTGACAGATCATAAACAGTCTTTCCGTGAAGATGACCGATTGAATGAATATGCACTACGGGGACGCACAGCAACACCGGACCTTATTTGGAAACTTGAAGAGATCCGTCGACACGAGTTACGGAAAACACTGTTCCCAGATGTGCCCGAGTGCGTCAGTTCCTCCTCTATGAAGGCTTTATTAACAGTATTGTTTGTGCTACACAGTGATTGGGTTATATACGCAAACTTTAATCAGGTATGCTCTCAATGTCTACCATAGTCGTCCATTCTTCATGCTCATTACTCCATAGTTATACAAAGTTTGCATTGCATTATCGAAAAGATTCCTCCCACCACTACTAACCCCTGTGGCCTTTGGTGTAGGTTGATCCGGTAATGCGTTTCCTTCTTCCACGCCCGACGCTCCGTTGGTAACTCGCACCGCAGGTGGTATTTGACGCATGGTTGCGTATTCTCACCCGTGTTCCACGAAGCATTCTGTGGCTTTTACGTTTCCCAGCAGTAGCTGAGCCTAACATCCTTCGCTGTGCTCAACAATGGGCAGGACCTGAAGTTGCATCGCGTATCCGGTTCACGGATGTGGCATCGAAAGAAGCGCATATCCAGCGATGTCGGGTGGCGGATTTATTTCTTGACACAATCGAGTGCAACGCGCATACGGTCGCCACAGAGTATGCCTTCTACCATTGTGTATCACTGTTACTCTGACTCCGTTTCTAGCGTATTATGGGGCGGAACACCAATCGTGACATGGCCAAGATACGAGCACAAGATGTGTTCGAGGATCGCTGCAAGCATCGCCAGTGCGACTGGGTATGGGCGACATATGATCGTATCGAGCCTGAATGATTACGAGAACCGAGCTGTCGACTTGGCGAAAAGCGTCTCATTCGTTGCTGCCTCGGATGATCGCGGAGGGTGGTACAAGCAGTCCCGAGGCACTCTCGCAGAACTTCGACGAAACTTGTACCTAAGCCGGGATACCATGCCGCTCTTTGATACCGCTAGGTGGACACGCAACTTGGAGCGAGCTTTTAATGAAGTCTGGCGCCGGTGGGAAAAAGGGACCGAGTTTGAAGATTCCGAAGAGTGGTGTGCATCGGAGGGCGACGAGAAGCAAAGTTCATGCATCTACGTGAGGGAGGAATAGCCACCAAAACTTAGAGGATATTTCACACTTGGGTTTAGGTCAATTAACCGTATATTTGTATACAGAAAATTGTATCAACTAGTATTTTGGTAACAAACGTGCGCATTGAAGTGCTGCCTCAGGTTTGGTACCCCCCATGAGCTGCTGCTGGCTGCGCTTGAGGCTGTTGGACCGGTTGGTGATGGTGCGAGGCAGGGTTTGTGTGTGTTGGGGGCTGCGGTGGAGCTGCCTCGAGATCGTCGCCAACGGTCTCGTATCCTCCATGCCGGTATCCACCTGGCATGGTCCACACTAAATCTACGTCAAATCACCCAACTATACAATATTATGACGAGACATACCGGTCTGGCTTTGGAATCCTACCCCACCAAAGGACGACGCCAGTTGATCCCCACGGGCCTTGAGCGTCTGCAACATGATCAAGAACGTGGGAAACTAGCGTTCGATTATGAGGCATTTGAGACTATTATATAGGAAATTTCAAGCTATATACCTTTCCGATTGTCAGGAGTATGGTCAGAAGCTTGATGAAGCTAGACGAGCGAGTCAGGCATTAGTGCATATAACAAACATCTGACTACGGACACACCCGTTTTGTTCGTGTCTCCACATATAAATTATATCGAATACGATACTAACACCCACCATTCCGGCGTACTGTCCATAGCGCATTAGTCTATCTTTGTTTTTTCAATCGGTTGCGATCAGTGACTTACCAGCCTTAACGGTTCATTAGATTCGGTTTTATCTAGTGCGTATAGCCCGAATAGATTTACGGGGAGATTGTAACGAGGGGATTCGAATGGACTTGTGATGAAGCTAAACGTCTACTAGAACTGTCAGAATAATTTGAAGGTTGCCAACGCGAACGGGTGTATCCATCGTCTCGAGCAGGTATCTATAAGATAAAATAACCCACTGTCAATGCGAAAACTAGACTATTGGGATCTAGCTGTTGTAGAGATGCCATTTTGCCGTGCTGGTACTGTCCCGAGATCCTACGCGGCTGACAGCTAATGAGATGAAGCACCCCGGGGGCACGTGCAATTTCTCACGAGGATGACTAGCGTCATCTCTGGAATTTTTGTTGATTTCACACCACTTGGTCACAGGTGGAGGCCGCATCCGATCCAGACGAATCTGATTCACGACCAGTGATGACAGTAATCAATAAGCGGAGTTGATCAGACTTCTACATATTCAAACGGACTACGCCCTGGTCCATAAAAGACGGGCATGACGTGCGAGGCGAGGTCATCCCCTAAACTCTGACTACTATCACCCGTCCTCGATCGCTAGTTGTTCACTATGCCTTCTCGCATCCTCTTCGTTTTTACATCTGCTAACAAGACCTTGACCGGTGCTCAGACTGGATGGTACCTCCCCGAGGCTGCTCATCCCTACTACGTCCTCAATGAGTGAGCGCATACACTCGTTAATTTGCTAGGTGACTGACTTGCTCGTTCTAGAAAACATACTATTGACTTTGCTGCACCCAAGGGACCTAATCCTGAGGTCGACGAGGGCTCGGTCAAGATGTTCACGGATGACGAGAGCGTCAAGTTTTTGCAGGATCCCGAAGTCAAAGAGAAGTTTGCAACCGCCAAGAAACTGTCCGAGGTCGACGCCAACGAATACGATGCTATCTTCTATGTTGGAGGGTAGGCTCTTGTGAATTGGCTTTTCTAGATCTAACATAACAATAGGCATGGCCCCATGATAGACCTTCCAACCGATCCTATTAACATCAAGTTGGTCGAAGCTGTGGGTTTGAGAGATAGCTACTTTGTGTATCGAGTGTTGACCACTATGTTAGTTCTACAACTCGGGCAAACTTACAACCGCCGTTTGTCACGGACCAGGGTATGTCAAGAAGAGTATGCACTTCCTCGATAATTAAACTGGACACTCATGGCAGTGCGCTCGTCGGTGCCAATGATAAATCTGGAAAGAGCATCTTCAGCGGCCGAAATGCTACAGGTTTTTCCGATGCTGAGGAAGAACAAGTTGGCAAGGTCAAAGATGTACCCTTCTTGCTTGAGACGCGTATCAAGGAGCTTGGCGGGAAATACACAAAGGCCGAAGAGAATTGGGGAGTAAGTGCTCCACGACAATCATCGTGGTTCTCGAACCTAACATCTTGTTTGCAGCCCAAGGTTGTCGTCGATGGTCACCTCATCACTGGGCAGAATCCTGCGAGTGCCAAAGGCGTTGGAGAGGCGATACTCAAAGCTCTCAACTGAAAGCTTGAACACACGCATGGTGTTGGGTACCTGCATTAAAATAAATGTTTTATATCAACTTAAAATGAATAAATTCCAACGATCTAACCAAACTAGCACAAGCAAATATGACGGTGATCCAGGGTTCAACGAAATTATCTGGGCGTACGACTTGCCACCACTGGCACATCCGGGTTATCATACCTTCCTGCTCACTGAAAGTTATCTCAAATGTCGGGCCTCAATCCAGGAGCATTTGAGTTTGTCCCAGGGCAGGCCTTTCGGCTGCCGCGCGCCGCGGCACCCTCTGCAACCCCACCTCCGGCGCCCCTTGAGCGGCCAGAGCCTGCTGAGGCCCCCAAACCTGCACCTACTATCAGTCTGAATATAGGTGGTGCACGGCCGCCAGCGCCCGAAGCCACTGCACCAGCCGCCGCACCCGCTCCAGTATCCTCCCAAGCACCAGAGTCGGCAGCACCAGTTCCCAAGCCGGCAGCCGCCAAAGAGCCTGCTACCACCCGCGGGAAGGACAAGTTTGACTTCACTGCTTCGAAATCAAAAACAAATGTCGACGCAGTTGCAGAAGAAACCAAGGCACTTGTTGACGAAGACACACTCAAAGATTTGTATGGCGATTCAGCAGCGGTAGATCCGAATGGTAAGCAGCTCAAGGCTCGATTCTCGCATTGCTAACCACCATACTTTCGAATAGTTAAGCAACATCTCAATGTAGTGTTCATTGGTCACGTTGATGCCGGCAAATCGACTATGGGTGGTCAGCTGCTGTACTTATCTGGCATGGTCGACAAACGAACGATGGAAAAGTATGAGCGGGAGGCAAAGGAAGCAGGCCGCGAAAGTTGGTACTTGAGTTGGGCCTTGGACTCCACTCCGCAAGAGCGATCCAAGGTGAGTTAAAAACACCCTTGGGGCAATTCCATCGTTTGACGATTCTGGGTTAGGGTAAAACGGTAGAGGTTGGCCGGGCATATTTCGAAACAGATGCTCGACGATATACCATTCTTGACGCCCCTGGCCACAAAACCTTCGTTCCCTCTATGATTTCTGGCGCTGCCCAGGCAGATGTTGCGATCCTGGTCATATCTGCCCGAAAAGGCGAATTCGAGACCGGATTTGAAAAGGGAGGCCAAACTCGTGAACACATTATGCTTGTCAAGACTACTGGTGTGACAAAAGTTGTTGTCGTCGTCAACAAGATGGACGAATCGACAGTAGAATGGTCCCAGGCACGATACGACGAAATCGTAGGCAAACTTACTCCGTTCTTAAAGGGCTCTGGCTTCAATCCCAAGACGGATGTCAACTTTATACCAGTGTCCGCATATACCGGAGCCAACCTGAAGGAAAAGGTACCCAAGAGTGTCTGTCCATGGTACAGGTGAGCATTTCCACCCTCATTCTTAAGCACAACTACTGAATTCAATTTTGTACCCCAGCGGTCCATCTTTGCTTGAGTTACTTGATACCATGCCCATGGTCGACCGCAAGATTAACGGCCCTGTGATGATGCCTATTTCAGAGAAGTACAAGGATATGGGCACTATTGTCGTCGGGAAGGTGGAGAGCGGGAGGTTATACAAAAACGACACGCTACTCTTGATGCCTAACAAGGTAGGCTGTTCCAAATTTGAGACTGAACGAAACTGATAAGATATTTATCAGACGCCCGTAGAAATAGCTGCGATCTACAACGAAATGGAAGAAGAAATCAATTTTGCCTACTCGGGGGATAACGTGCGTTTGCGAATCCGAGGCGTTGACGATGAAGACATCACTCCTGGGTTCGTCTTGACTTCTCTCAGCAAACCCGTCCACGCGGTCACCCAGTTTGAGGCCGAGCTTGTCATCCTGGAACACAAGAATATCATTTGCGCTGGCTATAGTGCAGTCATGCATGTACACACACTCTCAGAAGAGGTCGCGTTGGCTGTGGGTCGATTGTCTAATACCGGAGTGGCTTCCTGACTTACGATTCCGTGTAGGCATTGCTGCACTACTTTGACAAAAAGACGGGCCGCAAATCGAAAAAACCACCTCAATTTGCGAAGAAAGGGCAGAAGATAATTGCTCTCGTCGAGACAACAGCGCCAATCTGCGTGGAGCCATTCAAAGCGTATCCTCAGCTCGGACGTTTCACGTTACGGGACGAAGGAAAGACCGTGGCGATTGGCAAGGTATGAACCACCTTCTTTTGCTCTTATCTTGAGATTTTACCGAATTTTGTTAGGTTGTGAAACTCCGGGAAGCGACTGCAATTACCGAGGGAGTGGCAGCTATGTCTGTTGCTGCTTAAAACTATACCAGCTGTGCAATTTGTACTGGAGTACGCTTTTAGATTATCATGTAACAAGCACATCTGTGATGAATTGAATACTCTACGTGCCAAGTCTGAATGACCTCGACATCAGCCCTAGGACCTCTTCGAGCGCTCATGGAAGTGCTGGGTTATCCCCTGGACCGTTGCTGCCTGGCATAAGCTATGTCGGGGGTAGGGTAAGGTGGATATGCGATGGACGTATTAGACAGAATTCACCATGCAGATGTTGTTGCCATTGAGAAGGGTTTGTCTCAGTTTTGTTTTCTTGACGCCTTGCGGAGTAGTTTCACTGAACAGAACATTAGGGTAGGAGAGGTACTATTTGCGAACGAAACGCACTATTCGGTCACGTCATCTAGGACCATGTCTAATTTTTTGTCAAAAGATGTCCGGTTAGGCAGATAGGAATATAAGCACTTACTCACGAAATCGTCAAACCCGAGGAGTGTGCCAACAAACTCTCGATCGCTCTTCGTGATCACCCATATCCTCTGTCCGATGCATCTGTCGACCAATTCTGACACCACGCATGAACAAAAACATCAGGCAACACCTACGCGGCAGCAAATCCATACCGAGTGGCAAAATCTGGGTGGCCATGATGGTTGTCGAGAACTGGACTACATCATATTTCTTGCGCGCTTGCTTGTCCTTTCCGCCACCAAGGCAAAACAAATAAACAAATTATATTCAGATAAAACGGCCACATCTATCGTAAAGTTGATTCATTGCAACCCACGCGTGCATTTTGCATCCGTCAGATACATACACGGATTGTACCAAAGAGTACTACAAGTGAGATAAGAAGTATGAGCACAAGACACAAGACCAGAAACAGATAATGCGGTTGAGAGATGTAAGGGGGAAACAGGTGCGGGTTGTAGGGTATCACGCGGACACCCCAAGATACAAAGACAATGCAAGGCGATATAGAAGATACGGAAGAGGAGAGACAGACGGGGCAACACGATAGAATACGAGGAATCCTCTACTGCTGGCCGAAGTTGAAGCCTCCCTGAGGGGCAGCGACATCTGTATTGTACTAGTTTGGTAGATCGTCAGAACACCACCAATTGCAATAGGCCTTTGAATGAGACTTACAGCGAAAGTACCCGTCTCGTCAACCTGTGGCGCACCAATTCCAGCATCCTCATCTTCTTCATCAGGGAAATACCTGTCCATGATAAAGAACGCCTTCTTGTAAATTTCAAGATTGTCGTGATGTTGCAAGTTGTGGATAGTGATCATGCCTCCAGCTTCCTCAACATAGATCGCATACTGGTTAACCGCGCCAGGGCCAGCAGCGTCTTTATCCATCTCGCCGACCTTCAAGATGTTATCAAGTCCATCAAGTGCGACTTGAATAACCTTGTTGTCCATCATCGTCAAGAGGTCACACAACGGTTTAATGCAGCCCTGAGAGACAAGGTAGCGGATCTGCGATGGCTCCTGGAGACCACCAGAGGTTGCGTTCGAAATCGCCCAGCAAGCTTCTTTTTTGGTCTTGAAGTCGGCGTTCTGCAGGATATTGATGAGAGGAGGAATGATGTTGGCCTCAATCACCGCCTGAATCTGGTGGGGAGATCCAGCTGTGATGTTGGAGATAGTCCAGCACGCCTCCTTTCGGATCCCATCTTTGGGAGAGGACAGGAGTGATAGGAGTGCTGGGAGAGCGCCCGAAGCGATCACAACTTGCGTCTGCAAATCATCGCCGGTAACGATGTTGCCAACCGAGCGAAGAGCAGGGGTCTGAACAGAGGTCGACGGGTGCATAAGGAGGTCAACCAGGCGCCGGCATACACCGGATTCTATCACTGCTTGGATCTTGTCGTTGGATCCATCGGAGAGGTAAGAAATCGCCCAGCAAGCGTCGATCAGTACCTCATCGTCCATTGAGTAGATTAACTTGGTCAGGACCGTCAAAGCCGGTGAGATCTATCAAGAGGCCTTAACTCTGACATACGGGTAAACCGCATACTAGGCCACTCACCAGCTCCCAATCAGGCTGAGGGTTTTTGCCTCGGCAGAAGTTGCTAAGTGTCCAAGTTGCGTTTCGGAGCATGCTTAGTTTATGGTGTTCACTGAGCAAGGCAAGCAGGGGGCGAAGGGCGCCTTGCTGCAAAACATAGTCCCGGCATTTCGGGGAATCACCAGCGATATTACCCAGGGCCCATACAGCTTGTTCGCGAACATCCATCACAGAAGACGACAAAAGGTTGATGAACTCAGGAACTGCATTATGCGCAATGACGACTTGCGTGTGGTCGGCCGTCCCAGAAGCAATGTTAGTCAAAGCCCATGCGGCCTCGAACTAAACGCCAATAGGTTTAAGACTCGTCAAACTAGAAAGTCAAACAATTTACCTGAAGCATCGAGTTATTGCCCCTCAAAAATTCAACGAATCGTGGCACAACGCCACAATCAATGACCTTTTCGATAGGGGGATTCTTCTCCTTGGATAGGAGCTTGCGGAATTTGGTAGTGGCGTCAAGCTGGCGTTCTTGATTGTCTGAAAAGACATCAGCGACCATGCTCGCAGCAAGCTAGCCAGATACAGGGGGACACAATGAGACATGAGCATGTTTTTTTTCTTCTTTCGCGGTCGGTTCACTCACCTCAGCCTGCCAGCCGGCCCCTTCAGCGGCATCATCGTCGGAATCAGGTCCAAGGTCGACAGCAAGGTTACGGCGTTTGGAGATGTTCTCGTCGCGTTTTTGGCGGCGAATTTCGATTTGTTGCTCCTCGCGACGACGGCGCAACTCGTCCTGCTTCAATCCTGCCTTGCTCTTAAAATCTGTGTCGCAATTGACGCGTCAGTTTTAAAGCCCTGCGCCCAATGCCGCCCGAAGCGGGAGGAAGGAGCAGCACTCACTCTGGCGACGGTCTGCCCCACGATCCATGGTAGTTAATTTTCGTGTGTCGGAAGTAGGATAGCAGAGAACGGTGGTGGTTGGGACTTTGGTTCGGGAGCCAAGATGGCTTTGATGGATCCGGATAAAACGCGATGCCAAACAAACAGCTACCAAGCGCCCACAACTGTCTCAAAAGGCGCATATATGGATGACTTGCAATTTCATTCGTCAAGCACTCATCGACATGTGAAAACGACAGAATTCTAAGTAGATAATTTAATCAGAGTCGTACACTATGATACGATCAATGTCCGACGCAGCGCCTGCCGATTGCTCAGTTCTGAAACGTGTCTTCAACGTCGGGATTAGCGATAGCTTACCTCCATTGTACCCTCCGATTACAATGTTGTTGTTTGATCCTTTGGCAAACGTCACGTTTAAAGGTTGCGACATTATGACACCTGAGTTGGTGTCGCGTTGACGCAATGTGACTGCAGGTGCGCCATTGACTGAAACAGTCGCGAACCGAGAAAGCGCAAAGCTCTGACCGCTTACGCCACGGTTATCACCAACTACATCCCTTGAATAATGGTCTCATATATATAAATAGTTCGACTCACAAAGACCATCCGGATTGTGATAATAAAAGGAGACCCACTGGGGCTTTCCGCTCCCTTTAATTCCGTCAATGGTTAGAGTTGAGTTGGCACCAGCGACTTTTGGCCTGCGTGTTAGCTACTTGAAAACAGACCAGGAATATAGCTTACTCCCTGTCACAATTTTGTTACCAGAGCATGTAGGCTAGGAAGGCCAAATCAACTATCACTCCGAACTTCATCACAATATAACTGACACATCGTGTTGCATACGCTGAACCAGTCACCACTCCGTTTTCAGCTTCATATGTTTGGCTCTTTGGATAAGTGAACCTTCCTAAAAACCACGTTAACCGCTTGTCAGGTGAGATTCTTCTGAATGCGATGTACCCGTTTTAACATCAATCGAGTAGATGTCGTGCCAGACAATTTGGAGAGATCCTGTACGATCATCGACCTCAACGGGAAGCCACATGTACCTATTTTGAAAATTAATAGGCGAACACTCTGATACCGATTTAAGATAGGAACTAACCGGCTATCCCATAACTCCGCAGCTGTTGCCCACTGGTCACCCGCATATATCCAACTTAGTCCTTTCGTACCATTCACTCGTATGTTGAAAGTGCTTTGGCTATTGAATGTTCGAGTACCCATCCTGAGCCCACGCATTAGTTCTCCGCAAACTGCATATGCCCTAAGGGCTTACGGTGTTATGTAGTTTTGGATGGACCATGGACCCGATAGGTTTTGTGCAGAGAAATAGACTACGTTATTTGGCCGATAGCCGGTTTTGTGTGACATAATGGCATAGTATAGATTAGGGGTGCGCAGGATGCTCGGGGCTTCCAAGTCGAAATCTGAGAGTATACCGGTTAATAGTGAACTTAACAGTAGATAGTGACGCTGACCATAGAATGTGTATATCTCTTTTGAAGGTAGTGTAAAGTTGTCGTTCAAAAGCGTGATTTTGTTGTCGTGAGCAGCAGCCCCATCACCATTGCTATATAATGAGTAAACTTTGCCGTCGTCGTCCTGAAACATTCCAAGGTCTTGGCTGAAATCTTCAAGCGGCTGCAGAGTATATTGAAAGGTATAGGGGCCTAGTACACCAGTTCAGAAACATGAAAGAAATGTATTATAATCCATACCTGTCACATTCGGGCTCGTCGCAACGCCCTGCCTCAGTAAACCATAGCTGCTGTTGTCTGCATGGAACCACATCTACAAAATTTACGTGAGAATAATGTCAACGCAAATGAGGTAACAGCATACCACCCAAGTTTTAGTTGGGGGATTGTAGACGACTTTTGGTCGCTCGACTACTCTCTCAGGGCCGATTTCTGTGCCGCTAATTGGTGACAGTGCCTTGCCCTCACTCTTCCAGTTGAGGAGATCTCTAGAAGAATACACGTTGATACCTGTATCATTTCTCGATAAATTGAGCAAAAACGATCAACCAACCATCAGTTACGTACCACTAAAAAGCGGAAGCCCTTTCTCCTCGTTTTGACCAAACCAGTACCATGTATCTAAATTACGCAAATTGTGACTGAGGCGTCTTAGTCAGTAGCGTCCTGTCGCGAACCTTGATCCCTGACTATTCCTCCCGCGTGGGCGTGCAAAACGTTCCCGTCGGTGTCAAGCCAGGTTGCTCCAGGAACTGGAATATAAGGACCATGAGGTAATCTACACAAAACGTTCTAAAATAATATCAATTCACCTATCCATTTGTTTGCTGCGAAGCTCCTTTGCGCAAGACATATAAGAACGACGAAGCCCGTCGGCCTCATATTTGTGTCTAATCTGTGGATTCAATACAGAGGTGAGCACTGGAGGTGTCGCTTTAAGTGGCCCAGAGTCGAAGTCCATTCTGGCAACTTGGTGCTTTCGAAGTCGGTACGAAGCTCGTACTCATACCCAGATGGAGCAAACAATGAGTTCTTTTAGGAGCCAAGCCCCGAAAAACGGGCCGCCGAACCGGCATCGCAAATCGAGTCGATATATGCTGGCCTTGATAGTAGCTATGGCGTATGTTATTAGTCCGATGGCGTCGTTGAAAACTCCCGTTGACAGCTATTGTGAGTATGGAAATGCCGCACTTGTGTAGCATCCTATTTATTGCTCGAGGGAAATAGACCGCCGTAATTCTACAAGGTAGATAGTGAAAACACTCAAGTCGACCCCCAAAGTCTTACTCAGTTAGACGGCCAGTCAACTTGCGATCGGGGGTAATCGACCAGTTTTCCGCCGGAGCCCCACAGCGCCCTGATCGTATCCTCTGAAATTGCAGGCTGAGATCCCGTCATGTCCCAACACCAGCGCATCTCGACCTCGTCAAACACTGCAACCTCTTTACTCACAATGAACCCCAGGCGCTCGAACAGCGCCCTAGAAGGTGCGTTTGATGTGCCGATCCGGACAACCAGCTGGTAAGGACTAAGGGCCAGGCCCAATGATTCTTGGGTGACATAGTTGAGAAACAACCCCAAAGTCTCTTGCGCTAACCCCTTACGGCGATATTCTCGCTCTGCATCGGTGTGCCATAGTAAGTAAACAATGACTCCAAAAGAACAGAAGCGGAGTTCGAAATCGAGACACACCTGCTATCATAATCTCAACTTCGGCCTCTTTCTTGACAGTTCCGTCCTCCGCCTCTGTGTCTTTGAGGAACAGGTTGACATCACCAACCATGGGAAATTCTCGCATTGCTTCTGGGCTATCGGCTGAACGCGTGCGGGCCAGTATAATAAAGGTAAGCTCTATGCGCAAGGCGGTGAATAAACGGAGATTGCGTAGCCCCCGAAAGTGTAGAACGTACTGTCAGCGTCTTCTCTCCATTTTCCTATCGAGCATTCTTGGTTAACCTCACAAAAAGGGACGATTGCTATTCGTACTCTGCATATCCATCTCTTCTTCTAGTGTAAGAGGTTCCGAGGCTGTGAGCTCGAGTAGTTCGGGGTCGGTCATCCATTCGTGATATTTCTGAGTGTATAGGTATGGCTCTTGTCAACATAGGGGATGTGTCGAGTGAATGCGGCGCACGAACCGGAACGTGTTCTGCTCTGAAATCGACAGGCCGTCGATTAGATTAGTTCAGGCACAATACCGCGCTAAGATCAACATACCTGTACGGAACAAGCACCACTTTCTGGCCAACGATCGCGGTATTTTCGTTGAGACGCATGGCGGAAGGCATGAATAAGAAACTTAGGAAATCACGTGTTAATATCACGCGCTCACGAACGGCACTTGTGCAAAAAACAGGGTGGTTGATATCACGGGGTGTAACTACATACAGAAAACGTTACAGACTAACTGAAACGAGCTTACTTGCGATGAGTGAAGTACAATGAGCTGTTTAAGTGACGATAGTATGGATGATAAAAGATGAGAAACGAGAACAAGGCAAACGTCGAGGTTGGCAGCAAAGGAGGTATTCGGGTGCTGAGCTAGCCAGCCCTCGTCAAGGGAGCATGGTAAAACACTTGCCTGCACGCTCGTCGTCGGATGCCTCGTTCGACAACGAACAATCAAGAACAGGGCCACGAGAAGATACGAGTTACAACACCGAAACACGGTCCGACCTGAATGCGAGCGACAACCAAAGTGACAGACAGAATGCAGAGAAGAAATGAGAAATAAACCGAGTGACGCTATGCTTCGTCGTTATAGTACGATTGGCGTTCGAGGACAAGTTGATATAATACGAGTGAGGATTTAACGAAGAGAAGCGCCCTGGCGGCTGGGTCGGCTATTACATCCCATAGGGGAAGTTCGCACGTTGGTAGGGGTCGCTCATGCCTGCCGAGATACCAAGGGCGCCATAGTTGTTGGGCATCTGATTAGAGAAGCCCGACACGTTGGGAAAAACGGATGTAGCGGTCATCGGAGAGTGGTGCAGGTTCGACGGCATCATGTGGGGAGTACCGTAGTGGTCCATCGACTGCTGCTGGAGACCCGGGTGTATTTGCTGCGGCATGTTGTACAGATTCGGACGGTTGTAAGCATCGCCGAGCGGGCTATGGTGGATCGAGGGCTGGGAGACATGTCGATTGCCCATGCTCATGCCGTTGCCATTCATCGGAGCGAGACCAACGAGCGCATTGTGTGATTGGTTGAAGTTGTGGCCGCCGTACTGCTGATGGTGGCTCTCCATCTGCTCGCGTTGGAGCTTGGACTGGATGCGCTTGCCGTACGGGGTGTTTCGGATAAGTGGGAGGATCGGTCGGATACCCTCAACAAGGAGCATGCGCTGTGTCGGTTCGGCATAGTCCAAGGCAGTCTACTCCACCACGTCAGTTTTTCGAATCGAACGGCTAGAACGTAAAAAGACAAACCTGCACACAGTAGTTGCCAAATGAGTCGCGCAACAGCTTCTCCAGGCGGTTGCGGTGCAAAAGCTCCTCGATCAACATCTTGCGCGTGTTGTGCTCCGCCACACGGATACACTGTCAACCGGCCATCAGGAATCAAGGAAATGGCAGTGGAAAAGGAAACGCACCTTTTCGATCACATTTGAACTAAACTTCTGGACCGAAAGAGCGCACACGTTTCCGACAAATTGCCTAATGACAGCGTCACTGAACCGATTGTCATTCAGGTCGAGAATGTATTGAACAACCTAGTAGTGGGGTTAGCGTGTGAGAATGCAAGGTGATAGCACAAGGCACATACGTAGTTGCCATATGGGTCTTGAACCAGGGTCAGGGCGTTGAAGGTGATCTCGGTAACCAATTGAATGCGCTGCGAGTCGGACGCGTGGTCAATACAGCGCTGAAGGACGCAGCATCCATGGCGGTGAGTCGCGACTTCGACGCAGTGCGCGGCTACGGCATTGTATATAAACTAGCGAATTCATTAATAGAGTATGATCTGCCGTACAATCAATACGCACCTGGTTATCCTCGGGTATCAGACGATTGAGGCACTTTTGGACGACATGGTTCCCGTTCAAGTCCTTGATGAGGGTAACGACGTGCATGCTCAATGCCATGATGATCGAGTGTATCTGAACATCATAAGATGACGGATTAGCCTAACAAGTCCAACACACAACGCAATAATTTAAGCAGGCGAGCGATTCATAAAGCGACAGCAACGTACCTGACGTTGCGTGGACAAAAAGTCGATCATCTTTTGCACGGCGCGAGTACCATGCATATTCAATGAGATTCCAACTAGATCGTGTGCGACGGACTCGCAGATCATGTTACGCTGTTCATCCGTCGAGTACTCGAGCAGCTTCTGGCACAGATAGTTACCGAAAGGATCTGGGAGAAAATAATGTCAAGACATTTACCAGTCAGGCGATGCTCGTTTGCTTACCGGTCATCAGCTCGGCGAAGAGGCTGAACGTCTCACGGAAAATGATGTCTCGGTGTTCCGGTACGCCTTCTTCGAGCTTCTTCTGGAGGTAGCGACACCCGTGCTGATCCTTGCATAGGGCCGGTATCTCGCCAACCAAGTCTTCGAGTCGCGTGCCTGCGAACCGGTTGACTAAACAACTCGATGATTCAGAACATAGCCAAGGTCAAATAGAGACGCTTGACTCACACTCTCGATCAATGTCGCCACGCTTGTGTTTGGTACCATGCAACCCCCCCATCTTGTTGTTGTTTTCTTGGGACATGAACCTGCCATTGCCCAAGGCGAGTCCATAACGAGAGCCATTGTGCTGATAGAGAGCTGTTGAGCCGCTCTGGGCGCCGTTGCGAGCACCACCTTCGTACTCATAAGATCCGAATCCGGGCGAAGCGGCGATTTCACCATTTATGTTACCAACAAACTATGAGTTCTGCGCGTTAGTCATTGCTTAACGACAGCGTATCCAAACGCTTACGTTTTCTTCACCGCCTTGAATGGAGTTGAAGGAGACGGGGGTGTCGTACGCACCGGACAAACGGTTCATATTGAAACTCGAACCGTTTTGCTCCTGCACAAACGACGCCACGTCTCCCAGTCCGACAGCCTTGCCGCCCAGACTGCCAACGCTCTGGCGCGACGACATTGGAGTGGCTGGGACACTCTTCGCCGAAGAGTTGAGGATGGCACCGCCCTCTTGGATGCCCGTGGGACTGGACGAGTTGCGCCCCATACCCGACGATGGCCTTGATCCACCAATCGGCCCGGGGTTAGTCGCGTTCCGTATGCGTGGCTGGGCAACGGCATCGCTCGGGCGGGGAGCTCCGGAAAACTGAGGCCATTCGGAAGATTTAAGAGCGGGATCGATACGGCCGTTGGGACCAGGACCGCGAGGAGGCGTTTGGGAGAGGGGAGCAAGATCGAGCGCTGCGCTGGATGCGGACAGCTTGGAGTAGGAATCGGATCGGAGCATGGACTTCGCGTCGTCTTCAGACGACAGAGGCAAAAAGTTTACAGACTCTGTAGATAACACTTTAGGGCTGATCGACTGGCTGCGAGAAAAAAACATACTGTGCATGTCCCTAGAGAGCTCCTTGTCGAGCTCATCGTCCAGCAAAAAACCGGGGTTGAAGCCCTTGGCCGGCTGCGAAGCAGCAGGCCCAAAAATCCCGCCCGCGCCGTTCTTCAAAATCCCACCTTGCCCCGTAGATATCGAATTCCCATCTCGAATCGACAGTCCTTGCAGATTGATTCCCGGCAAGTCGCCGTGGTTACCAGAGCCGCGACGGGAGCCTGGCATGCTTTTGGCGCCAGCGGTGTGTGTGTGCGAGCCAAACTGAGCTACGCTAGGCACGCCGACTGTGTGAGGGTGGGTGGCTGAAGCGTCGGGGGAGTAGGTCGCGTATTCCGCGTAATCAGCATAGTTGACCGACTTGCGCTTTTCAGCCGCGTTGGCGGGACTATGGAAGGCACTCTGAGGCGTTCCGAAGCTGACGCCGCTAAAGAGGGATCCATTGCTGAGTCTGCTTCCGGGAGCGAGTCCGTGAGAGAGCGCGTTTGCGATATCACCGTCATGAATCGCGTGGCTGCCGGACAACGGCTGGAGAACACTGTTCGTCCGGGGAGGGGTAGTAGGAGCCGACATGGCAGGGTGGTGCTGCAAGGCGCCACCACCGATGAGGGAAAGTGCGGGATTCATCGGACCGCTTCCGATAGCCGGGCTACCCATGAGCTTTTGTTCTTCGAGAGCCTGGTGGTGCTCAAGCATGCGCATTTGCTCTTCGAACATTTTGCGCTGCTGCAACCGCTGGCGTTCGTGCTCAAGTCGCTTCTGTTCGATACGCTGAGGAATCGGGCGTCAGTCCAAACTCGTCACGCGGGGTAAGAAAAAGACGAACCGAGTTTACATCTGGCAAATTAGCACCCTGTCGCGCCACCTGGTTCACAACGCAAAACCGTCGTCAGCGGGGAGAGAAAATTGGTGTGAATGCGGGGGCATACCGAGTTGGCAAGATCGAGAAACGCAGGCGGGCTGCGGTTTCTCTCCGAGCTGGCCCCGTTATTGGCCCCGTGCTGTTCCAAGGCAGGAACCATGGTGGACGTGTTGGGAGGATGCAGGAAGAGTTTAAGTAGAGCGAGAAAAACTAAATAGGAGTATATAGAAGAGCGAGCCGCTAGGCGATATTATGGTTTAGTAGTTGCACAGCGTATTCCTAAGCGCGCAGTCAGCAGGCTAGCGGGAGGACGCGGGTGCGGAGACGCGAGAGAAAAACACGCATTTAGGCTCACCTAGAGGTCCGCGAGTTTTCGAGCCCGGTCTAATGGGCTGTGGTGGTACAGAGAGAAGTGGGTCTGGGCGGTCACAGGTCAGGTGTGCTGGCCGGATGGGGAAGCAGATAGGCGCGGGGACGGCGCGGGGGGCGTGCTACTCACAGCAAACGGCGGTCTTGCGCAAGACGGGGCACTCGACACGGCCGCTGTCGTACGCTGTCCTGCTTAAATTTGAGGTTGCGCGGAGGAAATAGAACCAAGCACCAGCCGCCACTTGGTTAGGCTAATCGAAATTGCTACTTCGCTTGCTCCGCTTCCGCGTCTCTCTTTGCGTTTGTTGCGCCCTGGCACCCACCGCCGTGGCTCGTTCATTACGCGCCCGTACTCCTCAGATCCACCCACTATCATCCCACCCATTCGGTGCACCCCGCCCAAGGCTAGACTCGACATCGCTCCGTTGACAGTACCTATCACCCTTTGACTTGTCAACCACCCCGGGTAATCCGGCTCGACCCATCTCCCAGTGGCATCCACTCGATGTCTCTCTCCATGCCTCTGCATGACATCACCCGTCTACCATTGAAACTCTCCGGCCGGACTATCGCGACCCGGCTCGCACGCTCTGCCTTGTAGAATCTGCACAGATCTAATGCCCAGCCATTCCCTTTCTACGCCGGACGCGCCGCCAGGTACGCCTTTTGCGCACCCCCGAAACAGCTGTCCCGGAAACACGCGGTGACGTCCAGAGTTCGAAGTTCATTCATCACGCGCTACACCAGTTGAAATGATGGAGTGTGGCAAGCATTGCAAAGGTTTTGCCGAAAGAAAAAAACAAAACAGTATAATACATAAAATGTTCCAGTCCACCCTCCCATCGCTCTGCTTGCAAAGACGTGCCACGAGCCGCGATCGCGAACCGGGCCTAACTATAAAAGACGCAAGGCGCATTCATCCAAGGGCCGGTTGTCGCCTCCGACACAAATGTACATCGTTAATCTTGCATCCCTGTCAGAACATTTGGGTGTCCCGACAATCCTAGGGCTGTCCCACCGCTTCGCAGTGTGTTTCAGTTGCAAAACTGACTTTTTTCTTCTTCTTCTTCTGCTCAAAGTTACCAAATGCGGTTTTTGGCGTGCAAAAGTAATCAAGTGGCGTTTTGAAAGGAGGAGCTGTCAAAAGTGACATTAAATGGAGTAAAGTAAATTCTTGGAGTGAGCTGTGGCAGTATTTCCGCATTGCGCGGCGTCCTCCTGCACTCGAGTGCATACAAGCAACTGCACGATGCTAGGCGCATATCATCAGCGTATCCAAGCAGACGTTCTTAACCTTCTAGCACAGCTGATAGCGTTGTTTAGGCACCCTTTCATTTTGAATATAAAACAAACAGAGTAAGGAACACTAAACACATCATAAAACTGGTTACTAGAGAGCATACAACGTGCGATGATCATCGAGAGAACACGACAGGGACCTATTCTGGCTCCGTTTTGATATCAATGCCATCGGCGATGCCTGCACCCATAGCATCGAAATAGTCCATGCTCGACCAAATAGCATCGATTCCGTCAATCCCCCCATCACCCATGCCCATGTCGCCAAGACCCATGTTTGCGTCGTCGATATTGATACCGCTCATGTCACCCTCGTCTCCAGTCCCAGTCCCACCCGCTCCAATCCCCAGCCCACTCATCCCCATAAGATCCATATTCATTTCCAAGTCCATGCCGCTAGATTCCCCCGCATCAAGGTTCGCCAACAGATCCTGGGCTTTTGCCTGGTCTTCGCCAGTGCCTGAAACACTCCCAAACGGGTCTGGTCCATCCCCCGGGAACTGTTCACCTCCATCTCCAGGAAGATCGCCAAACAGCGCATCGCTCTCTGCGGCCGCGGCCATTTCAGCCACCGCCGAGTCGAGCTCTGCGACGGCAGAATCCATATCTGGGACTGCCGAATGAATGTCTGGTACGGCGGAATGAATGTCCGGAACTGCCGAGTGAATGGCCGAGACTGGGTCCATGCCGCCGACCGAGGTGTCGATGGCTGCGACAGCCGAGTTGATGTCTAGGTCAACGCCCGTCGGGTTTGTGCCGTCCATAAACAGGTCGCCCATGGACGAAGCTGCTGCGCCAAACATATCTATTGAAGAGACATCTTGCGCCTGTGGTTGGTGCAAGGCGTTTCTAGCCTGTTCTTGTTCTTGCCTTCGGAGCGCGTTGAGAAGTTCGGGAACGACAGCATGATGCGAAGGGATAGAGTCGAGGGAGGACATTATGTTCGCGTTAGAAGCAAGGGTTACTGGGGTGATTATGCGAGCTGGGTCGGGTAGTGCATTTGGAGGGCGTTGGGCTGCAAGGGATGAGAGACCTCTAGATTTTGGAGGGGCAACGTATTGTATGGTTTGTGGAGCGGGGGCTGAAGAAGCATTATTGGACAGCGATAGAGGGACGTCGTCTGACATTGGCGAATCAATTTGGATCGGCTGTGAGCTGTGAGCTAGCTGAGGGTTTGCCGCACGTTCGCGCGCCAGTCGAATAGAGAGCGCGGCATGTGCTCGAACCTAAATGGCAATTCTGTGAATGGTAGAACGCATATGGCCTAAGAGAACTGCGTACCAAACGGGTCTCGACTATATCGCATAGTTGATCGTAGCGCGCCAGCTGCTTGTGCAGCTCGTTTGTGACGGCGGCTGGAGGGCCTCTGACCTGAGAGACGTCGTGGCTAACCCATGGATATCCAATCAAGGCAACTTAGTTCTCCTCAGTATGAACGCTCAAATATGTAATAAATACCAACTCACACTCTTCGTGCGGTACTCATGTAGCGGATTGTCTCGGCAGTTTTGAGCGCTGCCATCTACGGTGCTGGTAAATCAGTGGTTCGCGAGCGTATGGATGCACAAACCTTGAGCGCATCCTGCATCATGGTCATTTCGGCGGCGAGATACGGGCGCTGGGCAGCACCCGGATTGGGGGCCTGCTGCATATTGGACTTGGGGGGCGTGGGGGCTGCAGAAGCGGCTGATATGTAGTTTGGACCAGCCAGGGTCATCTGGGGAGGATAGAGGGCCGCGGGCATCGTCGCCGGAGAGGGTTTGGTGAGCGTGTTCCGGCGGGGGACGGGCGGCTTGGGATGCATCGTCGTGGTCGCCGGAGGAGGGGGCACGGCTGACTAAGCACATGTGAAAGGCCTCTGCCACTCGAATCCGACGTCGACAGCCAGCACGGGCCTGGCAGCAACCGCAAGCGCATTCTGAGATAACACTTGGGCTGTTGGGTGGGTGGGTGGTCACTCTAGGATGTACGACGAGCTATCAGGAAGCCAGGTCCGTCGTCTATAAATATGTTGATTTGCTCAATTCACCGTCCGCAACCAGCGCCGCGTCCGGCACATCCAAGGCGTATACATCAAGAACCTCACTCCCTTTCCCATCCGCGACCAGGCATCTTCCGCTCTCCAGCAGTCTGCAAACCCTGTTCTCCAGCCCTCGGATGACACTGATCTTGTACTTGCTCGCCGCCGGAGTCGCCGTATCTCTCAGAACTCGGTCGTCACCCTGCGCAGCATTCGTGCCGAAGCTCATGGAGATGAAAGTCCGGAAAAATACCCAAACTCAGAGACGCCTCGTACTCCACGCACTCGGCCCGCTGGTCCACCAGTCAGTTTCCCGCGTGCTGGTCCGTCTGGCTCGCCGCCCAGCTTCAGACGACAGCGCTCTATCTCCCATACGTCTCTGGGCTCTCCGACGTCTGCTACACATTCTCGAGACTTCTCTCAGACTGGACTTCCAACTAGTCCTAGTGCGACAGCAGGCTCATTCTTTCACTATCCGTCCCAACGCAACCTCGAAAAGGTCATGTCATCAAGACTTGTCGAAACCTTGGTCACTCTATCCACACCTGACAGCGCAAACCCAAAGGGCGTACGATCAAACGGCAATGATGCGCCTAAATCACCATCTTCCCCCACCGGCGAACGTTCCCCCGTACGTGGATCGCCCGCAAGACGATTTCCACCCGCAAACAAGATCAACCCTCCGAAACATGCCTACCACAGCTCCGAGCCCTCGCCCCTGCGCTCGTCAGACCCATCAGGCGTACAAACAACTGATTTGAAGCCGCCAAACGGGACTTCCAAAACGTCCCCAACCGCCCTAAAGTCCAAGCGATCAGTCACAAACGGCTCCGCAAGACCACCCTCGACGTCTTCGGTCAAATCTATCAGCTTCCCTCAGACTCCCTCACCCCCGTCCACCCGATCAGCCTCCCCCGCTCGTTCGATCCATGGTGAGGAATCGAGCGTACCGTTTTTCATCTCTTCGGTTCATCGTCCGTCTACGAACCCGTGCTGGACAGACCTCGATGCCAGCGGAGATTTCGCCGAGTGGACAGACCGCCATCAGAGCCAGTTGACAGTGACGCTCTGGGGGAGGGTCGACGAGTGCTCCGCGTGGGCGTGGTCTAATCTTAAAGGGAAGGCCAAGGACACTAGTCCCGACGACGCTGATGAGGACGAATGGAAGATTCTTGTAGAATGGGATATTCAGCTCGACAAACTCGAAAAGGTTGAGCCTAGTGTACGCGAATTTCATACGTCCTGAGTATATTATATTCTGACACAGGTCCACACTCAGCTCCTTGATCATCCCAGCCACCTACCCTCGAACACTTTGCTCCTCTCTCTTGCTCCTCTAGGGGATTTGTATTACATCCCGCCCAGTTCGCATACACGTCCTGCTTCCGCGACAGGTTATGCATCTGATTCGGAAATTGCCTCGTCCGCACTCAAATCAAAGCCCCCTACGCGAAGCGAAATACTACAACAGAGCCGACGCGAGACACGGATGAAGCAAAGCGCAACATGGGCTGACATTGTCAAGCTGTCGACTTTGTACACGGTTGTTAGTGACACCAAAGTCTCCCTGGATGAAGTCGTCCAACGAACGGACGCGATTATTGAGCGAGGCGGCCCACGCTTATTGGTAGGCCTTTACTACGGATGTCATACCTTTTGCTCACAATGACATAGGCTAGGGATATAAGTGAGCGAGAGGAGCATATAAGGACGCTGAAACAGCAAATCGCTTTGGTCAAGGACGGGTGCACTTCGGGTGCGTGCTGTGCATGATTCTTGGGACATGGCTAAATATTGTATTCAGCCGCAAAGAGCATACAGGACCGAATCGACCAACTCCGTGCCCGACGCGAGGCACTTCGCGCCGCCACAGAGATCTACGATGAAGACGTTGAAGCCAATGAGGAGCAAACCGAACAAGTACACGCCTCGCGGTGCGTCTTTTCATGATCGCAATGATTACCGACTAACGTGTTTTTTTCTAGCGCCACTTATCTCTCCGTTCACAACTCCCTCGCTCCACGACGCACGACCCTGTGCAACACGCTCGAATCGATCTTTCCAATTGAACCCGACGCAGAGCGCGCGGCGGACCTCGTGTTTACTATCATCGGCGTACCCCTTCCAGTGCCTGTCGCACCCTCGGATCCTGCTCCCCCTCTCGACAACGAGGAGGCGGTGTCTGCGGCGTTGGGTTACGCCGCGCACGTGGTAGTATTGTTGAGCGCATACTTGAACGTACGTTTGCCGTATCCAGTTACGTATGTGGGCAGTCGAAGTTATGTCCGGGACCCTATTTCGGCGATGCATGGCCCAAGGACGTAAGTCTATTTTGGTCCTTCTCCGGTTCGAGTTCTGATTGGCTTGTGTTTTTACACAATAGATTCCCTCTCTACCCTTTAGGCGTGGATACGTATCGGTTCGAATATGCGGTTTTCTTATTGAACAAGGACATTGAAACGGTTCGCAGCATGATCCTAGGGGCTGGCTGTAGGGAACTAACATAGCGTGTCCAAAAGTTAATGGCAGAGCAAGGCCTCCGTGCGATCGATTTGAGACATACACTTCCGAATCTTAAAAATCTAATACTCACTCTTACCACCCACGATGAGGTATCAGCGCCCCCGTATGTCGTCGTGTCGGATTGTCTGTGCATGTATGCTGAACTTTTCTGATAGCACGATTCGAATGGCGCCTGTGCAACTAGTTCTTCCTAGTGAAGATTCGTCGCCAACCCCGCGTGCCGCGTCCCCTACCCCAGAAGAGGCTATCCCCGCAGCCGCGCCAGCTCCAAGCCGCAGCAAGTTCCTGTCTCCACTGTCTGCATTCCTCTGGTCTCGGCCGTCGAGTTCGAGCCGGCCCAAAGTGGTAGTGGAGATTGCGGAACCTGCAGAAGATACAGATGGACTGACACCCACTGCAGCCGAGTCCCAGCTAACACCGCGCTCGAGCGAATCCTCAACAAACACGTCGGATATTGGCGCAAACTCGAGCACGAGCGAGGGCGAGAGCCACGAAGGCGAACACAAAGCCGGCCCCCCACCTTCCGCAAACGGCACAGAGAAACTCGGGGACAAAGTCCCAGCCGAAACCCCTCCGTCTTCTCCCTTCTCTCATGCAGTCAATTAGCACACTTGTTTTATACTTGTATATTGGGCTTTAGCATCCTGTTGTTTACGCTAGCTTGTATGTGGAACTGGATAGAATTACATAAGCTATCGACGGACACCTGGTTTGCATCCGGATCAACGAAAACCGTCACCTTTGCATCGCCCAAGGTACGTGGTCAACACGGAAGATACGTATAGTCCCCCGCTGAACCAATAGAACAGCCCACTCGGATTCCCACCCGCCCAAAATGACTCACGACGCTGTTTGGTTTTCGCGCCCTCGCAAGTTTGGAAAGGGAAGCCGGGAATGGTACGTACGCTGAACGACTTACATCGCCTGCATGCTGAATAACTGCTATCCTAGCCGTGTGTGCGCGCATCAGGCCGGTCTCATCAGGAAATACGGCCTTGATATTTGCCGTCAGTGCTTCCGTGAGAAGTCTGCTGCTATTGGATTCGTCAAGGTGCGCACCATGTTCACCACACCCGTGACCAAACTATTGATGCACTGTTCACAGAACCGGTAAAAAGCATTCTGCCTTAGGTTCTTCCCACCCGTCTCGCTGCATTTGCTCTCGTCATGTTTATATGCGAACCTTTTTAAACCAATTTACTTCCTATGGCATCAATATGCTGAGTTGAACTGTTGGAAATCCGGGCAGGATTTTGAGTCTTCCCATTGCCAACGCAAGGCACGTCCACACCTTGGCCCAAGCGAATCTCACATACCGCTACTGAGTGGTATCATGATAGAGAGTATCATTTATTACACAGAGAACACAAACAAAGGGATCAGAAGAGCATTAAACCGTAACCGTGGCATATTGGAGTATACAGAGAGAGTCCCATTTAATCGTCTGAAATCGAATAAACATCATCATCATCATCGTTGTCGTCCCCGTCAGTGGAAACCTCGACATATTTAGACTTTGCTTTAGCAGCAGGACGAGTAGGACGTTTGACGGGAGGCGAAGGTAGGGTATCATCAAGGACCATCATCGAATCATCCTCGTCTTCGCTCTCGATTTTCTTCTTAGGAGGAGCTTTAACTTTTGCGGCTGGTTTTACCACCGGTTTCGAGTCGAAAAAGTCCGTAACCGATGATTGTGCCTTGGGTTTCTTGGCAATCTTCTTCACGGGTGCGACATCCGATTCTTCATCATCATCCTCGCTGTATAAAAGAGCGTTGAATATTAGATGATACGATGCAAGAAATTACTGACCTCTTGCGTTTGGCTATCTTAGCTTTGCCCTTTGCAGCGGCGGAAGATGCTTTGACTGGAGCATCGGAATCTGATTCCTCTTGTTTCACCTTGGAGGACGACGCAGTTGGCTTTTTCTTGATGATTGCAGGGGCTTCATCGATGTCCATCTCCTCGATCTTCGCTACGGGCTTGGGCGCAGGAGCAGCAGCAGGTTTGCGCTTGACGGGTGCCTTGATAGGCTTGAAATCGTCTTCTGACCCAGAATCAGCAGCCCGCTTGCCTTTCTTGCCAGCAATGGATTTGCGAGTTCGAAGCGTAGCATTCTTCTTCTTAGTGTTGCCCGCCTCAGCAAGTATATCTTCCTCCAGCATACCCTGCGGTTTGGTTCAGTTAGTTTGCAGGTGTTTCAAGGCAATTCCTAAACATACCTCCCAAGCCTTGAGGAATTCGTTGAGATCTTCATCCCAAAGGTCGATAGGTTTCCTCTTGAGCAGTAGGTTCCATTCTTCTTCTTTCGCAGCTTGCTCCGCCAGCAGTTTCTCGACCTGTCCCGAAATTTAATTACAGCCACGCCAATAGCCAGAATGCAGACCTTTTCACGAGTCAAGCTCCAGATCGCCATCCCAAGCAGGTAATCGTAATCACTGTTGGCACCAGCCGGTTGA
The DNA here is from genome assembly GCA_016906575.1 of Ceratobasidium sp. AG-Ba. Lineage (NCBI taxonomy): Eukaryota > Fungi > Basidiomycota > Agaricomycetes > Cantharellales > Ceratobasidiaceae > Ceratobasidium > Ceratobasidium sp. AG-Ba. The sequence goes on along the minus strand of CP059613.1, from coordinate 1,278,030 downwards.
TCCTCTTCGTCTTCTTCCATAGCTTCCTCGTTCTCTCCTGATTCCTTGGCCTTTCGAACCTTGGGGAATGGGCGAAAATCGAGTTTGCGAAGTTCTGCACAAAGATCGGCTTTCTTCTTGTTCGAGACGACAAGCTCCTTTTTGATGATCATATGAACAAACCGAGCTTGGTTCGAGAGCCGCTCGAATTGTCGCTCCAGTTCGTCGCACATGTATTGCTGCGAGAGAGCGTGAGCTTTTTGGTTACAATAAGCAACATATATGCGTACCTTGCGCTTTTGGTAGTAGCTCAATCGCAAAGGATAAAACTCTTCAAGTATTTCTTCGGGAGAATTATACTTCTTGATCTTCCCATTCGGGTCAAAACAGATCATGTTGCTTGTGCTAATCTGTCCGACGAGCTTGAAGTGTTTTTCCAGACCTTCTGCCTCAGCTTTCGCGATCTCTTTGTCACCAAGTACCAATTCGAAGTGAACAGTGCGCGGCGTGTGATGTTCACGGTAGTCCTAACGGCCCTCATAAGCACATATAGAATCCACAAACATGAATACTTGCCTTGACCATCTGTGGGACTTTCTCGGTGCCCATCACCCATTCTTCAATCTGCTCTTTATAATCTTGCGTCCAAGTACGAATGGGGAGTTCCTTGATGTCGACGCCCGTGTTGGTGCGTTCGATGATACCCGATACCTTGTACTTGTCCTCGGCGAATTTTTCAATCGAACCCTGTTCAGGTTTAAGTGTTTAGATTTAAGTATATTGTTCTTTGGCAATCAGAGATAGAGCTCTACCTTAAAACCACGGTACCATGGAGTCATCGGCTCCAAAGGCTCGCCGCGCATCAGGCGTCTAAGGTTTTCGACAATGTCAATCGGGTTATAGTTTGGAATCGAAGTACTCCAGCCTATCATCGATGTATACAGTGAGCCGAGGCGGTAATGCGACAGGTTCGCTGCTTACCGGTACCGATACCATCGGCCCCGTTGATGAGTACGAGCGGCACAACGGGCATATACCACTCGGGTTCGATCGAGTCGTTGTCATCTTTCAAGTAGTTCAAAAGCGCGTCATCAGACTGATGAAAAATGGCACGAGTCATCCTGGGGATATTGGTGAAGATATAACGAGCCGACGCAGCGTCTTTGCCGCCCTACACAAACACCTAGTGTCAAAGCCAGAACCTTGACAAACGGCGTCATACTCACACGAGCGCGAGTACCGAATTGTCCCTCGGGTTTGAGTAGGTTGATGTTGTTGCTGCCCACAAAGTTCTGTGCCAGACCAACGATTGTCATGGTCAAACTTTGCTCGCCGTGGTGGTATGCGGTTTTCTCTGAGATGTAACCAACAAGTTGCGCCACCTAGAGCACTTCAGTTAGCAGCAATTGACTAAAAAAAATTACCACACAGACCTTGATTTCATTCTTAAGTTTACGCTTGAAACAACCGAATATAACCTTGCGTTGACCCGGCTTAAGACCATCGACTACCGAAGGGATCGAACGAATATTATCGGCCATGGAAAATAGGATTAGCTCCCGATTGATGAAGTCGCTGTAAGTGATCTCCTGTACGCTGTGGTCGATGAAAGTTCCAGGCTAGTGCACCCAGAATAAGTGGGGTTCAAGATGACGCGGATAGGTTTAGCTTGCCTTGAACTGTCGCAACCAGTCCTTTCGGTTATCTGCTTTCTTTTTGTTGAAAGCCATATCGATTAGTTCACGTTCGCCATCCTCGGTTTTAGCGAACGGAATCATATGCTTCTCCATCGCCTGGAAGTATTCTCGAGCGTCTGAATCCTTGCTTGTCCCCAAACCCTGTAGGTTTCAACGCATCAATGATGTTGTAGATAAACCGAGCAATCTAGATATCTTACTTTGTAGTACTTGACATACCATTTCCCGTCCTTGTTGTTCTCTTCGGCCCACTTTTGATATTCCGGGATAGTGAAAAAATTGATTTTCTGGTTTCCCTTCGTAACCTAGACAGATCATAAGTAAAGAGAGGCAGCTAGTGTAGTATAAGGACTTACTCGAACGATGGGCGTAACAAACTCGACAAGGAATTCCGGGATCTTCAGGAGCGAAGGATAAAAGTAATCAAGGAAGTTGATCAACAGCCCTTTGATATGCGAACCGTCGTGATCCTAAAACAGCAGATGAGTATTTGCTCCGAGCAAGGTAAATGCGCGCGTACCTGATCAGTCATGATCATGATGCTCCCATAGCGCAAGCTGGAAGTGTCTTTGTAAACTTGACCGTGCTTGAGACCCATAATTTGTTTAATCGCCTGGATTTCTGCGTTCTTCATGACCTGATCGTGGTTCGCCTCACGGACATTGAGCAGTTTTCCTCGCAGAGGGAATATACCAAAGCTGTTTCGTCCAACGACACCTAGACCAGCCTCCGCGAGCGCCTTGGCTGAGTCTCCTTCAGTCAATATCAGCGTGCACTCTTGAGAGTGACGACCGCCCGCATTATTCGCGTCGGACAGCTTGGCAATGCCAGTAAGTCTGTCCAAAAAGTTAGATTTGAGCAAGACAGGACCAAATCTCGACATACCGTGTACGCTTGCTGCCATCAGTCCTTTTGTTTTCCTGGTCAGCCTTGAATTTGGCCCAGTTGAGGACGTTGTCAATGATTCCAGATTTAGCGACTAAACCGAAGTCAGTGACAGAACTCGTAAAGCAAGTAATGCCGCACCCTTCTTCATGAAATCCTCGGACAAATGCGGACGGCTCCCGAATTTTGAAGACGGTAGACTCAGCCATTCTTTCGTCTGGCTGTCGAAAGCTGGGTTCTCGATTAGGGAATTCACAAAAACCCACATATGATTCTTGATCGCCTGAGGTTTGACTTTTGCGTTCTTATTCTTCTTCTCGATCCCTGCAATCAAGTTTTTCGAAATCTGCTCCGCGATCATGTTGACATGGGTGCCTCCTTTCGTTGTTGCGATACTGTTGACGAACGATATGTGTTGGAAGGAGCCTTCGGAGAGCGCGAACGCAACCTCCCAGCGCGGGGAAACTTCTTCAAAAATGACCACGGGTTTTGGTCCAATGTCGTCGCCTTCACCCTTCACGGAGTTGATATACAGCTCGACGTACTGCTTGAAGCCCTTGATCTTGATACGCTCGCCATTCAGGAAGACTTTGACGTTCTTAACGGTCCCAGCCATGTCGTAGACACGACGACGAAGAATCGCAGCGGTATCCTCGTCGATTCCGTTCATGCCAAATCGTTTGAAGTCTGGCTTGAACGAGACCTTGGTGAACTCTTCGCCCTTGCCGTTCTTGGTGATTTTCGCTTTGCCAGCTTTGGACATGTTGTCTGTCCAGGTTTGCTTGTACTTTTGGCTGGTATTCTTGTCCGCTGTCTCGACCGTAAACTCGGTCGAGTATATATTCGCGAGCTTAGCACCGTAGCCGTTACGACCACCAGTGAGCTTCTTCTCGTCATCGTCGTAGTTGGAAGAAGTGAGAAGGTGACCGAAAATCATCTCAGGAATATAGATCTTTTCTTTCGAGTGAATTTCGATAGGGATACCCTTGCCGTTGTTGTAAACACTGATTGTACCTTCCTCGATGTCGATGTCGACCTTGATGGTATCCATGTTCGCGTCATTAATCTAAGAGAGCGAGAAAATCAGAGCTGCACTTGGAGGGGCTTTTGTGAATCATACCTTGTTGTCCGCCGCGTTGACGAGGATTTCGTCGACAATCTTGAATAGACCAGGGACGTAGGTGACGTCTCGATAAACCATGCGCTTAGTCTCTGCATCAAACGTCCACATCTTTTGAGTGATAGCCTCGATACTTCCGATGTATGTATCGGGACGTTTGAGGATGTGTTGTAGTTGTGTCAACTAAAAGAGAGTTAGTCCATGCCGTTCATACCCTTGGCTGCACTCACTTTTTCGTACATCTCGGATGCACCTTTATTTTTCCTCGCTGGTACAGCCGCCTCGGGCTCTGCATCAGACTCCTTGTCGTCTTTTACGACCCAGGAGGTGCCGTCGTCCGAGTCTTCATCCTTTTTGTTGTCAATAGGTTTCAAGACCTTTCCTGCTGCCTTTTTCTTGGGCGCTGCTGCAGCCTTGGCTTTGGGCGCAGCCTTGGAACTGGCTGGGGCTTTGCCCTTTGCAGGAGCCTACACAACTGTGTGAGTTTATTGCCGAACAACACTCGAGTGCACGTACCTTCTTGGGTTTCGGTGCGAAGGCCTCAGTGCCGGAGCTTGCTCCGTCGAAATCTTCAGTGTCGGACATGATGGCGCGTTGCTGTTTGATGTGGCGAACGCGGTTAGAGACGCGTTGATAGAAGGTCACGTGGGCGAGATATGCCTTACCACACAACTTCGCGAGAACAGCGCTTTAAAGCAAACAGCAGGCGGGTGCGATCGCGCAGTCACAATCGACGCCCCGATAGCACCTGGTATGGTCCCCTGAATAAAAATGACTAACCACGCCAAAGTTGACCTTACTCGCACGTCGCAAAAGCATTTCCTGTCGTGAGCGCCAAGGGGTTCAAGCCATGTAAATTTCTGTTGATCTCAGAGTCACATGGATGATAATTAAGCGCTGGCGTGGGAAGGCTAATCAGCTACGACGACCACGGACGCTTGTGTACGACATGGAACACGTCTCGCTTGATCTTACTGGGCTTGTCAGAAAGACTGGAGCAAGTCCCTTTGCCCGTGGTGGTTTTGCCGACATATGGATGTGAGTGCCTCCAGCGCATTTAAGCTGCCCGTTTACAAATCTGCGGCGACCTGGGACAGGGGCGAACTCAGCTGGCTCATCACAGCCCCAGTACAAAAGGTCAGAACACCACCGGTAGGCTATCAATTAAATAACTGTTTTGATAGGTGGCCGTAAAAGTACCACATGTCACAATGAAGCACATGCGGGGAACAGAACGGCAGGAAATTGAGAGGGTAAATCAAACCCCCTATCATAAGCGCTTGGGCTAGCTATTCATATCCGTGGTGCTTGTAGCGACTCGATAGAGAACTTAAAACCTGGCGTAACCTTCAGCACCCTAACATTCTACCGCTTCTCGGAACTTGCACGGACCTTGGTGTCTTCCCTTTTGCTCTCCCGCTCCCTTCTATGATCACGGAATACTGTCCACTCGGAACTCTCGCGGACGTAAGCCGATTGTATACATACAACAGAGAAGAGACTGACGTTTGACCATCAGTATTTGGCTGCTGGCGAAGAGCGTATTGATGACCTAGCAATGGTGAATGCCCAAAACGCATGGTGACGAATACATGGATAATCCTATCCTAGATTCATGATATTGCCTCTGCGGTAGTGTATATGCATGAGAGAGATCCGGCTGTGGTCCACGGCGACCTGAAAGCAGTACGTTCCAGCGATTCACAGCTAAATCTGAGTGACTAACAGAGACCGCGTAGGAGAACATACTTATTTCTCAAAATCGTACTCCTCGCATAAGCGACTTTGGGCTCTCCAGGGCTGTCAAAAGCTCAGACGTCCCTACAGGGTATACGACCTCTACCTTCCATGGTTCTTTACGCTGGATGAGCCCAGAACTTCACGAACCGGACGAAAACGGCCGACCTCCACCCTTTAGTATCGCGTCCGATATTTGGGCATTCGGTATGGTTATCCTCGAGGTAAGTACAACTACGAATATCGTTTTTAATTAAATTGAACTCTTCCCCAGATTGAAACCCACGACATTCCATGGGCACACCTAGTTAGCGATTCGGCCGTAATGCTTGGAGTGATGCGAGGCAAGACTCCTCCTCCTCCAAAGAACGTAATTATTCTACCAGCGCTCTGGACACTCATGCAAGACTGTTGGAAGCAAAATCCAGCAGAGCGAGTCTCTATGCAGGATCTCATGGCTCGAGTAGATTTGATGAAGTTTCAAAGAGACGTGCAGGATCCAAGTCAGCCTTTTCCCTTCAACCCTTGCTCTACGGCTAACAAGTCAGCAGGCAGTCCAGCAGGTCAAAGATCTTTATCTTCAACTCGTTCATCACGTTCTTCTTCGTTTTTGTCTTCACCAGCCACCTCAACCATATCCCTCGAACCAAGCATCGCCGAAGCAGAAACTACCCTCGCTCGCGCTCGGCGTGCATATACCCAACGAGATGCCCCGCTTGCCCGGCAGCTGTATAGCGCCGCTGCCGCGAGTTTCGGCTCCGCATCCAATTCTGCGAGGCACGCTCAAACGCTGACCGAACTTGCTCGGGTAGACCGACCTAACGCTCGGAAACATCTCAACCACGCGATGGAGATATTAAGTGCCGCTCATTATCCAAGGCTCCAGATTCGTGTGCAATGTATGATGGCAGAACTTGAACCCGCTGGGGAAGCCAAGCGGTTGCTGTGGGACGCCCGCGCAGCGGCAAAGAGAGGCGACTGGATTGATGAAGAAGGCCAGGCACTATTGGCCCTAGGACAGGTTCATGTGGCTGCTGGAGAGGACGACGAAGCTCTGGGATGGTTTAATGACGCACTTAGACTGGGGGAGCGACATGACAAAATGCCAATCATTGCCGATGCGTTAGAAGGTCGTGGGGGTGTGTATATGCGGATGGGAGACAAGGACGCGGCGGCTGCTGACCTTGGACGAGCAGCAGACTCATACCGGCTCTGTGGAGGTGGGGGAAAAAGAGGAGCGACGAGAGTGCTCGGGAAAATACGGGATATGTCGGGTGATAGCAGTGGAGGTAGTGTGGGGGAGAGTATGTCCGGAAGCATAATGGGACTTTCGCTAAACGACATACCCGAAGCAATCCAATAACATAATTCAACATAACGCATTTTTGTTTACGTCGATCAATTAGTCACATATACATGCCTTGCAGAGCAGTCGGGACAACCAGGAATAACAGTCTATTCACAATAAGACCCGAAAAAGTCTATGAGCGGGGAGACGGAAAAAGAAATATAAAGTACCAAAAGAGAAGAGTGGTTTTGTTTCGAGACGTTTAAGCAGAACCATTGGCAGTGCCATTTTCCTTCGCTTTGTCGCCTTCAGTCGCCTCTCCCTCCTTGACGGCTTCCGCGTAGGTTTTATCGTCAGTCCCTTCAACCTGAGCACGCCCAATAAGCTTCTTTCCTTCTTCAATGACCTGGTGAAGGACCGGCTGGACATGGCTGATAACCACGTCCCTGACCTTTACGGCCTTCTCGCCAACCGGGACGTTTGCTTCGTTGATGATTCCACGAACTTCAGCCAGCGTCGAACCAACTGCCTCCTTTAACGTGCTGTATTGTCCGGGGAGCGCCTCTTTGCGAGTTTGAGCAGCATGGTTGATACTTTCTAGCTCGGTAAGGACTGATTGAGAAAGTTGGTGTGCGCGGGCGTTGGAATCGTGGGAAAAGGTCGTAATGCTGGTGGTCAGGTTGTAAAGAGTCTCCGTGGCACGTTGGACATAAACGTTGTTTTGTTGGAGTTGCTTAAATTGGTCGCTGGACAAAACAATGATTTGGTCCTTCAAGTCGAGCGAGAGGCGAAAGGCACGCGCGACTTGGCGTTCAGAGGTAGTTTCCGAGCTGGGAATAGGACAGGCAGATGAGAGAGAGCATAATACAAGCGTAAAAGGAACTCACTCGGAGGAGGAGGAGGACGAAGCAGAAGAAGGTGCTTCTCCGTGAAGCTTGCTTACGACAACCTCCAAACGGTCCACAATCGGCGTCAAAGTCTAGACCGATGATTAGTGCTGCACCTTTTAGGCTACACTAGAAACAATACGAACCGAATCTGCGCGCACTACAAGGCCATACGCAGGAGCTTTTACCCTGCTCTCGTAAGCCTTGCTGGCAGCATCGGCGTATGCAGCGTATATGCCATATGCGGCGTCTGGGCCTTGCCTTTTCAGCCAGATCAGCGATCGAATCAAGGATAACGATGTTCTAGCTTACTTGAGAGTGCCTACAACCTCCTCGGTCGACACATGGAACGGGTAGGGCCAACGTGATTCCAGGGCATCCAGGCCTTTGTTCGCATAGCCATCCGCGCGGCCGATAACGGGGGCAAGGCGCACCTGGGCGAGCTACCGTCAGCGTAGTGTTAGCAAAAAGGTCAAAAATACGTACTTGAACTGGAGCAGAGAGGTTGTATGCACGCTCACTGTACGCTTGTGCAGCAGAGTAAAGTCTCTTGGAATATGCGTTTTGAGAGAGGATCGAGTCGAGCGAGACTAGTGTGTCGTTTACGAGTGGGATCTTCCCGACGCGGTTGACAGAGGTAAGCTGGGGTGGGTGGGCAGGGGCAGCGGTCTGTGTCTCGGTCATGGTAGAGCTCGACTGGGTGCGCAGAGTAGAATAGGATGGGTGAGCTGTGGGTGATCTACCCAGTGCTTTATCATGAGCCGGATGCAAACATAGTACATTCACGTGAAAGCGGGGCTGCGTCGCATGTGATTTTGCGCAATCTTGAGCACAGTCGTTATTCAATTTATGGCGCCTCCCCGCACTTGCTGTGTCCCCCCACCCTTGGATTTTCACACCCGATAAGCCAAGAAAACTAGACCGCATAACGGCCACGATCTAGTACAGGCTGTATGCGTGGTGACAACTATTCTTTGGTTCTTTACGGCGTCCGGTTTCGGCAATGACTTGTTATTTACCTCATCTCCAATCCCAGGCATGACGCGCTTGGATGTAATATACCTGGATCGCCAAGTTTGTGGTTCAGTATCGATAGGGGCCAGTAGATTGCGCCTTAGCTTCTAGCCAACTCTTCGAAGCGGAGACTCGAAAACAAAAAGCGAGGGTCCCATCTTATCAGCTTATTCTCCGTATCGGCTCGCTTTCGCACGCTCGCATGAAGATGAATACACCCAAGACGGCATACAGAGAATACTGTGCCTGAGTCTAAATCACGCATTGCTTTGGGGCTTAGCCCCTTTTACGATCACGAATCTCGCCCCACACACTTTCCACCAAACCACCATGATCCAGGAGAATATCCACCACCCGCCACCTCGACTTTTGAGGAACGTTGTGAATCCAGGGAATACCAACATCGTAATGTCTTCAATCGAGACATCTACATAACCAGTTCGAAGCATCACTTGTTCGTAGTCGGCTGCTGTGACCAGATTCTCAGCAGGAACAGAGAACAGAACGCAGTATATTCTTCGAAGCAGACGCAGTGCGGCCGAGGCGGGCGAGCTGCGAATACACATATCCGCAAGAGCGATACTACCTCCTGGCTCAAGGCATTCAAACGATTGTCCAAGAAACCGTTCACGAGTCTTAAAATGGTAGGCGCAGTCCAAGGCAAGAATAGACGTATATGTATGGTGCGAAGGCGTCATTCGGTCTCCTGAGTACGGTTCGAGAGGGTGGCGAAGGGTTTGCACCTTGGAAACAGGCGTCGATTGGTTTTTCGTAGAAGGGGGATGATATACAGCGTCGCCTAGATAAAGCTGCACCTGCGCCGTGGATCTTTGGGAAACCTCCAATACGCGTTCAACGGCCCGAATATGTTGGGATTCAAGGCTTGTGATACCATAAAGATAGTTTGGCCTTGGAATATTAGGATGGGTCAACTGAAGAAGAAGCGAATCTCCGGTTGCATGTCCCACATCTGCCGTTGGGTGGAGTCAATAATAGAAAATTAAACAATGCTTTTGCTGACCCAAAACACGACCGCCCGAGGTGCAGTTACCTGCTCGTGCCAGTTTTACAGCGAGGGCTGATGATTGAGGTCATAGTCAAACCGATAAAAGTCTTGGGAAATTGATTTACCTACTTTCGCAAGCTACAGTAAAGTCGGTCGTGTTCTGATGAATTCAGGCCGATTGTCCGTGTTATTAAACTATATACGATCTACATACCTCCCAGTACCCCATGTTCAGCCATTCTGTTTTTGCCTCCTCCGACTGCTGAGACCGATTTAGGGATACCTGGAAATTGCCATATGGTTCAGGTTTAGTTGGTTGGTTGGAATCCCGTTGCCTTAGTGTATTCATAAAGAGCCGAGATAACGAAACTCTTGCGGTAGCAGTGCCGCAATTATTACGATGCACAAGGGCAACGAACACTTTAAATCAGCTTAAAACAGGCGTGTAGGGGCTGTCAATGTGTGGTTGGCTACAGCAGGCCGAAAATTGGGCGCTTAGGGATCGATATAAGCAGGCAAATAACATAACATTTGTTGCATTGGATGAGATGAAAATGCTATTCATTTCTAACTTGTCTTCAGAGCCTCTTCCCTATCGAGCACAGATTGATCGAGTTTGATAAGAATAAGCGTTCGATGAGGTAAGTTGGGCATTGGCACTGAGTGTGCTGTGACCCGCGCTGGCTGGAACTGCTGTCAGCGTCACGAAAGGTGCATAAGAATGGACCGCGTACAAAGCCCAATCCGTCTAAAACAGCCTCCACAATCCCTGCTGTAAGTGCCGAGCAGCTTAATTGGTCCATATCTTTAGGAATGGATATATATCGTGTGATAGGTGGGTCATTGTCAATGATCATGTCTATGTTTTTTGTTGTTTTTATTAACCGGAGAATCAAACCATTCACCCCTAACTCACATTCGTCCTCTTTTTCTACACTCTTCTCGATGCCGTCTGCTGGTTTCCCAAAACAAGCTTTCCAAACCTATTCTTCGTTAAGTGTAACAATAGTAAGTTTTGGCCATACTCACTTGAGAGTGGATCGCCATTAGAGCAGGCAAGAATCGGATCTCTCTTTTGGGAGCTTTCGAGTTTCCTTCGGCCCTCCAGACCATAAGCTCGAGCACCCTAGTTCCTATCCTGTAACCCAAGGTCCCCAACCTATGTATAATCCAATACCTAAGTATTCGTATGAGGCACCGATATGTATTATGATAACATGCCTTCGTTCCAAATCGCCGATCCCGCTCACTCGCTTTTGAGTGTACTGAATCATTTCAGAAAACAAGAAAGCAAACGCTGATGCCGAAACCTCGGATACCCTCGCCTTGTTTAAATTCCTGTCATATATGCTCGAGCCAGTCCCAATTCGTGGTTGATTACCTGTAGGAGCGACTGAGAAACGTGACGAGGTTGTTGCAACAGATGGGCTTTGGAGGTCTACAGACGATGAGCCAAATACCGACGAAGCTCGGGGATTTTGTATAGGGTATGTCATGATAGACAATTACAGGAGTGCTGTGTCTTTAATAGTGCAACAGCATGGGCTCAAGTTCGGATTGTGGTGGTCACTAGATGAACAATAAACAGCAAGCGCTGAGCTTCCCATCGTTTGCACCAAGCGCCGAGACTCTTGTTCTCGCCGCCACGATACTATGCAAAACGCCCGAAAACCAGCTGCACCCCGGCCTGCTCGTGCCGCTGGTCGGTACTGGAAAGGAAAGGCCCCCAAAGGAGCTGACGCTGCGCTCTCTGACTCTGACTCGGATGCTGGTCACGAAGAGGATGTTGGCGAAGAGCAGGAGGAAATCGGTGAAGACGAGTTTGAACTAGCTGGAAAGGGGGAGGTAGATGGAGCAGCCGCAGTCAAGAAGGGTGTGGCGAAGATGAGCGTAGCCCTGAAAGATGTGGACGTGAGGGATGGGAAGGTGTATGTTGGTGGACAAGAGGAGGAAGGTACAGAGCAGAACCGAATCTAACACTTAATACTAAACACAGGATATGACAGAATCTGAAGAAAGCGAGGAGGAAGAAGAAGGAGAGGATAAACCTCCCGGTGCAGAGGTGTGTGGGATCTTCTGGTCTCCAGGTAGCACTGACAGAATGTCCGATAGTCAGGTAGTAGCGAGTATGAGTCTAGCTCAGAGGAATCCGAGGAAGAACCGCCTAAGCCTCTCTTTCGACCGGTGTTCGTCCCGAAGTAAGTGCTCCTTGTGAGTAATGCTCTAAGCCTTACTTGACTCTTATTTAGACGAGCGCGAGAAACCATCAAGAAAATGGAGGCCGAGTCTGAGTTTTCTGAGGAGGCGATCCGAAAACGTGAGATTGAGGCAGCAGAACGCAAAAAAGCAAGCCACGACCTCGTTGCGGAAAGCATCAAGCGCGAGCTTGCTGAAAGTGAGTACCGTGCTGGCCTTGTATACCGTCGCTAACCATAAATCATACGCAGAGGAGACTGCGGAAAATGTTCCCGATGTTGATGATACCGACGGAGTCGACCCAGCCGCTGAGTTTGAAGCTTGGAGAGCTCGTGAACTTGCTCGTATTTCACGAGATGCGGCTGCTGCTCAGGCCCGGGAGGAGGAACGACTGGAACGAGAGCGGCGCGCCGCACTTCCTGAGGAAGTACGGCTTAAGGAGGATCAAGAGCGAGCGGACAAATCGCGTGCAGATAAGCCCAAAGGACAACAAAAGTTCTTGCAGAAGTATTGGCACAAAGGCGCATTCCATCAGGTCAGTCCATGGCGCTCACACAAACACAACTTTTGCTCAATATATTTGCCAGGACGCCGAAATTCTCAAACGGCATGACTTTACCGAGGCGACAGAATCGACAGTTGATGCCTCTGCTCTGCCTAGCGTTATGCAGGTCAAGAACTTTGGAAAACGTGGTCAAACAAAGTACACGCATTTGAGAGATCAGGACACGACCGTCAAGCTGGGAGAGTTTGGAGCCGCTGGACTCGGGAAAGGTCCTCGACCCGTTGGTGCAGTGGGTGCAACAGAGGGGTGCTTCAACTGTGGAGGTCCCCATCTCAAACGAGGCAAGTGTGCCACACTAATGCTAAGCTGCATTTACTTATGTTCGGCCGCATCGTACAGATTGTCTCAATCCTCCTCAACAGACCGGTGCTAACGCATCTTTCGGTTCGCGAGATGCCCCTGCTCCGAAAACGTGGGGAGCAGGCCGATCCGCGAACGCTTCTGATTACAAGGGACGATCAGGCCAGAGTTGGAAAGATAGGGATGATGATAGAGATGCGGGTGAACCAAGGCGGAGAGACGACTCGCGTCGAGGTAGGGACAATGACCAGGACCGTGACTGGCGTGTGGGCGACCGAGATCGGAGAGACAGGTCTCCGGGCCATGGTCGACATCGAGATGATGGGAGGAGGAGGGATTCTTCACCCCGCCAGCGAGACGAAGGGGGGCGGGAAGAACGAGGACGCTACGAGAGAGAACGGGACGAGCGGCGTCGACGATCCAGGTCCAGAGAAAACCGCCGCGAACACTCGCCACCTAGCAGGGACGATAGATCGGACAAGAGGAGACGGGTGGAGGCATAGTGCATGCCCGAACACCGCTCGGCTGTATGTTAGCATAGCTCTTACATAATCCGATTGACCGAAAGTTTGGCCGGGTAGAGGCCCGACATCGGGCGCGGAGTTGAAATTAACCTATATCAGACGGGTTTTCCCTCTAATCGTGCCACCCTGGTCTCTCTCTCGCTGATGCCTCCGCAGCGTGTCGTCAAGGTCGCGATTGTTGGCAGCGGACTAGCTGGACTGTCCGCTGCGTATCTGCTCTCAAACACAAGCCAGACGGAAGAACAGCATGTGGTTTTTGACGTGCACATCTTTGAAAAAGTAGGTGTTTTGGTGGCGCACCAGCGGCCGGCTCAATGAATCCCCCAGTCTTCGGTACTCGGTATGGACGCCGAGTCAGTGACAATACGTGTCCCTGGAACTTCGGGGGACAAATACGAGGAGATTCGTGTCGATGTCCCAATGAGGGTAAGTGTCCCTTTCATTAGCCTCAAAAGGTATACTAAAAATCTTTTTGGCAGTCTATTCAGGGCGGTATGTCGTACATTCATAGTCGAACTATTTAACTGACAAAATATTACAGGGCCGTACCCTAAGCTAATCAAGTTCTATGAAAACTTGGGCGTAAAACTCAAGCTGCACGACTATTCTTATTCCTTCTCAAAGATAGTTCCCTCTGTCTCCAGGCAAAACCCAATCACTACCCAGATGATATACAATGGTGCATCTGGTCGAGAAGGTCTTGGAATACCCTCCAGTGTCTTGCAGGCACGGCGCCTCTCTAGCCCCATTGACACGTTGGCCATGTTGGCCAGTATGCTCGTTTGGGCCTACTCAATGTTGGCTCTTTTTCTGCACTATATTAGACTTTTCGTAATCTCTCGACCTTCGGCTCGCACACCTACACATCTGTGTCACGAAACGTTACGAGAGTGGGCAGTTCGTACGACGCAACAAAACTTTCTGTCTCGGCTGCTGGGTTGGGAATTCTTCGTCGCCGACGTGATTGTCCCTCTATTCTCTGCGGTGTGCACAACTTCGATTGACGATGTTTGGAAACACCCCGCTGGCGAGATCCTTGGTAATTTCATCTATCGAGTTATTGCTCCATTTAGCCACTAACCGCCACACAACAGATTACATATGGCTCACTTTCGGTACGCACCATTACGTCGCGGCACATGGTGTTCAAGATATCGTATCTCGCTTGATCTCCTCCGTGCCTACTGCAAACATCCATCTCGACGCCGAAGTGCTCCAGCTCACTTCCGCCCCAGAGCCAGGAACCGCCTGCCTCAACTGGAAATCCGAACGTATAGAACACACAACGCGAACTCTTGACGGATTTTCTCATATTATCCTTGCCACCCCGACTTCTCATACCGCTCGGCTTGTTGGATCATTTGCATCTTCTTTAGAACCTAATTCAAGCCTTCGAGGGCCTCTAAACAAGGCAGTACAACTCCTCAATACCTTCCGCACCCGAAATGTCATTGTTGTCACACATCGAGACGAAAGTGTGCTACCGAACCACAGAAGCGATTGGCGCGACTTGAATCTAGTCATGAATATGACAAGTTCTTTGAGCAGCAAGGAACCTACACCAGCGAACCAATCATCATCCGATTGTGTTATGGCGACGCACATATTCCCAACAACCTCTGGTCCAGCACTTTGCCAGACGACCAATCCAATCATTACGCCGCTCGACCAGACCGTTTTGTCCCGTTCAACACTTCCCCGCTCAGTCCTCAACCTCGAGTCCAAAGTTGCTCGGGACAGCTTTTGCAAGCCATTAGGCGATGACGGATTTAGGTGGACTAAAGGGGAACTGCAGGGACTGAAAGCAGTTGGAGGTGAACGGCCAGAAGCTAGGGTATGGGTATGTGGGGCATGGGCGTATGGCGGAATCCCACTCCTAGAAGGGTGTGTCGGTAGCGCTGAAATCGTTATCCAAGGGATTTTAGAGGAAGAAGGACTCCAACAAATACCAACACTTTAGATTAATATTTTAGTTATACCACAGATATGTTATGGGCTAACCGCTGTATCTATCACGGACAAGCTGGGACAATCCACTTTCACTGTTCTTTCAGACGTGTTCAATGGGGTGTTATTAATCCAGAGAAATTACAAACGAAGCTTGCGCTCCATATCTGCGTGAATATCAAGTGGAGGAGCCGTCTCCACATCTAAATCAAGGTATCGTTAGGAGTTTGTCTAGCATACAAACAGTAATGCGCACCTCCGAAAAAGTCCCCAACGTCAAGAGACTCGTCTCGACCCATTAGTATATCCAAGTGAATATTGGATTGTGGTACCGCAGGCATGTGATGATTCTAGCAATGCTTTAATAAATGACTTCATGAATCACTGGCGCGATGAACTCACAGTGAGAACCGCTTTGCGTTCCATTAGCATCCTAACGGGCGCATGCATGCCGTACATATTTCGCCTAAGATTCAGTTTCAGGTTGTCCTGGGTCGCTTCCCACTAACCCAAACGTCGATAAACCTCGTCATAGTTTACAGAGCTTGCGGCTTACATTCTCGAGTCTCTTTTGAAGGGTGCTCGGTCCGGTGATGTCTGTCGCAAGATTGCGAGGTCCGTAGCGCAGTGTATCGTGCAACCCCAGATGGTTGCGGGTGTCCTTGATCGACGCGGTTGACGCCGCAGAGTCGTTGTTCGAGGGAACGAGGAGCAGCCTAGAGTCCTGTTGTATTTTGTTGATACATGTTCTCTAGCAGCGTCGACTGTACTCACCATGGTAGTGAAGAGAAGCTCCCGATTCGACGCGCGTCCAATGAGAACAAGGTATTATATAAGCAGATGATGGCGCTACGCGCGTTCAGCTGACGCGTCTGGCTCTCTCTTCATCTCTACTATACACTCGATACCATGGCTGCTCCTGGAGGCGGAGCCTACAGGTGAGAATATTCATGGCTACTCTAAACCCGCACATTACTTACGTCAATAAACCCAGTTTCTCCCTCACCACCTTCAGTCCGAGTGGTATGTATTGCTCCTGATGCCTCAGTCAGTTACAAAACTCAGGTTTAAACTAGGAAAGCTTGTTCAGATCGAGCATGCATTGGCAGCGGTCGCTCAAGGAACGACAAGCTTGGGCATTAAAGGTGATGTATGCTATGCCCATGCAGACAACTGGCACTAATATGAGCCTTCGCTAGCTACCAATGGGATCGTGATCGCAACCGAGAAGAAATCCTCCTCCATTCTTGTCGACGAGTCTGCGATCGAGAAGGTGTGCGTGGTATGCCCGAATATTGGGATCGTATACTCTGGAATGGGGCCAGATTACCGCGTCTTGACAGCCAAAGCACGCAAGAGTGCACAGGGATATTGGAAGATATATGGGGAATATCCTCCGACTCGATGGCTTGTGCAGTCGATCGCGACTGTGATGCAGGAGGCAACCCAATCTGGGTGAGCAGCTGTAAAGGTTACGACAGATCCCGGTGCAAATAACTAATTCACCAAATAGTGGTGTACGCCCGTTTGGTGTATCGCTGCTTGTAGCGGGCTGGGACTCCCATCGAGGACCTAGTCTGTACCAGGTGGACCCATCAGGCTCGTTCTGGGCATGGAAAGCAAGCGCAATAGGGAAGAACATGACAAATGCTAAGACGTTCCTCGAGAAACGGTGCGTGATGCATAATGGTCCATGTCTATGCGTCCTGCTCATGTGTCATGTCAGATATAACGACGATATCTCCCTTGAGGACGCCATTCATACCGCCTTGCTCACTCTGAAGGAGGGCTTCGAGGGGCAGATGACAGAGAAAACGATCGAAATTGGTGTGGTCACTGTCCCAACCGCTGAGGAGCTTGCGGTAGTGCCCCCAGGTGGTGAACGAGCGAAACCAGTTTTCCGAAAGCTGACAGAAGAGCAAGTCCGTGATTATCTGGCCCTGTAGCATCTCCGGCTTTATTTCTATTGTAGTAACAATGAAAAGTCCCTTGACCTGCTATTGCTGGGCTTTAGTGAGACCTGCTTTTGGGTAGCCTCGGTCCCGGACTGGGCGGAATCAGTCACGTGAAATGCGCCTCCCTCTGGCTTACCCTAATCTAGTCTCAGCCGTCGATAGCACAGTTCAAATAAATTCCTCTAATTCTTGTATGGATGGGCCTCTTCGCTCATTATCTTGGGTGTCCGCAAAGACAGGTCAACACCCAGTTCCAGACACTGATTCTGACCGAGTGGACGGCTCAAAAGTGACACATCGGCCTCCTACTGCCCGCTCCCAGTCAATACGTTCCAACAACTCGGAACTTCCTAAGTCAAAAATACCCGCATCTCTCGCTCGCCGTATACTCTTTCCTAGTCTAGCAATCACGGCACCCCTCCCTCCCGTACTCACACTGGGCCTAGATAATGCTAGTGACCCGGCGCTCATAGACCTCAATAATGAGCTGTATGACTTCCTGGCTCTAGCTTTACGTGCTTTTGTACAAGCTTGGTGGGCCCAAATTACTCCTCGTGACCGAGATTTGCTACCACAAATAACTAGAGTGCTCTCCTATGTCATTCAAGACATCGAGCGGCGAGCGTCGAACATAGACCTGAGCGGTCTGTTATTGTGCCAAATACCAACATTAATAGACCTGCATGTAAACGACTATCGTGCGGCTGCCATGCGTATGGATACAGTATTTATACACACATCGCCCCCACCAACAATAACTAGCATCTTCCACTTGCTTCAGCCGCATGTGGCTATTCAGTCTGGCCAGGAGCCTGGCTTACCAATTATCTCAGAGGTTTACCTCCGCCAGCTAGTCGAGAGCGTCCTCAGACTTTCGCTTCCTCCACAAGACTGGGAGTCCGAAGCGGAGCGGTTCATTGTACGGGAGATCGTGGCGTGTGTCGTTCTGAGTAACGTCTTGAAGAAAGTTGCTCAGCCCTGGTTTCTTCAACAACTCGTCCTCGGTCTACTTAAACCACGCCAAGCCACTCAATCGGAGGTAATATTTCCCTCTGCTACTTAAGAATTTCGTATTAAACATACTCAAAGTCTACAGAGTCGGGGGTTTTCCGGAGACCTTCCGTCCAGAGCATCATTATATTCATACTCTCTGCCATGCAAACGATCTCAGGTTTGGCCTTGGCGGTCATCTCAACCTTTCAGTCTTTCGTCGCTATGACCCAAGCGGCGAACCGCACCTATGAGAAACGAAGCTCCCCCTCTCCCAAACGGCAGTCACTTGCCAATATATCACATAGACGCTCTATTTCTGACGGTGAAGAGTCAATTATAATTCCCTCTTCGCCTATTTTGGACACTCATTCGCCTGGAGATTTACTGTCCCCCTGCCTGAAACTAATCGCTAGTCTTCTACAAACGGAAACGAGGCTACCTGCGAGTGCGGTCTTATTCTTACTTCGCCTGGCTGATAAACTGAGTCAACCATGGCTAGAAAAGTACGTCGAGAAACGCTTAGGTATTCTGATGCACTTACTTGCGCCTTCCAAAGACTCATTCCATTTGTACTATCCCGAACGATATCACCTTCCACTCTAGTTCAAGTGATCCAGGTTAGCAAGCGAGCCCTGTTTCCAAATGATGGATGGCCGGGGCCGCCGCCTGTAGAACCAACGATCGAAGAGCAACTGCTCATAAGGGAACAGCTAGAGAGTCGGCTGGGCGAGCTATGCCCAGGTGAGCAACCATCTGTGACACGCTATTTGATCTAAGATAGAACTTTTTAGCTTGGATTTCAAGCGTTCTGCTAGGAAGTTCGCGGAAAGCTCGCGCTCTGACTATCAAGCAAGCGCTCGACCCATTCAGCGAATCTGCTGAGATTAATTCCCATCTTCTAGTCATCATTCTAGACCTCGTAGTATCAGACTTATGGCCCGAACTCAAAGCAACATGACATTATTTAATGTGTACTTGTAGTGTGTATGATTCCCCGTAGTCTGGTTCCTCACTTCTGTTTTATCACTACATTGCAATGTCGACTTTTGTTGCCGCGTTCTCAGTTGATACACATCCCACATAGAGGGTAGATAGGACCCAAAGGCACGAGGACCCAGCGAATCTAGTATTCAGAAAATGACCGTGCTCGAATATGCAGATACATCACATGCGGTCTCGACGACCTCCACCTTCGTCCTCATCGTCCCAGTGCGACGCGCCCCATCCGTCATCCTCATCAGCATCTATTTGGGATTTCATGGAGACATCGGCATCCGCGGCAGGCGTGTCAACAGAGGCAGTTTTATTGGGAGCGGGCGCGGCAAAAGATGTTGCACCGGTTGGCGTGGAGTTTGACCATGCGAACGTTACAGTTCCCAACGCAGGAATCGTCGCACCGGATGCCAGTGCCTTTGAGAGTGTATGCTGATTAGTTTTAAAGCACAGTTTTTTTTTTTGAAAACACCAACCTGTTCCGCAGCAAACCGTGTCTTGTATTTGACCTCGAGTTCCCCAGAGGGATTGGCCTCGACCATTTCGCATTCTGGGAAGCTCTACGGAGAACAGGCACGTTAAGCATTTCGCTTTGGGTGTTGAAATATCTACTCACCGAGAACCAGGACTTGGCACTGTCTATTGCCTCGGATGTGTCGGGCAAACCCTTGACCACTAACGTTCGTGGTCGATTGTCGAGCTTCATGCTACCCCTTGCAGGTGGGCCGCCCCTCCCTCTCCCTCTCCAGGCACCTCTCCCTCTAGTGCCGTGCGGTCGATATGAGGGGGCCGGGTGCGTGGGTGCTCCTTCAGCATTTAGTCCAAGCGAGGCAGCCTACGTGTATGTAGAGTTAGCTACCAGGGCAATCACAAATGAGGAGCATATCCCACCTCTTCCCTCAACTTCTTGAGTTTTGCCTGTAGCTCAGGATTCACAGCTGACGAACCGTCTGCTTCAGCTTTTGTCGTTTCAGACTCGGGCGCCATCATTTCCAGATCCTTGTCGAGTTCATTTTTGTTGGCGGATGTGCCGTTGGTGTGAGCAGCTGGAGTAGAGGTAGGCCGAGGGGGAGGAGTAGGCGTCGAACTCTCGTTTCGCATTGTAGCTGACACCTCTTGAAGCTCGGTGATAAGTTCCCGCAGCCGTGTCTTGATACTTTGTTTTTCGTCCGCCTTTGCCGATGTAAGCTTAACCATGAGGACCTTTTGCTCTGCCATCAAACGTTCAAACTTTTGTTGAGACGGATTAATGGCTGGGGGCTGCGATGGCCCTGCCTTGATTGGCACTGGTTCTGCTTTTGGCGGGGCGGAAAGGTTGTTGATGATCGGAGCCGACGCAGCTAGCAGTTTTGCGCCAGCTTGGCCATGATTTCCCATTGGTCGATGCCAGTAGAGCTTGACAAACCGGTTTCCGAACACCGCGTCTTCGCTACGCCATGCATCCCGAGCCTCGTCATGTGTAGAAAACGAAACCAAGGCTTTCGCCGACGGAACATCAATGGCCACATTTGTCACCGTCCCGAATTTCTTGAACCAGTTGTTGATCTCCTCGAGGCTGAGGCGCTCCGGGGGAATCTTCTCGACAACTAGGGTCTTATCACGGCGTGGCTCAGAGCTGGAGCCTTGCCCTTGCCCGTCAAACGGCTCGGCTTCTCCACTCCATGAGCCGGCGGGTGTGCCACGCCCTCGCATGTTTCGTCCGTATGCCCCATGCCCTCCGCGCATGCTCTGGTTTCGCGCAACATTCGCGCCATTGGTGGAGGGAGCATCGAGAGATGGTGTCATGACCTTGGCGTCCGTCGGATTGGCGGGACCAGCAGGTGCAGGACCTTCCATAACAACATCCATATTACCGTTGGTCGGTGGTTGTGGAGGAGACATGTTCATGCGAGATTGACTAGGGTCATAACCACCAGCGCCAAGCTGATTCATCAACCAAGGCATCATGAAGTTCGGACCCATCATGCCCATCATAGGAGGGAAACCCATCGGCGTCACCGCCTCTTCACCGTGGCTATAAATACAGCTACTTCCTCGCGCACAGAATCCTCGCTCTGTCATAACACATAAGCATATGCATTACACAATCAAATGGGTAGCCACTCACCATGATAGTCACGACACGGTGCACGCTTGCCATTCCTATCTCCCTTGTCCCGTTCAGCCGCAGGACCGGTGGGTGGAGGATGATTGCGCACTCCATTGCGCCCATCTCGTTCTCGGTCCCACGCTCTATCCCTGTCTCGCTCATCGCGGTAGCCACGTGTGCCGTTTTCTGGTCTCCCAGACGAATTTTGGGTATCATAGCGAGAGACTGTTGATTCGCGCAATCGGGGGCCTTTGGGTGGCGAGCGGGATTGGTCTCCAGGGCCACTATCGCTGTCTAGACGACGTTTTGTGCCCCGCGAGTCAGATTTGGGAGCGAGTAAAGCATCCAGAGGTATCGGTATTCCTGTGTCTCTGGACGAACTGGACGATGATGCTGTTGGTGCGGGAGCGGGAGCAGTAGAACTGGAAGAAACACCAGTGGCGGCAGTGTCTGAGACCTTGGCTGTCTTCTCAGGGGTCCGAAATGATTTGTTCTTGAGTACTGTAAACAGCCTGTCCACAAACTGTGTGGTTTCTGTTCGAACATATGAACATCGCGGAAACGACTGTGAAACCGAGGCGGTACTAACCAGTATCCAAGAACTCATAGAGCTGAGTTTGAAAAGTTTTCCTTAGTTCAGGCTCGGGAGCATCATGTTTGAGCAGCGCAAGAACATAGTTGGTCAGGACGTCTGGTTCCGCATCGCAGCTGGACAGACATCTAAGCTAAAATCGAGCCAGCGGTGTTGCACACATACATTGGTTCCAGGTTTTTTACCAGCCACGGACGAAGGGCGGGGACATCTTCAGTCTTGAATAGAGGCATCAACGTCGTCGTTGCAGAGTCCAGATAATCATTTACTGTGGTTTCCTTCTGATTAGTCAGTGCATAGCCACAACTCATAGACGCATTACTCATGTACCTCCTCATCTACTCCACCATGGCTTCAAGAACATTCGCGGCGCGAGCAGCACGATCAGTCGCCAGAACTAGCCCCTCTGGCCGTACTCTTGCTCCGTCCTCTCGGTGCTTTGTTTTGCGTGCCTCGGTACCCGGCGGCTCACGGACCATCACCTCAGTATCGAGTTCCCTCAGATTAGGTTCGCAGCGACCAAGGCCGCTCATCAGGCATGACTTGGGCAGTACGTACATTATCCAACACTATGTTACCCGTTCAACTTAATCACTTGCTTCTCAACAGAAAGAACTATGTTTATTCAAACAGAAACAACGCCCAACGATGATTCACTCAAATTCATCCCAGGTGTCGAAGTCATGCCTGGCGGAACTGCCGAGTTTGTCGACACGCGCTCGGCACTTGCCTCTCCACTTGCCATCCGTCTCTTCGGGATTGAGGGTGTACGATCCGTATTCTTTGGGCCGGACTTTGTCACCGTTTCAAAAGACTCGGAGAACACCTGGGCGACGATCAAACCCGAAATATACTCGATCATCATGGAGCACTTTACCTCCGGTACTCCACTGTTTAGGAGCGAGGAGGATCGAGAGGCTGCTGGCCCGCAAGACACCAGGATCTTGGATACCGATTCGGATACGGTTGCGATGATCAAGGAGTTGCTCGAGACGCGCGTGAGGCCGTCGATCATGGAGGACGGGGGAGACATCGAGTATCGTGGGTTCGATGAGGGTGGAACCGGCATTGTCAAGGTTAAGCTTAAAGGAAGCTGCCGTGGATGCAGTTCCAGCACGGTTACGCTAAAAACTGGGATCGAACGCATGATGATGCATTACATACCAGAGGTCAAAGGAGTCGAGCAGGCATGTAGCCACCATTACCTCATCTTGTGCATACACTCATTTCGTCGGACAGGTGCTTGACCAGGAAGAAGCTATTGCGCTGGACGAATTCGCCAAACTGGAGCGCCGAATTCAGGACAAAGAAAAGAAAAAAGGAGAATCTTCGTAAGAGCGCTCACTTTGCGAATCTTTCATCCCCTAACTGTTTCAATGCGACCAGTATGGCTCGATACATGTCAGTATGAATTTCAGCCACGCTGTAACCCACGCGTATACTGCATAATGGATTGGTGTACTCAAAGTGAATGGTGTTCATAAAAGGAGTGACATAGGTTAGAAAGCAACTAAAAGACATGCGCAGGTGATCACAGGAATACAATCCGAAGACTGAAAGCTATACACCAACGAACGCATGGTATGCGAAAAGAATACATCCTCACGCCAAGAAACAGAAAAATAAAGTAAAACAAAGTGCACAAGCTGCAACTGGAATCTAGTCCGTGCATACAAGAGCTCTATTATCGATGCAGTGTCAAGAAAGCGAAAAGAAGGATAAAGTTGACTATACAAGCTACCAGGGGCTCCGTAGAGCGGGTCACCGGTGAGATAAGAGTAACAGTCGTACAGAAACAAAGTCCAGTGAAAAAATGTTCGTCATGGACGAGGAATCTCGGGACGACTTGCCCGGCCACGGGGTAAGCTTCCGTCCTTCGACGGAGGTAAGGGCGCAGCAGAAGTCGAGGGGCTGTCACTTGGCGTCGAATGTTGTCCTATAAACGTGTTAGCCGTCTAGCACACGGAGAGCATAGCATGAGCACACACCCCGAGTGACCCACGAATCCGTACGAGCGCGTCTAGGAGCTGCCAAGCTCTGATTCGAATCTCTGTGCGCAAGATTTCCTTGACTGCCCCATGTGCCGTTCATGAAATCCAGGCCCATATCGTGTCGTCCGACGAGCGCATAATTGAATAGTTCTGGTGCTAGCGGCTGTGGCATAACCAGTCCAACACGGTCTCGAACATGAGGAGAGTGCGGTGCACCATAGTTTCCTGACAGATAGTACGAACTTCTGTTCGGATTATACGTCGAGTGACGCTGGGACCCATGGTGCCAGGATCCAGCGCCCAGGTACGAATGCCGCGAAGTGGACGCCACAGAGTTTGGTCGTGGATGGCGGGTACGGGATTCAGGGCGAGCAGGAGTGTACATTTGCGAAGCCGGGCGAGGGGACGAGACGTTGGAGGGAGACTGTGACCGCGAGCCAAGGGGAGAAAGCCGACGGCCGGCCTCTTCATCATTCGGAGCCATTGCTGGACCGCTGATACTGTTATCCGACGAACTCTCTCGCGCAGCATGGCCTGGATGCAGCGCCACCTCGGCGCTCTTTTTAGCAGCTTCCTCTGGACCAAGCATGTCGGTAGACGCAGCATTGCTATGAATACTCGGGGTCACAACAAAGGCCGAGCGGGAGCCAAACGACTGATCCTTGCGAACCAACACGCTCGGCGGCCGACTAAAGTCGGGTGTCGGATAATCCCCATACATCGAGACCATGCGAGAGTTTCTGTATCCAACCTGGGACATGGACGACTTTCTCGGCGGGGGGAGGGGGACGCTGTTGACTTTCTTGCGGCGCTTGTAGCATCGGAAGAGTTGGAATGCGATTAGGCCCAGGAAAACAACACCAAGAGTGGAAAATATGCCGATGAGGATCTTGTTGGTTCGCTGAGTATCTGCACGGCGGTCAGAGCTGGCGTCGTAGGGCGTTACTGTGGATGTGGGGGCAAGGGTCGTGGTTCTATGTCGCCGGCTCGTAGATGAACGTGTCGTAATAATAGGTCTCGTCGAAGCCGTAGGGACGGCCGTAGGGGCAACCGTAGGGGCAGGAGTTGCCATTGCTGTTGGGCTCTAGAAGAGCCACAGCGGGAGAGGGAGAGAACAAGAGAGGGCGGGAGAATCAGCCAAGAGATGTGCGGAAGTGTCAGGCACCCGGATAGGAATTCTGCCTACCTGCTTCAGGGAAGACTGCGCTCACGCTGTCTGCAGGCTGGCAAATGCGTCAGAGACGACGAGGACGCTTGCGGGCACTGCGAGCACGATAATGAACTGGATTTAGGCCCAGCAGTCAGTGCTTGGCAGATGGCTATGTCGGTAGGACTTGCCCCTTTAAGCGCGTGGGGCGCGCCAAAAATACCGAGGGGTATATCGGGCTCTGCGGTGGCAGCGCGTGTTCGGTGTCGGCGGACGGGGCAAACGAGCGGAGGGGGGGAAAGGAGGGAACACGAGACTTGTAGTGCACGCAGCGGCGCTCGTCATTTTCCTGCTGGGATGTCGTGCCGTTTGCAATTGTGTCCCCTGAGATCGGCATTATGTCAGCACGGGGTGTATATAGCCTCGGTTCAATTTTCGACATGGCCAATGTCCACGACCTCGCTTTAGAGTCGCTTGCTCGCCCGCAACATCCAAAGGACATGCAGGTGCTCGCGGGGTCGCAGATCATCGGTCCACATCCCGCGCCTTCCTCAACGGGTCTGTTGTCCCCCAGCAGTCACACAGAGTCGGCGCGGCGACATTGCTTCAATCGCATACTTTGCTCACACGCCCTGGGGCTTCCAGCATGGATGCCCTCCAGTCTTTATGTTCAGCGGACTTGGCCGAATTTAGCCGGCAAATGCACGCAAGCAACGTGTGTCGCCTAAAATTAAAAATCCACGCCATGGGAGCGCTTTTCATAGCAACGATCCTGTGTTTAGTTTCAAGTAGATTCTCCCCAAAAATACATGTCCGTGTCGGGTATAATCCTCATTTACGTCTCCTGCACATAATTGCCTGGTGCGTAGCGCGGTTAGTCGTGGTTACCATCAATTGCCCGAGATCCCCATACCTGGGAAAACACCCTGCTGTCCGTTCAGCCTGCCTGTCCACCAATCTTCGGCGCTTGTAGTCCTTTCAACAACCTCGATCCTATCACCGGTTTTGAAGCTCAGGTCGCCATCAGCCTGAAAGAACAAGTTGTTAGGGTGTGCCAATAGTGATACCTTGATCAGATAATACTCGCCTGGGCAGTAAAGTCATACAAGGCAACAACGTATTGCACTGGAGGCCCCATGCTCGGCTTTGGCTTCAGGGGTGGCGGAGGCGGGGGTGCCTTCTTTCCGGCCAGCGGCATGCTGACATTCGAAGATGGCGGGGTGTAGGGTGGGGGCGCGGCAATCGATGGGCTAGCCGCCCCGGGAGGCGGTGGTGGCGCCTTCTTCCCGGCAAGGGAACCGAAAGTAGAACTACCAGAGGGCGCCCGTCGAATAGAAGAGCCAGGGGTCAATGAACTAGAGCCCGATGCCTGTCGGTTCTGTGCAACCATTTTGGCTTCAAGGCAGCTCAGTAAAATGCGCACGCGTAAGTTGAAATAGGAAAATAATCACCGGTCGAGGCAATGCGCCTTGTGATATTCAACGCTTCAACTCGCTCCATAGCATCAGTTCGTCGGTTATGGTATGCCTGTTCGATATCCTGGGGTGTGCCAGCGACTTCGTATTTCCCAGAGGCAAATGATTGAAGCTTCTCTAGCATGAGGTAGAATATATTCAACCTGCAGGGAAATTGAAGTGAGCATGGCCCTGGATATCGATAGTTGAGACATACTGCATGTAAAAGAACGAGTGGAATAGAGGATCTATAAACTGCGTGGCCATAACCATGAACCGGGGCAAGTCTGATTTCATGGCATTGTTGATCATCTCGTAGTCGTTTGCTGCTAGCTCAAAGTCTTGCTCCAGCTGAATTATCGCGTAAGCCACGTTTCGTGGTCAAACCCAAGTTGGTCTACCTTGAACAAGTTCTTCTCATCGTTCAACGTTTTCTCCTTCTTTTCTCGCAACTTGGTCAACGAGTTGTTGTGGCGGTCATAGTCCATCAACTGCAAATAATTTCGTCATTAAATTCAAATGAAATTGATGTTAGTATTCACCTTGTGGTCCCGTTTGGTGATACCCTTCCGAATGCCCTTCATGATTGTTTGCAACTCCTTTACAGGTCCCACAATCCTTGACTCAATCAACTCGAGCTCGGGTGATAGTGTTTGTCGAAGTTCTTCCATGTCTGCTTGATACGTAGTTACGTTTCGCACGGTCTCCTCCGACTCTGGATGACGTCCAATAAGATCATATTCGCCTGCAATTGGGTGGAATAAGTTTGAGAAATGGGTAGCAAAGTTTGCTCCAGACGTCAATAGGGCTAATAGAATAAGCGGTATGAGCGACATGTGGACACAAGATAGGACAAGCAAGACTGACTGATGACAGATTCACTAAAGACCTTGGCGTCCTTGAGGAGCTTGTCGGTCGATTGCTCAATGGCCGTAAACTTGCGGTGATAATCGTCAAACGTGGGATCGGTTGACTCTGTGGGTTTGGGCCATGTGCGTTAGTCGTGTATTTGCGAGTGCGCGCGGGCTCGGAACACTCGTCCGATGTTAGACGCTACTTACTTTTGGCCATCCCCACTCGGGAAGTCACCAGATGGGGGGTTCTAAAGCCCAGAGGCTAAGATTCTCTTCGCTGATGTGACTTATTGGGCGGGACATACCGCGCGAACGCTTTGGAGATACCCTTCATGGCTGCAGAAGACGACCGGTGTGTAGCAAGGAGTAGTCTAGTATCGCTGAAGAGTCAAGAAGAGGCGATCCGCTCGGAGCTGCGGACACCTGTGCAGCCGCCGTGGTGGTTGGTGTGTGCTCACGAGATATTGCTGAGGCGTGCCGAGAGCGCCGAGGATTTCCTTAGCGCCACTCGGATGACGTACACAAGGCTGATTTGTTCCCGCTTGTCAAGTCTAAATGCGATATAATAGATGTGTTTCTAACATTTATGGTGGTACAAGTATGATACACAGATTAATTTACGAACACTAGTGAGCCGTGGGAGAAACAGAAATCCAAAGGCAAGAGATCAGACAGTGACAGCAGTCTTTTCCGAGTAGATGGGAGGCCGAGCCCATGGCGGTGACGGGACACGAGCAAGTTGACGAGGAAGTTGCTTCAGACCATCAGCCTGCTTCAATATCCAAAAGGAGGCTACGCCAACCGTCAGCCCGGGCATTCCCCTTTGGATCCAACGCCGGACTCACCAATGATGGGCCCGGCCAAACTCGCGCCGCAACCAGTGATCTCCAAAAAGTCACGCCGACCGAACAGGGATGGGCCATGACGTTGGTGATATCGCGCGACCGTGATGGTCTCGGATACATTATTCAACGCAAGTCGGAGCTATACGGAACAGCGATATTCATCTATCAGTCTGGTGACATACTCGGGGCCCGGTCGCGGCAACTCACCACCAGGTCTCGTCCTCGATTCTCCCATACGTACTTCCTGCCTCGGAAACACATCGTCATGCTACGCGAGGCGACGCATCAGAAATCGCGCACTCCGGAGATCGGTGCATACACGGTAACGACTCACCTCCCTCGGTCAGACGGCTGCAAGAAATCGCTCATCGGGACCGACTTCTCATCCACATGGATGCAGTCACTTGTCCAGTCGATTTCACAGAGCAATCGGCCGTCCCGGCCATCGTAGATAGTGGTGTCGTCGCCGCGAATTCCAACAATATATGCGGGCGGGCTTGCGCCATCTGTGTTTGCCAGGATTGCGGTGCACGCAGTCGGCATATCGTTGATAACGAGTCTGGCAAGACGCGACGCGGTGTGAGCGAACCTAATCTAATCGGCCGAAATGCCTCACACATACCTCATCGTTGTGTTGTGTGGGGAAAGAGAGTCAGAGCGGGGTCGCAGTTGAAGTGGTGGGTGAAGGAGGTGTTATATAGACAGCGAAAGCAAGGTGGGAACAGAGGCGAGGGGGAGGGGGAACAATTAGCGATATCTCGGCATTGCCCCTTCGGCCGTTTTTTAAAGCGAGTCCTATCCAGCGCTAAGGCCGGTGGGGAGCACCACGAGGCCCAGATGAGAAGCACATCACCAAGCCCCGGGAGAACGACCCAAACCAGCAGGCTCCAATCACTCTGGGGCTCGGCACGGACTACCGGGGCGGGTCCCGGGTGCGATCACGAGCGCCTTTCATTAATCTGCCGCCCGATAAACACTGTAAACGTTCTAAAAAAAGCACCACACTTGCCCATATATGCACATGTCCACCACTATCGTGCACGGAGAGCTACTTTTCGGGTCTAGCCTCGTGCCAGCGTACCACGATTTGACCAGCGTTTCCAATGATCGTCGACCCGGTCGTTGTCCAAGCGTCCTGCTAGAGAACGTGGCGTTTTCGCCTTCTATTCAACAGCCACCCTTGGCGAAAAATAGAACTATGTTTAGGGGTGGGCGAAGCTCTTGTGTCGTCAAACCGCAGGTTCGATTTCTTGGCTCTAAAGGGCAGTTGTGCTTGGATGTGTATTGACTGGACACGCCGAGCCCAACAAACCATCCTGGCGTCCGAATAGGCTTTGGGTGCAGCTGTGATGACAAGTGTGATATCATCGAGCATGACCGTCAAACCCCGAAAATCGAGCGAAAATCGGGGCTCGGTCCTCGTTCTCTTCTGACAGCAAAGATCACGTGGTAACGAGTCAATACGCAATGCGATAACTCGTGTCGAGAGCAGCTCTGTGGAGCAGTACACTCGGCCAGGTTTGTTGTACGTACAATGTCTTTGGAGTACTGCGCATGAAAGAGCGGCGACATCGCCTCCAACGGTGAAAAGAATCCTTTGCCTGAGCGAGAATCACGTCTTTTGTACCTGCAATTTAGAATGTACTGGTTGGTCAACAAGCCTAACCTTTCGCAGAGGGCCGGAAATATTACGCGTAGTTATTTAGGGGGAAGCACGCGGTGTATGCTCAAAGTTCGCCATCCGATCCTGAGATATACAACATAATTGATACCACCCAACGAAAAGCATACTACTTGAACGAGCAAAAGAGCTCATCTAAAACAACTCGACAGCGATTAAGACAACAGCCAGCCATAGCACAACAAAAGGGTGGTATATTAACGGGGGGTTGTAGAATGGGCCTAATCCTGAAAGTACGTAATAATCTAGCAATTGTCAATGTTTGGGTGCGAAGGAGCGTCTGAGTGAAAAAATGAAGGATCACTGTCGCCTAGTCCTCGTGGACCTGGATCGTGCCGCATTAAGCCGTTCTTCCTCTGCCCGAAGATTCGAACGATCGACCGTGTGGACGTAGTAGGTGCCTGTGCATGTCAAGTTAGGTCGAGCGCTGATGAGCACTATCACGCGACATACCAGTCGTGTTTGACCAAGAAACTGCACCCGCGCTCCAGTCCCGCTCTTCGACCCTCAGGATTGCCTGTGGCGAGGATATCGTGCGTTCGGTGATCTTAAAGCCCCTGTCCAAGAAGCATTTCAAGGACACAATTTGCGTCCCGTCTCGAGCGTCAAGAAACAGGCATGTGAGCCGTTCATTTACTGCACCCCCAACCTGTCAATAACACTCCGACCTGAATGACACAATAAATACTTACAAAGCTCCTCGAACACAAAGTTGTTGACCAAGATCACGTCTGCCTTTTTGATCCACTCTGACACCTCTTTTGACTCGAGCATGTCGCCCTCGATAAACTGGAAATCGGAGCACACCAAGTCCCACATTTTTAGGCGTAGATTAAACTCGCGCTCGTGATCCTTGGCAATCGACGCAGCGGGGGGACTGAGTTCGATTCCATACGACGTACAGCCGGACTGCAGGGATGCCTGCATGAGTGTATGAGCGACTCCTGAGCCCAAATCCACGAATATTTTGCCAGGACCGAGACCTGAACGGTGAACGACCTCCGAAATGAACCTAGAGTGCCCACGTGAGTGTAAGATAACAGTGTTTGTGCCAAGGCACTTACGGCTGCATCAATTCGCCATAAACTCCGCTTGTCCACTGCTTGTACCGACCGAGTTCGCTCATCCTAGGACCCACTCCTCGTTGGTACCCTTCCTCAGTCACACGCTTCCACACTGGCGGCGGAATGCCTGTCCATTTAGTGCGCATATGGTGCTGCATCTTGGGGCGCAGAGCTCGCAAGTAACCATTCAGAATATAGAATGCCTGTAGGAAGAGTGGTCCGTCGCGCGAGTCCCGGGCCTTTACCAAGCGCTGATAGGGGGGCAGCTCGGGAGAGTAGCGGGATGAAGACGGCGGTGGCGCTGACGAAGGATCAGGAGAATGGGGATGGCTTTTGGCAGGGGGAGGAGAAGCTCGCACACTGGGGTCGTCGGATCCCGAGACGAGGTTTGTGTAACCGATGAGGGCACGGTCATCGTCATCCATATAGCTAGTTGCTATAGTATCGATAGTAAGGAAGAGATCTTTGAGTGGTTGGTAGTCGTCATGGTCGTGTGCGTCGACAAGAGCAAAAAGCTCGCTAGCGTCATTGGCCGGGTACTCAAGCTCGGCACAAGGAATGTTATCCTGACTAAACTTCCAGAACGGGTCATCGGGATCAGAGGGATTCTCAAACCCTGGGATTCAAACTCAACTTGAGCAGCAACACTACCAATGGGGGAAAGACTTACATGCACGATACCCCCTCCATTTTGGCCGGACTATGTCAATCGACTGGACGTGCTTCTTTGACGTAGCGCTACTGGTCTGCGTGGCGGTATTTGCGTACGCCGAGGGGCTAGGATCTCGCCACCACCGGTCGACAGGCAAGGTAGACTCGAGCGCGCCCATCCGGTTTGAGCCTGTGTTTCGTTCGCGTGTTCGAGATCGGTTGCGGACGACACTGTCGGTCGGGGTCTCCGCGCGCAGCTGTTGTACCCGTTTCTCCTTCAGTGCGGACGACGATCCGCGCTTCTTGGATGGCGCCCTGGTCTGCACAGGCTCCCCGTCCTGCGCAGCGGACGGGCCGCGCTTGCGCTTCTTGGCCGGAGCAGGGACGCCAGACGCAGACGGGGGTGAGCTTGGGTGGCTCGCTGGCGGTCGCGAGACAGATGAGCGAGGTAGTTGAGGATCATCTAGAGGCACGGGTATAGCGACTGTGCGAGCGGCCGCGACTACCGTTGCGGGGTGCGCCGGCGGCGTGATTATCGACAGCATCTATAGAGGGGGGATATGGGGGTGGTGGGCAAGCAGAGGTTGACTTTCGCCAAACAAGCCGGGAACTCTGAGTCGGCCCAAACTTGCAACCGGAGTGACGAACTGGGATCAACACGCCCAAATACCCCGTCCGAACTCCGGGCGGCGCCGGCAACAGGTACGGCTGTGTGGATCGGCCTGTGCACGTCTTTGACGCGTCTCACCAGCGCACCGTTGGCTGGCCCGAATGTGTTGCGTGTTTGACTGGCGAGGTATGACGACGGCCGGTAACTCAAAAAAGTGGTTGACCTGCCCATGTGGGAATCACGTGACCCATGTCTGTATCTGCTGCCAGCCCGCAGCATGAACGACGACCGCACACTGTACATCGCCTCCCACAATGCACCTACTCCAGAGCCGATGGTCCCGCTCGAATACGACGGAGCAACTGAGCGAGTACCAATCGTCATCGACAACGGTTGGTCGACTGTGTTTTGCCTGTGGTGTTTTGTCTGACTTGCACCAGGCGCAACCAAGTTCCGATACGGTTTCGCAGGAGGCGGCTCAGGCCCGTTCTCTTGGCTAAACTCCGCCTCGCGCTACCGCGAACGCAAGACCAACAAGCCCATCCTTTTGTTCGGCGAAGCGACCAACCTCGACGCGACATCCCGAGCACAATCCAAACAGCCATGGGAGGGTGACCTGCTGCTCAACTTTGACGCGTTAGTACGTAGTGTGCCATATCATGCCCGTATAGATACGAACCATGCTACAGGAAAATGCACTGGATCATGCATTCATACATCTTGGGATTAATACCGACACTGTTAAGCACCCAATATTTATGACTGAAAGGCTCGCCAGTCCGTTGCACAGCAGAGCTTGTGAGAGAAATCATCGGAAGTGTGAATAAGACTAACGCTCTATGAACATCAGTAACGTCTGAGCTCTTGTTCGAGGCGTATGGAGTGCCAAGCGTCGCATATGGCCTCGACGCGCTCATGTCCCTTCATTACAACACTGGGAACCCAAACCACGCTCTTATGGACTCACTTGTCGTCTCATTCAACACTTCGTCCACTGGTGTTATACCAGTATACGGAGGGCGTGCCTTGCTCGGATATTCTAAACGGCGAGTATCACTCCGACCGTCTAGACATGTTAAAGCTCATTCGTTCCTTGTTAGCATCCCCTATGGTGGCTCACAGGCATCAGACCTTCTGCTCAAGTTGGCTCAAGTCAAATATCCTACTTTCCCCGCCAAAGTCACAAAAGAACAGTGCACTGTGAATATTCACGCCTCTATACCTAACATACACTGATGGTATTTGCTTGCTAGACGATGTTGCACGCCCTATGCGAAGTCGCTCCGGATTACACCGAGAAGCTCCGCGAGCTCAGCAACCCAGAGCAAATGCAAGCTGCGGACCGGGTTGTCCAGTTTCCATTTATCTCCCCGGTACACCCCACATTATGCTTTTGTGGGCCAATGTTTTCTGATTTACTGCTAGACGGAAACAGAGAAGACCGAAGAGGAGCTTGCGAGGCAGGCTGAGAAACGCAAAGAGGCGGGACGTAGGCTGCAAGAGATGGCGGCTCAAAAACGACTGGAAAAGGTAGGTCTACTCCGACATGTGTTTGAACTAGTACTTATTACTACGAAATTAGCTCATCCAAAAAGAAAATGACCTCGAAGACCTGCAAGCTCTGCGAGAATGGAAAGACAAGGAGAAGAAAACAGACTTTTTGGTAAGAATGCTTCTCAACGACACATCGCCCGTGTAACGCCCCCCTCACACAGCACCGCCTGCGATCGGAAGGGTTTGACAATGAAGAAGCCCTCGAGAGCACGATCAAAAAGCTCGAAAGCGATCTCAAGAAAGCCAGGAAGAAGGAAGGCGACGAGATGGAAGACGGGCCGGTAATTACTTGTTTCGACCTCTTCCTATAACCTTGACTCAGCATATACCTCATAGCAAGAAGATCCAACTTTTCCTCTGATTGACGTACCAGATGCAGACGTATGTTATACGCTTCAACCGCTTACAGATACTTATATTTCCACTCAGTTAGACGACGACGGCCTCAAAGAAAAGCGGCGTCAAAAGCTCCTCAAAGCGGGTTACGAAGCACGAATTCGAGCACGTAAAGAGAAAGAGGCTGCTCGAAAGGAAAAGGAACAAGAGGAGCGACGAGAGCTGGAGGAACGCACACTTGATCCTATCGGTTGGGCAGCTAAACTTCGGGAAGATCATGATGTGAGTAGTCAATCCCGGATTGAGACTGAAAGATTGAATTTTAAGGGAATCGCGCGCGTTTAGCTCTTAGTAGACAAGCTGAAACTACGAGAAAAGCGCAAGGCAGCACTGGCCGACCGCAAGAGTTCGGCAAATATGAATCGGATGAAGAGTATCGCTAGTCTAGCGAGTGAAGAGCCTTCGAATAAAAAGAGGAAGAAGGGTGGTAACAGTGAGTTCTACAACAATGCAAATGAGGATCGGGCTCATGGGATATAGGTGACATGTTCGGAGCCAACGATGAAGATTGGGCCATATATCGTAAAATTGTTCGTTCCCAGCATGTCTTATTTTCCGCCTGCTGACCCACTGTATAGAACGTCGCTGTCGAATCTTCGGACGAAGAAGAAGATACCCAACAACTCATCCTCCTCGAGTCCAAACTACTTCAGCACGATCCCTCGTTCACACCCGCCCACACATACGCTGCCATTAAACAGCAAAAATCAGCGCTCCTCAACGCATTCAAGCCATCATACGAACAGTCTGATGTCGATCCCAACCCCAATACTACGACCCGAACGCGCGACATCGAAGGCGAACACCGGTTACACTTCAATGTTGAGCGATGGCGTGTGCCCGAGGTATGGTTTCAGCCCGGAATCGCAGGAATTGACTCGGCCGGGTTGGGGGAGATCATGGCGAGCCTCTTGCCGCGCACACGTTGTGGACAGGTATTCATTACTGGCGGTCCCGCACTGACACGTGGAATGCGAGAACGCATAGAAGCCTGCGTGCGTCCAGTATTGGATCCCGATATTCCTGTGGCCACAGTGAGGGCAAAAGACCCAGAGCTGGATGCGTGGAGAGGAATGAGCCAGTTCGCAAGTACAGAGGACTTCAAACGCGTGGTGGTCACCAAGGCCGAGTACGAAGAGTGGGGTGGGGAGAGAATTAGGCGATGGTGGGGCGGGAACTGGAACAACGCATTTTGAGCTCATGTGCTTTTCTATCGCTTTTAATCGAGGTATTTCAGCCTTTATAACGCAAACAGAACAAGATACACGATACACGAGGTGATAGACAAGGTACAGAGACCACATACAAAGTTCGCAGGTTGCTGCGTGGATACATGTGGGCCGTCCGGTCCCTTATCGCTGCATGTCCCCCAAATCAGCAGCAACCTCCTACCTGCTGAGAGTTGCCTGTAGCACTGTTAACTTTGACGGCTCCTTCGGATGCCCCGCCAGATGACTGGCCCGCATCTGGCTGAGAATCAATCAAGCGGGTCTT
The DNA here is from genome assembly GCA_016906575.1 of Ceratobasidium sp. AG-Ba. Classification (NCBI taxonomy): domain Eukaryota; kingdom Fungi; phylum Basidiomycota; class Agaricomycetes; order Cantharellales; family Ceratobasidiaceae; genus Ceratobasidium; species Ceratobasidium sp. AG-Ba. The sequence continues at coordinate 1,242,522 of CP059613.1, read as the reverse complement.
GATATCCCTGTTGGCCGCCCTGGTCACCTCAATCGCTTCAGAGGAAAGTATTGCTGACATACCGTGCAAGTGTGAAGAATGCGTCTTCAACGCCCTCATTAGATTTGGCACTAGTCTCCATGAATTTGATGCCAAATTCATCGGCCAAGGCGCGGCCTGCGGGCGTATTCAGATCGTTACGTCTTAGAGCGACCCGAGCAACGCACCTTGTTCCTCCGTCACAGCCTTCTTGTCTGTCCAGTCCGACTTATTACCGATTAAGATCTTATTCACGCCCTCCGATGCATGCTGCTCAACGTTGGCATGCCACGTACGGATGTCTGTGTAATAAATGTATCAGCAAGCAGCGTGGAGACAGGGCCAGAACATGACTCGAAGTAAATGCTTACTATTGAAGGACTTCTCGTCAGTAACATCGTACACGAGCAGGATGCCCATGGCGCCTCTGTAATACGCCGTCGTGATGGTGCGGAAACGTTCCTGGCCCGCAGTATCCCACTGTGGAGACCATATCTTAGCGTAGGACGTCGACCTGGCAATGGTGGGTGCTCACAATCTGGAGTTTAATACGCTTGCCATCGAGCTCAATAGTTCGGATCTTGAAGTCGATCCCGATAGTAGTGATAAAGGATGGGGTCCATGCATCGTCGCAAAAGCGTAATAGGAGACACGATTTCCCAACACCTTGTAATGGAGGGTAAGGTTGAGCTTTAGTGGAAATATAGGAGACAAACCCGAGTCTCCAATCAAAAGTAGCTTTTGTGTCATCAGCGTATAGTCTATATGTCGTGCATGCCTGACAGTGCTCACTTTGATGAGAAAGTCGTAATGGGGAGGCGGCATGGCGACGAGGTGAAAGTGCTAAGCTAAAGGCACGTCCAATTGACACATACCGACATTAACGATATACTTAGCTGATGTCGCATAATGAGTAACTGCCAAACTTACAGGTGCTGGTGGATGAAGCAGTCGTGGTGTGGGACCTGTTCCGCTTTAACGCCAGACCACCACGGACAGGGCGCTTAATCGATGATATTTGGCCTTGTAGACAGCCTCCTGCCTCATTGGAGAACCATAATGTCTGAAGACAACTTCGTCCCCTTCACGCCTCGTTTTGCAGAGCTCAAACGTTCTTTGATACCGCCCGAGAACGAACCCAAACTCCAAGAGTCATGGAATAGCCTTTTGGGTGCCCTTAAAGCCCGCACTAAGGAAATCGAGGAGGCTGGGCCTTCAGCAAGTTCACGTGCTTCAGACCTGCATACTCGTTAACAATGTCTGCAGATCATTCCACAAGTAGACTTCTCCGCTATATCTTCCCTGGACCCCGTCAAGATTGCCGAAATTAAACGAACTGGTTGTGTAGTAGTTCGGGGTGTTATTGACGAATCCACCGCTACGGGCTACAGGCAGAGCCTAAAGGACTACGTGCAAGCCAACCCAAGTGTCAGAGGTTATCCCCCTGAGAAGAAACAATTCTTTGAAATTTAGTAGGCCCCGTTCTACTTTCTGCTAACATTAGTTAATCGTCTCTAGTTGGTCTGAGTCCCAGCTTCGAGCTCGATCCCATCCAAACGTTGTCGCTACTGCTGCCTGGCTCAATACCCTCTTCCACGCGAGCGAAAGTTCGGCCGTCAGTTTATCTAGTACCCTCGTGTATGCGGATAGGTTTCGCATGCGAGAGCCTGGTGTACTATGGACACTCCACTCCCCTCACATTGATGGTGTGCCCTAATGCCACCGGCGTTTTACCGCACTTACTCATCTTATACAGGCGGGAGCATTGAGAAATGGGAAGACCCGATTCTCAGGAAATGCTTTGATACCATCCTGGCAGGTGATTGGGGCAAATACGATCCCTTCGACTTTACACATAGGCTAGAAGGCAACACTGATATGTATAATCGCCCAAATCAGGTGTGTTTTTATTCAGAGGCTGAGCCGATTGCTCATCACACTTGAATCTAGTCATCGGTATTTCGTACCTGGCAAGGGTGGCTAGCCATGTCGTTCGTACCTCGCATCACTCCGGAGGACTCTATTGCTGACCGTCAAGACAGGTCTACCGCGCCTGGTGAAGGTACCATCCGGTTCTTCCCAGACCTCACTCTTTTGACCGCATATATTATACTCCGACCGTTTTTTAAGCCTGTTGATGGTGACTCCAACAAGTGAGTGTTCTGTGATGAGTCGTGCACACATCAACCAACTATCTTTACTAGCCTCGACTCGTCCAACTGGACTATTGATGTAGCCGGTTCGCCGGATTTCCATGGGCTCCGCAGAGAATTGAACTCGTTCGGAAAGGAAATGTTCACGTCGCTGCGAGCCAGCCAAGAGTCCCACCCTCACCTCAGAGTGGACCAGACCATGACTAGCGCGCCCCGGGTCAACCCAGGTGACATGGTGTGTATACATGTTTTTTCGCCGGCTATTTTACCATTAAAGTGACTGAGACAGGTCTTCTGGCATTGTGATCTGCTTCATTCGGTTGAAACCGAGCACAAGGGTACCGGGGTCTCCTCGGTGATGTACATCCCAGCCGTCCCGTAAGCACATTCATGTTTGAATTGTATCAATGATGATGATAATCTATCTATCAATAGCTTAACCTTGCCGAATGCCAAATATGTAGCCGCTCAACGAGACGCATTCCTAGCGGGAAAACCTCCTCCAGACTTTCCTCAACATGACGGCCAAGGAGAGAGCGGATATGTTAACAAGGGGCGGGAGGAGCATATAACCAGCCCAGAAGGCAGATGTGCGATGGGTCTTAAACCGTTTGATACTTCGGCACCTTCTCTTACTGCGTCCGAGAAGGATGTTCTGGCCAAGGCCAACTCGATCTTTGGGCTGGCAACTTGACACCAAATTGAGCATGTACAACCTGAATTATCCGAAATATATGCTAGAATATTGAAGCGAATATCCGATAAGCGCTCGCTTGCAAGATTCATGCGGCGTCAAAAGATCCCGAGTCTCTTCTACATCCACCGGCTCTGGGAACCATGTCGACATCCAACCGCACGAAGTTCACTATCGGCTCCCGGGGCTCACAGCTCGCTCGTGTTCAAGCAGAGCTGATTCAAAGCACTCTTGGCACGCTTCATCCAGAGAAAACTTTTGACATACACTACTTGACCACTGAAGGTGACCGAAACCAATCGCAATCGCTGTATCTTCTTGGGGGCAAAGCTATGTGGACAAAAGATCTCGAAGTGGCGCTGTTTGATCGCCAAATCGATATGATCGTGCATAGTTTGAAAGACGTCCCAACGTTGCTACCAGAAGGGGGAGAAATTGGTGCTATAACCCAGCGGGAGGACCCACGAGATTGTCTCGTGGTAAAAGATGGTCTACCGTATAAGACACTCGAAGAGCTACCCGAAGGAACAGTTGTGGGAACGAGTAGCGTGAGGCGTGTTGCGCAACTGAAGCGGAACTTTCCACAGCTGGTGTTTAAGGATGTGGTAGGTCGTATAAATTATCACATACATTCAGTACTAACTCAACACAGCGAGGGAATATGTTTGTATATCTTATTACTTTGCTTAATTGTACTTACTTGGTGTTGGCAGTGATACCCGCCTGCGGAAACTTGATGACCCAGAGGGGCCTTATTCTGCGATCATCCTTGCACGTGCCGGACTCGAGCGACTCGGACTTGGCGCACGAATAACATCTACCCCTGGAGCACCTACTCTACTACATGCGGTTGGCCAGGGTGCGCTGGGGGTTGAGATCCGGGCGGACGATGCAGAGACTCGAGAACTCCTTGCTCAAGTTGAGGATTGGCGTACAGCTTGGTCATGCAAGGCCGAACGAGCTTTTCTGCGAGTCTTGGAAGGAGGATGTAGCGTCCCAGTCGGTGTCACCACTATGCTGGAGGAGCACGAAGGTGATGCAACCGAGGGTGCTGGGGTCCAGAACGAAGGTGCCGGTGGGGCAAGTGGAGGCGAAAGTGTGAAATCTGTGCCAAAACCTTCGAAACTCACTTTGACTGGCACGGTGACGGCTTTGGACGGATCGAAGCATGTGCAGCATACTGTCAGCACTGTGGTGTCGTCTGCAGAAGAAGCAGAGGAGGTTGGGCGAGATGTGGCAAAAACCCTGATCAACAGTGGGGCCAAGGATATCCTCGACGCTATCAACCGCGAGCGAGACGCGAGGGTGCAGCGGGAACGTCAAAAGGATGCAGAACGGGCACTGCGACCCGAAGAGGCGGACGAAGACGACCTAAAGCGAAAGGCGCCTGCTGTGTCCAAGCCCAGCGAGGGGTCATCGGATGAACCAAAGAGTAGTGAATGACATAAAGTGTACATCAGCTGACAAATACATGTTTCGATCTCTCACGGATAATCGCTTGCTCTTGACCATCACGCCTCGGTTGCTCCCTGCGAGCGTCCTAGTACTCTCGGCTGCCTATTGTATCATAACCTTTACCATGCCTCAGCCCTCTTCGCACACACCACAGCCTCCGGTCTTGTTCTCATTTAGTTCGAGCCCCGCCCTGGTGGACTCTTTGGCCGAGTTCATCGTTAAGTCGCAGACTGAGGCGATTGAAAAGAGGAAGAAGTTTACCGTGGCTCTTTCGGGTGGTTCGCTTCCAAAAATGCTAAAAGGCTTGATTGGACGTAAAGACATTCCATGGGACCAGTGGTATGTGTATGCGTTTGGTAGCAGACCTTTAACTAAATACTGGTCAAGGTACATTTACTTTGCCGATGAACGCCTTGTCTCGCTTGATCACGAAGACTCGAACTACGGGCTATGCAAGAAAGAGTTCTTGTCTCACGTTCCAATCCCAGAGAAGAATATCCACACTATCAATACCTCGATCCTTGACGACGCGGAAGAGGTGGCGGACCAATACGAAAAGATTCTCATCCAAGAGTTCGCGCAAAAGGATTCGGCACGGTTCCCAGTATTCGATCTTATCTTGCTCGGGATGGGGCCAGATGGACATACATGCTCGCTGTTCCCTGGGCACGAGCTACTCAGCGAAGGCGATCGCTGGATTGCTCCAATCGAGGACTCTCCCAAGCCTCCTCCGCGCCGTATCACCTTTACTTTCCCTGTATTGAATCATGCTTCACGATGTGTCTTTGTGGCCTCCGGCGAAGGTAAACAGGAGATGCTAAAGGACGTTCTTGATCACCCAGAAAAAGGCCTTCCGTGCTCTCGTGTCCGGCCGATCTCTCCCGGCCAGGTGTATTGGTTTGTCGATGATGCTGCTTCAGCTCGGGTAGAGTATACCAAAACCTCATTCAAGTTGTAATCATGGCGTATGCTCTTAAATAAATGCAATGGCAATGAAGTGGTGTCCGCGGTCGGGGTTATCACCTTATTTCGCGCCCTAACTCCTTTAGGCGTGTGGCAAGATTGACCTGTTGCTCATTTTAGAACCTATCCAAACTATCTGTCTACATGCAAGAATATCTATGATAATGTTTAGTATTTCGCTGGCGACACACATCTGGCACATGAACTTGATATTTGCTTGTGGCCGAACGCTCGTTGGTAATAAGGCCGATGAAGTAGGGTCTCGTGTATGCATTGATATATTAGCTAGAGACACTGCATACACTTTGGGTGTGAATTCTTACATGGTCGTCATACAAAATGACTAGTCGAAGTTTCCTTTGGTGGACTAAACAAATGACCAGCACATTCTATAGAGATGTTGGCGTAGATAGAGCGCCCGATAGGCACTTGATCTAATGTGTGGCGCCAAGTTACAAAAGTATAATGACGACTGCGAGATTCGAACTCGCGCTCCGAAGAACCAGATCCTTAGTCTGGCGCCTTAGACCGCTTGGCTAAGTCGCCTTGTGACCAGATTCGTCACAATGATTACAAGCGCTGAAGCACAGCCACATTCAGCCTGCGGAATTCTGACACGTGAATATATCTTGTTTCTCACCTTCTGCTGGATCCTTCAGCTATCACTTGATGCAATTTTATTATGAATATCGCCTATTATATTGAACCTGCTGTGCTACTGCCTACTATAGCGCTTTTTTGGCTTCTATTTCATAGACAAAGGTCGCCTGTCCGTCGTTCTATTGCTGTCTTGGTACTAGGTGATGTTGGAAGAAGTCCACGTATGATGTACCATGCCCAGAGCTTGGCAGAAAATGGGTTTGAAACATATCTGATAGGCTATTCTGGCGAGTTTTCCGCTTGCCTGTCCGAGACGCGTTTGCCACTTACACTAACTACAGGTTCCACACTAATCAAAGCATTGAGAGAACTTCCCAAAGTGGCAATGTTACCCCTCATGCCTCCGCCAAAATTCATTTCTTCGCTGCCCCGACAATTATTCATCGTTGCAGCTCCCCTAAAGTTGGTCATTCAGTCCATTTCGATTCTTTGGACACTGCTTGTGAGCATCCAAGCTCCGGAATACGTCATGATTCAGGTAGGGTATCTCTTTTCGACTACGAATGTGATGTTGATGTTGATATAGAACCCACCTTCAATTCCTACTCTCATACTGGTTCAATTTGTTTGTTGGTTTCGTGGTTGCAAGCTAGTCATAGATTGGCACAACCTGGGATATAGCATTTTGGCTTTGCGTCTCGGCGCGAAACACCCCCTTGTAAAAGTTGCGAAGCTGTGAGTCTTATCGTACATCTCTTGCATTGTCCTCACAATTCTAGGATCGAGCGCACATTCGGACGGCACGCATACTTACACATTTTCGTTACTGACGCAATGAAGAATAAGCTAACCGAGGAGTGGAGGCTGACGTAGGTCATTCGATTGCAGAACGAGTCGGCTACTCATTTCTTGTAGTGGAGAAACACTGACATTACATGATCGGCCTCCATCTCACTTCCGACGATCCAACCCAGCTGAAATACATGATGTGAGCAAGAGCAGCAACACCATTTTCATTGTCTCACTTGTATCAGGTGTTTAGCCGCCTTCAGCCATCGTTTCCACCATCCGTCAAGTCTTTCCTGCCCGAATCACAGACACCCAGGTCTTCAGGATTCACAAGGATTGCCTCGTTCTCGGCCGGATACGACCCTATATATGCTGTATCGCCCGGCGTGATTCTCCGGGAAGATCGACCCGCGCTCCTAGTTAGTAGCACTTCGTGGACCCCTGACGAAGATTTTTCGATCCTACTCGATGCACTCACCAAATACGAGCAACGGGCAAAATCAGGCGGATTGCCCAAGCTCCTCGCCTTGATCACAGGCAAGGGCCCACAAAGGAACTATTACATGACCGAGGTCGCACGACTGGAAAAACATCAAAATTGGGAATGGGTTCGATGTGCTAGTGTTTGGTTAGAGCCAGACGACTACCCGGTTTTGCTTGGTTGGAGCTCCACAAGGCTTTTCATATCCTTATTGACTTGACGTTGTAGGTTCGGCGGACCTGGGTGTGTCACTACACAGTTCATCGTCGGGTCTGGACCTTCCGATGAAAGTCGTGGACATGTTCGGATGTGCTCTCCCAGTATGCGCCCTTGATTTCGAATGGTAAGTCTATATTTCGTTTATTTCGTTTATGTGTGAACCAACACAATACATCAGCCTCGACGAGCTCGTCCAGCATGGCGTGAATGGACTAAAATTTAAGAGCGCGGTTGAGTTGGTAGAACATATTACGGTGAGGTTATATGCATGATGCCAGGACTGGTCCTAACCTGAATACAGAATTTGTTTTCGCAATTTCCCGAGACAAACCGACTTGATGCACTTCGTCAAGGATTGAATAAACGAAGTCATATTTCCACTCCTTCTGGTATGAGTAGTGAGGGTAAACATCTCTGGAACGATTGGACGGATAATTGGAACGCCTTTGTCCGTCCTATTCTGTTGCATGATATTGATCACACCACGCGCCACGCCCTCAACACTCTTTCCGAGCGCTCTGTTTCACAACGTCGATAGTATTCAGATCTATTATAAATATAATACGGCTTAAGCAGTGGCAGCAAAGCTAAGTGTCTCAATTCGACCAGATCCCTTCAGCTCCTTGTCAGACTGGACAAGGTCGGTCAGCACTCGAAATTGCCCAGGATCAATCAGCATTGTCTGCCAAATGATTAGACGCATTCAATCAATAGTAACCTAACTTACCACCTCCCACTCGTCGCCCCAAACGTCGTCCTCCACTTTCTCCGCAGACTCCAATACTTTATCTTTGAGTCGTTTCCCATCTTCCGAGGGCATGGTTATCCTGATACGCATACGCGCCCGTTGGATAGGAAGGGTCGAATGACTCTGCAAGTGCTTGATGCATTCGAGGACCTACGGAGACGTGAGAAAGACATCACTTGCTAAATGACAGCTCTCACTTGAGCTTTGGCATTCTTGCCAGTCTTGATACTAAATCCTGCTTCGGTCATGGCCTTCTCAATAATTCCAACGGGGTAGGGCCTCTGTGTTGCAGGATCAACACATTTCTCCGCCACCTGAGTTGCAATTTCCTTCCAGAGCTGCGAAGACTCGTGTGCTCGCTCCTGGTCCCCAACCTGTAACTCTCCTTTTTTCAATATCTGTGTAAGTCGAGTCAAGTCAGTTGGTAAAGGCTCATCAAATATAGTTGTAAATCACCTCTTTGACGATCTCAGATATTTCCGTCTTTCCAAACGCTTTTTGGAGTTCACTCGAGTTGCACGCTTGCCCTTTGGATACGTTCGAGAATACGTTGTTGATTTGTAGCACTTCGTCCAAGTCCGTCTCTCTGGAATCCGGCGTGAGAGGGTTGTGGCGCCACTACAGCGTGCCAACTCACACTCCATTCCTCCATTCCTGTACTTTGTTTTTGTAACATGCAATCTGGTAAAATATGAGTGCAATAAAACTTGGGTTGAGCATTAAAGGCTTACTTCGAATCTCTTTCCCCCTTCTTTAACCGAACGACAGAGACATTAGTCAGTCTGGAAATGTGTGAGTATCCCACAGTATATAATCTCGACATACTCACTTGATCTGGTTCGCAGGCTGGTTCACCCTCATGATGGTTATCGTATATGAGTGAAGGAGATGGTGGTCGGCGAGAGTATGACGCCGTTGACTTTTTATTGATTCATGGGCATAGCCACGTGCATGCCGCTTACATCGACTCCGAGCGAGATGACTGAAATAAAATAAAAAATCCGGCTAACTTTGGATACACTGTGAATACATAGTGGTATATTGCATTACAGATTATAGCTTTATGAAGCTTGTGTCCAACCCGAAACTCAAGTCCCAAATACATATTTTCTGTGGGGATAAAATATCAGTCAAGCTCATGCACAAAACGGCTAACTCACCTGATCTTCACCACAAGACACAATCTAAGAAACCAAATAAATCAGTGTCGGCACACCAAGTAATCTATCAACCGACCTTGGTGCTGTCAAACACAACTCCAAAGACTCGTCCGGTGTGTCCGCCCGTCAAGTCCGCTAAAAGGCCACCAGTCTGCCTATCCCAGACCTTGATCGTCTCATCATAGCTGCCACTGACTACAAATTCGCTGTTCATCGAGACGGTGCGAACCAAGTCCTTGTGTCCTACTGGTTGTTTGCCGACCGTTCCCGCTCCATTGCACGACTGACAGATAGTACCTGAAGCGACAGGCAACGGTGTCGCTTGGAAAGGCACATAATCAATAAAATTCGACCCGGAAGTGAGAGACGGGGGGAGATTTTCTGGAAGTTCGGGTAGGGGAGACCGGGTAGTATCACAGCAAGTAGACCAGCCTTCACGGGTTTGAAGGTTGAACACGCGAACATGCTTGTCGGATGAGCCAGAGACAATGTATGGGGGGTGGAAATCGATAGAAGCGATGCTGAATGGCCAACTTAGTTGGAGAATGAGACACTATCGTAGCTGCTCACCCCCTAGAGTGCCAACCCTCAAGGGAAGCAATAACGACCCCTTTTACCGTATCCCATATTCGAACACTCCGATCACCAGAGGCGGAAATGACAAACAGCCCATCTGGGGACAGTGACAAAGCGTTGACCGCAGCGCGATGTGACACTAACGTGTGGGTCAATCGAAGGTCGGGCAAGGAATAAATGCGCAGATGGCGGTCTAGAAATGGCAAGTTAGAACTATCTCTACTATCCTAAATCAAATCTGCTAACCTTTTCCACACGCAACCACTGTCTGAGCACTCGCCCTTACACACAGTACACTATCATCGGTGTCTTGACGAGTTGTGTGCACACTTCCATCGATCAGATTCCAAACCACGATTTGGCCATCCGACCCCCCAGTAATCATCCACTTTCCTGCCACCGCCAGGTTTAGCACGCTTCCAAAGTGTGCTCCCCTGAAACACCGCACAGGACGCGAAACGCGCAGGTCCCATTCCAGTATCGTACAGTCTCGAGATCCTGTGAGCAGGTACTGCTGGCCCGAGGAAGGATGAGTGTACAGGGCGAGGCAATATATCGTCGAGGAATGGCCTTGAGGGATGTCGATATTCGGGACCGGGTTGCGCATTGGCAACGGCAGCACTGTCATACGGAACGACGCAGTCCGCATGCGGGAATTAAGTTGAGTATGCGTTTGGTGCAGTAGCTTGTAGTTGGGGCTGAGCAATGCGGGGGAGTTGACGATCGTAGATAACACTCGACTATGAATCAGAGAACCCGGCTTGTCAAATCTTGACAGCGCAAGACCAATCTGCTGTATGGACGTTGGTCGATGGTGCAGCCCAGGCATGACAAGAGAAGTCTCCGAAAGCATAGAGACGAAACCAGAATCATGCACTCGAGTGCGAAATCCACTAGAAGGTCGGGCAATCACTGAAGTATCCATAGAATACTCTGCCTCTTCTTCGCCAACCCCCTCATCGACGTCAAGGTCAATTCTATGGCTGGGCTCAGCCGGAATGACATCCCCCCTAGGCGTTTTCCAGTACCAGTTGCGGGCGTGACACAGTCTTTTCCACAACTCTTGGTCGTTTGCGAGAGTTTGCCACTTTTTGGACACAAGGGCGCATGTGAGCAAAGACTTGTACGGCAAATTTGAGAGGACAGCGAGGGCAACCTCTGCGGGTAAAGACTAGAGTAGATGTTAGCTTGTTCCTAGTTTTGAAACACCTGACTCACCCCAACAATGTCAACCTTTAGCTTGGGAGCCAAGTTGCGATGGAATTCTGCGAGTTGTGTTCTTGGGAGTGATGCGAGCAGGCGCAGAGCGAGCTCTATCCAACAAGTCAATTAGGGTCGACACTAACGTTACCAGGGCTCTTCACCTTGTCTCTGAGCGCCACTCAACACGTCCATCCATGGCTGGTAGAGCACTGGTGGCGAGGATGCTCGGGCATGCTCTACGGCTCCTTCGTCAGCGAATCCTTCGTCGAGTATTGTGGATGTCATTGGGGCAATCCTTCGCGGTCGTGGTGGTGTCTAGGTTGGGGAGGCGAGTGTTGGTATATGTCACCGCGGGCGATCAATCGGATAGGAACAGACGTCAAGCAGAGAACACGAGGTGGATGCGAACAGTAGAAACGAAGCCGATGACGCCTGCGTCGACTACTTGTACAGGCGGCTTACTCTGCCTTTGGTCTGGTCGACCACAAGCGTGTTGTCGCACGTGACTAAATCGGGATCACACCACGGCCAAGAGTACTCAGAACTAGGTTATTATTACACATAACAGGCTTTACAACATAAGAAAGCATTCAGTTTCCTTCCACGGACACAGCCCCCGCTTAACCAAGACGGTTCATCTGCTTCCTGGCATGAGTGAGCTTGTTCCCTGTCGAGTCCAACTCGTTCGACAGCTGGTCGAGCATCTCGATCTGCTGTGAGATTTCGCTCCCGATGGCCACTCCAATCTGATTCTGCCTCTTCAAAATCGCGGAAAGCTGGGCAAGCTGAGCGTCTTGCTGCTCCATCTGCGTCGACTGGAGCTGCAGCAGACCCTGGCTGTCGAGCGAGCGGGTCTCTGCGGTCTCTTGCGGAGGCTGTTTCTGCCCAAATACACGCCCAAACGGTCTGGAGCCGGTCGTCGAGGCCTGTTCCTGGAGCAACGCTTCGCGATCCGCAGCGGAAGGGAGAACCCGCTCAGTCCCTCGCGACGTTTGTCGCGCGGCGACGACCATCTTGCTGAGCTTTTCGCAATCGTCCTGGAGACGGGCAACCATGTCGTTTCGACGTTGCAGCTCTCCTTGGCTAAGACCACCCATGGCCAGATCGGCTAGGCCTTTAGCGAGCACGCCAACGCGCAGCACGAGGGCCGAAAGTTTGCGCTTCGCGCTGACACCAGCGGTATGTGCTCCTTGTACGTCATTTCGATCAGAGAGGGCATCGCGCTTGTTGAGGTCGGCACGGATGTCGCGGGCCATAGCCATGAGGTCAGCTTGTTCGTCAAGCCAGCTGGAGGTCGTAAACTGTGAGGCGACACCATCTCCAGCATTGGATGTGTTGGAGCGGGGGGCGTTTAGAAACTCTCGGAACGATTGATTGTCTCGCCACTTGGGATCTTTGGCGGACACGATAGCACGGAGGTAAGTCTCGAGTCCTGCGCGGCGTTCTTCGAGCAGCTTCTCGTCGTTGATGCTCCGGCGGAATGAAAGCGAAAGCGAATGTTTCGGGGGAAGAGGCGCTGGGGATGATTCGCCCGTCGACTTGGCTAGTTCATCGTGGAGTTCGGTGAATTCAGAGTATCGTTTCCAGACTTGCCACGAGCGAACAGGCCCTTGTACCTCGATTCGATAAACAGTGTGTGGCTTTGGGTCGGGCCGGGTCTCATGCGAGCGGACGTGCACCGACTGGATGATAGTCATTGCTGGACTTGCAAAGAGTCAGCACCTCCGTACAGTGGATAATACCAAACCACACACTAAAGATATTAATAAAGAGAATTCCGAAGAGGATAAAGACAAGTGGCTTGGCAACGAGCTGAGCCTTTGAGGAAATCTCCAAGTAGACTGAAGGGTATCGACGTCACGAGTGCCTGGCCAGATGGCGTACGGTATGGAGAGCCCACCGAGACAAGAGCAGTGGTGGAGTCGAGGCCAAGCGAACAAGTCATAATGCGGGTAAGTGTTTGTTTGTCTCTGGCCAATGTGATCAGACCCTGGAAAAGCGCTATGACATCAAATATTATTTTGTTTGTCTTTACATCACAATGCATTTACAGCATATACACCCAATGGTCTATGAGCTTCCCCGGCTTTCTTGCTCTCTTTTGCTCCAATCAAGCCATGAACCCGAATAGTTCTTTACACTATAATGCAAGTTTAGATCTAGATAGCACTTGACAACACGAGACTCACTTGGTATAACCATATTTGTGTGCAATATCAGCAGCAGTAGCACTTCGTTTACCGCTTCGGCAATAAACTACAAACTCTTGGTTTTGGGCAGGTTTCTTGAACCCATGCTTGTTGCGAAACTCATCCTCGGGCGAGCGTAGAGCTTCGGCAAATATCGAAAGAGGGAGAGGTACGGCAGACGGGATAGACCCCTGCGCAATTTCGTCCTGCTCACGAACGTCAATCAGGTAGACTTCCTATTATTCGCATATGAGCAATTGATGGCCGGACTCTTTCCACATATTCACCTCACCTCGCTGGGCTGTTCAGTGCGCGGCTTGATGTCTTCGTAAGTGACAACTGGGGCGGACCAGTCTGGATTCACCGAGTGCAGCTTGGTAGTGTTGTGTCGCTGGGTTTGCAGGACTGGCTGTACGACAGGACGTGACATGACAGACAACACAGCGGTTCGACGTGAAGAGGAGCGAAGCCCTGCTGCTGCAGCGCGTAGCACGATGGGACGTATCATTGGCAATATCGGCTGTGGTGGTGGTCAAAGTCTGTAATGACGATGCGCAAGTATGGCGTCTTGCTTGGTGATTAGCCATCGAGTCACCTGATTCGCAGTATAAAACCATCCATTTTTGTACTGTGCCTATCTAGCCCGCTATTAAATACATAAAATGAGGGCATAGTGCTAGATATAGTAGAGAATGCAAATATAATGCTCGCGAACCTGAGCTGTCGATTTAGGTGAGGTATTTATGACCTCACCTTGTCGTGCTTCGCTGACTCAGAGGACCCTGCGCTCAAATCACTCATCCTATAAAAGCGCGCAAACAACTCATCGACGATCAAACCCCTCGAACTCGCCGGCGGCATTTTGTTGACAACCAGTTTTCTCTTCTTTTCGATGGGTGCCCAAACCTGAACTGGGAACTCTCTCCGCGCTGTTTCGCTACTTATCGTCTGCCTATCTCGCTCGCTTCACCTCTCCTGGCTACAGGGGGAATATGCATACAATCTAGTTCTAGATCCCATCTGTCATCCTGACCCACGCAGCGAGGAACACTTCGGCCGCACATGTACGACGTGTGAACATCTTCGACAAAGCATGTGTTCCTTCGGGAGTTGCGGTTGGAGGTAGTATTAGCGACAACTGATTTAAGATCACTCCAAAAGTGTCCGAGGTCCTAGTTTCGCCTTGGGAGTTGACCGAGAGCTCTAGATTGAAGACCTGCGCCCTTCCTCAACCATCCCCTTCCAAACATGATGGAAACCATGCTTTATGCTACTGCAGCACTTGCTGTCCTCCCATCTCTGGTTTCCGCTCAACATGTTCACGGAGGAGACGCAAACGGGGCCGGGGGAGTCATGATGATTCCGTACTTGCACTTTACACCTGGGGATGCGCTGTTCTTCCAGGACTGGGTGCCCAGGTCCTCAGGAGCGATAGGAGGCGCATGTGTTGGCCTTTTTGTGTTGGCCATCCTCCAGCGGTGTCTCTCTGCGATGAGGGGGGTGATGGAACAGCATTGGAGACATCGGTATGTGCACTTTGAACAAGGCGGCGCGATAATGGCTCATGACTTGGTAGGTCTGACGCTCTCGTCGCCGCACGATTTGTCCGCCTCCGGGATTCAAGGTCATCCTCAGACAAAGCCTCTGAAGAAGGCGGTTGTTGCGCTCCTGAGGCTGGAACAGCCCAGGCGCCTGCTTCTCGCCCGACACTTCCACCCTTCGTAACCTCACATGAATTAGCAAGAGGCGCTATGCAAATAATACAGTCGTTCTTCGGATACGCACTAATGCTTGCTGTCATGTAAGTGGCACATCATGGTTAGATCTTCCCACCTAACATCCCTGACACTTATAGGACATTCAACGCCGCCTTTATCATATCTGTTCTACTAGGCTTAGGCGTCGGGGAGGTTCTGTTTGGGCGGTTTGTTCACGGACTGGTACATTCAGAATGAGCGCCTTTCGCTTCCTCTGTCCTTTTCATATCTTCGGCTGTAGTTTTTTTTTCTTCGATGGCATACCCCGCACAAAGAGTTAAATACAAGCGTTTAGCTCAGTCGACGATCGAGATTTTACAAGACGATAGAGCAGGCTGCTGGCCGCAGGGTGTCAGGCGTCCATGTTGTCTGAAATCCAGTCTTCGAGACTCTCATCATTTATTGGACCACACAGGGTAGGCAGGGCAGGAACACGGAAGAGTTGCCGAACTCCAAGCGGTACAAAAGGCATGAGAGAGCGACAAAGTTCCTCGTCCTGATCCCAACCACCCTTCGGACAACAGTCGTGTTACACTCTGCTAACATGATGGCTCGTATCATTGCTATTGCATCGCTTGTCGCGAGCGCTGCTGCCCACTTTACCCTGGACTGGCCTCCGACTCGCGGTTTCGATGAGGTGCACATAATTTGCTCTTTCAGACAGCGTGGTATTGATTGTTCTGGTAGGACATCGAGAACAGGTTCTGCGGTGCGTCTCGGACAAGACAGCTGTTGTTTAGCGAGGGCTAACTTGGGGTAACTACTAGGTGGATTCAACACTCCTGGACCACGCTCTCCCTTCCCACTGGGAGCTGCAGGCATCAATATCGACAGGTGAGCTAATTTCGCGCTCTTGGATAACTAGGCTCAACTCTGGCGTTTCTGTAGTCACCACGACACGGCCAATCTCATCGCTCTGATCTCGTTTGCTTCTAACCCTCAAAACCTCACCCAGTTCAGCAACTCGAGCGACGGCGCACAGCTCACCAACTTTATCAGGCTCACCAAGCAAGGCGAGGCTTGTATCCCAGTTAACATCGAGTCTCTCGGCCTTTCCAACGTATCCAATGGCACGAATGCGACCATTCAGATTCAGTTCGACGGCGGCGATGGTAACTGTAAGTACGAGAGCGGTTTGTGCGCAGGCGCTGAAATAGCTCACACCGGTATTTGTGCTTATTTAACTAGTGTACCAATGCGCCGATGTGACGCTCGTTAGCGGTGCGACTGTGCCATCCAACGTGACATGTGCTGGGAGTGCGACCTCTTCGCCATCACCCTCTGCGTCGGGCACCGCGCCTACTTCCACTGGAAGCACCAACGCTGCAGTGGGCTCTCGCGCTCAGGTCGGACTAGGAGCCGGATTTGCGGGATTGTTGGCTGCGGTGTTCCTGTAGAATGTTTAGTGTTTACGTAGCTCTTGATTCGGGCGCAGCCCTCTCGGATATTTTATTCGACTTTAATTTGGATAGCCGAACGTGTGGAACTTGACCAAAGCTCCCGTTTTCAGCACGTTGACGGAGCGGAGGGTAGTGGGACCCCGGAAACCTCGAACCATGACTATCGCATCTCTCCTGGCCATAGATATAACAGTCACTGAAAGAGCGCGAGGCTGGAGCCTTCCCCCCCACGGGCCTCCTCTGAGCAGCCGGCAGAGTGCTTCGTCCTCCACACTTTCTTTGCTCCACCACTGCCGTCGCCATGTCGCTCGACGGTGCGCCCGTTCCCCCTCCCGAGCTCCAGATTTACAAGTAAGTCGAGGACGTGAATTTTGGCGTTAGTGCTGGTGGGTCTGAACATGTGAGTCTCGCAGCTCGTATGTGATCGACCCTCAATACGCACGTTACTTTACAATCGCGTGGACATCAACTCTGGCGGCGTTCGCGGTCCTCAATTCCCCCAGCCTCGTTCGAGCGGTTTATCGGAGACGCGTTCCCTCGCCAAAAGGCCTTTGGGGAAACGCCTATGCGTATCAGCCTGTTGGAGAAGATGAGGGTAAATCCAGGCTTGATCGTTTGGACTCGGGTCCCCCGCCTGCCTTGAACCAGAGCCCCCACACACGACTAATCGCCCTGGTCGCCTCTGTGATACAAACAGTGTCTTTAAGGTCGCTCCGGCGAATTCGAATTGACTTGGGTCAAAGTGAGCCATATTTCAAAGAATTTGGGTAGATCGCTGATGAGCTATTTTTGCGCCTAGCGGTCTTACTCGCTGGTGCCACGATCGCAGCAATACTATGTCTTACCCAGGCCGCAGAACTCAGGTCTAACTCCAATCGAGCAGGTGAGACAAACAGCTTTTTGGCTGAATCCTGATACTTAACTACCGTAGGCTTCATGGCTCTTTCATTACTGACCCCAACCTTTCTCTTCGCATCCAAGAACTCTCCAGCGGCCCTGCTGCTCGGAAAAGGATATGAAAAGCTAAACTGGGTACATCGATGGGCTGGTCGGTTGCTCTTTCTTATGGCAACAGTTCATGGTTCGCTTTGGATCAACAACAGGATACGCAATGGGAAGGAGGAATTGCTGCACACCGGAATCAAGGAAACACGAGGAATGGCTGCCTACGGAACTTTATGCATGATTGTTCTACTTAGCCTTCGTCCCGTTCGTTCGTATGCCTACCAGTTCTTCTACCTATCACAGTACGTGCCCCTTCCATACTTGGACGGATCAAACTAACTCCTTTAACAGCACCCTAGGTTATATCACTTTCTTTATTGTCATATGCTACCACACTCCGTATGCACAACCTTGGATATTTCCTCCCATCGCCTTTTGGGGCCTCGACCTGGTCCTGCGACTTTCAAGGTTCCGGTTCAAGGACGCTTATTTGACTGCTGTCGACCAGCAAATGACTTTGGTCGGTCCATCCTTCCACCATTTAGTGTGATATTAACGTGCACATTAGGTCCGTATACCTGATATACAAGGGGGTTGGGTCGCAGGACAACATGTCAGACTGCGGGTGTTTTTCGGTGGCCGACCGTTCGAGTCGCACCCCCTCACAATTCTCAATGCAGACTCAGCTACTACCGCTCTCCCACAATCCTCCCCGACTTCGACTGGCATTACCCTAGGTGTTCGTGCTGTAGGAGACTGGAGCAGCGACTTACATCGTCTGGCTGGGGAGCATCCTTCAGGGGAAGACGTGCGTGTTGGTGTGATGCTCGATGGTCCATATGGTGGTCTGAGCCTCGATTTGGGCGACTTTGAAAGCATTTTGTTGGTCGCTGGCGGTAGTGGTGCAACGTTTACCCTAGGAGTCTTGGATGACATCGTTGGGAGGATTGTGAGACATGGCAGAGCCAAAGGTGAAAAGACTCGGCTTATAAAGTATGTGTGGTTCATCAAGTCATATGGTACGTTGGTTCTCGGCTTGGAATCGCACTCTAGGCGCTGACTATATGCAGGCTGTATTTCATGGTTCGCCCCCATATTTGCCCACCTCGCGGAAGCGTGCCACGGAACATCGCTTTCCTTGTCCTTCCAATTCTATGTGACGTGCTTGTGCGATCCCAGCAACCTAATTGGGATCCGGAATAGTACGGTAGCGGAGTCTAAACCGATGATTGAGGAGTTATTTGCGCCATTATTACAACACAATGCCGATCCTGAAAAGACGACACCTAGCTCTATTACGGGAGGGGTAGCAGTGGCTGCCAGTGGTCCAGAGACATTGGTATGTCAGGCGCGCAACGCTGTGGCAAAAGTTAGCCCGAGTGTTGCCTCGCGGGTGGGAGGGATCCAGATACATACAGAGTTATTTGCTTTGTAGCCTAGCTTCTTATATAAACGTTGTCTTTCGTTGCGTTCTACTTTCGAGTGCTGAAACATTGTCTGGCGGCTAGTTGGTTGTGGCTATGCAATTCTGGCGCTTGCGTTCAAACGCGACCCAGACGCGACCTTGACTTTGCCAGAACAGCGACGTCTAACCAGCAGCTCTGAGTACGAGCAACGTGGGGCGCTAGGAAAGCCACTAGTAAGCAACTAGACTGTCTCATGCCAAGTCTGCCGTTCTGATTCCAAAATATAGTTGAGAGCTGCTTGAACAACAACAAACACTCTATTCAAGTTGTCAGCTGCAATGGCTGAAGATCTTAACGCTATCCTTGCTTCCTCTCGTGGACTTGTTGCCCACCTCCCCCGCCCGGATCTTCCATCTATCAACTTGAGCCTTGACCAGATTGAGGCGCAATCCCGACGATTGGTCTCGAAGCAACCTGTCGCACCTAGTACTAGTGGAAAAGCGTGAGCACTCGTACTGTGTCTCAGCGCCCACCATCATGCTTATCTTTATCTCACAGAACCTATCTACTCGCTGGTGGAAACGTAGATGCCAATGCTCACGCAGACTTGGTGGCAAATCTCAACACGGTTGCAACGTTTGCTCCTCTGACCCAACTACATGACGCCGACGTATCGGGCTATCTTCGTCACTCTCATGAACAAACAATCATTTCGTGCATCGAGGAGGGGAGACGAGAGACAGAACAGGAATTCTATCGGGTTCTGGATGAACGTGTACGACGGGACTGGGAAGTCCGAAAAAAGAAGATATTCGACGAGCTCGGGAAGTTTAATGTTGGAGACAACACAAGAGGTGGGAGCAGTCTTCGGGCAAGCGCTTTGGGGCGTACTGTTCGGGGGGCTACTACTGGAGTGAGTGACATTATGGTTGGATATGGTAGTTTGCTTACTGAACTACTTGTGTAGGTCGTTTCACAGCCTGCGACGTCACTCTCCATGTTCAACAAAATGATGGCATATGACAAGATTATACGCGGGTTAAATCAAGCTCGTCTCGCTGGTACTGCGTACCCTGTGGTATCAGCTCTTATACAAACAGCACAAACTTATGCAGAGGTGAGAGCATTGCGCCATGTTCCAGTGACTTGCTAACTCTCGATCGAAAGTCCGCGCCTAGCATAGCTCCTACTCTCGAATTGCTTCGCCATATGGTTGCAGAACCACCCTCTCTTACGCTTCCTTCGTCTCATTCCCAAGCCCACATCCTTAACACTCCGCTTCTCGAGCGACGTTATGCCCGAGCTCATCTTGGTAACCAAGATGCTCCTGCTGCTGCCGAATTGCGAACAAATATCGCGAATGGCGCTCGCGTTGGACTGGAGAAACAGTACCTCGAATTTGTGGATGCCACCATCCAGCGAGATCCTGCCAACGCTGCAATCGGGGGAGACCCAAGTGTTTCGAACCGAATCATGGGATATTTGAGGTGTGCGTTTTATCGTGGTGGACGCTGGGACGAGGACTTGGAGGTAAGCCGACAGTTGCTTCTGCCACGTCTTGTCCTTAGATATATTCCCAGTTGCTTCGAGGGCGGCCGGTGTGGGCACATATTTTCTATCTTGTTCGAACGGGTCATCTTCGCGAGGCACTTGATGTTGCAAATGAATCAGCGGATGCCTTGGAGCGCAGCGAGCAATATTTCCTTTCCTATCTCAAGGCATGGGTCGAGTCAAGCGACCGAAGGTGAGCCAGATCTGTCAACCTAGCTACAATCATGTCTGATGTTTCATTAGACTACCAAAAATCCTCCGTGATCGTCTTCAAACGACATACAACTCCCACATCCTTCACTCCCCCAACGCCGATCCGTTCAAAGTTGCGCTCTTCAAGCTCATTGGCCGGCTTGACCCCAGTCGCAGGGCAGTACGACGCGCCACAAACACAGCGGAGGATTGGATCTGGTTCCAGCTTGCAATGGTTGACGAAGATGAAGGGAACGGACTGCGTGAGCTCGGCCGAGTACTCGAGGGTTACGGAGAAAAACATTTCGAGGGTGGTGGAGCCGCCAAGAGGGGGATGTGGGCTCGTGTGTTGATGGTCTGTGGCCTATTCGAGCAGGTAAGCCACATCCAACTGGGTACTGAATTCAATATTTATTGTTACCTTAGGCTATTGCGGCATTGTATGAGAATCCCGACCACCGCATCGAGGCCGTTCATATTGCTGTAGCTCTGGCGTACTATGGCTTGTTGCGGGTCCCGTCTACTTCGGAATCTTCTCAAGTAGATATTCGTGAGTGGTTTCAACGTACAGGCCTTTTGCCTATAGCTAACCGCGACGGTAGTCACGGCAATACCCTTCCAACCTTCTGCACTCAACCTAGCACTCCTTATTACTCGATACGTCAAGCCATTCATGACGTCGGACCCCAAGGAAGCTATTCAATATGCCTACTGCGTATCTCTCAGTCATGATCAAGGTCAAAATGTTGGAAAAGAGCAGGTTGACTATGCGCGTGAATTGACACGTCGTATTATCGTTGCGGCTCCTGCTGGCTGGGACGACTTGGTTGGTGGTTTACGACCGGATGGAACGCGTTATGTGAGTGTCATGACTGGACCTTCAATTATTTTCTAATCGTTTTCAAGTCTGGTGTTGTCGAGCATGATATGCATCTCTTGCACATCAAAAGCCCGGAAGAGTATCGTGATGTCATTGTCCTCCCAGCGGCTCAGCTCTGCGAACAGGACCAGAAACCTATTGCAGCCATCCGACTGTATAACCTTGCTGGAAAAACCAACATCGTTCTTGGTTGTCTTAGCCGTGCTCTCGGTGACTCGCTCAGCGACGTTAATTCCAGTGGAGAGGAGGCTAAGCAACTTGAAGCGAGCGCACGTGAAATTCTTACCCACTACGAGCGACGGGGCGAAACGCTTGATCAGAACCAAGTCAGGATCATTCGCAAATTGCTCAAGGCTCGCCAGGCGATTTCCCTCAGTGCAACAGGAGATTTAGAAGGAGCTCTTGCTGTAAGTTTATTACTTGTGTTATTTGATTTTCGTTAATCACAACACATAGGCACTCGATAACCCGGATCTTCTGCCACTGGATGCTGAGACCTCAACGATTGCACGACGAGCCGAAGAGTTCCGAGACCAAGACGACCCTCTCACGCACAACATTGGTCAACTATTACTCCTGGCTATGTCCATTTTGCACCAAATCTATACGCAAGCCAAGAGTGCCCAGTATGGAGACATTGGCAAACAGAGCGTGAGTCCTTGATTTTTAGTAGTCTGGAGAAATATTCACACTTGGCATCTAGACTTTGAATATAGTCAAGAAAAAAACCCGCGCGTTGATATCCTTTGCGGGGATGCTCAAATACCGATTATCTGCAGATATTTTTGGGCAACTAACCCGGATGTCGGTTACTGTGCTGCATTGATGTGGTCTGTTCCTGTATAAGCTATGGTAATCAAGACTTCGTATATATAACCTATGCGTCGATAGTCTCATGCTGCTGCCATCTAAAATGCCAAAGACTTCATAATAGGGACCTCGGCCAAACTTGACCAATCACGTAAATATAGGACGTGTCAGTTCGCGCTTGTCTGAAACGCCACCTGGGGGCACCTAACTCTTTGACTCGAGTACTTGCGCCCCCAAGTAGTCGAGCAAGTAAGCTTTGTCCTATCGACCCCTTGCTGCTGCTGCAGATATTACCTTGACCTTCTGCAAACTTCGCGGTTTCTCTCAACTTTTACATCTAAATCACACACTACGACGGTCCTTCGCCACCCATAGTGCATAATGGAAAGTGAACTCCGTTTTCGAGGACCACCCTCTGGTATGGCCGGACCGCCTCCCATGGCTCGAAGCCCACCTCCGGGGCCACCTCCAGATGGACTTGGGACTCCTGATTTTCTTGGTCAACCTGGCCCCCCGCCCGGATTGCCTCACTCACCAGCGGCGGGTCAAGAATTTGATCCTACAGATCCCGCGACCAGCATATACACTAATCTTGGAGTCTGGGACTACTACACCGAGCGGCAGGACAAGCTCAATAGAGTCCCTATGGTCAAGGTATATAAACGAATGACAGCGGGGTTGAGCGGCGCGCCTTACGCTTGGCGACTTCTTAAAGACGTCCTGGAGCTTGCACCGGTGTTAATAGTACTATACCTAGGGTGTATGGCACTTAGCTCAGTTATGCCTGCGGTCGCACTATACTATAGTTCGCGAATGTTCCAAGTGGTAAGTGAGTGGGCTAGAACTATGAGGCTCAGTGTTCAAATAGGCTCTACAGATAAAAGATGCGGTAGAGACCCGTAGCGTAGACTCGGATTTGTTGATTCAGATTGCGGTGGCACGAGGTGTCTCTGCGTTTGTCCAGCGAGCATGTACCTACGGCATGCAGAGGCTAGCTCCGATTATCGGACTGCGTGTACGCGCTCACTTTTCTGAATATATACTTCGTGGTAAGCTATATCTAAAGCCACTATACGACTCGCTGACATTCAAAAAGCCCACGCACGACTGGACGTACCTACTTTTGATGACACTGGAGTTCGCGGCCTGCTTGAGACGGTGGCTTCGGACCGCTCGGGTAGTTGGGAGGCTCTTTCTGAGAGCTTTTCTACTGTCTCAGCGATACTGGAACTTTGCACCCAAGGAGCAGTCCTTTGGGGAATCATTCGTGAAAGTAGTGACAGTGTACTTCTAGTCGGGCTAAGCCTCATTGGCC
The DNA here is from genome assembly GCA_016906575.1 of Ceratobasidium sp. AG-Ba. NCBI lineage: Eukaryota > Fungi > Basidiomycota > Agaricomycetes > Cantharellales > Ceratobasidiaceae > Ceratobasidium > Ceratobasidium sp. AG-Ba. The sequence continues at coordinate 1,219,018 of CP059613.1, read as the reverse complement.
CGTTTGCTACATGGTGGAGTCGGCCTGTTCACCGTGCAGAAGGCGGTAAGTAACGGTGCACTTATACCCGATTTAATTTCTCACACCTGGCTATAGCCTGGTTTGCGAAAGTCAACAACGAGAATTATGTGCGAATGCAGGGATTGAAACGGGTTGTGACAGAACGTGCCCATAGGAAAGAACTCATTACAGGCAATCTACAAGAATACATCTCAAATGGTTCGCATTTCCACCCATCCAAAGTATAGCTTGGCTTACAAGTATTTAAGAATACCACTCTGCCAAAGCTACCGTCGGAGATAATGCGCAAGACTTTTGGGAAGCGCGACGTTTTTTACTTACCAAAAAGGAGGAAACCCAATCACGTTGGCCATGCCGTTGCTACAGGACCTACCCCAGGCAAGTACCAGTCAATCGTTGCTTAATCTTGTTATTGATTCTTCACTGCAGATTATTTTTGCACTTCGAGCAGTCCACACACCCGCATCAATCCCTCTATCACTCGCCCAATTGGAACTTGTTCAACGAAACGTTAGCTCATTCACTCGACAGTTCGAAAATATCTCCCACATGCTCGAAGGTGTATCATACAGCTTTCAGTCTATCCAGAACCTCTACTCGATCATCGACATTCCCAACCAGATTCCCGATGCACCTGCTGGCTCGGAACCCCTTCGGATCGCCGATGGTGAAAAAGTTAAAGGTCTAAGCATCGAGTTCCGGTACGTGTTCCCTTGAGCTATGACGCGCTTTGCCAACATTTCTTCCGTACAGAAATGTATCGTTCAAATACCCAGGAACCTCGAAATACGTGATCAAGAACATGTCATTCAAGATCGAGCCAGGTCAACTTTGCGTCATAGTTGGGGAAAACGGGGCAGCAAAGAGCACTTCTCTTAAATTGATCCTGAGACTATACGAAATTGACGAAGGCACTATCCTTGTTGACGGACGTGACATTCGGACAATCCCACTCAAGAGCCTCCGTCAATGCGCCGCTGTGTTATTCCAAGATTTCTCAAACTTTCCGCTGTCTGTAAGCGTGCCCGGACATGTTTACTTACAAGGACCCTAATTTTTGGCGCATAGATTCGCGAGAACATAGCAATGGGATCCCCCACACACGCACTCGACGACGACCGCGTACAAGAGGCAGCCCGCCTCGGAGGCGCGTCCGATTTTATCGAATCTCTTCCTGAGGGGATCGACACATATTTGTCTCGGCCTGTGAAAGACCTCGCGGGCGGGCTTGGTGCTGGGCAACACAATCTTCTTGGCCGACAGTTTAACTCCGCGGCCGGGCGACGTGGTCATGGACGAGGAAGAGCCCAGGACTTGGAGGTGTCGGGCGGGCAGCAGCAAAGACTCGCGTTGTAAGTCGCATGAGCATTTCAGACACTCAAGATGGTGATCCGGTACCGCAGATCTCGTACGTTTATGCGCTCAAATGACGAGCAAGTGCGACTATGGATGTTTGACGAACCGTCGGCATCTCTTGACCCGCTTGCCGAGTTCAGTGCGTGATCTGTTTTCGCACAAACTGACAAGGGCAAACCCCTCGCTAACCACGGGCCGGTTCCCAGATTTATTTGAACGTCTTCGCGGTATGCGCGGCATGAACACGATGATATTTTCGACGCATCGATACGGTGGACTTACGCGTTATGCTGATCTGATATTGTATGTCCTTGCTCAAACGACTAACCCCATGCCCCTCGGCCGCTGACTGAATGGAGCAGATATTTGAAGGATGCGCAAGTTGCCGAGATGGGTACCCATGATCAGTTGATGGCTAACGATAAAAACTATGCACAGTTGTATAACGTACAAGCCCAAGCTTTCAGAACGGACACCTAGATGTTGTATTCTTGGATCTGCACGCATGTATCCATCTTGCAAGGGGCCGCCCCCGTAACCACATTCAGTCTTTTGGAGTACACGTATAAATTGGATTGACGATAAACTATGTAGCTACAATTGAAAGGAACACTCGAAGAGAAAAGACGCCAAAAACAAAATACGACAAAGTAAGCTACGTAGTCCGGTCAAACACAGCCGAAGTCGATCGACCATAGAAATAAAATGGCATTCTAGTCGGATTCGCTGCCCGAATCCGAATCGGATGCCGAACCAGCGGACGAGTGTGCGTCATCATCCATATTAGCGTCAGCCCCGCCATCTCCGCCTGGACCCTTTCCGAACCGATGGATCTGCGCCTCAAGCTGGCGAATGCGTTCACTCTCTACGGCCTCATCCATGCTCTTGCGTTTGACTCCACCCGTTGCCGCGGCACCTTTCGATGCGTTACCACTCGTGCGCTTGGGACCGTTGGAGCTAACTGCCAACTTTTTCTGCTGGTTCGGCTTCACAACAAAGTTCCACAGCTTCAGGAGCACTGATGGAGACAAAGACTCAATGTCGAGTTCGATCTCCTCGTTCGACTATGAAAATCAATTAGACTTGGTGGTCAAAAGAGTCAAGGCGAAGCTTACGTTTTGCAGATCGGGCATGCCCTCGTAGATAATCTGAATGACTCGCTCGAGTTTGTCCCCATCAAGGGACTCGATCGTCGTCGAAAGTTCCTTTTTCTGTTCAAAAGACATGATTGGCATAGTTCGCTCAGTGTCTGAGCCCGTGCCAGTTTTGGCTCTTTTCGGAGGGGGGGCAGCCTTTGGAGGCTTAGGGGCAGGCGCAGCTTTAGCCTTACTCGTACCCGAGGCAGGAGGAGTATAAGGTGGCGCATAATTCGAAGTAGAGGGCTTGCGAGCAGGTTTCTTTGGTGGGGCAACAGGGGATTTCTTCTCCTTTGGAGGGGGAGCAGGCGCTGCCTTTGGCTTCTGGCTCTTCTTCTTGGCCTTGAGCGCTGCGAGGCTGTCCTTCATAGTCGCGATTTGAGACTCCATCAGCGCAATAGCGACTGTAAAAGAGTCGCGTGAGATCGGAATCAGACATATAAGATTAGGGATGCTGACAATCGCTATCCTCACCAGAATGCTCATCATCACTGCCGCTTGCCTCTTGCTCGTCTTCGGGAGTAATCTGGCGAAGAGGCGGAAGGTTCTTCCACTTGTCTTTGAAGATCCGTTCCATCTCCACACCAGCGGTATGAACCGCAGTACCGGGCGGGTTGAATGTCATACAGTTCCGTATCATGAGCCGAAAGTCGTTGTGGAAAGCGTTTGCGTTTGGATACTCCCCGTCATCGAGTTTCTTACGCATTGTGGCCAAATCCATAGGTCGCTTGATGATTTTGTAGTAGTTGGGCACGTACGCGGCATCTACAAGATGATTAGCATACGCACGGCAAAACCCTCAAGGCCACACACCAACTGGCTCATAAAAGGGACTAGCAATCTGGTAGAGTGACTTCTTGTTGAATTCCAGCAGGATCTTTTGGCAGTAGCGCAGCTGGTCGCGTGTACCGTCATCGCGTTCACCCTCTGGACCCTTTCCCTTGCGGCCGCGCTTGGCGTATAGCGGGTCTGCGTATGGCAAGTCCTTGGGTGCCGGAGGATGGATCTCGCGTTTCGGACGAGCGACGGGAGATGAAATCTCCTCGGGGGTGTTGCGACGAATAGTGGGGACCGAAGTTGACTGGCGACGAGCAGGAGGAACCGATGGTTTCTTGGGCTGGGGGGACTCGTAGCGGGGGGCGGGCTGTGCCTGGGTAAGCCTCGTGGAAGATGTGTGTGCGACTGACATACCTCTTCGTCGGGGGGCATCTGCTGGATCTGCCTGTCCAGTGTGTCCTCGAGTTTGCGAGCCTGGTGGCTGATGAAATGCTCCGGACCGTTGAAGAGGTAGCAGTTTTGGAAGATTTGTCGGACGTCGGCGACAAAGTCATCAGCGGTACGGTAGCGCGGAGCCATAGGGTCTATCGGCGGCTTGTTGGGGTTCGAGTTTTGGAGACGGGTTTCGACAGTGCTGAAGTCCATCGGCCGCTTGATGATGAGAGGGTAGTGTGGGATGTTGAGCGCAACAGCGTCAACAGGGCGGAGGAACGGGGTGGCATCCTTGCAACGCTTGAGGATGCGCACACTCGACAAGCAAAACTTGTGCTGGTTAGGTGTCATCTGCGTTGGGCCAGTGTATGGCGGTGGCGGGGGGTCCTGCGTCGGGAACGGAATTTGGGCGGGTGCGGCAGCGGGTGCGGACGCCGGGGCGGGCTGGTCAGGGTCAGCGCCGGCGCAGTCACAGCCACGACAGGACTCACCGCGTCCGAGACAAGGGCCATGGCGCTGGGGGAGCCCTCACTGCGGGCGCGCTTGGCGACGTGCTCGTCGTCGTCGGCAGGGAGCTCGCGCTTGACGGCGGTGGGCATGTCCGCAGGGACGGTGTCGGGGTAGGCGAGCGGGAGGGGCTCGGGGCTGGCCATGGCGGTGTCGGGGTCGGGGTCGGCCTTGGGGGCGGCGCCGAGCTCGGGATGGTCGGCGGGGGTGGTGACGGGCGGGGACTCGTTGCGGGTGGCCGCGTCGTCGTCGTAGTCGAGGGCGGGATGGGGGGAGGCGGGGGCGGGGGGAGCGAGAGCCGGCGACACGGACGCGTCGGACATGCTTACAGGGGCAGTATATGCAGCGCCAAAACAGATAATTCAGAGGGCAGACTCGCGGCGAGGAATCGCGCGAGAGCCAAAGGTTTTATGGACACCGTCCCTTCCATTTGCATCCGGCCTCTTTCCTAGTCACATGGTCCGTGCACCCAGACCCCGGTCTCCCTATGTCCCCTCCTCCTTCTCCTCGTCGCTCACCGCTGCAAACACATTCCCAGAGTCCTTCCATGCTGCAGCCCGCGTCAGCAACCCAGCATCCGTCGTCGGCCCGCCAGCCCCAGGCCAGGCCGGGGTGGCTCCACAGAACAAGCACTCACCCTTTGTCCACTTGAGATCTTCACCGTCCTTGGTCGCGTACTTGAGCAGCGCCTCGCGAGGCTGCAACGTCGCAGCAAGAGCAGAGTCCGTCGTCAGCGGTCATCATCGCTCAGGATCATGGGAAAGAGTGCAAATCGAAAATCCGCCCACGTGTTTTTCCGGATGCGAATGTTGTCAAGGAAATCCGCTCCGAACCCAAAATCCAGCCGATAAGCCCCCAAACAACAGACCACAACCCTCTGTGTCCCCAAAACAAACCCAAAAACAAATCACTCACGTCTTCGTCGCGCGACGTGTCCCGGAACATATGCTGCACAATGTGCTGCGTAGCGCTGGCGCCGACTCGTCCGCCTCGCCCAGGACCGTTGACCGGAGGCGCTGGCTTGCGCGCGTTCGACATTTGCTTTTCTCTCCGCCGTTGGTTGCTCCTGTGTAGTGTTAGCCATCATACTAAATTAATTCCGCAACACGTACCTGTTTTCCTCGTCCCTGAACATAGGCAACGCGTGCGGCGTGATAATCGGCGCGTCTCGCAGGGCCGAGCTCACATCTTCGATCGTTACCTTCTTTGGTGCACGCGTCACACACAGCTTTGCGCCGTTCGTCGACGCGTTGGGGGAATAGAGCACCCGCACTGAGCCATCAGACAGTGAGGCAAGGACCTAGGCACTGTTGAATACAATCCGGCCACCAACATACACCCACTCACCTGGTTGATTTTTGAATGCCAGACCACCTTGACCGCACTGACCTTGTCCCCCAGGAGCACGGAGCGCGCCGGCTTGAGTGCTCCTTCGCCTTCGGCACCATCCCTACGCATAAACAGCAGCCGCCCGGGCTCCCGACCAGGAATCGCGGCTGCACCTGTCACCACGTATTTCTCATCCGGGGAAAAGATGGCACTCGTGCCGGGGTATAGTGTTGGTATGTCCACAGCGGTCGTGACTGGTTTTTTGAATGAACGAGTATCCCAGACTGTAGACGTACAGATTAGCAAACACCACGCTGTTTATCTGTATTGCTTAGACTTACGCTTCACTGTGTCGTCGCCGCCTCGTGTCAGCACTGTATGGCCATCCAACGAAAACAATATCGATCCAGTCTCCGTCCCCTTTACATGCGCGCCCTCGATGCTCAGATTCGGCCTAACAAAGTTGCTACCCGTGTTCCATATATGCAGAGCTCCATCCAAACAGGCTAGACGAAGCTTATCAATCGGAGCTCGATTAGAACAACAGTCCTACTTACCACCCGCGATCATTTTGCCATCGCGCGAATATGCGCATGACATGACTTTTGTCCGCGTCCCTCGCTCTTTGCTCTTGACTACAATCACTGTCTTCTGCTTCCGCTTGTTCTCAACATCCCATATTCTACAATAACCGCCCGGTGTTCAAAAAAGGAGCGCGGATTAGCCACCGATCGAATTATCAGAAACCCACAAGAACCGCAGGTCTCGGATCAGATACGGGTGGAATAGGGGCGAGCAGACGAGGGGGTAGGAGTTGGGTCTCGACTAGGAAACTTACCGGATGGTCGAGTCGTGCGAAGATGTGATAAAGAGGTTGGCTTCCTTGGGATGCCAGGCACATGCTGTGAGCTCGCCGACGTGGCCACTTGTAATAGTCAGCAAGAATAATGTCAGGATACTGTCAAGGGCATAGAGCCAATCCACTCACGCTGTGTTCTTCATGTCACGGATGTACGGATCTCCTTTAATGAACGTCGCCCTAGGAACAATGTTAGTCAACGTAAAAAGCTGCATGCATACCACATACACTTCTTCGCCGTCTCGCTCATAAAGTTTAGCCTGGCTCGTCCCGGATATGATCAAAAACTTGTCTCCGGCATTGGAATACTTGAGATCATGCACCTATACCAGCTCGTTAATTATGAGTTTGCCCAAGAGAAGAAGTAAACACACATGATAACTTTCTGCAGGTTCCCAGCTTCGAAACGGTTTGAAGCGTGCGTCCATTCCACCGAAATCCCACAGTTTGACCTCATAATCATGTGAGCCGGTGACGACGCGTGCACCAGATGGATCGACCGCAAGCGCGGAAACGACCTTAAAAAGTCCATGAGATCCCTTTATACGGGTGCATGAGAAACACGCACTTTTGTGTGGTCTTTGAGACTAATTTCGTGGGTGATTGGAAGTGCTGACTCGTCTTCAAAGTCATCTTCGCCACCGTCACCGTCTTCGTCGTCGTCATCGTCATCCTGTTCTACACCGTTATCCTGGGGACCGGATGCAGAAGTAGGCTTCGGACCTATGTCCTCATCATCTGTCTCATGCTCAGATACTTGGTCCTCCTCGACGCGGGCGCGTTTAGCCGGTGGGCCTGGGAGTGGTTTCGCCTCAGGCTTTGCCTATGGTACCATGGCTTTGATATCAGCCTCGGGCCTTGTACACATGGTTTGGCTGCTAAATGGTGACACCTACCTTGTCGTTCTCAGGCTCGGCGCGCTTGGTGGTCTCGAACCGCGCCGCAACGTCAACCGTTCGCTTCTTTGTCTGCTTCCCAAATGCCATCGGCATTCCCATCATTGCGAACATGTCCTCATCGTTAGACATAGCAGATGATACCTAACTGAGAATATCTGAATAGTGGGTCAAAACAAGATGAGCGCCGCTCGAGTTCCGAGCAACCTGTGAGCTGTGACAGGGAGATGCGGGTTCGTCACGTCGATGCAGTGCACACACGTGACTTGCCCGGTTGATCCTGCTTCGGGCAATCACCCTTGGTTCTTACTCTACTTGCTACGTTGGGTATCTTGCTTTGGCATATATAACCCGCTCATACATCAAAGAAGTTATGCCGCCTAAGAGAAAAGCGAAGAACCAGGCTAATGGTGATACCGGAGACAAGGTTTCTGCAGGCCCCAACATTCAAAGCAACGCACTCGACAAGAGTCTTTCAGTCATATCGCCCTCAACCATAGCATCCCAAGACATTGAAGATACTCTCTCTCGATACGACGATCATATTCAAAGACTTGGCTCAAAATCCGAGTCTAAACTGGTTGAGCTAGATGACTGGCGACTTAACCAGCTTCCGGGTCTCGTCAGAGCGCGAGATCCAATGTGTCTAGACAAGGAAGAAATACAAAGGCTCATGGAGTGGAAATTGTGTGTAGTTCATTTTGGGCGTCTTTTTTTCGTTCCAACTGAATGGCTGAAACAGATCTCGCGGGAAATTTCGACCCACACTCTCTGGCCTGATCGCCCAAAATGCTTCGCAAGCGGTCAAGGCTTCAACACAAACCGCTTTTAGTGCATTATCAAGGCTCAAGCTAGATGATGAAGTCAACAAAGGTCCAACAGAGGAGACGCTCAAATCCTTCCGAACAATCCTGAAAGAGCTTTGTGCTAGCCTAAAAGGCGTTGGCCCGGCTACAGCTTCCCTCGTGTTATCTATCTATGACATTCAGGTGCCATTCATGAGCGATGAGGCATATATTTGGGCGATGTATGCGGATGAAGAAGCGAAATCGGGGAAAATAAAGTCGAAACGAGAAATAAAGTATACAGAAAAGGGCTACATGGATTTTGCTGTGCGCATGTGGGAGATAGCTGCGAAAGCAAATCGTACACCCGGGGAGATGGAACGAGTAGGATGGGTGTTGGGAAAAGAGTGGGTTTCGGGCGGTAATTTGAGCGCGGTTAGGCCAGGCCCAAATCCTGAAAGCTCAGTCGATAGCAGTGAGAAGACGCTCGGTGAGGATGTCGCTGCCCGTAGGTCTAAGAGACTAAAGCAATGATGTATACGTCGTCGCTTATATAACATATTCATTCTCGTTACTATCGACATCATTTTCGCTGCCACGCTCGATATTCTGCCGGCGCTTGTTCGCGAGTCCAGGTGGTGCAGTTTTGATCGCTGCAACGTAAGCGAGCCGCCCCAGGCTTTCGCCGAGTTACCTCACTTCCACCGTGCTCTCATCGGCCGCGTCATCTACTACACCCGCGAACTTGTACCAGTCGACATACGCTGGGATTGCAGATGAAGCGACGCCATGAGCTTGTCATCGGGGGCGAGCCACTGTCACCTAGTACTCGTGGTGCCGCGGACGATAGTTTGGATGTCAAGACGACGCGTCAGATTTCAAAACGACGGCGTGTTGTAGGGCCTGATGCATGGAACAAACTTGTGAGGAAATCAACTTTACAGGACATCAATAACCTTTCGTAAGTGTCTTGGACAAAGAAGATTCAGGTCTGCTCAACGCCTTTCCTGCTACAGACATCATCCTACAACTACAAGTGACAAACTCCTAGTATCTGAACATGTTGACGACCGACTTCCTGAGACAAAGATGCCTAGCTGCTGTATACAAGCATCCGTACCATCTCGGCCAGTGGTTCCTAGACCGATATCCGAGCCCAGACCTCCTTCCCTGGACGTTTCAGTTCCCGAAGACTATGGTAAGGGAGACATACATTCACACCCTCCACCTGGACCATCCTCAAGGCAAACCCCCTCGGGGCCCGTGCCTAGCTCCCAGTACAGTACCTCCCAATCTATCCGATTCAATTCTCCGCACTCGCAGTTGATCCCACAAGGCAAACCCGTGAGGATCAAACAGCTTCAGGAGGCTGAACACGCCAAAGTCGCGCGTCGTAATCAAGAATCCGACTTGGGTTTGGATTCGGATCTCGAGGACGAAGATGAATTGACAGTTAGTGAAGATGAAGATGACCCTACAGAAGAGACCCCGGAAGATAGCGCCGAACGGGAGGTCGTAGAGAGCAGATATGCAGATATTAACAAGTGAGTCAGTTCGTTGATCAGGGCTTGGCACTTGGGCTCATTATTCCTAAGAATGCTTGGGAATTTGTTCTTGTCGAGGCACCGAGGCCTAACTTGACACATAGAACGATTCACGCACCGTATTTATTACCTGGTTGTGTTGATCAAACGTTTATTGTAACAACTACACGATATACACCTTTCGTAATACTATCTTAGATACTCCATCACAGCTGCTTCATATCACTTCGCCATTTCATTTAGAATATTCAGTCTTCCTCTAGTCGCACCTGGATCGATTCGCCGAAGACATCACTGAGCTCCTCTTCTAGAAGTGATTGAAGCGGAACCTGATCGCGGGTGTAAAACCACTCGTTCTTCACAGCGTCGAAGTCGTATCGCTTTGGCCCGCTGTTCGGCGTAGTCAGGGACTAGTGCATTGACCCATCTGTGATAAAACGAACCTTTTTGGAGAAGAAAGCCAAATCTGTTTATTAGGAGGCTGCTTGTTGATAACGTATGTACCCTTGTCGCCTAGGTTGAGAGTCAAGACGCCACTCTAGGTGAAAAAGGCGTCATATGACCAAAACGGAAATCAAGGAGTAGGCTTTCTCACATGATACTCAACCTCGTATGGAAGATCTGGGTGTCTGTCAATGATATCTTCTAGCGAGCTGAGCAACGCCTCCATTGTCACATCGGACACTTGGTGATACTTTTGCATCGATATATCACTGGCTTTTCCTAAATCCTTTAAAAGTTTGGCTGAGAAAAGACAAAGCCGCCCTCACCTTATACTATACGTGGTTATGTTACAGCGGGCGTGCATCCTTGTATTTCTGACCCCACGAGAGGCGTAGGATAAGCCGATTGAGCGTTTTGTGATCAAGACCGGAGCCAGAGTCCGAAAGGGTAGCGCCATAAAGACGTAGAGCGTCCTCCCGGACAAGTGTTTCCGAGCGACCCCAAGCATGGTATGTCTCGCAGCTGTCTAGACCGATAACCTTGCAAGTTTGGTTGAGACTATGGTGCACCAAGTCACGTGATCGCGGCTCGACTTTGACGATCGAGCCACTTGACGCGCCTTATCCACTACCACACCAAGCTATCCTACCTCGGCTTGTCTTTGCAGCCATAGGTAGACTCGTAAATTCAGGAGCGGGGTAATTTATGCCTCCGATTACAACATAATATATACTTAATTACCTAGTAGCCCACGAGCCTGGAGGCAGCTCCATCCACTTTTCGTTCACTCGAACCGCCTGTTGCATACCAGACAAAGTACTCTACAAGTGAGTGCCTATAAACCAGAAATATACCAAAATTCTGACAAATTAGCTTCAGTCAGTGGCCATGGCCGATTTCTCCGATGATCCCGACTTCGAGATGGACTCGGCGTTCTTAGCGGAGGTGGATGCCATTGAAGCAGCGATCGAACCGCCAAAGGGCCCTCCCCCCACTCCGTCGGCTTCAAAACCAGCGCCCTCAGCAGTGCCCTCGGGCGTACTTCCAAGGACAAGCAAACGAGCGAACGCTTCAGGCCTTCCAGTGGCGGCCAAACTACCTCACTCGAATGCCACCCGACCTGCATTTCGACCGGCTGGGCGATCTGTGTCAGCAACTGTCTCTAGTGCTTCTCCTAATGCCTCCAAAATAGGAAATGCCATTCGATTGGCGTTGGCATCAAGCCAAAACTCCAGTTTACAAGGTGCGCTTTTCCGGCTATAGTATCGTTTTCTCAATCGTTCAAACTTTGGGCAGGCTCACAGCTTCAACCCAGTCCCTCTGTTCGCAAAGAATTATCCGATCCGATTTCTGAGCCTGCTGTCGCTACGCCCGTCCGTCCTATTCGAGAACTTAGTGTCGAATCTATCCCATCCCCTTCCTTTGCTCGGGAGCGCGCAATATCAATTCACTCCTCAGATGATTATTCTTGCTACGAGATACCCGACGAAGCTTTTGATGAGATCGACGAGATTGCCGAGTCCGCGTACAACGGCCCTAGGACCGCTCCTGCGTCAAGTGCTACACGGCAGATGAACTTGTTTGGAGGAGTCGTCCCGCAGACTCCTGGGGCCAGCGGGAGTGGGAATGTCAGTAGAACCTTCAGCACGAGTGCTGGTGCTCTCCAGCGAAGTAATTCCAAGTCGGATGGTCTTTTTGGCCGACAGCATCACCGGCAACAGACTAAATCTTGGAACTACGTCAAGGCTGCACAGAGAATCCAAAACAGCAAGAAAGGCAAGGCTCCTGCACGTGGCTCGGATGGAGAGAATGATGAGGAACTGGAGCAATTTCCCGATATTGCAACACCAGACATGTTACCTGGTATGTCCAAGCGCTCATTGCTATGACCCCCGCTGATTAATATCTTTGTGTTCAGTCCAGTGAGTAGATGCGATGACTTTAATCGACCGTACTGATGATCTGTACTTCACATCGTCAAATCCAGACCTGTAGGCCGGCTAAAATCGTAGGAGTTCTTAGGCTAACACATGTTTGCAGCCCACCAAGATGAAATGTAAACCAGACCCAAAGACAGTCGATACCTGGATATTTCCGTTGAACAAGGAAAAGCGGGATTATCAATTCAACATTATAAAGCACTGTCTATTTCAGAACACTCTGGTATCGTTGCCAACTGGTCTCGGGAAGACTTTTATTGCGGGTACAGTAATGCTAAATTGTACGTTGGAAGCACTCTAGCGTAGTGTCCTGAACTTAAAACGTCGCAGTCTACAACTGGTTCCCGACCGGCAAAGTGGTATTTGTTGCACCGACAAAACCTTTGGTTGCACAGCAGATCGAGGCTTGCCACGATAGTTGTGGCATTCCCGGACGAGACGCAATTGAGCTTACAGGAACTGTGACAAAGCCACTAAGGCGACGAGCGGTATGTGCACATATGATTACCTTGAGCTTGTCTAACACGAGCTATTGCAGTGGGAAGAGCGACGGATATTTTACATGACCCCTCAGACTTTCATCAATGACTTACAAGATGGCACATGTGATGCCCAAGATATTGTCTTGGTAGTAATCGGTCGGCATACTCTTTAGCCTGTTACACTGGGATCTAACAATTGATGTATAGATGAGGCTCACCGCGCAACAGGAGCATATGCCTATGTCACCATAGTACACTATCTTATGGCCCATAACCCCTATCATCGAATTCTGGCTCTTAGCGCAACTCCAGGCAAAAACTCTGAATCCGTACAGGCTATCGTGGACGGCTTGCACATAAGCCGGATAGAGATTCGAGATGAACATAGTATGGATCTCCAGAAGTATATGTTCAAAAGAGTACGTTAATTTTTGTGCCCAGGATTTAACTAAATCTGACTCTTATTTACAATATATTGTAGCATACAGATATCCAAATCGTGGAGATGAATGATGCCATTAATGCGATCAAAACTAGCCTAGCGGCCGTGATGTGGGTAAGTAATCATTCGCCTTTTTAATATCTTATATTAACCAGCTCCTTAGCCCTTACTGAAAACTGCCCAAGGTGCCGGGTACCTCAACAACGCCGATCCTGAGACAATGAACGCATACAGGCCAACGGCTGAGATAACTAAGATCATGGCCAGTAAATCTTCCAATGGGCAGCGAGTAATTAAGCCCTTGCAGTACCTAGGTTCCCTTTCGAGAGCTATGGGCTACCTGGCAAGTTTTTGTTCCAAAAAATCGAATTATACAAAAAACTAACATGTCGGTTCGTAGATTGAGTGCAGCGTCGCCATGTGCCAGAGGTGCTTGAACGATTTCTATGCAAGTGGCAAGGATAGATTTCAGTCTAACTGGAAGGACAACCGCGACTGGAAGGCCGCCCTCAGCCACATCGAGAACCACCACTTGGAGGCTGTTTCCCTGGGCCTCAAAACTCAGTTCCCGCCCCATCCAAAAATGGAAAAGCTAATTAGTCTGTTACGGGATCACTTCGATACTGAGGATGCACAAGAAACCCGAGTCATGGTCTTTACCAATTTTCGAGAAAGTGTGGATGAGATTGTGGCACATTTGAACGAAAACGGACCCAAAATCCGCGCTGCTAGATTCATTGGTCAGGCTGGTGGGAAGACTGGCGAGAAAGGGATGAATCAAAAAGAACAGATCGCGGTACTTTACTCCCCATTTACTTCACGTGCATTTTGCCTAACGATTTAAATCAGGCGATTGGACGGTTTAAAGCCGGTGAATTCAATGTCCTTGTTGCAACCTCGATTGGAGAAGAAGGTCTAGACATTGGGGAAATTGACTTGATTGTATGCTATGATGCTCAAAAGGCCCCCGTACGAATGGTGAGTGGCAGCGATAGCACCGTTTTAGTTATTGGCTCAGTATGATATAGCTCCAAAGGGTTGGACGAACCGGGAGAAAGCGCGATGGCAAAGTGGTTGTGCTGCTTGCTGAGGTTCGAGAAGAGAAAAATTGGGACAAAGCTAAGGAGTCGTACCGGGATGTCCAGAAGGCGATCATCGACGGATCCGCCATCGAGCTCTTCGACGACGCTGCCAGGATGCTACCCGAGGGAATTCAACCACAATGCGTGGAGAAACTCTTGGAGATCGAGTCCTATGACCGCGAAGTACATGGGAACCTTTCAGGCAAACGCTTGCGCACGAAGGCTGAAGGGTCTACCAGCACCAAGAAAAGGAAACGCAGCGAGGACCTGGCCCGCAATGTTCCTGAAGGTGCACTGATGGGATTTATATCCGCTGCCTCTTTGACAGTGCGCAAGAAGGGTTCGAAGAAATCGGCGTCCACCCCGCGCGTGGACGGTCTCGATTCTGACGACGAAGCTATTGAGGCAGGAGTATTCGCGGCAAGACAACTCTCCGCGTCTGAATCAGACAGTGACATCCCGGTACCCAAATCAGCAACTAAAAGTAGTGCGAAAAAGGCAACTGTACCCAAGTCTTCGAAATCGAGGTTAAAGAAAGCTTCCATCACCGTTGATGAAGAGACGCTTGAACCACCTTCACTATCCCAGCCTCAAGCACCTTCTCCTAAGAGAGCAAAGAAGTCTAAGGCTGCCACTACCAGTATATCTCGGCGTTCGTTCAGCACTGGCACAAAAGGCAACAGTTCCAAGTCTATCAATGTCGAAAATGATTCGTCCACCGCAATTAGTCCGACCCCTACTTTGCGCTCTTCCCCAGTAGTAGTTTCTCCGCCTAGGCCCAAACCGTTCCCCATATCCACTCGAAAACCTGTCGCCCCACCATCATCGCCTATCAATCACGACCCGAGCAATAAACCTGGGACCCGACCAACACCAGCAACCGTCCCTCTCAAACGGAACTTGTCCTCACTACTCCAAAGCGACTCAGACGTCGAAATTCTTGATTCCACGCCACCAAGAGCGCCCTCTCTTCAAGCCAATTTAGCTAAAATTGCTCCCCCAAAGTCACCATCGCCGAAGCCGCTTGTACTCACCTCACCCGCCTCCCCTAAATTCGACCCACGTCCTCCTTCCCCCTACCATTCTTCACCTGTGCGTGTTCGGCGTGCCGTTCGTATGGCAATATTGGATTCATCTCCACTAGGCAGCCCATCAGGGAGCCAGGATAATCATGAACCTTCTACGCCCCCCCGGCGACGTGTCATTCGGGGAAAACGCGCCGATCCAGGCTCCGATGACGGTGCAGAACCAGTTACTACCGAGGCCAAGCGAAAGAGACGACCCAAATCCAGCATCCTTGACAAGCACCAGTTCCTCGAAACTGAGGCGCAATTCTCGGGCGACGAGGACGAGGATGGAGATTTTGATCCTGAAGGTGTCGAAAATGCTTACGACCGCTCTTTCGTGCGCGATTCACCGCTCACCCAAGCACCTGCGGGATATGACCAACACCTGTACTACAGGCAGAGTCTCATGACGCAAGTGCCAGGGGGGTCAGGACCAAGTTTTGGGTCTGGCCCTGTACGATTCAAAGACTACGTCGGACGTGGAGGAGCGCTTGCCGGAGCAGGTCTAGGTAACCAGAGACGACCTGGTGTTTCTAGTTCTCCTGTTCGGGAGGGCCCTGCATCTCAATACGTCCATGATAGCTTCGTTGTAGACGATGAGGAGGATATCGAATATGAAGCGTCCAGTGACA